>JAUPFV010000004.1:266379333-267579333 GCA_036936605.1 Limnanthes douglasii subsp. nivea
GATGTATATTTATGTTTCTTCATATATTCATTTTATGTACGCATGTAAAGTGTGAGTGTACGGACTTCAGGATAAAAGGTCACTACTCACTATCCTTTAACGCTTAGAATTTGGTATTGTATGGGGTGATGTCCTACATGTCCATGAATTGCTTATTTTTATTTACAGGTTATAAATATCACTGAAAATAATATTTCTTAGGATATCTGAATATTTTAAGGAATATTTTAGATCCTGAAGACTACTTCATACTTTCATAGTGGAATGAAAAAAAACATATAGGTTTTTTCAGCTAGAAAGGACATTGTGCTTCATAATTTAGACATGATAATTTATATGTTTATTATGTAAAATGTTACAAAAACTTAGATACAACCAACAAAGTGATCTACTAGTGATTCATACACGAAAGTCTAGGCGCTCATTTCAAAGACTAGTATTTGTGTGTATATGGCGACCCAAATGAAGAATATATACACATCTATCTAAGGTACATAAGCTATTTTATGATGTTGTTGTTGTATTTAGACGTCACATATTCATACATACTTGGAATTTAGTGTTCAATGGATTTGGTTATGCTGGGAATTAAACAACCATTGGCCCAAATGAAAGCATGTATATTTATAGATGTGGTTATGAACCAATTATTTCCTTTAAAAAGTTATGGTCATATATCAACCTAATGCATTTCCCGAGAGGTCTCCGCTAAGGATCACGATGGACCAATTCAAATATTTTACGTTGTACTTATAACTTTCGGTAATCTTATTCCAAATAATTTAGATATAATATAAACATGATGTATATATTTATTAAGAATGCTATGACATTTGTAGGATTGTAGAATTGGAAAATCCTTTCGTTTTTCTCTTAGATTTAAGTAAAATTAAAGATGATTACAATAAGTATGATGGGTACAATGTTATAAGTCTAATGATAATCTGTTTAATGTTGGTTAAGCATATCATAGCATGTTTTCTAAAGCGATAATTAAGATACTGATAAAATTTGTTGCTAAAATATAGAATTTCATATTTTAGTGCTTTATTTTTCTAAAACTATATAAGAATGTTAAATATGAAAAATGATACATATTGAAAATGTTAACAATCGCTTATTGATAAGGTAATGTGTGAGATTTAAAAAAAAAACATTAGTTGTAAGTCTATATAACATATCAAGTTTCAGACTTTAAATCTTTATTGACTCTTTAGTAAAATAATCAATCGACACGTTTCATTCATTTCCATCTTAGTTGCGTCGGGAATCGTTTCTTTTCCCATATTTGAAGATTGCTTTAACTTCTGAAAAATAAGTAGTCGTTTATGATAATTACATGTTATAGCTATATAAGTATACAAAATCAATAAAGTATTGAATTTAAAACACCCTTGTTCTTATTCATCGAATTTCAGCATCGTCGACTAGTTAGAAGATTTGGATTTTTAGTTGGCATCAACATAAGAAAATGTTTCATTCTATTTATCATAAGACGAAATTGAGGTAACTATGCTTCTCATTCTTGAAGCATCAAAGTAATTAAAGGAATAACTACTAAACTAGGATACCCGTATGATGTTGGAAATTTCAAACGATATATTTAAGAAATGAAATACAATAATTATATTAGTCAGTGTTCACTAACTATAAGGTATAAGTTGACTTGGAAATATTATTTATAGTTAAATAAATTTTAGTATCTTCGGATGGAGGGGAATCTAATACCTCAATCTATTGGTATGTAGAATAACATACTTCATTATCAGCGATATAGTGAGGGTGGTCTATTCTAATGGAATGTGAATATTAATATTGTGAATGATACCTCATTTGAACTGTATAAGGATTTCTCTTCGGCTTAACTGCACCCAACAATTGTTTTTAAGATTTTATCATACTTTTTATTGTTAGAAATAAAATCTTAGAGGGACCTTCATAAGGAGTGACATTGTTACTTTTGAAACTTTTATTAGCATTATAATTTCTATTAACACGAATCTAATCTATTTCTAATGTTTTAACATCATCACAACTAAAATACGAAGAAAAGATTAAATTTGTAAATAATTAATGCCCATGAAATAACATTTATCTTCAAACTAAACACTATGCTAGTCATTTTGAGAATCTAATAGATTGTCTTCATAGTTTGATTCTCTAGTAGTTGGCATTATTAATTGATGGATGAATAATAAAATAGAAATGATCGATGGTGATATGAAAAATTATCATTTAAATCTAATTATTTGAAATGATACCCCTGTATATAGTCTAATTAAATTAAGAGTAAACAATAATTAGCTAAGAGAAGCGATATAAATAGACGGAATACTGAAATGTTGAAGGTGGAAGTTGTCGGTTACACGAGTTAAGTATATAAAGAAGTGAGAGAGAAAATTTAAGAAATTTAAAGATTGGAAAAACTAAAGATGAATGTGTGGCTAAGTTTAAATATAATGAATAAATGAATAATAGTCTTTAATTTAAATAATGATGAGTGGTTCAGATGCAATGTTAAATATGTCAGACATAAGGCGCTATAAGTTCATTGGTTCATAACACATTTTGTGATGTCATTAATTTATTTCTTTTTCAAAATAATTGAATACATTAATTGAATAAGTGATATGAGTTTTGTTTTTGTATATTATTAATAATCTTTAAGCATTTGAATAATTTTTAAAGACTATGAGGAGTTCTGATAAGGTTATATGTCATTGTGAAATCAATTCATTCATTGAGAAAATATAAAAATTCATATCACCAAGATAAAAGCATCTGTAAAATATTGTATCAAGATATCGATTAGATGAATATCTAGAGAAGTAGATGAAAAGAAAGCATCGGTAAATAAATTGATTACTAACATCAGTAAAACAGAGAAGTAAATGAAGAAAAGATAAAAACATCGGCAAAATAGCCGGTAGCCGACTAAGTAAGTAACTAGAGAAATATGATAGTAAGTACATAAAGACAGTAAAAGTACGACATAAGTATGAGCTATTACTATAATACTTATGCAACTTAAGAGGTAAAACACTAACTAATGCAACAAATGGTTGACAAGTGTTATAATTTATATTTTTCATCCATTCTCAAGAAATATAAAATAAATTAGTTTTAAGTATTAGATCTTATCATAATAAAATGGGTTTATTCATTTACTATGAAAATTAAATTTCCTATCTCTTGATCATTTATCGTCTTATCTCTTAGAAAATAATTTGAGAAGGAAATTCCCTCATTCACCATAGACCAACAAAAAAGGTATCTCACATCTTGAGGTTTTTAAAGTAGTCTTGTATGACCGTAAGATTTTTGTGTATAATTTATACCACTTTTCAGTTGTACTTTATAATATTATTTCGATATTGTCTACCAATCTTTATGTTTGTGATTTCTAAAAAGAAGTTATGTGTTATACCTCTTGTTCGACGAAACAATTATATTTGATCTTTTAGGAATTATAGATTATTTTTTGTTGTGATGACTCTTGGTACCTTATATTTGAAGCATATGTTAGCATTTTGGAATTTGATAACTTTGTTCGCCGTCTTTAGAGTTTCTGCATCTATACACTTTGAAAAATAAACCACACCCATCATTAGATGCTGCTTTCCTTTTGAGTCCTTTTGCATGACCCTACAAATTCAAGTCCTCATTTTTCGAATGACTTTAACTTTCATATGGTTTTCCTAATATAAATAAAGCTTAAATTTTATTAACAAAGCACTAGTAAGTGTCACAACGTTTGAAAATGTTATATGCATATGTCATAATGGTGGTTTGATAACATAATTGCAAAACGATTATTCTATGTAATGATGTGTACTCGTAATAGGCACTTCTTTCCTCATCATAAATTTCTTCCACACTAAAGGTTGTTTCTTCAAGTCTATCCCTAGAAAAAATATCTACTAAGACCCTACGTTTATAATGACCCTTACCTTAGAGTCCGAAAAACTTTGTAAGATCTCGTTTACTAGCTAGTAATATGTTAAGGATATTTCTTCTTCTACCCCATAAGTTTTAGTGAGTCTTAATCCAGGTATTGTAACCTCATACTCTACCTTATTGTTGGACGTAAACAAACCTAATTTGGTATATTGAGTCATTGTTTCTCTTGAAATGGATGTTAGTTTCACCCTTGCTCTAGAACCTATATTGTTGCTTCATTCATTAGTCCTAACCTGCCATATTGGTTCTATGTGGTCCGCCAATCGTATGTGTCTTTGTGACTCAAACTCTAGTAGATAATATACCAAGGCTCGATCCTTGATTATTGTATGCGGCTTGAATCTAATATGAAAATCGCATAACTTTACTAAGTATTTGGTCAATTTTCTAGATATTTCAGGATCTTTGTAGCATGGTTCTAAAGGAAAAAATAAAATAAAATGACTACTATAATATGTGCTTGGACGTAAGATCTCATATTTCAAACCGTTACCACTAAAGTTTGGGAATTTTTTTCTAACCGCATTATCTAACATAATAAAATATAGAAATTAAAAATAACATGAGTTTAGATTTGTTAGAATGTTTTGCGAGGGCTTGAACTATTTGATGTTGTTTAAAACCTCACAACAGGCAGAAGTCAAGTTGAATATGCCTGTATCCGGATGAATGACACTTTTTTAAGAGAGTGAGATTAATCTATTCAGTGTAACTAACATATTTCCATAATTTGAAATCCTTTGATATTTTAATATGACATTATTATAACCAGTTTGCGAGTTGTGTAGGATCTAATTCTATCAATTTCTCACTAACCATATATCTCATGAATCTCGTGCACTTTTGTGGATTTATGAATCACATCATACGAATATTCCCTAGTCCGACCCCTTCACACGAACTTCTTCGCTCCTTAGTCTCACTAAAGATTCTCTAAGCTCATCAACTGATAAGGGAAGGAAAATAAAGGTGTTTAACATGTAATTTAGCCCACAAATAAGGTCAAGGTCCATGTATTTAGTGACTAAGGACTAAGGTAAAGCACACATAAAAAATGAGGGACTTAAATGATAGTCCCGAAGAACTTGTTTGTAAATAGTCAAATACTGGGGTAAGAAATCCACTCTTACGGTGGTAAACATGTAATTTTACCGTCTACCTCATTTACTATATAAAGGATATTCTCTTTTGGGAAAAGGGGCCAATGATTAATCAATAATTGCAACATTTATTCCATTTGTCTCTTCCATTTCTAGTATTTCACTGTTCACTATCACATCATACGAATATTTCCTAGTCCGACCCCTTCACACAAACTTATTCTCTCCTGAGTCTCACTAAATATTTTCTGAGCTCATCAATGGCGTCGTCTGTGGGAACCGTTTGGTACCGATAATTAATTTTCTAAAACCTTGAAAACTAAAAGCAAAAAATAATTATGGATACAGAAACTCGTGGAGAGATCGAGACTAATCCGACCAGAGATTTAGTTGGTATCAAATTTGGAGACCATCTGATGGAAGAGAAGGTCACAAACAAAAGCCAATGCTCCGAATCGGCATGCGGAAGAACCTTTAGAGGAGTCTGTTTTGGTCACCAGACAAAAAGAGTTGTTAGAAGACATCGAAAGGTTAAATGCTGAAAGAGATGCTATGGTTGCAAGCACTAAAAGGGTCAGATCCGAGGTCCGACAAGAAAAGGTCAAGGCCGACCACATCCAAGTGATATTATACCCAAAGAGAACCAACGCAGGAAAAGCCATTGGCATTCTAAAAGACGTGCTAGATCCGAGCAAAAGTATGAGCCGTCTGAGTCTAGACAATATACCTCGTTGAGCTCTGATAATTCTTCCTCTTCGGAGACAGATTCGAGGTATAAGGTGGATCGAAGGGACAAAGATCCGAGGAAGCATAAACATACTCATCGGACTAGCAGGAGAAGGAATAATTCGAGAAAGAAAGATGATGCTGGCAAAAGAAAAATACACTCCAAGGACCACGTTACTACTCGGAAGCAAACTCAGTCTGATAGCTATCACCAAGTTTACAGAGTCAGTAACCACTTTACTTCTCCAACCAAGGAAAGATTGTACTCTGCCACTAATGACGGTCCGGGGGGAAGTACGTACAAGGTCAGATATAATTGGAGGTCGTCACCCCTCTCCGCGGAAATCCTCTCTAGGCACCTTCCTAAATGGTTTGATATTTCCAAACTAGAGAAGTTTGATGGGACTCAGGATCCTGACAACCATATTGAGCAGTTCAAGAACTTCATGATTAACTACGACGATGACAACAAGTTGCTCTGTAGATATTTCTCTCATACGTTCAAGAACGCCGCTTCTAAGTGGTACAACCGACTGCCTCAATGGTGTATAAAGAATTTTGATATGTTTTGGAGTATGTTCCGACAGCACTTCGTCAGAAGCAAGAAATTTCGTTCCAACGGAGATACCATCATTTATTGTCGACAAAAGATCAGAGAGATTTTTAAAGAGTATACCAAGCGATTCATCCAAGTCAAGACGAATATGGAGTATTGCGAGGACAAAGTTGCATTGGCTGCCTTCGAGATGAGTCTTTTTCCGGGGGTCATAAAGTATAATGCTGCAGAAACACAAGCGATGACATTTGGAGCTTTGTTGGATCAGATAGAAAAAAAGAATCTTAGTCGAGGAAACTAGGGCCTCAGAGATAGAATTCATGTCTCAATTCTATCAGGATCCGAACTTAGCCCTAACAAGTACGACAACGGTGAATCTCCGACCTCAAGCTCCCAGCCTACCACGACTGTCCAACCACGGGCTTAGACAGTTTAAGCAACGAACCAGACCCTTCAATGACCGAGCCAGAACCAACTGTATCACCAGGCAGGTCAAGCAGTTCAGCAGTATGTCAAACCAGCTTCGAACAGGTGGCTCCGACCATCTCATTATGTTGAGTTAACTAAGTATGTCTCCACTATCTTCGAAAAGGCACGTGTAAACGTATATTTCCGCAAGCCTTTTCCTCTTCAGACTCCAAGGGAACACAAGAAGAACATATACTGTCAGTGCCATGATGACATCAGACATCACACTAAGAATTGTGTGGCTTTAAAGAAAGAAGTCCAATAATTGATAGAAAATGGAAAGTTGGTCGACTTTGTTAAAAAGAATACCGCGGTGGTACCTAAACAAGAAGTCGCTCCAAGGCAAGACGATACCATGATGATTTCTGAAGTGAACGAAGAAGAATTTCTAGATGCGTTTGATGTGGCAACGGAGTATCTTGATCCGAAGCCGGTGAGAAATAGTGTAAATATGATTGAAGAGTCAATCCCCAGAGGAAAGGTCAGTGAGTTATCTTCATTTTTTGAGTCACTAACCATTTTCAGGGGAGATACAATAGCAGGTATATCAAACTATTCACGGAAGAGGCATATCGTTAGTTTGGCAACACAGTTAGAGGCGGGGACCTCATCGCACCTTTACCGGAATCTATCACCAATCATTTGCTTTGAGGATGACGACATGAGAGAAGTGGTTGGTCCGGATAAAGACACGGTGATAATCGGAGCAGAGATTGCTGGAAACGAGATAAGAAAATTTTTGATTGACATGGGGAGTTATGCCAACATTATGTTCCAGAAACCTACAACAAGGTAACCAATCCTCCAACTATCCTACGATCCGACAGGACTATAGTGGGATTTACTGGTGCGACCGCGAACGTCGACAGAGAGTTCGAGGGAATGATAGAACTGGGCAGGGGACCATTCAAGAAAATAATTATTGTATTGTTCATCGTGGTAGATGCACCCGCATCATACAACGCCATCTTCAGAAGGTCATGGTTGTCTAAGATGCATGCTGTGCCGTACACACTCCATCAATGTTTGAAGTACGTAGTGGGAAGTAATATTGGAATTGTAAGATCAAGTCAGAAAATGGCTAGAGAATTCTAAAAAATGGCGCTGGCCCCCAAACAGTTGAAGGGGGTCGGATCCAAACAAGAATTGCAGTCAGAGGGGTCTCCTTCAAATTCTAATCCTGTTGATGATCCGAGGGAGTCCCCTGGGTTCATGGTCATTGATGAAGGCTTTGAGGATCATGCGTTTGGCCCTGGAAAAATTCTCAAGATAGGAACAAGATTATCGTTTGAAGTAAAAGAAAGCTTAATCAAATTTCTTTCAACCAAATTACATCTGTTTGTATGGTGTACAAAGGACATTACAGGAGTACCAGAAGAAGTCATCTGTTAGATATTGGCAATACGGAATAGTGTTCGACCGATCATTCAGAAGCGAAGATCATTTTCCCAAGAGAAAACTGAAGCGATAATGGCAGAAGTAGACCGTTTAACAAAAGTGGGCCACATCCGCAAATCACAATATTCTTTATGGACCGCAAACCCGTTCTTAGTAAAGAAGAAGAACGGAAAATGGCGGATGTGTGTAGACTTCACTGATTTGAACAGGTCGTGCCCTAAAGATCCTTTCCCGGTCCGAACAATAGATCAACTGTGGATTCGACATCCGGAAATCATTTACCGTCCTTTATGGATGCATATGATGGATACAATCAAATCCGGATGGACCCGAGGGATCAAGAGAGCACAACTTTCATCACTGGAAGGGGTCTACACTGCTACCGAGTCATGCTGTTCGGACTAAAGAATGTGGGAGAAACATACCAACGTTTAGTGAACAAGGCGTTCGAAACTCAGATTGGCAGAAATGTGGAAGTTTATATTGATGACATTTAGTTAAAAGCCTAAGAGATGAAGATCATTTAGCTTACCTAGAAGAAACTTTTGCCAATCTTGCTAAAATAAATCTCAAATTGATCCCGGAGAAGTGCACATTTGGAGTAAGATCTGGAAAGTTCTTAGGTTACACAGTCAGTAAGCAAGGCATTAAATCAGATCCAGTGCAGTTAAATACCTTATGTACTATGGATCCACCTAGAATGATCAAGGAGGTGCAAATTTTAACCGGAAGGTTGGCTGCTTTAAATAGATTCATATCTAGGTCGTCGGATAAGTGTGCCCTTTCTTCCAGGTGGGAAAGCGAACCGATTCGACTGGACTCAAGAATTTTCTGATGCTTTTAATCAAATCAAACAATATCTTTCATAGCCGAAAATACTGACAAAGCCATATCGAGGGAGAAGTTGTTCCTATACTTAGCGGTGTCCAACTTTGCAGTCAGCTCGGTTTTAGTCCGAGAAGAATCAAGCCTTCCAAGACCAGTTTATTACGTAAGAAAAATCCTTTTAGATGCAGAAAATAGATACCTTAAGTTAGAAAAGCTAGCACTTTCTCTGGCAATATCAGCTCGAAATATGAGGCCCTACTTCCAAGCTCATACAGTGGTGGTACAAACACCTTTTCTTTCGAAAAATATGTTACAGAGACCCGATGTGCTCGGAAGGATGACTAAGTGGTCGGTAGGACTCGGGGATTTCAATATCGAGTTCGAACCACGAACTACGATCAAAGCACAGGTGTTAGCTTATTTCTTAGTGGAATATCATTCTGACAGGGACGTTGTTGACATGGAAGAAGAAAAACCCGACTCTGAGTGGCAAGTCTGAACCAATGGGGGATCCAGCTCATCCGGATGCGGAGCAGGTGTGAAATTAACCTCCTCGGATGGAATTGCAATCCGACTCGGATTTCAAGCATCAAACAACAAGGCAGAGTACGAGGTCGCCCTGGACGGATTACGACTTGCAAAGATTTGTGGGGCTAAACGGGTCAAGTTTCTCAACGATTCTCAACTTCTGGTTAACCATGCTCTCGGGCGCTCAGAAGCAAAAAAAGATCATCTGGTGAAGTATCTGGAATTTTCAAAGATCTAGCCTTGGAGTTCAAAGACGTCCGATTTGAACACATTCACAGGGCAGGAAACTCAGTGGCTGATTCCTTGGCCAAGACATCTTACTCAGAAGAATACCCATGGATAGTGACTCAAGAAAATCCATCTATAACCAAGGGATCCAAAGCAAGGGAAGGTAGCATTGAATCATTCCAGATATCCACAACCTTAACAAAAGATTGGAGAAGCAAAATACAAGATTTTTTAGTCCATGACATGCTGCCCGTTGACAAAGTCAGAGCCAAGAGAATACGGTTCAAGTCCTACTGATATGTAGTTCTCAAAGATGTGCTGTATAAACGATCTTTTAGTCGTCCCTTACTTCGTTGTTTAGGGAAGGATGAATCACAACTAATACTCTCTGAACTTCACGATGGGGAAGGCTTTGCGCACTGTGGATACAAAACACTGTTACGGAGAATTCTTCTGGGAGGATACTATTAGCCGACTATCTCGGCGGAAGCCAAAGAGTTAGTACAGAAATGTGACACCTTTCAGCGGTTTGCTAATTCGATCCACTTACCCGCAGTACCTCTGGAGTCAATATCATAATCTCTTCCTTTCGATCGATGGGGAATAGATTTGGTCTGACCACTTGCTATAGCTTCAGGGGGGGAGGGGTAAACAATCATCGTTGTTGTGGACTATTCTTCCAAATGGGTAGAGGCAGAACCATTAGCAGGAACAAGGGCGAAAGATGTGATCAAATTCATCATCCCTAACATCTGTTGCCGCTTTGGTGTACCCAAGAAGATTTTGATGGATAACGGCCCCCAGTTTGACAACAATGAAATGAGAACTTTTTGCGCTTCCAAGGGGATACAACAATATTTCTCGACACCGTCCACCCCCAAGAGAACGGTCAGGTTAAAGTAATCAATCAAAGAGTCTTGGACGGTCTAAGAAATAATTTGGAGGGTACAGCAAGGAAGTGTCCGGACTACCTACAAGAAGTGATATGGGCTTACAGGACTACGCCTCAGACAGCAACACACGAGTCACCTTTCGCGCTTGTGTAAAGAATGCACGCACTGGTGCCATCGGAAACAATGTTCCCATCTTTCTGGCTGAGTGAGTATTCCGAGGAGGGGAATGACAAAGGAAAACACATAAAGCTTGATCAGATAGAAGAAAAGAGAAGAAGGGCACAACTGAATTCCTTACACTATCAAACTTTATGAGAAGCCTTTATTCGTCAAAGGTTAGATGAAGAGAAATTGAGGTGGGAGACAGGGTCCTAAGAAAATTATTTCTGTACACAAAAGACAAGAGACTTGGAAAACTCGTCCCAAACTGGGAAGGTCCATACACAATCACAAAGAACTTGAAACCGGGGACATACCAGTTGAAAGATAAAGAATGAAGAGATCTTCCTCATCCGTGGAATATTGAGCACCTAAAAGCTTATCTTCTTTGATTGAATGATATGTAAATATTTTCTTTAACAGTCTATGTAAGTTCCGGTGGCATACTCTTTCCTACCCTGGTGGCGCAGGAAGGCTTTAATGAGGTGCCTAAATAGTCGTCTTATATATAAAATCTTATTTCCTTATTTAAAAACTAGACTAAGTTCATCTTTTTGAACTCAAACCATACTACAAAGAAGTTTGGACTAGAAAGTTCATCTTTTTGAACTCAAAACACATTCCAAAGAAGTTTGGACTAGAAAGTTCATATTTTTGAACTCAAAACACATTCCAAAGAAGTTTGGAGTAGAAAGTTCATTTTTTTTAAACTAAAAATTTGAACAAAAAAATGTTTTAACTCAAAATTAAATCAAACTAAGAAAAATATGAGGTAGAAAATATTGAGCAACACATCACACTAAGAATATATCACTAAAAGTCCCAATAACAAGGAAAATGTTACACTAAAATTTTCTTGTTGCATGAATCGTAAAACAAAAGGTTAACAAAGGGTAAAAAACACCAGTCATCCTCCACGTTTGCAGCTTGTAACAAGTTAGTCCCTGTCCTTTGAGGCTGTAATAAAGGGGTCATTGTCGTTGTATTGGGTAGAATAAAACCATCCTTTTCGAGGCCAGCCCAACATTTGTCCCCATAATACCCTTTGACCAGCCACATCAGCGATCCACGTAGGACGCTGATGTGGCAACAGTAAAAAAAAGTAAAATCAGTTTTTACTTTAACCCACTTCTTTTACCCTTCTTCCAACCCGTAAACCTGACCCATTTAGATATTATAACCCGGTTAGCCCTAAACCCATCTCTAACCCAGCCTAGCCCAACCTCTAACCCTAGATCGACATCAAGGTCTGTCTCCTTCTCATTCCCACCTAAACCCCTTCCATCAACCCTAAATTTCTCTCCTTCTCTATCGTTCCAACCTAAACCAGAAGACTAACAGTATATCGAAATCTCCTTCTCTATCGTTCCAGCCTAGCCTCTAACCCTAGATCGACATCTTCTTCTCTATCGTTCCATCTTCCTTCTCCTCTCTCATCTCTCATCGAAATCCACACTCGTAATAATCTCTCACAGTACATCCAAAGTTTCTATCAATTCGATGGGGGAAGGTCTCTGTTATTGTGATATACACGGTGTGACTCGTATATTATGGACTCGCACAAATCCGGGTAGGAGGTTTAAAGGCTGTGTGAATTTTGGGGTAAGTGTGTATTTAGATTTATATGTTTTTACCCTAATTTTTTGCTAATTGTTTTACAACACCCATTTACGAAGAGAAATAGGCACTGTGGGTATTTTAGGTAGGTTGATCCACCTCTTGATGATAAGTCGAAGCTGGTTATTAATTGCATGTTGAAGAAACTTGAGAGGTTGGAAGCTAAGTGTCGCTGGCAGAATATTATAATTAGGGTTCTTTTTCTATGTTTGATTGTAGTAGGGGTAGTGTTTATGTATTTGTAATTTTTAAATTTCAGTAGAGAGACTCACATGTAGAAGCTACTGTAATCTGTAATAGGTAATCGACCTGTATTTTGTAATGAAACGCAATTTAATTTGAATCGACTTGTATTTATGTTGTTAAATAGACCTTTAATATTTCTGTAATATTTTGTGGCTCAAGACTTGTATTTTACAAGCAATCGACTTGTAATGTTACAAGACCTGTAATATTTTGTGGCTGTATAGACCTGTAATGTTAGAAGACCTGTAATTTTGGCTGTATAGACCTGTAATGTTGCTATACAATCAACTAATTTACATGCAATCGACCGACCTATAATTTACACTTACCCCCTGTAATGTTACAAGACCTGTAATGTTGTAGACCTGTAAATTACATGCAATCGACCTGTAATTTACAATCAACTAATTTACAATCAATCGATACTGCAACACAAAACATTACAACCTGTAACAGAAGGCTAATCTATTTCCCAACATCATATTCCAATCTCAAATACAAAAAATATCAAGTCTAACTGTTAATGTTAACACAAACAACAAACAACAACCTTAAAAAAAACTACAACAGCCCACTGTCATCCATTACATTAAGCTACCGAAAGTAAAAAACAACTTCATCCATAACCTCACCGGCTAATACAAAAAACCTACTCGTAACACCACACTAACTAACAATAAACGATCCTTCAATTAAGGCGTAGCATGCTTTGCGGATGGTTTATTACCCGCTGCCGATGATTGGGAACCTCATGTTGTTGCGGCAGCGCTGCCTGAGTTCCTAACGCAAGATCCGGTAACAACACCAGCATAAATGTTAATGTTAACAACTGTGTTACCTGAACCAGCAGCAGCTGCTGCACCACCGTGCGTCGTTGCTGCGGAATTTCTATGTGCAAGTCTTCTATGAACATCCAACTTTCTGGCCTTCGCATTCTGTAACCATGAATCAAGGAGCTTTTGCGTTTTTCTTCCCGTGGAAGCTGATGTCTGCGTTGCTTCCTTATACTGTTGCATATTTTCTGTCCTCACCCAACTATTATATGGGGATGTGATGCTGTTTTGAGATGAAAAAAATGAGGGTGTAATAGCCCATTTATCAAACAAATAAAGAACAGTTAGATTCCCCACACAACTTGTATAATATGTCCAAAACTACTTTAATATAAAAAGTTAAAAACATACAGTTGGGACCACATTTGTATGCATCCTCTCTCGTCTTCTATCAACACAATAGATTACACTTCCCTGCATAAAGGCATACAAATATAAATAAAGACTTATTTGGACCACAACACATGCAACCACAACACAACACAATCAACCACACATAAATACACTCAACCACAATCAAATTTATTCAACCACACTCAGTCAAATTCAACCACAGTCAGCCTACTAAATAAGAAATGGATTTAAAAACACTCAAACACACTTACATCTGACTGAACTCCTGCATTGCCAATTCCTGCCCTCCTGAACTGTTTTTAAAACAATGAACATAATTAAGAAGTGTTTAAAACAGTAAGCTACATTTAAAAGTAGATGAGACTTACAGGTATTTGGGTATACGTTTCATCTTGTTGTCCTTGTACAGGTGCTGGTGCTGTGGGATCATTTTGCTGTCCTTGTACAGGTGCTGGTTCTGTGGGATCATTTTGTTGTCCTTGTACTGTGGGATCATTGACCGTAGATGAAGTTCCAGCTTCACGAGTGCAGCGTCTTTTATTGTGTCCGGTACCTTTACACTTGCTGCATTTCTGTATGCTGTATGCTTTAGACAGTTTTGTACCTGATGACACTGCTGTAGGACGTTGAAGAAGCTCAGACCTGTCCTTCCTCCTTGCTGTTTGCCTTCGACCCCGAACCTTGAGCTTTGGTGGAGCTTCAACTGGTGGAAACGGATTAGAAGGCCACATTCTATACCCATTAGTCGGGTTTATAATGTGAGAGTATATACTTTTCTGCGTTGCGACTAGGAAGCAGTCTGAAACGTAATCAACTGGATGTCTTCCCATCAAAAAAATAGTACTAACCGCATGGCAACTTGACACACCCGATAACTGCCATGCTCTACAAGCACACTCGCGCTCTTCCATATCGACGACATACTGGTTTTGGCCTTCGGTAACTTGATACTTAGGCCCACCCGATTGAAGGACACGACACTGCCCAGCCTTAACAATAATATTTGCCATTTTCTTTTTGAATTGCGGGGCATATTCGTTGATCCTATTTGTCAACTTCTATCCTCTTCTTAACAATCCTCCTAACAGTCTGATCCATAATCCCTTCCAGCAGACTTATAATTCCTTTCGAACGATAGTCTAATATAACCGCGTTGAAACATTCTGCTAGGTTACTCGTCTGCATAGAGCACTTACTTTCAGTGTCGTAATGTGCCCTAGACCATTGGGTAGGAGGTCTTTCTTGCAGCCAATCGTATGCGGCTCTATTGCATTGTTTCATCTGGTCCATATAGTAATTAAAATGTTCGACCCAGGTGGACCTTGCGCAAGCCCAATAGAGGTTGTTCTCTTCTCTACCAGGGAAGGTTTTCTTCATATTTGCGTAGAGATGTCGTGCACAAAATCTGTGCTCAAAGTTGGGGAAAAGGGAAAGCAAGGCAGGTACAAGGCCTTTCTGCTTGTCTGACATCCACGTGAATGCTCTCTGGTTCTGTATGTCGATATCGTCGCCCAATAGCTGCAGAAACCATGTCCAACTATCCCAGTTTTCAGACTCTACAACAGCCCACGCCAACAGATACATATGGTCGGTCGCATCCACTGCAACAGCTACAAGCAACTGCCCTCCAAATGCCCCCTTCAAAAAGCAACCATCCATAACCAATACCGGTCTGCACCCTGACTTAAACCCTTCTTTCAAAGCCTTCAAACATACGTAGACTCTTTTAAAGACCCTCTCATCACATTGCATAATCATCGTAGACCCCAGATTTGTCCTTAGGATTTCATGGCAGTATTGTCTCAATCTTCTAGATTGAATCCTATCATCCCCAAGTATCAAATCCATAGCCTGGATCTTGCTCGGTATGCTTTCGGTCTTGTTATCTTCACCAGGTACTCTTTGCTGACGTCGGCAATCAAACTCCTGATTGACCAGTCTGTATCCGCTTGCCATCACTAGAGATAATGTTTAGCAAGCCACCTACTACTGACACTGCTGTTCTTGTTAGTAGGCACACACTGGTGGTCATCCCTAAATGTTTTAATGGTCCAGTTTGGTGCACTTCCAATGCAAGAGGCATAGATATACCAATTACAACTCTCTGAATGGAACTTGAAAGAGCATCTTAGCTTGTCATTTTTAACGCAGTAGATATTGCGCTGCTGTTTAATTCCATACTCCTTGACAGTCTCTTTAAACTGTGCTGACGAACCAAACTGAAGGCCAACCTATAACTCAATAAACCTTAGTCCAGTGGGAGTCCTGAACCTTCTCAACTTGGGCAGCCTCGATTTCTTTCTCCTCCTTGTGGTACAGTCCTCGTCTGACTCTCCAGGACTGGTCAAGTTGTCACTGTTGTTGAACTCTTCCTCTGTGCTTGTACCACTATCAACGTCAACACTTGCATCAGACCCCTCACTACTACTAAAACTGTCACTTGTATCAACTGGTTCATAACTACCATCTTCACTCTCGTTCCCACCACTACCTTCCTGTTGCTCCCTATTCATATCAAACTACGATATATTAATGTCGTCGAAGAATGAATCATCGAGATCTTCGAGGGAAACTTCACCCCTTGCACGTACAACACCATCGCCACCCTTGTCTTATACACCATCATGTGCCCCACCCCCCCGAACAACACCATCTGCCTCCCCACCAAGACCAGTATCTGCTCCACTGTCTTGTACCCCACCATGACCAATATCTGCTCCACTGTGTTGTACACCTTGACCAATATCTGCTCCACTGTCTTGTACACCTTGACCAATATCTGCTCCACTCTCTTGTACACCTTGACCAATATCCTCTACATCTGCACCTACCCCATCATCTCTGATAAGGAAAGATATTCCTCAGGGGCCTAAGTGCAATTGATAGGGACTAAAGTGATAAGTTCTGTAAATATAGAGTTAAATTAGGCTTTAGGAGAAATGTAAGGGTTGAACTGCAAATATACCATTATGTAACCATTTCTCTAACTAACTCACTCAGTCTATTTAAAGAGGCTGAAGAAGTCAGTTATGCATATGAAATAATCAGAAGCACTTTTCACTACCTAAAATTCTCTAAGAAGATTTGTGTTCCTGATTTTATCAATTCAGCTTTAATTCTTACCAAATTGGCGCTAGAAAGAGGGGGCGAGGATACCTTGATCAACAGATCAGAAATCGACGTTCGAGTTTTCGTTTTGCAAAGTTTTTCGTTCGAATTTTCATATTCTGTTTGATTTTTCGCTGATTGAAGATGAATTCAGAGGAAGGTGACAATCCATCTGTTCGCAAGGCTATGGAAACATTGAAATCCGATCTGCAAGAGGCAGGTAAATCGATTCCAACTCAATCAATCCAATTTGATTTTGAAGGAAAAATGAATGAGATGATAAGGAAGGTGGCAGAGCTTGACGAATTGATAAAAAAGAAGGGAGATAATGATGGTGCTAGGCTTAGGTCTAAAATAGCGGGGGGCGATCAAAATGATCAGTCGGATCAGTCGATGGACGATGGCGATGAGCGATATGAACAGCGTAAAGCACGTTTTGAGCAAAAAAAAGAGTATAGCAGGATAAAGAGGAAAGAAAAGTTACAAAAGCGACTGTATGTGAACTCTAGTGATGAAGAGGATTTCGAAGATTCTGAGTCTGATGAAACACCGAGGTATGAACGTTCTCGAGGCCATTCAAGAGGAGCAGAGCGTGAGCTCCGGCCAGCTAGGGTGTATAAAGAAGGAAGGAAAAAGAAAGAGAGGCGAGTATATTCACCTCGGAAATATTCGCCTCGGAGATATTCGCCTCGAAAATATGAAGGTGAGTCAAGCTTATATGCTACTGTGGGGATGAGAAATGAAGATCAGTATGTTCAAGGAGTCGATTAGGGGGACTCACCATTGATCAGGGAGATCAGATCTGTGCCGCTTCCGAGGCGGTTTGATATTTCCAAAGTTTATAAGTTTGATGGGACTCAAGATCCCGATGACCATAGAGAACAATTTAAAAACTACATGACTAATTTTGAAGACGACGATAAATTGGTGTGTAGAGCATTCTCTCAGACGTTTAAGGGAACTGCGCTGAAATGGTTCAACAAGATTCCTAAGGAGTCAATTGCAAATTTTAGAGGCTTCTATACCGCTTTCCGAATACAGTTTGTGGGGAGCAAGGAAATGAGAGCTAATGGAGACACAATAATACAATGCAAGCAGGCTGTGGGAGAGAAGTTAAAGGATTACACTAAGAGGTTTGTGTCAACAAAGGCTGAATTGGATGATTGTGAAGAAAGTGTGGCTATGGCGGCGTTTAGGCAAGGACTGTTGCCTGGGGATTTAGCCGATGAGACTACGAGGTGCAGGGCGTTAACATTTGGAGCTCTTATGGCTCAGGTTGAGGATCAGATTAAGGTCGAAGAATCGATACGGGTTCGAGGAGGTGCTAGTACTATTCAGAAGGGGAATGGACAATCTAACACATCGAACAACAATCCCTCGCGTCCGAAGAGCAATCAAAATGTTTCTAACCGAGGAGCTTCGAGCTCGTATCAAGGGGGATATAATCAACACAATTCTAATAATCAGCAACAGTTTAGATCCAGATCGAATGTATGGGTAAGGCCAGATTATTATGCGGATCTGACTGAAAGCGTGGCTTCGATATATGAAAAAACAAGGGGAACAATAAATTTTAGAAAGCCACCAGCTATTAACAGGCCAAGAGAGGAGCGCAATAATAAGTTCTGCAGGTATCATGATGATGTCGGCCATGATACAAATGATTGCATTGCTCTAAAGAAGGAGATGCAAATTTTGATCGAAAATGGAAAGTTGCTGGAATATGTTAGGAAGAATGCTAAAGCTGCAGCTCCGAAAATTGGTAATCCTAATTCTAAGCAGGAAACTGCACTAATGATTTTAGATGTTGCAGGTGAGGGTGATGGTTTCGATGTGGCCTCGGAATATGTCGAACCAGACCCCAGTCGACTTTTGTTAATGTCAATAGATGAGCCGATGCGTCAGGGACGTGTTCGAGATTTGTGTGCCTTCTTCGAATCACTAACAATATTTGGGGGAGATTCGATGACCAACAACACTAATAATTCGAGGAAGAGGCATATAGTGAATTTAACACGACAAATTGAGGGAGGAGCATCGGCACCCTTAAGCAACAAAAAGGATGTGCCCTTTATAATTTTTGATGGGGATGATTTGAGGGGGATTACTGGGCCACATGAAGATGCAGTGGTCATAGGAGCAGAAGTATGCGGGGTGGAAATTCGACGAGTGCTGATTGATACAGGGAGCTCTGCTAATGTGCTTTTCAAGTCAACATATGAGAGATTAACTGCTCCGCCTCGAATAGAAAGGTCAGAAAGGACTATCATCGGGTTTACTGGCGCAACACCAAATGTGATAGGGGAGTTCGAGGGTGAAATTTCTTTGGGAAAGGGGCCTTTCAAGAAGAAAGTATAAGTACTTTTTGTGGTGGTGGATTGTCCATCAAGCTACAACGCTATTTTTGGGAGGTCGTGGTTGGCTAAAATGTACGCTGTAGTTTCTACAGTTCATCAATGTTTGAAGTATGTGATCGAGGACCGAGTCGGCGTAGTTCGAAGTGATCAAAAGGTGGCAAGAGAATGTTATGCTGCTGCATTTAGACTACGGGGCAAAAGTTCTGATGATCCGATGGAGAATTAGCAGTTTGGGGGGTTGTCTTGTGGTGGAACAGACGAGGGAATTGATGATCCGAGGTCAACCCCGAGTTCTGTGGTGGTTAATGAAGAAATAGAGGAATATATTTTCAACAATGGCAGGGTACTTCGAATTGGGACCCTATTATCTTTATCAATGCGAGAAAAGTTGTTGACTTTTTTGTCTGAAAATTTGGATGTATTTGCGTGGAGGTCCAAAGACATAGTGGGGGTCCCAAGTGACATCATATGTCATAGCTTGGCGGTTGATCCGAAGGTCAAACCGATAATTCAAAAAAGAAGAGCCTTTTCGTTGGAAAAATCCGAGGCAATAGTTGCCGAGGTGGATCGACTATACAAGATGGGGCATATTAGGGAAGCCAATTATCCGAGGTGGACGGCTAATCCGGTGGTAGTGAAAAAGAAGAACGGAAAATAGCGAATGTGTGTGGACTTCACAGATTTGAATAGAGCCTGTCCAAAAGATCATTTTCCGGTGCCTCGAATCGATCAGTTAGTGGATTCCACTTCGGGAAATAAAATCTTGACTTTCATGGATGCATTTTCGGGGTATAATCAGATTCGAATGAATCCAGATGATGAAGAAAGCACGACTTTTATTACTGACAGGGGTTTGCACTGCTATAAATTAATGCCGTTCAGATTAAAAAATGTTGGGTCAACATATCAGAGGCTGATGAATAAGGCGTTTGCTTCACAAATTGGGAGAAATATCGAAGTGTACATCGATGATATGCTTGTTAAAAGCAAGAGTGATGATGAACACATTGATGATTTAGAAGAGACGTTTTTGAATCTTAGAGCCATACAATTGAAGTTGAACCCAGAAAAATGTACATTTGGAGTTTGATCTGGCAAATTTCTGGGGTACATGATTAGTGAAAGAGGAATCGAAGTGGATCCAGAACAATTGAAAGCTCTGATATCTATGTCTTCACCTCGGAATATCAAAGAAGTGCAAATGTTAACGGGCAGGTTAGCAGCTTTGAACAGATTCATTTCTCGTTTTTCAGATAAGTGCTTGCCTTTTTTCCAGGTGCTGCGTAAACCTAATAATTTTGAGTGGACTTCGGATTGTGAAGAAGCCTTTTTGAAGATCAAAAATCTTTTGTCCTCTCCTGAAATATTGTCAAAGCCTCGAAAGGGTGAGCAGTTATTTTTGTATATAGCAGTATCAGATTATGCAGTAAGTGCAGTTCTGGTCAGCGAGGATACGAGAATTTCGAAGCCTATCTACTATGTCAGCAAAAGTTTGGTTGATGCTGAGAAACGCTATTTGAAGCTCGAAAAATTGGCACTGTGTATAGTAGTGGCAGCGAGGAAAATGCGCCCTTACTTCCAGGCACATACGATTGTGGTTCGAACTTCATATCCATTAAAAAAGGTTTTGCAAAAGCCAGACATCTCAGGAAGGATGACTAAGTGGTCTGTAGAATTAGGAGATTTCGACGTGTTATTCGCTCCTCAAACAGCTATCAAAGCTCAAGCCTTAGCAGATTTCTTGGTTGAGTTCCACTCAAGCAGATCCGAAGAGACAGATGATGAAAAGGCTAACGTGAATCCGACGTGGATAATACGAACTGATGGGGGATACAGTAACAAAGGGTCGAGTGCAGGAGTTGAATTGGTAGCACCAACAGGGGAATTTATGTTTCAAGCTATAAGATGTGGCTTTCATGCTTCGAATAACGAAGCTGAATATGAAGCTGTGCTAGAAGGATTGCGGTTAGCAAAGATTTATGGAGCAATATTTGTGCGCTTGGAAACAGATTCACAGTTGGTAGTTAACCATGTTAAAGGAGCATCGGAAGCTAAAAAGGAACGTTTGGTTTTGTACTTACAAGAGCTTCGAGGAATGATGGCACAGTTTGAAAATGTCGAAGTGGAGCATATTCGAAGAGGTAGCAACACAATGGCTGATTCTTTGGCAACAATGGCTTACTCTGAAGAATATCCATGGATCATGACACAACCATCGCCTTCGATCATATCGAATTCTGAGCAGTGTGAAGTTGTTAATGAGGTAGTGAATGATCCGATGTGCGCTCGAGGAGATTGGAGGTTTGACTTGTTAAACTTTATTTCGAAGGGAATATTGCCTCTTGATAAACACTTGCTTAAGAAAATAAAGTATAAAGCTCTTGGCTATGTGGTATTGGATGGGGTATTGTACAAAAGGTCTGCGTCGAAACCTTTGCTACGATGTTTAAGCAAACAAGAGTCTCAGGACATTTTATCCGAACTGCATGATGGGGATGGATCAGCTCATTGTGGATTCAAAGCTTTAACACGTAGGGTATTGTTAGCAGGGTATTATTGGCCTACCATTTTGCAGGACGCCAAGTTGTTAGTTCGAAGTTGTGATATTTGCCAAAGATATGCAAATTTAATACATAAACCAGCAGTACCACTAATGACAATTTCCGAGGCGGTTCCTTTCGATAGGTGGGGGATTGATTTAGTAGGACCATTACCTATGGCTTCTGGTGGAAGACAGATGATTATTGTTGCGATCGATTATTTTTCGAAGTGGGCAGAAGCGGAACCTTTAGCTGGGACAAAGGCTAAGGATGTGATCAAGTTTATTCAAAGTAACATCTGCTACCGTTTTGGAGTTCCTCGAAAAATAACGACGGACAACGGTCCTCAATTTAATAACAAGGAAATGCACTCTTTTTTCTCTTCGAAAGGAATACAACAATGCTTTTCTACTCCTTTCCACCCCCAAGCAAATGGGCAGGTGGAAGTTACAAATAGATCTATTTTGGATGGCCTGAAGAAAAATTTGGCAGGAGCAGCTGGAAAATGGCCAAATTATCTTCAAGAAGTGTTGTGGGCATATCGAACAACACCTAGAGAAGCTACAAAAGAGACTCCTTTTTCTTTGGTATATGGAATGGACGTTGTGTGCCCTGCTGAATCTACATTGCCTTCCTATAGACTACTACGATATTCCGATGTGGAAAACGATGAAGCTAGAAGGGTTGAGCTTGATTTGTTAGAGGAAAAAAGGGTCAAAGCGCATTTGAATGTGGTCCATTATCAAACGTTAATGAGAAGCGGGTACGATGCTAAAGTTAAGAGGAGAGAATTCAAAATTGGCGATCGAGTGTTACGAAAAGTATTTCTTCATACTAGGGATAAGCACCTCGGAAAATTGGCTCCGAATTGGGAAGGTCCTTACGAAGTTAAAATGAAGGTCAAGCCAGGTTCCTACAGGCTGTCTGATCAAGAGGGGAGGATGCTCAAACATCCTTGGAATATAGAGCACTTGAAATTGTACTGTGAGTAAAACTGTACTTCGAATTTTTGTAAAACAGACATACTCTTTCCTTATCTGTTGGCCCAGAAAGGTTTTAACGAGGTGTCTGGTTAATATTGAATTGTTTAATAAAATTTCTTTTGGCCATTGGTTGTTTACTATGATGGGTGATTTATTATTTTGGTAACTTGGCAAAGACTGATCATCTTTGAAAGTTGACCAAGAATAATTTTCCGAAGCGATAGCTTTGAAGAAACAACCAAATTTTCGAGGTGCCACGTCTTATGAGTGCATCTATTTTTCGAGGTGCCACGTCTTATGAGTGCATCTATTTTTCGAGGTGCCACGTCTTATGAGTGCATCTAATTTTCGAGGTGTCACGTCTTATGAGTGCATCTAATTTTAGAAATAACCAGTTCAAACAAGTATACCAGAAATTTAAGATATAAAAAAAGAAGTGGTTTGTTCGTTGGATAAAATACGAAGTTTACAAAAAAGGGGAGAAGTACTTAATCAAATACACAAAAAAAACAAACATCATAAAAACAAACTGCCTAGCCTATTAGGCATCATCTTCTTCTTCTTCTGATGACTCCTCTTCTGAAGCATCTTCTTCTTCTGAGGAGCTTGGTGGCACCTCGAATGCTTCCCTTGGGCGACTTTCTTCAGGAACTTGTTTCCAAAGATTTGTTAAATCCAGCCTTGGACAGGCAGCATGAACCTCTCGAAGAAGTTGAATAGCTGTATCAATTTGAGCTTTTTTTATACCTTCGAGCATTAAAGAGCCAACAGCGGCCTCGGCATTTTTGACGGCAGCATTCTTTTCTTCCTCGAATTTTGTCCGAAGCGTAGTCAGCTCAGTTTGGCAATTCTCCAGCTTCTCCTGAGTTTCTTTAACAAGTTTCTCAGCATCAGAAGCTTTTTTCTTCGCCTCGGAGATAGCAGTGGAATGTTGAGAATTTAGGTCTTTAAGAGCTAGCTGATGAGAAGTCTCCAAAGCCTTGACTTTTTCTTTGTGATCTTTAAGGAGCTTTTCTTTCTCAGCTTCGAATTTCTGAAATGCCTCATTTTTCAAAGTCTTTTCAGACTCTGTTTCTTTCTTGCTCTTGACCAATTTTTGTGCAAGAAGCTCTAATTGTGCGTGTGAATTTTTCACTTCTTCACATAATTTATTAGCTGCAGCACTTAAATTATCAAAAGGACGAAGGAACGAAGCTACCTCATCGGATTTGTCTGAATGAGGAAGAACTGTTGGGTGGTAATGAACAGGAATGATGGCATTTGATGTCGAAGCCACATCAGCCCCAGTAGAAGTTGGTGGAATAACATTGGTAGGTTGGGAGCCAGAAAACACAAAATCCCCACTTGAATTAAAATCTTCGAAGTTGAGATAATCGTCTATTTGATTATCTCCTAGTGTCAGCCCTCCTTCAGGGTTTTCCTCAACAAAAGTTTTCCCCTGCGCTTCGGAAGCTAGCACCGCCTCTAGTATATCAGCCTCATTCTTTTCATTTGGTGTGCAAGACTTACTCTTTTTCTTTTTTGGAGAATTGTCCTTTTTCTTTTTCAGGACAGGTCGGTCTTCTTCGGATATAGTGGGAAGCGGAGGTGCAGATGCTTTTCTTTTCACTGCACGCTTCGAAGTCTTGGAAGGTTTGGCCTTACTTGTGCTGGCCTTCTTGTGGGTCAATTTCCCTTTCTTCTTTAAGGGAAGATGGCTTTCACTTCGGTTCCGGGTGGGAAGGTAGCATTTCCCATCTGGTGCAAGTATCCTTTGAACTGCTAGGATAGGATCCGGGGGGATCATCGGATCTTGAGGGAAGTCAGCCCCTAAGGATATACGCCAGAGATGGCTGTTGACGAAGTTGATTGGCTCAAAGGCTGAGTGAAAGCCATTTCCCCAAGACTTTTCTGCCCACTCAGCCATTTGTTGGAAGATCACCTTGGCTTCTTTTCGACGACTCTTAAATCGCCTCGGAATTTCTAAGAAAAAGGGGAGACAAACAGTTAGATAAATAAATTGATTTAAAAAAAAGGGGGGGGGGGAAGGTGTCACTTACTCCTATCTCTCCAAGTAAGGGTGAGTTTGGAAGGATTGGCATCGGAAATTTGTTTGCCGTTTTCCCAAGCTCCTGATAGGAAGATGAATCTTTGCTTCCAGAATTTATCAGCTTCGAGGAGGTCGTCGACAATTTTTAAATCATCCTCAAGAGTTAGGTAATAAAACGGCAAAACTGGGCCATTCGAAACTTTGGTTACTGAGATGAAGTCCTCGATTTCGAGTGGAATGCCTCCAAGCCTCGATACCATAATTGCTGAGAATAGAGTGAAGAGCTGGTTGGGAGTGACTTGTGTTGGACACAATCTGTGGATTTCGAAGTACCTCACTATCATCGGATCAAGGGGAAACCGAAGTCCCCAGTTGAAGAGCTCAGGGTACACTACTAGCTCATCTTTCTGACAGTTTAGAGGTGTCTCTCCTTCCACTGGTAGTCGAATAGTCATGTTATCGGTCAATCCCCATAATTTTTTGAGCTGCTCTTTCTCTGACTCGAGGTAGTAACTATAGGGTACATTCTTTAAGGCAAGAATATACCGAGGAGAAAGTGGTTTAAGATTTTCTTGAACCAAGGCAGCAACGTCCTCGGGAAGTGTAATAAGAGGTTTCTTCCCTCGAATCGTTTTTGGAGGAACTACACCATCAGCCTCGGATTCCTCTTCGGCGTCAGATTCAGTAGCTTCAGAATCGTCTTTGTTGTTATCTTCATCCATGACTTCATTAGAGCGACTTCGGATTTGAGTCTCCTGTTGAGTCACGGGAATTGGCTGACTACTCTCTGGTGTAACTTCACCCACTTCTTTTGGGGGAGGAGAAGAGGTCTCTGTATCTTCGCCCATTGCTAGAAAGGTTGATTTTTTGCGTCGCTTAACTTCGACAGCTTCGAATTGAGGAGGAAGCGAACTGGATTGAAGATTTTTATTTGCTTTGACTTGAAGAACAGGTGATTTAGGTTGTGGTTTTTTATCAGTAGGTGGCTTGTCTAAAGTGACAACTTTAGATTTCCGATGAGGTCTTAACAATGGAGAAGTAGGTTGATTTCGAGGAGGAAGGGTTTCTTGATTTGTTTCTGGTTGTGAAGCTAAAGGTGAAGACGAAGTGGCAAGGTTGGGGTCGAACTTACCATATTCAAAAGTGGTACAAGAAGAGTGAGGACCGTTGTAGATCAACCCAGCAGCTTTGTATTCTTTGGCTCTTTTTGAAATACAAAGATAATCGTAGGCCCCGAATACTTGATTGCTAGAACCAGGGAAAAGAGGTTTCTTTGATTTTACTGGTTTTCTGGGTTTAGATCTTTTGTATTTAGGATATCTTCTCATACAATGGGTATCGATCTGAGAGGTTGCTTTGGTGGATGAAAAAGATAAAGTAATTTCAAGATTTATGAAGAACAGGTTGAAGATGGCTTGAAGAACAGGTTGAAGATGAAGAACAGGTTGAGGATGGTTCAAGAAGTGATTTCTCTAAAAAATTCTTAGTGAATGAAGGGTTGGGTATTTATAGGATAAAGGAGTGACGTTGGGAATATGGAGAGGCAAAACCAGTGAGTTGCTCTTATTGGGTGGAATGTGAACAAAAAGAAAACGTATAGTGTCATAGGTCTACTATTAAAGGTCTAATCAATCTATCAAGTAGGGATCAGATATTTCGAAGTATTAGCAAAATTATGTTTCTAGTAATAATGTTCGAAGAAGAGGCGAAGCTATACTTCAAGTTGGCAAGTTCGAAGCGATTGGGAAATCTGTTTGCACCTATTCACAAATTCGAAGAGGAGTCACAGATCATTGAGTTCAATCATAATAAAGAGATAAAGTAAAGAAAATTGTATTGACTCGAGGTAAAATTCGAGGAGCTAATAGTTCTTATAAATGTCTGTATAAGAACTAGGGGGGCTACTGATAAGGAAAGATATTCCTCAGGGGCCTAAGTGCAATTGATAGGGACTAAAGTGATAAGTTCTGTGAATATAGAGTTAAATTAGGCTTTAGGAGAAATGTAAGGGTTGAACTGCAAATATACCATTATGTAACCATTTCTCTAACTAACTCACTCAGTCTATTTAAAGAGGCTGAAGAAGTCAGTTATGCATATGAAATAATCAGAAGCACTTTTCACTACCTAAAATTCTCTAAGAAGATTTGTGTTCCTGATTTTATCAATTCAGCTTTAATTCTTACCAATCTCCACCAACATGTACAGCCTCCTCTACATCTACACCTACATGTACACCCTCTATAGGATAACAAGACCGAAAGCATACCGAGCAAGATCGAGGGCTATGAATTTGATACTTGGGGATGATAGGATTCAATATAGAAGATTGAGGCAATACTGCCATGAAATCCTAAGGACAAATCCGGGGTCTACAATGATTGTGCAGTGTGATGAGAGGGTCTTTAAAAGAGTCTACGTATGTTTGAAGGCTTTGAAAGTTGGGTTTAAGTCAGGGTGCAGAACGGTATTGGTTATGGATGGTTGCTTTTTGAAGGGGGCATTTGGAGGGCAGTTGCTTGTAGCTGTTGCAGTGGATGCGAACGACCAGATGTATCCGTTGGCGTGGGCTGTTGTAGAGTCTGAAAACAGGGATAGTTGGACATGGTTTCTGCAGCTATTGGGCGACGATATCAATATACAGAACCTGAGAGCATTCACGTGGATGTCAGACAAGCAGAAAGGCCTTGTACCTGCGTTGCTTTCCCTTTTCCCCAACTCTGAGCACAGATTTTGTGCACGACATCTCTACGCAAATATGAAGAAAACCTTCCCTGGTAGAGAAGAGCACAACCTCTATTGGGCTTGCGCAAGGTCCACTTGGGTCGAACACTTTAATTACTATATGGAACAGATGAAACACTGCAACAGAGCCGCGTAGGATTGGCTGCAAGAAATACCTCCTACCCAATGGTCTAGGGCACATTACGACACTGAAAGTAAGTGCTCTATGCAGATGAGTAACCTAGCAGAATCTTTCAACGCAGTTATATTAGACTATCGTTCGAAATGAATTATAAGTCTGTTGGAAGGGATTAGGGATCAGACTGTTAGGAGGATTGTTAAGAAGAGGATAGAAGTTGACAAATGGGATCAACGAATATGCCCCGCAATTCAAAAAAAAATTGGCAAATATTATTGTTAAGGCTGGGCAGTGTCGTGTCCTTCAATCGGGTGGGCCTAAGTATCAAGTTACCGAAGGCCAAAACCAGTATGTCGTCGATATGGAAGAGCGCGAGTGTTCTTGTAGAGCATGGCAGTTATCGGGTGTGCCATGTTGTCATGCGGTTACTACTATTTTTTTGATGGGAAGACATCCAGTTGATTACGTTTCGGACTGCTTCCTCGTCGCAACGCAGAAGAGTATATACTCTCACATTATAAACCCGATTAATGGGTATAGAATGTGGCCTTCTAAACCGTTTCCACCAGTTGAAGCTCCACCAGAGCTCAAGGTTCGGGGGCGAAGACAAACAACAAGGAGGAAAGACAGGTATGAGCTTCTTCAACCTCCTACAGTAGTGTCATCAGGTACAAAACTGTCCAAAGCATACATCATACAGAAATGCAGCAAGTGTAAAGGTTACGGACACAATAAAAGACGCTGCACTGGTGAAGCTGGAACTTCATCTACGGTCGATGATCCCACAACACCTGTACAAGGACAACAAAATGATCCCACAGCACCAGCACCTGTAAAAGGACAGCAAAATGATCCCACAGCACCAACACCTATACAAGGACAACAAGATGGAACGTACACCAAAATACCTGTAAGTCTCATCTACTTTTAAATGTAGCTTACTGTTTTAAACACTTCTTAATTATGTTCATTGTTTTAAAAACAGTTCAGGAGGGCAGGAATTGGCAATGCAGGAGTTCAGTCAGATGTAAGTGTGGTTGACTGTTTTTAAATCCATTTCTTATTTAGTAGGCTGACTGTGGTTGAATTTGACTGAGTGTGGTTGAATGAAGTTGATTGTGGTTGAGTGTATTTATGTGTGGTTGATTGTGTTATGTTGTGGTTGCATGTGTTGTGGTCCCAATAAGTCTTTATTTATATTTGTATGCTTTTATGCAGGGAAGTGTAATCTATTGTGTTGATAGAAGACGAGACAGGATGCATAGAAATATGGTCTCAACTGTAAGTTTTTAACTTTTTATATTAAAGTAGTTTTGGACATATTATACAAGTTGTGTGGGGAATCTAACTGTTCTTTATTTGTTTGATAAATAGGCTACTACACCCTCATTTTTTTCATCTCAAAACAGCATCACATCCCCACATAACAGTTGGGTGAGGACAGAAAATATGCAATAGTATAAGGAAGCAACGCAGGCATCAGCTTCCACGGGAAGCAAAAAGCGAAAGCTCCCTGATTTATAGTTACAGAATGCGAAGGCCAGAGAGTTGGATGTTAACACAAGCTCCGCGACAACGGCGCACGGTGGTGCAGTAGCTGCTGCTGGTTCAGGTAACACAGTTGTTAACATTAACATTTCTGCTAGTGTTGTTACCGGATCTTGCGTTGGGAACTCAGGCAGCGCTGCCGCAGCAACAGGAGGTTCCCAATCATCGGCAGCGGGTAATAAACCATCCGCAAAGCATGCTACGCCTTAATTGAAGTATCGTTTATTGTTAGTTAGTGTGGTGTTACGAGTAGGTTTTTTGTATTAGCCGGTGAGGTTATGGATGAAGTTATTTTTTTACTTTCGGTAGCTTAATGTAATGCATGACAGTGGGCTGTTGTAGTTGTTTTTAAGGTTGTTGTTTGTTGTTTGTGTTAACATTAACAGTTAGACTTGATATTTTTTGTATTTGAGATTGGAATATGATGTTGGGAAATAGATTAGCCTTCTGTTACAGGTTGTAATGTTTTTGTGTTGCAGTCTCGATTGATTGTAAATTAGTTGATTGTAAATTACAGGTCGATTGCATGTAATTTACAGGTCTACAACATTACAGGTCTTGTAACATTACAGGAGGTAAGTATAAATTACAGGTCGGTCGATTGCATGTAAATTAGTTGACTATATAACAACATTACAGGTCTATACAGCCAAAATTACAGGTCTTCTAACATTACAGGTCTATACAGCCACAAAACATTACAGGTTTTGTAACATTACAAGTCGATTGATTGTAAAATACAAGTCTTGAGCCACAAAATATTACAGAAATATTAAAGGTCTATTTAACAACATAAATACAAGTCGATTCAAATTAAATTGTGTTTCATTACTAAATACAGGTCGATTACCTATTACAGATTACAGTAGCTTCTACATGTGAGTCTCTCTACTGAAATTGAAAAATTACAAACACATAAACACTACCCCTACTACAATCAACCATCGAAAAAGAACCCCAATTATACTATTCTGCAAGCGACACTTAGCTTCCAACCTCTCAAGTTTCTTCAACAGACAATTAATAACCAGCTTCGACTTATCATCAAGAGGTGGATCAACCCACCTAAAATACCCACAGTGCCTATTTCTCTGCGTAAATGGGTGTTGTAAAACAATTAGCAAAAAATTAGGGTAAAAACATATAAATCTAAATACGCACTTACCCCAAAATTCACACAGCCTGTAAACCTCCTACCCAGATTTGTGCGAGTCCATGATATACGAGTCACACCGTGTATACCACAATAACAGAGACCTTCCCCCATCGAATTGATAGAAACTTTGGATGTACTGTGAGACATTATTACGAGTGTGGATTTCGATGAGAAATGAGAGAGGAGAAGGAAGAATGAACGATAGAGAAGGAGATGTCGATCTAGGGTTAGAGGCTGGGCTGGAACGATAGAGAAGGAGATTTCGATATACTGTTAGTCTTCTGGTTTAGGTTGGAACGATAGAGAAGGAGAGAAATTTAGGGTTGATGGAAGGGGTTTAGGTGGGAATGAGAAGTAGACAGACCTTGATGTCGATCTAGGGTTAGAGGTTGGGCTGGGCTGTGTTAAAGATGGGTTTAGGGCTAACCGGGTTATAATATCTAAATGGGTCGGGTTTAAGGGTTGGAAGAAGGGTAAAAGAAGTGGGTTAAAGTAAAAACTGATTTTACTTTTTTTTACTGTTGCCACATCAGCGTCCTACGTGGATCGCTGATGTGGCTAGTCAAAGGGTATTATGGGGACAAATGTTGGACTGGCCTCGAAAAGGATGGTTTTATTCTCCCCAAAACAACGACAAGGACCCCTTTATTACGGCCTCAAAGGACAGGGACTAACTTATTACAAGATGCAAACGTGGAGTATGACTGGTGTTTTTTACCCCCCTCTATATCTACCCCACCAACATGTTCCTCCTCTATATCTACACTAACCCGATCTTCTCCACCACCAGCATGTTCCTCCTCTATATCTACCCCACCAGCATGTTCCTCCTCTATATCAACCCCACGAGCATGTTCGTCCTCTATATTAACTTCACCAGCATGTTCCTCCTCTATATCTACCCCACCAGCATGTTCCTCCTCTATATCAACCCCACCAGCATGTTGCTCCTCTATATCTACCCCCTCTTCTCCACCAACAAATACCCCCTCTTCCACATCTCCACCTACATGTACACCCTCATCTACATCTACACTTACCCCCTCTTCTCCACCACCATCAACCCCCTCCTCTACATCAACAGCTACCCCATCATATTCACCTACAGGTACTATACTTGAAGTTCCATCGATGTCGACTATAGGAACTCCCATGTGTTTCTTTTTTTGGTTGGAGTCAGTATAATCTCCAGCGGTGGAGTCCTGTCTGCATATATGTTCACCTCCCTCTTTGGACCAAGTCGTTTCGTTAACGCGAAAGCGTCTGCATCAGAGTCTATCAGTTTCAGATGACGGTCCACACCAGGCTAAACGTAATGCCCTCCCTTACCCTTTTCTTCTGTTAGATCCAGCATATTATGCAGTTCCAACAGACTAAACGTGTCTGGATTCACGTAGTCTATAGTTGCACATTTCCCTCCTCTGTAGTTTAACTTTCTTTTACCCACAATAACACCATCGTAGTGGTAGTGTGCAGTAAAAAGGGTGTTGTTTGTACCTGAAATATAATATACAGCCCTAATCACAATCAAGAACAACGCCAAGCTAAGAACATTAACCTAAAACTATCAACAGCAACTTCATCCACACTGCACAACCCTAATCCAAACCAAGAACAACACCAACTACCAACCCATACAGGGTAAAAAACACCACAGGTCCTCCATGTTTGTCACTTGGAACACATTAGTCCCTATTCTTCGTCTTTGTAATAAACCAGTCCCCTATGTTTTAAAAATATAACAAACAACTGTAATAATCAGGTCCTTACGTTTTCAATTTGTAATAAAAAGGTCCTTCAAATTTTCAGAAAATGATCTGTTTGTTACGTTTTTAAAACGTAGGGGACCGGTTTATCACAGAGACAAAGAATAGGGATTGATGTGTTACAAGTGACAAACATGGAGGACCTGTGGTGTTTTTAACCCACCCATACACTACAAAACCATGTCACCAGACAATCCAAGCAATGAGTTAGTCAATACAAAAATACACAGCAACTAACAACACACTCAACAGTTAGGGCAATACGAAAATACACAGCAACTAACAACACACTCAACAGTTAGGGTAATACGAAAATACACAGCAACTAACAACACACTCAACAGTTAGGGCAATACCAAAAATACACAGCAACTAACAACACACTCAACAGTTAGAGCAATACGAAAATACACAGCAACTAACACACTCAGCAGTCAGGTAATAGAAACCCTAAATCGACGAGTGGTTAAATGGAAACCCTAAATCGATTATTCTATTAAACCATAAACTACAATAATCAACAACAACGAATTCGAGCATCTTGAAAACATAAACAACCTGTAACAGAAATAGAAAGCAGGACTTACCATCGCAATCTTCCTTCGCCATTGTTATGCTTGGCTGTTTAGATACGAAACAATGAGTTGGAGCTTTGGGGTTGTATGTTTGATTTCTGGAGTTCGAGCTTATGGGTTAGATGTTTGATTTTTCGAATTCGAGCTACTGGCTAGGATGTTTGATTTCGAGCTTCTGGGTTATCGAGCTACTGGCTAGGATGTTTGATTTCGAGCTTTTGGAGTTCGAGCTTCTGGGTTATCGATGTGGTAGTAAAACAGGTGAGATTGAACTTTGATGTTTTACTGAGTGAAAAGAGGGTTTCGATTTGGGGAAGAAATTAGGGTTTCGTTAGGAGAATTGGGAAAAAGAGGAAGGGATTAGGGATTTGGAGTAAAATGAGGGTTTCGATTTGATTTCGGGTTATTAGTTAGGGCTGGGCTGGGTTATTGGGTCAGGGTTGGTTCTTGCGTTAGAAACTAGGCGGGGTTATTGGGTTACGGTTGGTTGTTGGGCCGGGTTTAAGTTTTAGGGTTGCCACATCAGCGTCCTACATGGATCGTTGATGTGGCTGGTCAAAGGGTATTATGGGGATAAATGTTGGCTGGACTCGAAAAGGATGGTTTTATTCTACCCAATACAACGACAACGACTCCTTTAATACGGCCTCAAAGGACAGGGACTAACTTGTTACAAGCTGCAAACGTGGAGGATGACTGGTGTTTTTTACCCGGTTAACAAAATAAGAACTACCCAATACAGGCTAGTCGGATGCAGAATTTCCTTTACTACCAGTAGGAGAATCCGAGTCCGACGAAGAGCTCTCCGAGTCTTCACTATATTGAGGATCCTCCACGGATACTCCAAGGGGCGATGCTGCTCAATGACCCTAGTCCAAAGACTACGAAGGTGCAAGTCTAGGAATCTCTCATGCATCTCCATTACCATTGCTGATCTCAATTTAGCATCCCTCTCCTCAAGACGAACAATAATCTCAGCGGCATACTCATTAAGACTTTCCTTCATCGTAGCTTCGAAGTTTTTCTTCAAGCTTTCATGTTCCGCTGATAGCTTCTCGATATCTTGAACAACATTTTCAAAATATAACTTTATTTTTCAATAGCCTCCAAGAATACCATCAACCATTGTGTCACACTCGACATCCTTGGCAATGAACTTCTCCATTTCATTATCAAATTTGGTCTTTTCCTCGGGCAGTTCAACCTCAAGGGAAGTGATGGTAGTCAAACGCTCCTCGGAGGTCTTTTTCTCCTTAACCAATTCATCAGTCAGCTCTTTGACCCTCTTCTTTAGCTCTTCGGACTCTGAAGACAGAGTTTGTACATTCGCGGTCACTTCCGATGTCTTGGCTAACTCCTTTTTTACATTATCAGACTCAGTGACTAAGCCTTCCACTTTGGAGGATATCTCAGTTTTCTCGGCTCCTTGATCGGTCAAGTCCCTCACATTATCCTTCAACTCGAAGACTTCTGATGTTAGGGCCTTTACCTCTGCCCTCCTCTCAGTAACCTCTTCTTTATAGCGATCCTTCCGATTTCCTCTGCGTTCGAGTAGAGTAGCAGCATGCAGTAATTTGTTCAACTCGTTCGCCACGTAATCGTTGCCATAAATGTAAAAATAAAGAGAGTCTGAGGAAAGATACATATCCTCATCAGAGCGAGCTTCTTGACCTTCCCCTCGAATGGAGACTAATTCTCCACCAGAGTCTGAATCAACAATCACAAATTTTTGGGATAGTAGCAGACTCGGACGATTAATATTGTCACTCTCCCTCCCCCCTGCTCTCAACAACCCTTTTATTTTTCTCCTCAGCAGTGAAATTATGCGGCCTTGTAGCACCGGCACGACCTTAAGGCCTAACCTCAACCTGGTGATCAACATCACTTGGCATGTTTTAAGGATGAGAGGTTGGAGAGAATACTTGAGGATCGAGGGGGCTGCCTCTTAATGATCTGATGGCCTCACGTCTGGAGGCAAGCTTACTTGGGTATCCTCATGATCACTCGGAGCCCTTGTGGGAGGACTGACTTGTACCCTCTCTTGGGAATCACCCTGCGCCTCAGGAGCATCGTCATCAGACCCAACATCTTCCTCAGTATCTTCTTCTTCACCTTCCTCGGTTTTTTCTGCATCTTGATTACTCGGAGCTCGGGCCCAAGTAGGGAGGTAGACTACATTATCCAAAAGCTCTAAACGTTCAAGGACATCATCACTCGGATGAGGCACCATAAGTTCTTATGCAGTCTTATTTTCACTAAGATCGTAAGCTTTGGTGGAGCTTATGGTCCCAGTGCTCACCAGCCCAAATGCTCAGCTTCTCAAAGATAGCTTTACTAGACTTAGCATGACGCTTAAAGGACTTAGCAATTCCCTCCATAGATGAAAAAGACACACAGTCAGAATTTACCGAACTTGGAGACTCGGAAAACATTTAGGTGAGAGTACTTACCTTGTCTGGTCCATTTCAATGTCAGCCGATGAGGAAGGTCCTCGAAATCTTCAAATCCGGTCCCCCACAACCCGGAAATAAATAGGAATTGTTGCTTCCATTTCTTGTCGGCCTCTAGAAAATCCTTTATCACTTTAAAGTTCCTAGCAAAAACAAGTGAGTAGAAATGATAGTGAGAATTCTTAGCCACTCTAGAAACATAAATAAGTTGTTCCATGGTGAAAGTGTTCTCGGAGAGCCTCGATGCCATAATATAGGCCATAAGGGTATACCACATGTTAGCCCCGACATGAGAAGGAAAAAGTTTGACCAAGTGGAAGTAGTCGGCTAGAAGAGGATCAAGGGGCAATCGAAGACCCCAGTTCATCAGCTCTGTATAAAGCACCAACTCGTTGGTCCGAACTGATAGAGACGTCTCTCCAACAGTAGGGAATCAGATGGTGATGTTAGTAGGGATACCTCATTGGTCCCTTAACTTGATCTCCTCGGTCGGGTAAAAATACTTGTACTTCACCTTGTACAGAGCTAAGAGATGCTTGGCTTCGATATCGCAAAGATGGTCGCTCGGGATATCTTCCACATTCGAGGGCAGACCCGTCGGACATTTCTTCTTCTTCTTCTTCTTATTCTTTACCAGGGAAGTCTCACCTGGGTGTAAGGGAAGATCAACTGTAGGTTTCGAGGGAGGAGCCAGAGTGCCACCATCCAGGGAGGGAGCATCGGTAAGAATAACTAGAAGAGGCTCTGCCTCAATCACCACAATGTCAGGTTCTCCCTTATCGTCTTCAGGGTCATCGGATAGAGCTTTCTCCGGAACCTCTGGAATGGAAGTGAAGGACGGTTCCGGTCGAGTTCCTCTGGGAAAAATGTTTCGAGGGCTGACGTCTGGCGTCGTTTGAGGAGAGCCTTGGGGGGTTGTCGGGGGAGTTGGTACCGAGGAAGGGATCCTCATCCGGACCGATTTGGTAGCTGGATCAGATGATCTTTTCCGTTTAGACCAGTCTCGATGTTCTTTAATCGGTGGTCTTTCTCTCTCATAACCCATTACGATGAAGGGGGAAGACCAGGTAGGAAAAGCCGAGGGAGTTAGAGACGCAGAAAGATCAACCCAACCACTTGAAGAGTGTGCTTGACTGGGGGAGGATGCAGCAAGACGGATAAAGCGTTCGCGGATCGGAGCTGATGTAGCCCAGAAAGTCCAAACAAAAGCCTTGTTTATTTTATTTTATATTATTCAAATATCTTATGGATTTAAATCAAATCTAATTATATTAAGATTTGATTTTATTTTAAAATATTTATTTTATTTCCTTGTATTATAATTTAGGGTTTTGAGAAGCTATTATATAAAGCCTCATATGCCTTAAGTTATTTTGAAGTTTTTGGAATAATAGATTTTTTTATCTCTGAAAATTTCACTCTTTGTTACCCTTAGATTAGGGTTGCATCATGTTACCCTTGAATTAGGGTTTCATCTATCGTTGTTTCTTCTTCTCTTTCCGCTGCGTCATCAGTTTGGTATCAGAGCCCAAAAGTACAAGTCGATTGGAAAATATTGTTCTGTAGCCAATCATCCCCATCACTTTTGGCTTTCGGCGTCAAGCAGATACGCCTTAGAACCAATGCCTGACCAATATCTCCTCCTGTAACCTAGTCCTCTGGAACTTCGTCAACAACATCCTCTGGTTCTTCATCAAACCGCGGCTCGCCCTCCAGGGAAAAATCAGCAGTGTCAGCGAACAGACCCCTCGGGTGTTGTGGTTGTTGTCGTAATTTTGGACACTGTAAAGCAACGTGCCCTAGTTCATGACAATGGTAGCACCGGACATGTGAGGAAGTAACTGTGCGACTAGGGTCCTGCAAATTAGCACCTGTGCGCATAGGAGAAGCAGTTGGCACTCCTGGGTTAGGGCTTGGAACCGTCCTTTTGGGGAATGTCAATGGATTTGGTCTGGCAGTGTCTCCTCCATAAGGCCTTCGTGAAAGGGCTTTCTCCAGATGCAGTGCGCGCTGATGTGCTTCAGACACATTCACAGGGTCGAACATATTCAGCTGGTCCTGAAACTGTTGTCGCATCCCTCCTATATAGCGAGATACTAGCTCATCTTCTGAATCAGTAATATATACACGGTTTTGTAGCGTGAAAAAATCGTTAGTGTACTCGTCAATAGTCTTTGACCCTTGTTTAAGGTTTTGGAACTGCTGATACATTATGCGGTTATAGTTGTAAGGCAAAAGCGCAGCCCTCATGTGCTTCACAAACTTAGCCCAAGTTGTTATTTTTATCTTACCGTGCCTTGATCTGGTCTGCTTGAGCTGTTACCACCAGGATGCAGCTCGGCCTCGGAACTTAGTTGCAGCCAACTGTACCCGCTTTGCATCCGGAACCTCCTTGAAATCAAGAACTTCTTCAACTGAGGCGATCCAATCTAAAAACTCCTCCGGTGCAAGACCGCCTTGGAACTCTGGGATCTCCAATCTGAATCCAGATTCCCACCGGTTGTTGGCGTTCAGATCAGAATCTCTCGGTGGCGGCTGCTCAAAGACTTGGTCACGGCAGTCTTGTGGTGAGTATTGACCCCTAAATTGTTATCGCCGAGGAGCAAACGGATTCTGCTCGCGGCCGATCTCTCTCTCAGATCCCGACGGCTGGTTGCTCGAACCTGGAGCTCGAAAGTCGTTGGCTTGGTTGTTCAACAGCCTGTGTAGTGCTTCTTGTACGTCTCTCAACTGATTTCCCAACGAGTGCATCTGTTCACCAACCTGGAATTGGAATTGACCGACTTCATCACGGTCGATCGATTCAGTGATCGGAATAGTGGACTTCCCCCGAAAAGATCGCTTTGGCGGCATACCGTCGTTACTCACGCCGTAGGAAACCTGGCTCTGATACCAATATGGTGGCGACTGGTTTTGAAACACAGTCGTCGGCTGTAGAAATCAAGATGAAGAAGACAAGATAACCGATGGATAGTTCTAACCCTAGGTTAGATTAAAGGAGACTTTAAAGAAAATCAAAATTGTATTCAAAAAAGTCTGAGGCAAAACTAGGGTTTGAGAGCCTTTTATAGAAGTGCTCGAAACCCTAGCCCAAAATTACAGCTTTTTTTCTTATGCAATAAAATAAAGCCCAGTCCAATTTCAAAGCGATTGGAGCTAGTTAAGTATTTTAATAAAATCTAAATAAAATAGGAAATTGCAGAAAATTTACTAAAACAACAAAACGAGGGTTTAAACGACTAAATTTAGGGCCTAGACTTCATCACTTTCTGATGCTTTCGAAAATTGTTGGGCTTCTCGACGCGTTCGATTTGAGTGGTCGCATCGCCTAATTCTGATATCTGGGCCCCAAATAAAGCATGTTTTTGTTTGTCCAAAAGGGTCATATAGTCATGGGCTACTGATGACGCAGCGGAAAGAAAAGAAGAAACAACGATAGATGAAACCCTAATTCAAGGGTAACATGATGCAACCCTAATCTAAGGGTAGCAAAGAGTGAAATTTTCAGAGATAAAAAAATCTATTATTCCAAAAACTTCAAAATAACTTAAGGCATATGAGGCTTTATATAATAGCTTCTCAAAATCCTAAATTATAATACAAGGAAATAAAATAAATATTTTAAAATAAAATAAAATAAAATCAAATCTTAATATAATTAGATTTGATTTAAATACATAAGATATTTGAATAAAATAAAATAAAATAAACAAGGCTTTTGTTTAGACTTTCTGGGCTACATCATCCTCTCCTGGTTGACAAGAATTCGTCCTCGAATTCACAACACCATCACCATCAAGAACTCAAATTATTTATTTTATTTTATTCAATCGTCACATTGGGAAGTATAATTGTTGACCTTATCGGAATAAGATAAATTCTTCTCGAGTGTTCCTTATTCGAAGTCACATTGAAGCCATCAAGTTGAAGGAAAAAAATAGTTTCGAAAACCTTTTCATAGCCTGAAGACAACATCCCCATGTCTAGTTGATGAAAAAAATGGTTTTGAAAACCTCTTCATAGCCTGAGACAGCATCTCGATAAGAAATTTTTACCTTGATTCGACGATTGGTAGCCAATTTAAACTCCTTCAGTAACCGGTCAATATGATCGTCATTGAAACGATTGGTATGACCCTTCATACTCAAACGATCTTCCCGATCTTCATGACCATGTGTGTTGTTCTCTTCTTTAAATCTTGAATCAGAATAGTCAGGCTTTAGAAACATGCTTCCCCGTAGCAGGAACTGAGGCTCTGATACCAAACTGATGACCCAGCGGAAAGAGAAGAAGAAACAACGATAGATGAAACCCTAATTCAAGGGTAACATGATGCAACCCTAAGCTAAGGGTAACAAAGAGTGAAATTTTCAGAGATAAAAAAATCTATTATTCCAAAAACTTCAAAATAACTTAAGGCATATGAGGCTTTATATAATAGCTTCTCAAAACCCTAAATTATAATACAAGGAAATAAAATAAATATTTTAAAATAAAATCAAATCAAATCAAATCTTAATATAATTAGATTTGATTTAAATACATAAGATATTTGAATAAAATAAAATAAAATAAACAAGGCTTTTGTTTGGACTTTCTAGGCTACATTAGGAGCCCAGTTGTCTCGAAAGTTAGATTCCCAAATCTCTGCAGGGGAAGGATGTTCTCTTGCACCGGCAGAGATACGAGCACCGATCTGATGAGAGGTGTTGAACCACCTCCAGAGCTTATATTTTCCAAGATTGATAAACTCGTGAGGCATGAAAATGCAAAGTAAAAAATTTGTTTAGGCACAGTTTCTCTCTATACAGCGAATTATATTAAAAAAAATCAGAAACCTTTATTCAGGAAAAGACTTGAGTATTTATAGGCAAAGGGAGTAGAAGGTGAACATGCAAAAAATAACGGTACCATGACACGTGTCCGTGACAGTTGCGCCGCCTAAAAACACGTTTGACTCAATAACAGCGAAGCCAAGCATGCGTACCTAACATTAAATAATTATTTAGGTGACATCAACCTGACCAAAGGGGTGACATCAGCAAGTTAGAATTCGATCTGAGTCAAATGCTCACTAAGGAATACGAGATCCGACCACGATGAAATCTGATCCCATTAAAGTTCGCTCAAAAAGCAAAGTACCCGAGCAAGGTAGCATGATCCGATCTGAATGACGTAAAATTGCAATTCAAGTCCACGTCCAGAGAACGGTGCATGGACTAGGGGGCTACTGATAAGGGAAGAAAAATATAGATGTTTAACATGTAATTTAGCCCACAGATAAGATCAAGGTCCATGTATTTAGTGACTAAGGACTAAGGTAAAGAACACATAAAAAATGAGGGACTTAAATGATAGTCCCCAAGAACTTGTTTGTAAATACTCAAATAGTGGGGTAAGAAATCCACTCTTACGGTGGTAAACATGTAATTTTACCCTCTACCTCATTTACTATATAAAGGACATTCCCTTTTGGGAAAATGGGCCAATGATTAATCAATAATTGCAACATTTATTCCTTTTGTCTCTTCCATTTCTAGTAATTCACTGTTCACTATCACATCATACGAATATTCCCTAGTCCGACCCCTTCACACAAACTTCTTCTCTCCTGAGTCTCACTAAAGATTCTCTGAGCTCATCAAAGTTGACCATTGTAAGGTTAGCAAAGGCCTCGACAAAGTCTGCCAACTGATGTTCATCATGATTGATGAGTCCGAAAACTGCTTCCTCTCCGGACAGGGATAGATCGGACCAAGGCCACCGGACCGGACAGACCACTTCGAACACTTAGCCCATTGGACTGTTCGAACTATGACAAAAGTACTAAAAAACCTAAAAATTTCTTGACTAAGCTGCTTGCTCCCCTAATAAGAGCTCATGAGTCTTTAAAAATGACCCGGGTCCATTAAACATGACCTGAAAACCCATAAAGCCCAGATGTAAGGGTATAAATACCCAACCACCTGCATTAAATATGGGTAATGAAAATTAACTGCAACCAGGCAGCTTAATTCTCCCTCTACTCTCTACTCAAAATATTAAATACCTATAAACTTCCACAAAACTCTGAACAAATTACCCAATTACCCTCAGACATAAATTAACCACACCAAATTGGCGACCATAGTGGGAGGACGAAACCAACAAGAAAAGTCAGTCTGAATGAATCCGGACGCCCCGGAAGTGCCACCAGCTTTGCTCGAAGTGGTGGGTGAAAACGATGAATACACTATCGAGGAGTGCGATAGGCTAAAAGGCGAGATAGAAGCTCTGAGGGCAGAAAAGGCTAAGATGGGCATAAAAGAAAAATCGAAAGCATCAGTTGCTCATCACACCGATAACCTCAGAGAGAATGAGCCTTCAAGGACTCATGTGAGTACCAAAAAGACTCATGCTAGCTCCAAAACGTCTCACTGGTCTAAGCCAGTGGAGAGTTCTGACTCAGGCTCAGAGTCTTCTGATAGCTCTTCGGATGATGAGGGAGTTGAAGAATCCTTGTTCTCTAGTAGCGATGAGGGTCGAACTAAAAAGAATCAGAAGCAAATTAAAAAATACTCAAGGAAAAGAGATAGACACGGAAAGTTAAAGAAGAATATCGGCAAAGGGTCATCTCACAGGCGGAGGCATGTAGACCGGATGCTGATGGATCCCTTCGCTTTCCACGATGAACCAGGTGTCTTTGCAACTCCCAATGAAGATACTGTGTTCAGTCGTGGCCAAAATTGGAGGCAATCTCCATTGTCTTCCAAAATTCTGTCCGGAAACCTCCCTAAGAGGTTTGATAGCACCAAAATGGAAAAGTACGATGGCAGTACTGATTCGGACAACCATTTAGAGAAATTTAAAAACTTTATGATGAACTTTGATGATGATGACAAGCTACTTTGTAGATCATTCTCCCAATCGTTTACGGGGAGTGCTCTAAAATGGTATAACAGCCTACCACAAGGCTGTATCAAGAATTTCGACACTTTTTGGGTGGCCTTTCGAAGGTAATTTGTTGGGAGTAAAGAATTAAAGGGCAACGGCGACACAATAATCCATTGTGTCCAGGAACCGAACGAATCCTTAAAAGAATATATAAGTCGTTTTGTGAACACCAAGAATGGGTTGGCTGACTGCTTCGAGCAGGTTGCGATAGCATCTTTAAGACAGGGCTTGAACCCTGGCAATTTGACTGATTCGGTGATCAGAAAGAAGGCTATGACTTGGGGAGGGTTGCTGAATCAGGTTGGAAAACAGATTAACGTTGATGAAACAAAGAAAACGAGGGTGCACAGGCAGGTGAGGTCTACCCCGGTGGCACCAAACCCCAATCAGAATCAGTCCGGGAACAAGGCGAAGGAGACCAGACAGGGGCATGGCAGGGCTAAAGCTCAATCTCAGCCAGCTGCACCTGCTCGAAGTCAACAATCCAGAAATAAAAGAGGGCCTTGGGTTCAACCGGAGTTGTTCGCAGAACTGAAAGAAAGTGTGGCCACCATTTATGATAAAACAAAGGAAGAGGTGCACTATAGAAGACCGGCCACACTGCAATCCCCTAGAGAACACTGTTATAACTCTTTCTGCCAGTATCACAATGATACTGGCCATACCACCGATGATTGTATAGCTTTAAAACAAGAAGTTCAGAACTTGATTGAGAGGGGAAAGCTGGAGGCTTACGTTAAAAGAAGAGGAGGTAATAGGCCTGACAATACTCACCGGGTTGGTCCAAGTAATGCTGATCCGGAGAGAGCCATAGTTATAATCGAAAGGTTTGATGTGGAATCTGAATACTTGGATCCTGATCCAACTCGAAATAGAGTGGGTACCATTGAGGAATGTTCTAGGACAGTCTCCGGGTTCATTAAGTTTTTTGAGTCACTTACAATTTTCGGAGGGGATACTATGACAGCTCCTACTGCTTCTTCAAGGAAGAGGCACGTTCACACTTTAGCTACCCAGCTAGAAGGAGGCATGACTTCCTATCAATCGCAAATTCCATTCCCCTTCATTGTTTTTGATGAAGATGATTTAAGAGATATAGCTGGCCCTCGTGAAGATGTTGTTGTCATAGGAGCATCTGTTGGGGGCAATGACATAAGACGAATTTTGGTAGATACTGGTAGCTCAGCCAATATCCTTTTTCTTAACCACTTACAAGAGAATGAAAAATCCAGCTGTAATTTAGAGTTCGAACAGATCAATTGTGGGCTTTACTGGTAGCTCAGCATAGGTGATCGGGGAGTTCGAAGAGGAAGTTCTGTTGGGAAGGGGCCCCTTCAAGAAGATGGTCAAGATACTTTTTATTGTCGTAGATTGTCCCACGTGCTATAATGCTATTTTGGGGATGTCTTGGCTCTCTAGAATGCATGCAGTGGCCTCGACAGTCCACCAGTGTTTAAAATATGATGTTCAAGGACAAGTGGGAGTTGTCCGAAGCAGTCAAAAGGTTGCAAGGGAATGTTATACTACAGCCCTGGCGCACCGGACGTTGGGGGCAGTTCTTATCAACGAACAATAGCAATTTGAGGGGCTCTCTGGGGGTGAGGGTGAAATTGATGACTCCAGAGAGGCCCCTGGAGTATTAATACCAGTCGAAGAGGTAGAAACACATTGTTTATAGGAAGGGAAGAGTGTCAAAATAGGGTCCAGAATGCCACCCGATCTGAAAAGAGAGATGCTAAAGTTTTTGAAAAGCCATCAGCATGTTTTTGCTTGATGCAATGCTGATGTTACTAGGGTTCTAGCAGATGTGATATCACACCACCAATCTGTCCGGAAAGATGTAGCACCATTGGTTCAAAAGAGAAGGGAATTTTCCAAGGAAAAGGCTGATGTTATTGTGCAAGAGGTTGACAGGCTCACAAAGATGGGGAATATCAAGGAGTCTCAATATCCTTTGTGGACTGCCAATCCGGTGTTGGTGAAAAATAAAAATGGCAAGTGGCGTATGTGTATTGACTTCACAGACCTCAATAGGGCTTGCCCAAAAGATCTGTATCCAGTTCCCCGGATTGACCAGCTAGTAGACTCTACCTCTGGGAATAAGCTACTATCCTTTATGGATGGTTTTTTGGATACAATCAGATCCAAGTAGATCTGAAGGATCAAGAGCATACCACATTTGTCACTGACAGGGGTCTTCATTGCTACAAGGTGATGCCGTTTGGATTGAAAAATGTTGGGGCTACATATCAGAGATTAGTAAACAAAGCCTTTGCTATTCAGATTGGAAGGAATATAAGTATATATCGATGACATGATGGTGAAAAGTGTGGATGAGCAATTGCATTTGGCAGACCTCCAAGAAACTTTTACCAACTTGGTAAAGGTGAATTTGAAGTTAAATCCAGAAAAATGTGTGTTCGGAGTGCAATCCGGGAAGTTCCTAGGTTATATAATAAGTGAGTAAGGGATACAGCCCGATCTGGACCAGCTTAATTCTCTATTCCAAATGGAGCCTCCTCAGAATATTAAAGAAGTACAACAATTAACGGGGAGGTTAGCTGCTTTAAACAGATTTATCTCAAGGTCTTCGGACAAATGCGCCCCGTTTTTTCAAACCTTAAAGGGTGCGAAGGGATTTGAATGGACGTCACAGTGTGATGAGGCTTTCAATGAAATCAAGAAGCATTTGTCCTCTCCCAAAACCTTGTTTAAGCCAGTTGATGGAGAGACACTCTTCGTATATTTGGCAGTTTCAAATTGTGCCATTAGTTTTGTGTTAGTGAGGGAAGTGGATAATTACCCTCATCCAGTGTACTACATCAGCAAAAGCTTGATAGATGCAGAAATGCGTTATTTGAAACTTGAAAAATTAGCATTGGCCCTGGTGATAGCTGCTAGAAAGATGAGGCCTTATTTCGAGGCTCATCCTATTATCGTCCGGACATCTTTTCCTTTGAAGAATGTTCTCCAAAAGGCAGACATTTCAAGTAGGATGATTAAGTGGTCGGTAGAATTGGGAGATTTCGATATAGATTTTGCTCCCCGAACAGCAGTCAAAGCCCAAGTTGTGGCTAATTTTCTAGTTGAATTCCACTCTGATAGAGATTCGGAGCAGACTACTGAGATGAAAGACAAAAAGTTCTAGGTCGTCCGGATGGATGGTGGATCCAACACTATGGGATGTGGTGCAGGGGTGTGCTTGACTTCTCCATATGGTGACAAAATGTACCATGCTATATATTTTGCTTTCAGGGCTTCCAATAACGAGTCTGAGTACGAGGCAACTATAGCCGGTTTGAAGTTAGCTTTTATTTGTGGGGCTAAGAGGGTCAAGCTATTGAGTGACTCCCAGCTTCTTATCCACCATGCACAAGGTCAATCTGAGGTTAAAAAGGAGCAGCTAGTTAAGTATTTACACCTTCTTAAAAATGAAGCACTCAAGTTTAAAAGCATTATTTATGAACACATATCCCGGACAGAAAATGAGTTGCCAGATTCATTGGAAACCATAGCGTACACAGAGTCGTATCCATGGATCCATGTGCTGGAGAGCCCCTCCATTCAACTTAATATGGGAAAAGAAGAAGAAATTTTTGAAGTACAGATGAAATAACTTCAGGATTGGAGATTTCCTATCCTGCAGTACCTCTCCGATGGCATCGTGCCTCCGGATAAATCACACGCAAGAAAACTGAAACACAAGGCTCGTGGTTTTATCATACTAAGAAACATTCTATATAAAAAGTCTTACAGTAAACCTCTTCTGCACTTTTGGGGGATGATGAATCTCAAGTAGTCCTCTTCGAGTTGCATGATGGCGAGGGATCGGCTCATTGTGGATTCAGGGCTCTAACAAGGAGAATTTTACTGGCTGGCTACTATTGGCCATCTATCATGCAGGATGCTAAAGAACTGGTGAGAAGGTGTGACCCATGCCAGAGATACAGTAATGAAATTCATGTCCCAGCCATTCCTTTAGAGTCAATCTCTGAGACTATACCTTTTGCTCGATGGGGGCTGGATTTAGTGGGGCCTCTCCCTATGGCGTCCGGAGGGCGCAAAACTATAATTGTTGCAATCGATTACTTTTCAAAGTGGATTGAAGCAGCCCCTTTGGCAGGAACAACATCAAAAGCCGTTATAAAATTCATTATATCCAACATTTGTTGCAGATTTGGTGTTCCACAAAAGATAACGACAAATAATGGGCCACAGTTCGACAATAGGGAAATGGAGAGTTTATGTGCCTCAAGGGGTATACAACATTGTTTCTCTTCACCTTTCCACCCACAAGCAAATGGTCAGGTTGAAGTGGCTAACAGAACTATACTGTCCGGTTTAAAGAAGAATTTGGAAGGGTCTGTTAGGAAGTGGCCTAGCTATTTACAAGAATTTTTGTGGGCCTACCGGACAACACCTGTGGCTGCAATACAGGAGTCACCCTTTGCTTTGGTCTATGGGATGGATGCAATAGCTCCCATAGAAGCAACTATCCCATCATTTCGTGTTCACAACTTCTCCGAATTCGCTAACGAAGTGGAAATCAGAAGTCAGCTCGACCTAATAGAAGAAAGATTAGTTAAAGCTCACCTTAGAGCTGCACACTATCAGGGTTTAATGAGGAGAAAATTTGCTTCTAGAGTTAAAAGAAGAGATTTTCAACCGGGGGCCAAGGTATTGAGGAAAGTCTTCTTACACACTAAAGAGAAGCTGCTCGGAAAATTGGCCCCAACTTGGGAAGGACCTTATATGGTTGTTGAAAGGATTAAACCTGGAACATATTGGCTAGAAGACAAGGATGGAAGAGTTCTGACCCACCCTTGGAATATCGAACATCTCCGGATGTACTTGGAGTAGAATTTGTGTAAATATTTACTTGTTTAAACATCCATGTAAATATTTGGGGGCATACTCTTTCCTACCCCGGTGGCGCGGGGAGGTTTTAATGAGGTGTCCGGGTTTTAAATAAAATTTGATGCCTTTTTAAAAAATTTCCGAAGTGTTCTTACTTTGTCTTTTGTCACACCATCCGGATTGAAATAAAAGAGTGATGACCACTTAAACATTCGTCAGCGGAGAATTTAAACACTCTCACTATGAAATAACTAAGGGCTATTTAAACACTAGCCATCAAAATTGGAACAAACTATGAAAGAATGTGAGAATTGTGCAAAACAAGGATATTCATTAAAATAACTTAAGTGCCTTGGCCTTCCAAGGACTTTTAAATTGTCAAAACAGAGTAAAAGATCTATCAGGTCAGATACCGGACACACTTACAAAAAGGTGCCTTGGCCTTCCAAGGACTTTAGTTCAGATAATATGAAAAGTGAAAAATAATTCGTAATTTAAGACTGAGCCTTTGAAGATGGCTCAGCTTCATCCATCTTCTTCTTCCCTTTGGGGTTATGTTTCTCTTCGTTTGAGCTCTCTTCGGTGTTCTCTTCGTCATCAGATGAGGATGCACTGGAACAGCCATACCTGTCGCCTTCGGCCATTGTGTGGTATGGGAGGTCTTCAGGCTCTACGTGAAGCCACAAATCACCCAAGTTCCTCTTTGGGAACTTCTCATGTAAAAGCAGGACCATGTCTGATTTCACCTTGGCATACATTTGCTCTTGAGTGTCCGGCCCAGCTCGGCTGTGTGGATGAATGCGTAGTTGATTTTTTGTAGGGCAAGGAGGTACTTGACGTTAACCTTGTGAAAACAAGGCCCCACCCTTCCTTCAAGACTCTCCGACAGATCTGGATGCCTCAAGCACAACTTTTCCTTGCCTTTGTCTTTTTTGGCAGCAACAGCACTACTAGTCTGTCCGGAAGGCTCAGACTCGAATGGAGCCTCTTTGATAGAGTCCTCCATTACTTCCTCCATGATTGATAAGGGGTTTTCAGTAGTTGTGGTAAGGGGAAGGTTCAGAGTTGGCTCAGCCTGGCTTTCGGACTGCTGAGTTCCAGTGTTTTCTTGGTTCCTGGCCTCTGGTTGGGGCTCTAGTGCAGATGTTTCCTTTCAGGGACTTGAGCTAGTGCCCTATGGACCGGACAACCTGTCCTTGGGAGCTCTAATGGGCACTTCTGACCTGCACTACTGTCTTTGGCACCCGATTTCGAAGGGGTGCCCTTGGAAGCTTGGCCCTTGACCAGCCGGCTTTTTCTTCGGTCAATTAATTTTTTAGGGGAGTTTTCGGCGTCTGACCCCATAGCTAAGAAGGGGGAGGGTTTCTTGAAGCTGGTAACAGTTACACCTGGCTCAACAACAGGTTCCGATTCTTGAACCGAGGAACCGGAGATGATGGGTGAGAGATTGGTTTGAAATAACCTTTTCGGTTTGATGCCTTTTGAAGAAAAAGAGCCCTGGTCTGACTCTGTGGCAGCAGTCACTGGTTTGTCAATAGGGGAGGTGGGTAAACCTGCCGCAATGCGCCTTTCCCTTTCGACCTTTTGCGCCTTTTCTAGTTCAGAGAGGTTGAGTCACCCGCCTCTGACCAAAGCGTTTCGAGCCGTGAACAAAAACAAACTGGATAAAAATTTGTTTAGGAGAGAAAAAAGCTTCGAGGATTTGGAGAGTAAAAGTGAGAGTGATGATGAAACAGTAGAAAGTATTTCAATTTATAGTGAATCTGAAAAAGGAGTTTGATTCCTAGGAGAATTCGAAAAGATTGGTAATAATTAAAAGACAGCGCTGATGTCACCCTCTTTAATGAAGAGGTTACTTTTCGAAGAAGGTGGGTGCGAGATTCGATGTGAAAAAACGGCTGAAGAAACCAACCAAAAAGTGACACGTGTCCCATAAACTCTGGCAAAAACCGTTTGGATTCACAAAACTTTATCAGTCTGGATAAAGCCACAACACAAACAGACCTGTCCGGATTAAAACTGCCTCTAAACATCGGACTGTTTTTCAGGTTTTTGACAAAGGCATTTGAACAAACACCTAAAACAGGGGCTCCTGATGAGTCCGAAAACTGCTTCCTCTCTGGACAGGGACAGATCGGACCAAGCCCACCAGACCGGACAGACCACTTCGAACACTTAGCCCATTGGACTGTTCGAACTATGACAAAAGTACTAAAAAACCTAAACACTTCTTGACTAAGCTGCTTGCTCCCCTACGAAGAGCTCATGGGTCTTTAAACATGAACCGGGTCCATTAAACATGACCCGAAAACCCATAAAGCCCAGATGTAAGGGTATAAATACCCAACCACCTGGATTAAATATGGGTAATGAAAATTAACTGCAACCAGGCAGCTTAATTCTCCCTCTACTCTCTACTCAAAATATTAAATACCCATAAACTTCCACAAAACTCGGAACAAATTACCCAATTACCCTCAGACATAAATTAACCACAACAATGATCACTTGTGACCATCGTGTAATCAATGTAAGAATGTAGGTCACGACCAAGTTGGTTTAAAAAAATTTGTTGAACATTTTTTGATATGTGGCCCCATCATACGTGAGAAAAAAAAACATTGTAGCAGTTTAGCCATCGTTTTCTAATGAAATACGTGTGTATAGAATCTACTACATAGATGAGGATTTCATTATAATTTGAATTTTTATCCATGAATATTAATATTATGTTTCTTAAAATATATTTCCCTAGTTGATTAATTTTTTAATATGGGAAAGAGATCATTCAGACAAGCTTTATCAAATCGGTGAAATTAACATAATCCTTCACTCGTTGTTCTTCTTCTTGACTAAGACTTGGTTGGATGTACACAGTAGATAAAATGATTCTCGGATGTGGCTTACATTACTGATCATGTTTACTACCGTTGCTACCTTCTTTTGGAGGAAAGGTCTTCAGTTCTTCTCATGGCGTATTATTTCAGCATGGTTACAAAATGAGTACCCCGAAAAATATATCCAAGTTCTTTGACAAATTTTGTAAAGTAGCTCTATAGTTGATTGATATATTTCGGGCGAGACAAATAAATTTAATTTTTAATACTTTGACGGACTTCACGTCTTACCCTTACCCAACCAGGAGAGGCCTTTATGGATTCATCTATATCATCAAAGATGATTGGGAGCCCTAGTAATTCTCATTGAGGTTAGGTAACCCTTCCTTGTAATTATTTGGTTATTATTTATTACTCAAATTGTATCGTTGATTATGTAGTGAAGGAATTTATCTATTGTCGATACTATAGCATGCGTGTGGTCCAACCAGGGCCTCATAAAGACGTTATTGTGAGAATAAGATACACTTACAACCATTAGAAGAAACTTAACGTGTTTTTAATAATCTCGCTGGCCTAAATCCACATCTAACTTCAATTCTTATAAGAATGAGGTGTTCATACCGTTGAATATAGTTAACTCCATCTTGGATTGTGTTAGCATCGATGCCCCACATATTTTATTACAAGTTATCCTAATAAATATATTTGGTGAACTACCACTGTCTATCAGAATCCTTTTAACATATACTCAACCTATATCATATAAAACTATCACGAAATCCTCATGCACTGCACAACTCGTCTAGGTCATTATTATCAAAGATAATCATGGGATATGGGTTTTTATATTGTGGTGTTGATGTTTGACCTTGATACTGTATTTCTAGATACTTTATATGTGTCTTATGAAAAGATTTAGTGATATACATGATAGTGTATCCGTCGCATGCTATTGTAAGAAAGTTATATCAATCTGGTATAAACTGAGGTAGTCCTTTAGTTTATCCATGATGGTCATGTTGTCTATGGCTCTCGCCGATTCATAAACTATCGCAACTTGTTGTTTTTTGTGTATTTCTAGATACTGAAATTTCGCCCTAACCTACCTCATCTTGGTTATTCGTTCTTCCTTATAAAATCCACAAACTTGACTTTATCAATCAAATTTTGAAACTCCGTTATTTACAAAAATACAGTCTTTTACCTATAATGCCTCATGTTACTATGGAATTCGGTGAGCTTTCTCACATCTCTCATCTCATTAAAAGTCTACATCTTCTCAAACTACCGAAACTTGACTATATTTTTTTCTTTAGTGTAGATTACCTCTACATTCTCACTTAGTCCTTTGTAGGGTGTTTGGCCGAATATCTCATGGTTTTAACTATTGTTGAATTTATTATGAAAATAGTTATTAAAATTGTTTATCGACTCTAAAATTTGGTTATGATATCTTTGCCTTTCAAGAAATTCAGTTGTACTAACTTTAAAAGCATAAGATTAAATTACAGCTTAAACAATATTAAAAAAATAAGGACACCGTTGAGTTGAAGGCATGAAAGATAAATAATCTTGGTTGGTAGGATGGTAAATTTGAGAGAAATGTCGCGATAATGGATCTACACAATGAAGACTTGAATGATACGTTAGAGGAACCATAGAAGGGCTATGCTTGTTTGGATGATTCATAGGTACAACCTGAGGGAAGTTATGATATATTTTTTAGTCTATTATGGAAACTTTCGATAGAATGAGCTGTTATTTTTCTTTTCTTTTTCACACCGGGAGATGATCAAATGCACGTGTTTCTTTCATTCCGTCATTATAATAATAATAAAAATATGCGCTCCCGACCTTTTGGACCAAGAATGATAGAGGAGATGATGAAATTTCCCTCTTATTTTGAAGAGCTTACAATTATAATGTTTCTTAGGATCATCCATCATTTAATGGTAAGAGGGACTTGCGTATTTATGTATGGTATGATCTTTTCATAATTCTTAAGCATTGAATGAGTTGTATCATCTCATTTTCCTGTGTTGTTGTCTTCTTTTGGATGATGCGCAAATCAAATCTTCCTTCTTGTATCAAATATGATTAGAGATAATGATCCCAAACAAAATACTAAGTATGAATAAAATCAACATAAATGACATAGAACACTTTTAACGTGGAAAACCTTTCTAGTGTAGGAAGTAAAAAAAACAGGACTAATTTCGAAGTCCAACCAAATATTCACTATCAGAAAATGGTTTAAAAAATTATTCTATGTATAAAACTCGATCATACACCAAACAAATTATGACAACTTCATACACAACCCCAATGCACAAGATGATAAATCGAAATAAAATATCCCCAAAAACGCAGTTAGAGGAAGTTGATCAAAATCCTATTTAGAAGACTCCAAATCAGAATCCCTCTGGTCAGATTGGATAAGGAAAATAAAAGATCATTATCACCAAAATTGAAACTAATCGGACCACGGAAGATAGTCCAATTGAAAGTGCAAAGTTCTGCCTTGAATTGCTTTTTCTCTTTAAACTGCACTGCACCTAGAATTATGACAACAGAAAGCACGAGACAAGAGAATAGTATTTATGTATAAACCAAAATCCTATGTGTTATCCTTATTTATCCTTAGCCTATCTGATAATTAGAGTCCCACATAGGAAGAGCTCAATAAATCTCCCCTTTCACGACTATGTGGGAGGATTCGCGATCCCAACGATCAATCTATAATGTTCAAGCTTTCCCCTAAGAAATTCCTTTGTCATCATGTCAGACCCATTATCATCTGTATGAAATTTATCAACCTTCATTAGTGTAGCATCTTGAATCCAATGATATCTCACATCAATATGTTTCGACTTTGAGTGAAACGAAGAATTCTTCACGAGATGAATAACACTTGATTATCACATAACAGTACATACTTATGTTGCTCAAATCCAACTTCTCTCCAGAACTTCTTCATACATAGTAGCTATTTACTCGCTTCTATCACTGCAATAAATTCATTTTTGTCATTGAAACAACAATATACTTTTGTATTCTTGATTTCTATGAAACAACGCCGCCACAAAAGTTAATCAAATATCCTGAAGTAGACTTGCGAGTGTCAATATCTCCAGCCAAGTCTGAATCAGAATAAGCCAACAACTCAAGTTTCTCCATCCCATAAATAACCTTTAAATTATAGGTTCATCACAGATACCTCATAATCCATTTCACGGATTCCCAATGCTCTCTACTCGGGTTCAACACAAATTTGCTCACAACACAAACACTCTGAGCTAAGTCAGGACGAGTATATACCATGGCATACATGAGACTTCAAATTGTAGATGCATATGGAATATTAGCCATATCTCTATTTTCTTCATTATTTGAAGGACATTGTTTCTTGCTTAACTTGAAATGACCGAAAAGTGGTGAGCTAACCAATTTATCTTTGTCAATCTTAAACTTCTGAATAATTTTCTCAATGTATTTTTCTTGTGACAAGAACAACTTCTTTGAATCTCTGTCTCTAGTAATTCGAATGCCAAGAATCCGCTTTGCTGGGCCTAAATATTTCATTGCGAAATACTTATTTAATTGTTTCTTCAAAGAATCAATCTCTGAAATATTCTTCCCAACAATAAGCATACCATCCACGTAAAGTAATAGAACAATAAAATCAGCATCGACAAATTTCTTCATAAATACAAAATTATTAGAAGAAGTCTTTTTGTAGTTATGCTCCCCCATAACAGACATGAACTTATTATACCACTGTATCCGAGCTTGCTTCAAACCATATAAGCTCTTCTTCAGTCTGCACACATAATATTCTTTTCCTTCAACCAGATACCTTCAGGTTGTTTTATAAAAATATATTCTTCCAAGTCACCATGCAAGAATATTATTTTTACATCCATTTCCTCAATTTCCAAGTCTAGACTAGCTGCAATGCCTAGAACCACAAAAATAGATGACATTTTTACAATTGGAGAAAATATTTCATCAAAATCAATCCTTTTTTTCTGACCAAAACCTTTGACTACCAATCTTGCTTTGCACCGAGGTGACAGAGAACCATCATCTTGCTTAACATATACATCAACTTATTACTCAAGGCTTTTCTTTCTTCAGGTAGCTTCTCTAACTCAAATGTATGATTCTCATGAAGTGATTGCATATGTTCATTCATTGTTACAATACACTAATTTTTCCACACACCACTAACATCCTCATCATAACACTTAGGCTCACCTGTATCGGTTAACAAAATATATTGATCAGAAGGATATCTAGTAAGGGGTTGTCTATCTCTAGTAGATCTCTGAATTGGAACTTTGGGTTGTTCAACCTCTTCTTCACCATCTTGTTCATCCACGAAATCATTATTGTGATCACCAGTATAAATAAAATATGAACCTCTTGAAGTAGATGACTCACCATATGAATTTTCTTCAGCTTATGTAGGAGTATGTCCAAGCGGAATATTCTCCAAATCTACCAAGTCATTCTCAGACGGGCACTAAATTCTGACTATAATTAATATCATGAACTATCTGATCTTTACGAAACACAATATCTCTACTCCTAATAAGCTTCTTATTAATTGGATCATGCAATATGTAGCCGAACTCATCAAGGCCATTACAATGAATACACACTGTTTTGTCTTCGAATTAAGTTTAGACCTCCCATCTTTAGGAATATGCACATAAGTTTTGCACCCAAAGACACGCAAATCATCATAAGAAACATCTTTACCTGTCCAAACTCTATGTGGGGTATCTCTATCTAAAGGTACATAAGGATTAAGATTTAAGACATGTACCACTATATTCAAAGCTTCACCCCAAAAGTATTTAGGGAGTTGTGATTGTGAAAGAAGACATCTCACCATTTCAATTAATGTTCGGTTTAGTCTATCAGCTACGCCCTTCAACTGAAGGGTCTTGGTAGGTGTCGTTTGATGTCGAATACCTTCCTGCCTACAATAGTCATCAAAAGGACCAAACGTATTCTCCCATATTATTACTTCTAATACACTTCAATTGTTTCCCAATATGTCTCTCAACTGAAGCTTGAAACTGCTTAAAGACATCTAGCACTTGATCTTTTATTTTCAAAGCCTAAGCCCAAAGTTTTCTAGAATGATCATAAACAAAAGTAACAAAGTACAGACAACCACTAAGTGTTCTAGTTTTGAAAGGACCGCAAACATCAGTATGTACCAAGTCAAGCGAACTTGGTTTTCTTGAAATAGCCGAGCTCTTGAAAGACACTTTATTATGCTTTCCAGCCAAACAATGTACACATTTCTTTAAATGAACTTTATGTATCCCACAAATATATTTTTTATTCCTCATAATATCTAATCCTTCTCGTGAATATGACTAAGTCTTTTATGCCACAAATCAGCCATTGTTTCATCATTAACAACATTGATTTTCTCCGGAGTAACCCTTACAGATATGATGTAGAGGCAGGACATTACTGTCATTTTTACCACAACCAACAAGCCCTTAGTAAGTTTCCACTTCCCATTCATAAAAATACTGCAATAGACTTCATCATCTAGCTTCTTTGTAAAGATCAAATTCAATCGAAGATCGGGTGTATGTTTAACACACTTCAAAATCTATCTTACACTCATGCTTGTTTCTAGATAAACATCACCAATACCAACCACTTTAGATGAAACATTATTTCCCATCTTTGTAGGACCAAAGTCACCAAAGGTGTAAGATGAGAAATATTCTCTACAATGAGTGACATGAATTATAGCACCGCTGTCAACTACTCAACGACTCTCATCAGACACAGAATTCACAACAACATCATCAATAACAATGAAGTAAATTTTTGAAACCGCAACAACGTTTTTCTTGTCACCACTTTCATCATATTCTTTTTTTCCTTACAATTGTTGGATTTCCTAAAATTATTCTTCTTTCTCAACTTAGGAAAAAATTCATTAGTGTGCCCGATCTCATGAAGTAGTAGCACTCCCAATCTTCAAATTTATTAGACTTGTTCTGACTCTTCCTTCTACTTTTACCTCTAGTTTTCCAACCGTAGTTTTTATTTCTACCACGTTTCTCAACGACCAGATTTTCTGAATGTGAGGAGAAGCTGACTCTTTTTCTTCTCATATCTTTATTAAGCACACTAATTTTAGCCACTGTTATTAAAATATTATCTTCAGAAGCTGAATTAGAAAGAGACATTCTGAAAGTATCCCACGAGTCTGGCAGCGAACCAAGCAACCATAACACCAAAACCTCATCATCAAATTTGAAACCCATAGCATCCAACTGATTAATTAAGCCTTGAAAGGTATTCAAGTGATCTATAAGAGGCGATCCATCTTGATACCTCAAATACATCAACTGTTTGAACAAAAATAACATATAGGTTTCCTGTCTTCCAAGCATATAAATCCTTAAGTTTACTTCACAAAGTCCTTCCATTTGTTTCGTCTACAACATGATTCAACACATTATCATCAACCCATTTCCAAATAAAGCCACAAACCTGTCGATGAATACTTATCTATTATGCATCAGACTTATCTGTAGGTTTTTCATCATCGAACACTGTAAATGAAAACCTTTAGTATAAAGAAGATGTTTCATCTTCGATTTCCATATATGATAATTCGAACCATTCATCGTCACCATTATTCTTGTATTCACCTCCATATTTGATACAAGACAAATACGCAACTAGTCGCTCTAATACCACTTTGTTAGGAAATAGACACACAAACCAAATCTTCATTCTTGTATCAAATATGATTAGAGATAATGATCCCAAACAAAATAATAAGTATGAATGAAATCAACGCAAATAACACAAAACATGTTTTACGTGGAAAGCCTTCCTAGTGTAGGAAGTAAAAAAACCACGGGACTGATTTCGGAGTTTAACCAAATATTTACTATCAGAAAACGGGTTATAAAACTATTCTCTAGATAAAACTCGAGCATACACCAAACAAAGTATGAAAATTTCATACACAACCCCAATACACAAGATAATAAACCAAAATCAGAAAACTCACTGAAATATTCCCAAAAACACAGTTAGAGGAAGTTGGTCGAAAATTTACTTAGAAGAATTCAAATAAAAATCCCTCTAGTCATATTGGAAAGGACAAATAGACGAGACTGCTTACCAAAATTTAAGCTGATCGGACCAGGGAAGAAAATATGATTGAAAGCACAAAGTTCTGCCTTGAATTGCTTGGGGGTATTCCGAATCTACTACATACTTTGGGATTTGATTATAATATGAGTTTTATTCAAATAAGAATTGTTTAATTTTTTATATGGGAAAGAGATCATTCAAATAAGCTTTATCAAATTGGTAAAATCAACACAATTCTTCACCGGTCGTTCTTCTTCTTGACTAAGACTTAATTTGATGTACACAATAGATATGATTCTCGGATATGTCTTACATTAGTGATCATGTTTACTACCGTTTCTACCTTCTTTTGGAGGGAAGATCTTCAATTATTCACATGGCATATTATTTTAGCATGGGATGTTGTTACATAATGGGTCACATGAAAAATATATCCAAGTTCTTTGACAAATTTTGTAAAGCAACTCTAGAGTTGATTGATATGTTTCAGGAGATACAAATGAATTTATTTTTTTATATTTTGACGGACTTCACATCTTACCCCGAACCAACTAGGAGAGGCCTTTATGGATTCATCTATATCATCAAAGATGATCGGGAGCCCTAATAATAGTCGTAGAGGTTAGGTAACACTTCATTGTAATTATTTGGTTGTTTTTTATCACTCTGACTGCGTCGTTGATTATGTAGTGAAGGAATTGATCTATTGTTGATACTATGTCATGCATTTGGTCCAACCATGGCCTCCTAAAGTATTTGTTGTACAAATAAGATACATTTACTACCATTAGAAGGAACTTAACGTATTTTAAAACTCTCGCTGGCCTAAACCACATCTAACTTCACTTCTCATAAGAATGAGGTGTTCATACCGTTGAATCTAATTAACTCCATCTTAGATTATGTTATCATCGGTGCCCCACATATTTTATCATAAGTTATTCTAATAAATAAATTGGGTGAACTATGAGTGTCCATCAGAATCATTTTAGCATATACTTAAGCTATATCATATGAAGCTATCAACAAATCCCCATGCACTGCCACAACTCGTCTAAGGTCATTATTATCAAAGATAATTATAGGATATGCGTTTTTATATAGTGATGTTGATGTTTAACCTTGATACTGTATTTCTAGATACTTTATATGCATCTTACTAAAATATTTAGTGATATACATGATAGTGTATCCCTCGCATGCTATTGTAAGCAAGTTATATAGATTTTTGGTATAAATCAAGGTATATTTTTAGTTTATCCATGATGGTCATGTTCTCTATGGCTCTCGGCGACTTGTAAACTATCGCAACTTGTTGTTTTTCGTGTATTGCTGGATATTGAGATTTTGTCCTGACCTGCATTATCTTGGTTATTTGTCTATTCCTTATAAAAATCCACAAAATTGACTTTATCAGTCAAATTTTATACTTCATTCTTTACAAAAATACCGTCTCTCGCTCATAATGCCTCATGTTATTATGTAATTCGGAGAACTTGCTCACATCTCTCAACTCTTTTAAAGTCTACATCTTCTCAAGCTACCGAAACTTGACTACATCTTTGACCTTGTTGTAGATTACCTCTACATTATCACTGAGTCATATGTAGGGTGTTTGGCCGAATATCTCATGGTTTTTACTATTTTTGAAGTTGCTATTAATATAGTTATTACCATTTTTTATAGAGCCCAAAATCTAGTTATGATATCGTTGCCTTGCAAGAAATTCAGTTGTACAGACTTTGAAAACATAAACTTGGATTACAGCTTAAACAATAGTCAACCCAAGGATGGTAGAGAGAATGTGAATTTATAATTACCCTAAAGACTACCTCTTATAGTTTCATCGACTTTGATAAATTCCTCCGCACAAGCCAATAACTCCCTTAAATTCAGAGCCTTTTTATTTATGATACATATAGCATACATCCTTGTTTGTAAGAAACATTAGGAAACATGTTAGGGCAATCCATAAGAGCATTATTTGTTTGAATAAAAGTTTAGTGTAATCCCTAAACCATCCTTCAGTTGATCATTTCAATGAATAATTTAATTACCATCTCTCGTGATAAATTGTTACCCACTCAATTGGGTTTTAAAGATAAATCACAACATATTGATATTTGAGATTTTATCTCCACAAATATTGTTGTAAAATGACAACACTACCTCTGAAATCCATAGAGAATTCTTTGTATCCGAGTCTATCATCTCCCTCAAATTTCATTATTATATTTAACAGCTCTATATCATGCTTTCGATATCCGGTCCCATCATACTTTTCCATCTCATATTGGTTGAATCCTGGCGGAAAATATTCATACAAGATATACAGGGTTAATGAGAATTCAACAAAGTCTAAATATGTGTAGAAACAATTGAGCCATATAAATCCTTGTTCACCGGTCTTTCAAATGATACATTGTTTGTTATTGATGACAAGGATATCGTTGAGCTGAGGGCATAAAAGATAAATAATCTTGGTTGGTAGGATGGTAACCTTTAGAGAAATGCCGCGGTAATAAAGTTACGCAATGAAGACTTGAATGATACGTTAGAGGAACCATAAAAGGGTTATGCTTGTTTGGATGATTCATAGGTACAACCCTGAGGGAAGTTATGTTATATTTGTTAGTCCTTTTATGCAACCATCAAATGCACGTGTTTCTTTCATTCCCTCATTATGATGGAAAAAAATAATATGCACTCCCGACCTTTTGGGCCAAGAATGATCAAAGATCGGATAGCATTTCCCTCTTATTTTGGAGAACTTACGATCATAATGTTTCTTAGGATTATCTATCATTTAATGGTTGTAGGGATTTACGTATTGAGGTGTGGTAAGATATTGTCAATGGTTCTTGAGCATTAAAGGAGTTGTATCAGCTCAGTCTCCTATGTTGTTGTCCTCTCTAGAATGATATACCACATAGGTTAGTTAGTGTGTCATGGCAACATAAAAAATAGATTTTAAATTATTCTTATCTATGTAGATGATCCTCCCTCATTTGGTCCAATAGTTTACTATCAACTATATTCTATTTCATTTATTGGGTCTTATGGTACTCGTAAGAGTTGTGAAAAGTATTTAAAAGTATATTTTAAAAAACTTGTCGCATTGGGTTTTTAGTTTTTCATAAACGAAAAATTTGGTGATGTGTTTTTTTGTGCAAAGTGCCAGGAAATAGACACATAAACGAAATATTCCTTTTTGTATCAAATATAATTAGAGATAATGAAAAGCTAGCATATCAAGGGAGACACGATTACCACTTTGAACAATTCAGGAACATGATGATAGCGTTCAACCATGACAATGTCATAAAATTTATGGCCTTTTTCATGATGTTCAAGGAAAACATAATCGAATGGTTTAAAGGGTATTATCAAGGATTTCGAGGAGTCATAGAGCACTTTTAGGAGCTATTTTGTGGGTAAAAAAATGCATAAGAAGGATGTTTCATCGATCATGGATATGTATCAAAGGTAAGGAAATTATATTAAAAGCTACATGAATAGATTCGTGCATGAGATGAATACATTGTCCATACGCAAGGTGGATGTGGCACTAGCTTCATCCTATAGAGGCTTAGATATCGAGGGCCATTTGTATGGCTATCTCGTTTGGTTCCCTGTTGAAACCATGGGCAACATCCTCGCAAGGTCAGATCAGTTTATCCGAGTTGAGGTTCGTAAAAGAGGAGCATCGGTTTCTTCAACGTCTAATGTATCAGCAAAGCTAAGAGAAGAGGAGACTATGTTAAGCCCAACGATACCCCACGGAACGAGAACCTTTTATAATGAGAACGCATCATGATTTTCACTCCCCGAACAGAGAATATCGAGTTTATTTACGACAAAACCAAAATAAAGGTGAAGTATCAACGCTCCCGTCATATGATAGCACCAAACAACGACCAATCTCTTAAATACTTTAGCACCTAGCAAAACAACCACGTGCACTCTAATAATGGCTGCTAGCAATTGCGAGAAACGATCTACTGACTGATCTACAATGAGGAACTTGTTTAATTCATAACACGTAAAAGAGATGAGCGATACGAAGACAAAAACACTAACTGTGACGAGATATCAAGCGAATGATGTTACTAACTACAAGAAGACAATGACTAGTAGTGGTTGTATAACATCTCTGGTTGAGACGCATTATTAGGATCAATGTCCAACGCCAAGAAAAAACACAAACGAGACTTAGAAATCCATACGATGGACGAGTCTGCACTCCACTGATACAAGAAACCCTTCATAGACCTAAATTTCAATTATAACGACTTAATGGGTGTGGTTCTTCTCCACGAGGATGCCCTTATCATCAACCTGGATACAGTGTCCCAAATATAATAAGGTTTTTATTATTATGTCATTTGGTTTAAAAATGCAGATTCAACCTACCAAAGGTGGGTGAGCCAAAATATTCATCCACAAGCTCGGAACAAACATGGAAACCTACATCAATAACACAATCATCCAACATAACAAAGAAGATCGACATATCAATATAATGTCTAAAATATTTTGATTGGTATGCTAATTTCAACCTCAACTCCTCCGTCAAATAATTTTTTTTTAATATGGTGGTATTACTTTGAAAAAAAAGCTTTTAATATTTATTAGTCAAAATCTTTTGATATATGTTTTTTTATTGTTTATTATGAATATTTTATATAACATTTTTATATAATTATTATTAAAACCAAAAATGGCCAACTTTTATGTTAAGAAAAATATTTTTATTTACTTTTAATTTTTTTCTAAATTTTATTAAATTTATAATTGTAATTTAAAAACACTAATTATGTGAAGATGAAATTAAAATGCATAAAACATTATTGTTTTCTACAAATAATAATTTATAAATAAAAAGTATTATTTTTTAACCGTTCCCACCTCTTAATTATTCCATTTTATTGGTAAAACTAATTTTACTAGCTTCATTTGTAATATTTGGAATCATACCTATTTAAACTAGTTGCAAAATACAACTCAACGTATAAATAAAATTCCTGAAAAAGAAAAAATGTATAAATAAAAGCTTTAAAGTAGTGTATTTTTATATTTGTATAGAAAGCCAAAGGATGACCATGAGGTGTGTCGGTGCTCGTGCTAGTTCCCGAGAATGTATAGTTCTTTTGAGACACGTACAACTGCAAATACTTCAACGTGGCATCAATTTGTTTTCACGAGATAGATATGCAACAAGCTTTTGCCGTGGCATCAATCTGCTTTTACACGATATAGATATACAACAAATTTGTTTTCAACAAATTTTTATTTTTAAGTATCTCATTATGAAATTAATTGTGCGCAAATATATTTTATATTAAAAATGTCCTATATGATTCTGTGCTACCATTTCAATGAGATTGCAATAAAAGAACGTAGTTTCTTCTCATATGAAATGTGTCACCAACTCTTTTGGACGTATTACAAATACATATTTTTTCTAGCTTTAAACTTGTAAGTAATAAAAATGATTACTAAATAAATATATTTTCACATATATTATTTATAGTTTTCAATATTTAATATTTTTAAAACGTATTGTCCTATTATAGTGTTCAATTTAATAAGTAAAAGGGTAAAAAATATTAATATTAATATTTTATATTTTATTGTGATTTTATCATTTTCTAATAATACGAAATAAAAAAATAGAAATTATATGTTCAAAAAATGATTTTATTAATTGATTTGAATGTGTCCAAAATTTAAAAGTTAATTAAATCATTTTTTCGTGCATTTGTATTTCGTAAATATAAAAAAAAAATGTTCGTTTCTCTCCTTATATCTCTTATTGAAAAATTGGACTCAAATCTTCTAAATATAATTACAAGGTGTTGGAGGAGGATATTAAAAAGGTCGTGTTGTCTAATTATAATTAAAAGTTATTAGACGAGAATATTAAAAAAGTCGTGTTGTGATCGTACTAGTCGAAAATTTCGCTTTCAGACTGTATGTTAGTGTTTTATCAGAAATATTAGGAGATGGTTGGTCCTACTAATTGTGAGGTAGTCGTAATGCGAGCAGAAGAAGAGACGAGAGTTTCTCCTGCACTTAATTTTACAATTGCTCATCTAACTTCCTAAGTTGCTGACTTAGAAAGATTCAATTGGTTCGGCCCGATAAACTTGATTAATGTTTCTTAACATTTATTTTATCGGGAATGGTTAGAAGATTATGACTCTTGCTAGTCGAGCTATTGGATCCAATAAGAAAAGTTTTTTTCTCTCACGTGTCTAATTGATATAACATACTTTTGTTGCAATAGGTTGACAATTGGCTGCGTACAAGAACTAGGGAACATAGATATAGAGTGATTAAGATCAATCTAGCTAAAGTGTATGACAAATTCAATTGTCGGTTCATTTAGGATATTATCATTTAGTTTGGGCTCTTAAGAACACGAGTAACGCTTATCATTACTGCCATGAAGTCTAATTTGATGTCAATTATGTGGAACAGAACATCACTTGAGACTTTTACGCCGAAAAGAGGTATTAGGCAAGGGGATTCATTGGTCAATTACCTTTTTGTTACGTTTATTAATCGATTATCTCTTATCACTAAAGGTATTTGTAGTACTGGTGAATGAAGTCTCTCCATCTCTCCAGAACCAAGCCATCCCGGTCTCTTACGTTTTTTTTATTCAGATGGTTAAATATTGTTTGCAAAGGTTTCACAAGGACAGTTTGACCTAATTAAATTAGTATTATGTCTCTTTTACAAAACATACTACCGATCAGTAAGCAATGAAAAGTCGATAATAGTATTTTATAGGTACAATAACGTAAAAATGATTTGCATCTAAAAGTGGTTTTGTCTTAGTAAATCCATGTGGACGTAGCTAGGTACGCTGATTTATTTAGGTCACATCCCAGGAGGTTTTCTCGGTATATTACCATGATGATGAAGAGAAGATTACTAAATTGGAAAGTGTATAATCTCTCTCTCTATATAACTCTAATATAATTGATTTTGAATGAAGACGTGATTTAAATAGATGTAAAGAAAAACATTGTCACTGGATATATGCAATAAAGTTGATCGTACTATCATATATTTAGTTTGGGGTTTATTGAGGAGGAAAATAAAGAGGTTCTTATTTAGTGGTACAAAGAATTTCAAAAAAGTGATATTGCCTAAATTTGGGTGAGGGTGCTCAAACCGAAATATATCAAAGAAGGATTGTTCGATTCAACATTATGATAAGGAGCGATACAAATGAATACTGTAGTCACATGAGTATTTTTGTGAGAAAATTAAGGTGAGAGATAAACATTTAAGATAGGGTTTTCTGAATAACATCATGTTTTGTTATAGATTGTTATTAAGTTTTTTATGTTTGAAAGTATTTATCTAACTTAATTATTAATAAAAGAAGTGTCGGTTGTCCGTGGATGTAGGATTATTCCTACAATCGAAACCACGTTACATTTGTCTTGTGTGCTTGATTTTATTTGTACTTTTTTTTATTTGTTGTCGTCTTGAATTTGGTTAATTGTTTTATCTAAAGTTTCTTTAATCGATACATCGGTTATTGTCTCGGTCAAATAGCCGTCTTAATCCCAATAAAAGAGTCGCAAAAGTAGAATCAAAGACTCAACTGAATCACTATGAAATCCCAAGAATTCAACAAGGGTCCATTTAAATCATAAGCAAACACCAACAACCCAACATTTAATTAATCCAAATTTTATATTTCCAGTTTTATGAAAAAAATAAAAAAATCACAGCACACACCATGATATGATTCATATTATAAAGTAAATATTAATAGATATTATCAATAGTCAAGTAACTTATTTTAATAACAAATTAAATTAAATTATGGTCAATAATGATATAGATACTTTCTCTTAATTATATATTCACATTTTTTTAAAGTGGAAAAAAGATGTGACATTCAATTAAAACCAATACTTTGTCTATATTATATATTTAGCCTTTGAAGAGTGATTAGTCTCTTGACTATCTATTTTCATTACAAATAGTTCATCAACTAAAAAGCGTTCGGTTTTAGTCCATTGGATAGTCAAAGGACTAATTACTATTTAAAGACTATATACATGTTTTTATAAAAAATAGAAAAAATAGATATTTTAGTGAATATGATTAGTTGGCTAAGAAATTGTAAACTAGTTATTGAACACGATATCTAAAATATAATATAAATAGTTATGAATTAGTCGTTGAACATGATATCTAAAAATTAATTTAAATAATTATAAAACTATATCGTATAGATATTGTATATTTCATAAAATGATGAGGTAAAATAATATTGAAGACTAACAAAATGGTAAGTTGTCGGTAATACGAGGTAGGTAAAATATAAGATGAACATTGACAAGACGAGGGTAATAGCCTATCATGTGAAGGTCATGAAGTTAATATGAGGAAACCAAAGGACGGTTCAAGAATGCGTAAAGAAAGCATGGTAAACAACAATCTGAGACAACCAAATGTCAAGGTAAACACATGCATGACAAGGATGACTAGCAATACAAGACGAAGGAAACAATCTACCAGACTGGAGTAGAAGCCAAGCACATAAAATAGATGCTAGAATGGTTATTATAGGGAACCATGTGTCATCCTAATATACGTTGCCTAGAAATGTATTTACCTATTTATTAGGAAACCTGACTAGCATTTAAGGCACGATTAACACATTCAATGTTGTAACAATTGGAAAAAAGAGAGTGAATGGTAAGGAGTACAAGTAAGTTACAACCACCGATGTAAACAAATCACATTTTGATATACATAATATTTCTCGATTAATTATTATTATATTCACATTGTATTTGAGAATAAATTCCGATATCAATTTTGGCACCGTTTGTGGTATTTTTTCTTCAATTTTTAAGGAATCAAACTGTATACCAATGGTGATGACCAGATTGATATTCGAAAATAAAAATTCATGGATCCTTCTTATTTGGGATGATATGACGACCATCTCGAGAAATGTAACAAGTTTGCCGACTAAATAGATCAACCCAAGATGAAACCAACTTCGAGTCATCCCACCGTCGTGCACACCATAATCGGTCACGCACAACAGTGGACGACAATCCGCTAATTGGGGTGGCATATGTAGCATAATATGCAGACAATCAAACCCAAGGGGGCGGATTAGCACTACCATGCGCATAAATCTCGATACCACACTAATCTTAGGAGAAGCCCCTTCCAAAATAATATGTTGATTACTTCGTCTAATGCTCAGCTCTTTGAAATGTATATTGAAGAACTAAAACATGAGACACTTAAATTGAAATTTGAAAATGATCATAAATCCAAAGTAAGGATGCAAATAATAATAATTAAAGAACTAAAGTTGTTGGCATAAAGGGTTTTCCAAAGAATGAAGGAGAAGAGAGAGCGAATAAAGAAGTCAGTAAGGTGAGCCATACAAAAAAAACAAGAAGCAATTTAGAAGATGCAGAGCATGTGGGCAAGAGTAGGGAATTGTTTTTTAAAAAATAAAAACTTATCGGTGTCCGACACGATGACCAGTCGAGCAATGAGGAGTCAAAGAAGATAAATGAAATAAAAATGGTAGAGTATAATAAAGAGAGAGAAAATAAATGTATGCTTACGTAGTTAAAAAAAATCTTCATTCGTTATCAAGATTCGTAAAGGAAAACTCCTCCACGAGTTCAACCCTTAACGAATAGACAATTACAGCGGGTCAAAGGACCCAAATCATAATTTCAAACAATTAATGAACATGATGATGTTTTTTAACCTCTTTAACGTTTTACTCTACAAGGATTTTCCCACGACATTTAAAATAAATGCGCTTGATTAGTTCAATGGTCTACCCAATTGAACCAATCCAGATTACGAAGACATGTAGAGAGCTTTTAGGAATGAATTTGTTGGGAACAAGGAACATAAAAAGGAAGGAGACTATATTATGAATTTGTATCAAAGAATAGGATAAACATAAAACAGTTATGTCTATAGACGTTTTCATAAGATAAACACTTTGTGGAAGTGCAAGGAGGACGTTGTTGTGGCAATATTTAATAAAGAACTAGACATGGAATGGTCGCCCGTACGAACCTTTATAGATTTCTTGTTGACTGTATGAGAGATATTTTAACAAGATTAGACCAATTCATTAGAGTTGAACACTCTAAAAAGGGAGGTTTTTATATTCGCATGACCCTAAATCCCAAGAGTAAAAGTTTCCAACACTCGACATAAAGATAAGTAACGAGGTCAAAGAAAACAAGGTCAAAAAAACTTTAGTAATTTTTATTGAGGCCCTCTTATTACGAAAACCCGACCCAGAAGTTTACTCCTCTGACAGAGAATATAACGACCATCTTTGAAAAATCCAGAGGGAGGGTAAAGTATTAGCCTTCATGTAGCATGTTAACCCCCGACTGTAAAAGATCTCGTCGATATTATTTTGTGTTCCGTAATGATCACGGTCATGCAATCCACGATTGCTTGAAATTACGGGAATAAATAAGAGGTCAATGGATAATGGTGAGCTCGTCCCGTTTGCCAAACTTTAAAAAAAACGACATAAAGATAAGAATAATGAAGGACTAATAAACGAAGGCCTAGAAAATAAGAAAGATGACACATAAAATAATAATAATAGTTACACAATATATTCGGTGGATACATGATGTCAGGAATAAACCCGGAATCTCAGAACAAATAGAAGAAATATTTACATGTTCATCTGGTAGATGAGTGTTTATACCACCACTATAAGAAACTGTTTGTCTGCTTGAATTTTAAAGACAACAATATACGAGCCGTGGTCACCCCTTAAATAGACGTTTTTATAATAAACTTGGATATAGATGGGGTCATGGTCATGCACATATTTGTAGACAATGGTATCTCTAGTAATGTTATTATTAAAGAGAGTTTTTCAAAAAATGGTGTGGGAACCACCATACATACCAAAAATATGTAGTTGGTCAGATACGGGGGGAAGTCGTCGCAATAGGCGAAGTGAATCTTTTGCTAATTATGGGTTAAGGTAGTAATGAGAATGTTATGAGAATATGTTTTATAGTACTGATGCCCTAAGCTCGTATCACACACTTATGGGAAGGACTTGGCTTCACAAAATTAAACAACACCTTACTCTTTTCTCATAATTCTTGAAATATCTTGTTCGAAACTTGGTCGGACTCGTCAGAGGAGTCAGTAAAATATTTGAAATTGTTATGCAATCTTCATGGATCCTACGAGGTTGTCCGAATAACAACCAACAAAACCTCATATAGGGGTAGTCAATATGATAAAATAGTACATTTGACTATGATATTGACACCCCAAGGGAGGAGACCCATTATAACAACCTTTTAGGAGACATAATGCATGAAACACTAGCAAAATAACTAGTAGTTAGGATCGTGAACAAACTCGAGTCTAGTTTCAAATGTAAATTAGTAACTTTACTATAAAAATAACTTAATTTTTTTCTTACAAGGATGATAATGTCTAAGAGTTAGCTCGAACTTCATTCGTTACGAGTATCAATCGATAAAAGAATGAGGTGGATTCATAAAAAACAGAGGTATTTTTCATCTCAGAAATCTCAGACCATCGTCAAACAGATAGACAAGTTGCTAAAACATGGACATATTCGAGAAACAAGATACCAAACTTGGACTGTCAACCCTGTACTAGTCAAAAGGAAAAGTGGAACTGGTGAATGTGCTTCAATATTACTGATGTTAACCAAGCCTGCCCAAAGGAATATTTCCCAAACCGTGCATCGACTCAAAGACGCATCTTTTAGTAACGAAGTCTTATCCTTCATGGAGGCCAACTCAGGAATACAACCAAATCTAAATGCACCCATATGACAAATAGCAAACCATTTTTCTGATATAAAGAAGTTCGATATCTATAAAGTTATAACTTTTGGTTTAATAAATACAAGGTTGAGTTACCAAAGACTTTTCAAAAAGTATTTGAAAGAATACTAAGATAAAAATATAGAGGCGTACATAGACAACATAATCGTGAAGAGTAACACCAACTGTCACCATAATGAAGTTTTATCCGACATATTTGAGACTGAAAAAATACAACTTTAAGTTAAACCCCATGAAATGCTTGTTCGGAGTTCACATTGGAAAGTTCATAAGCTACATTATCAATAAGAACAAAATCGAAGCCGACTTCGAACATTTAAAGGTAATATTAACCATAAAGTCATAACAAAACTTTAAGAAGGTTAAAAAATTAGTGGGTCAGCTAGCAGCTTTATCACGATTTACCTTCAAAGTCTCGGATAAGAGTCACCCTTTTATTGAAGTCCTTAATAAGGTGAGGAAATTCACCTAGATTAAATAATGCGATGGGGAATTTCAAGCATTGAAAGAATATATGACTTTGTTGGAGATTATTTTCGCTCTAATATGAGAAAAGTTAATCTAACTATACTTATCTCTCTCCAATTTTACAATAAGGGGCATGTTGGTTAGGGAGGTCGAGGGGGTCCATAAACGAATTTATTATGTTAGTAAAAGGATAATCGATACCGAGAAAATATATTTGAACCAAGAGAAACTCACTTAAGGACAAGTGGTAGCCGTACAAACAATGAGGATTTATTTCAAGAGTCATGTCATTGTCTTACAAACTTGTTTTGTCTTCAAGAATGTACTGTAAAAATTAGATATCTCTAGAAGACTCACAAGGTGGTCAATAGATATAGAAGAGTACGAGATTGTGTACACACCTTGTGTAGTGATAAAAGGTCAAACGCCGCCAATTTTATCAACGCGTTTGTAGGTGACATAATCTATGATAATAAAAGGTAAACAGTCTAACTCGAACCAATTTCTAATGGACAGTCAAAGTGTAATGGTATTCAAACTCTAATGGATATTTCGATTAACATCATTTCGTGAAGAAATCTGATAATCAAATAAATGTTGTTTCGATGTCATTAACGTGTGGTCGAATACGACGCTATTTTGGATGGTCTGTAGTTTGCGCGTATCTGTAGAGAAAAGGTTATATGTATTTGACCGGATTCCCACCAAGTGGCAAGTCAAACAAATAGTCTATATGAGGAAAAGTAAAACAAAATAAGAAGGTACATTGGGGCACTACAAAAATAGGAAAATAAAGTTGATCAAGTACACTGTCTTGACAACTCAATCTCAGATTCCCTATAGAAAGCATCAGTTTCCAGTGGCAACCAATTTGTTTTTATTTAAGAGAAAAAAAAACTATAGAAAATAACGCGACAATATCTGAGGTCATCCTCCATTGGTCATAACTACCTCATCAACAGTCTTTTCATCCTCACTTACCTTATCTTCTTCTTTGTCACATCATGAACCAGGACACTCGCCCTCGGGAACTAAGAAGTTAAGATCACCTATGACTACTTTAAATTTTTTTTCTCAAAATCTCCATAATGATGTTCTTCCGCACCCTCTCCAGCAAATTCTACACATGTGCTATGATCTTAGTGTCATTATCCTTAAATGTCTTTACACCCTTGCCAAATACGTCCCTCTTAGTATCCTTTATCTCCAATATGAATTCTCGTATCTCACCTTTCAACTCGGTATTCTCAAGCTTCATCTCACACACTTTGCTGGACAACATCTCAACTGTATCCATCATACCTATATTAAGAGCAAGCAACGTAAAATATTATACAATCAACTTATCTCTTCTAAGGTAGCTTTTTACCCAGTAACAATCAAGTTCAACTTATCATCATCACTCATGGTTAACTTTAGAATGAACTAGAGACATGCCAACACAAAATTTAATTTTATAAAAAGTGAGTAAAAATCTAGCAACCACGTTGAATAACCAATATCAACTAGCACCGAGAATGAATTCATATCACCTCCTCGTACACTTTCCTCTAAAATGTTGGTATTTTCCGGAATCTACACCATAATTAAACACTGAAATAATATACTAGTATATCTATTAAATAATGATACCCCATAACAAACTATAAAATCCTATCTTACGTATTTGTATCCATCTTCATTCGAGTTCATCATACTCCGTGAAAATTTTATATTCTCACTTAATTGAAACAAAAACCGACAAGCTTTTCTTACATGGATGGGGTAGTTCTCCCACAGATGAGGGAAAATTCACAATGTTATAAATGTTCTGAACAAATAGGTAATATAATAGGGTGTTTTGAGATTTATGCACATCAATATTGGTAAAACAATCTTGTACACTAACGAGAATTTTAAATTCCTTGAACTCAACATTACACTAACTATCATGCGGAAACTATTCATAGTTAGTAAGGTAGGGCATGTACGCACACACCTAAAAATCCCTTATATGAATGGATGTAGTGAGAATCTAAGACCCTCCTAATAAAACGGTGGTATAAAAACAGGTTTCACCTTCCCTACCTTGATATGGTAGTTCTCCCGCATCAGGAACGCGAGTTACAATTGAGTCAGGTAAGCTATAATCAATCTTAAAGTCTTTTTCCTCTTCCTCCGATATTTTCTCACAAGTATCAACTAGCTGACCAAATAATTTGTCTGTATGTTTTATGGAATGTAGAGAACTTTCGATCTTATTGGTACTCTTCTTCCAACATTTTATCCTCTGCTCTTTAAATTTTCTCTCTCTTGCTAGAATTTTTAAGTTTAAAGAATGGATTTTATCAGCAAAATTTTCAAATTGATTCAAGTTCCGAGGTTTTATGGGGTCAAAAAAAAGAAAAGATTGTTGGCACAATGGCTTAATTCCAATACTACGATTCAATATATGTAGCTTGAATCAAATATCACTCTTGACTAGCCGAGCTTTCGCCCTAATAGACTCTTATGAATCGCTAACCAATTGAATTTTGGTCCCACAAACACATAGATATGTAGAATCGATAAACCACATACATGTTGAACAAGATAACGAGGACAACAAACTGACAACGTAGGATCAAGTGGGAGCTTCCATGGTGATGGTACAAATAAGTTATACTTATCGAACATGTGCAGTTAAAGGAAATGAATAAACGAATACTACGAGTTTTTTTATTTCAATATATTCATTTTAATCTAAAACCAGTCTGAATTGTTGGATTTACAACACATCAACGGTGCATAAAATTTCTATTTTAATAGAAAATATACAAAAACTAAGAAAACGAACGGACTTCCTCCTTTGGAAAATATAAAAAAAATTCAGAAGTTTCACATATGACCGTCTTACACGAAACAACAAAAAAACACAGAAAGAAGCAAAAGATGATATCACAACTTAGACATATATATATACTTCATACATATTATCTATTAAGACCTAATGAGTACCTCATCAATATTTTTTCATAGTTTTTTAAAAAATTATTTTTACTAATGTTTTAAAGACTATCAAGGAGTCTTGATAAAGCTATAGCGTATAAATAGGATATATTTCCCACAATGACGAGATAAATTTATATTAAAAACTAACAAAACATATGTTAAAAGTAATACAAAACAATTAAAAAACTAATTAAGCATTGACGCGACTATGATAATAACCTATCAGAAAAAAATCGTGAAAGTAATACGAGATAAACATGCTCAAAGTAAAAATGGTTAATAATAATACGAGACAGCCGAATATCATACCCGAATATCATAAGAAACATATGCATGACGCAGGTTGTTACAAGACGAATGTACAAACTGAAAAAATAAATAATGATTATTATAAACCAAGTACATGTGAATAATTATCCTGTCACATAATTATCCTTAAATCTCTAGATTTAAAACATATGACTTTAACCTTATTCATCAAATATGCATAAAAAGAACTTCACACCTATATTGTTGAGTAAAAAATAATATATTTTAACACTTTCATTTTTTTTATCTTATCCATAATCAAATATATATTTTTATATTATAAACTAAATTAATTTATGATCATCAAACTATATATAAGTACTTGAATTGTTTTATTTTTTCATAACAATTGTTAACAAACAAAAGAGACATTCAATAAACAAAAACCAATACTTTGTCTTAGCTATATACTTGCATGCCTCAACGATTTTGAGGCAAATGAGACATTCCATAAACAATAACCAAGTTCATACTATATAAAACATAGGTAACTCCGGAGTAGAGTTTTACATAGAAAATAACCAAAGGAACGAACCATACATAGTGACCGTAAAAGGAAAAACAAAAACAGAGAGATTATTGTAAAGAGTTCCCCAAACACAACATCATTGCTGTTATTTATAGTCACTGTTTGGGCTTGATCTCAATACAACACTATTTGGGCCTGATCTCAATACCTTTAATGATAAGACCACCCTTCCAGAGACGAGTTTTTGTCTCGGTCAAGCTCATTTCCAACTCCACCGCCATATCTCCATTCTGGTAGTGCTCTCCCAGCTCGACCTCAAACCACCCGTCTACTCTTTCTTTAACGTCCAAATTGTCTCCCCTATTATTGGAAAAAGAAACCATACGATTTAATGGTCTACCCCTGCGGATAGTACGAGACGGCCTGCTGTTCCTATCTTGATAATCCAAGAAGACGGTTCTCTTAATAGATGGACCTCCGACAAGTCCAACTGCAACCTCGATCTCTTGGTTTTCAAATCCATAAGTAGTCAAAGCGTATTTAAATACAAAGTAAGCACCATAGAGAGTTTCTGCAGATAGCATTTGGGTATTAATTGTTCCACGAATTTCCAATAAAATAACTAATTAACAAAAAAGTAGGGAGAAACCTACTTAAAAGAACAAAACCTTAAATAAAAACCATACCTTCTTGCCTTCTTCGATCATGATGGGTTGATCGCAGATATTAAGATAAAGCACCTTTTTCGGCCAATCAACAGTAATAGGTGAGACAAGAGTGCGATAATCAGGTGGCAGAAACCTCTCCCAAGCAGCATCTGAGTCGGCGCCCGATTTGAAAGACTTAGAAACCAAAGAAAGTCTAACTGCGTCACATGGAGTGGTGAAAGAGATAACTTTAGCAATACAATCCTCTGGTATGATATCAAAATATGATGCTGCTACACCGCTCCCTTCTCCGTCGTCAGGCTCTTGCTCTGCTTCCATAGAGGTTGTTGTTGTTTGTTTGATAGGTGTTATCTTTTGTGATGAGTATCCTACTTTAATAGAGAAACTCAATTGATTTGTTGGTACGTACTTGGTCCTCTAAACTCCGCCACGAGTCATGTCCTAATATATAAGAGTGCAATTAGTATTTTTTATTTCCTCGTACATACTTATCTTTTTCTTATGCATTCGATATTATTATAAATTATTGTTTGCGAAAGTAGAAGAAAATATTAAATATTTCGTATTCTAAGATGAGAGAGTATTTTACTTCAATTATCTTTATGTATTGAATGCATTTCTTTTTATAATAAAAAATTTATATAAACATTTATATAAAACAATTATAAAATTATTAAGAAACATTTACTATTTCTCTTGGTAGCCCTATATTTTTCTTAAAGCTAGACTATAGTAATAGTGAGACGCGGTTTTGTTTAAATAAGACTTTCAATTTATTTTTTTTATAAATTTAAATTGTCTAAATACTCCTACCTATCAAAAACTCTAATTTCAACCTATTTCTTCATATTTTACTCTACACAGTCGGATCCAGGACCAAAATAAAATATTCATTGTAAAAAAATAATTAAACAAATAATTAAACAATAATTTATTAGAAGTAAAATATCATAAATGAAGTAAAATAATATATCCTTAGTATCTAGTAAGATTTGAACTCTTGATCTCTAATATATTTGAAGAGATCTTTACAACTATACTAAATTTATTTCATTAATTTAGGGTTATTCCGGGCATATCCATATCCCCTCTAAATCCGCCCCTGCTACACACATAAGTCCATACGAGTCCACGAGATCAAACTTTTGGTCGAAACTGAATTTTAGGGTTATGATAATAAAATTGATAATATGATGATTTATACTGAAACAACTAAATATGACCGAATAACTACCTGCAACAACAACAAAATTTATAAGTGGATTCTCAAAAAGAGTTTCATTAAAAAACATGGAAAATCAGTTACAAAATTTTAGATTTCTAGTTTGATTTAAGGTTCCTGTAAAGAAATGTTTTGATTTTAAAAGGTAGTTTAGAAAAATCAGTTGTAAAGCTGTATTATTTTAGTTGGTTTTAGGATTCTTGTCATGAGAGCTTCTAATTAAAATTTAAAGCTCTAGTTTAGAACCATTTTTCATATATTAATATTATTTTCTCACGATTGGTGTAATTTTTGGGTAAATCAAGATCGTTATCTTGATTAAACCAGAACGTTTATAATTGATCAATGAAAGTTTGCTGCATTTTTGGTGAATTTGTTGGTTGGTTAGTGAGATTTTTTTTGGAAACCTTTATTGTTTGATTGACGCTATTGGTTGTCTAGTCAGAATACATAATGTAACGCGATCACATTCATGATAAAACAATGACAAAGATTCATGTAACCGGGTTTCATATTATGATGTTAGCATCATATTAATACGAGGAATAAAAGATATAGTCTAAACTGATATATTATGTAAGTAAATATTTATTAAGTGCTTAAACAAGATATCTGAAGTCGGGGAACATAAACTTGACACTAGTGGTAGCAACAAGAAAAAATACGATCATATTTCCAAGCTCATTTCAATATTATCCGAACAACATCGTTAAATATTAAAAGAGTTTCAGCGACAAATGACCTTTTTTTAGCAGATGGATTTTGAGTTGGTTCCTAGGGCGGAAAATATGGAAGCAGATGCTTAACATTTTTTTTCATGCACAAATACAGAAGAGTGACTAATTTTGTAGTATAAGTTTATTACTACCCGATCATAAGTAGGGGTTATGGTTATTGAGAAGTAAGAAGAAGCGGATGACTAGAGGACTCTTAAAAACCTAATTGAATGTACATTTCTAGAGAGCAAGGTCGTAGCCATTAAGCTCAAGATGAAAGCATCATAGTTCCTTTTACTTATATGGAGACTATAGAAAAGAGGTTCGACAAAACTGCTATTATGGAAGATTTGAAATTGCCGATCTAGGGAAACTATTGGCCAACGATCATGGAAGATGTGAAATTGCATTTAATATTCTAGTCACCCCATATAATTCTTTCATAGGTCTTGGGGGTCCATCACTGCTAAATTAGTCAATCATAATGGGTCTGCTTTAATTTTTTTTCCACTTACCATGTGGTTGATGAATTTTCTGAATAGTATGCCAAATGTACAATTCTATGCGGCTAAAAAGTACGGTTAGTCCCCCATGTTTACCACTTGTATCAATATAGTCTCTTTCGTTCACTTCTGCATAAAACTCATCCCCTTCGTTTTAAACATTTGCACAATTAGTCCCTCCGCATATTCTGGGGGACCAAAAGTGATACAAAACTTAGAATTTAAGTGCCACGTGTCAGTTTTTAAATGGTTTATATGTGCGGGGGGACTATATTTGCAAATTTTTAAAATGAAGGGGATGATTTTTATACAGAAGTAAACGAAAGGAACTATGTTGATAGGGACTAACAGTATTTTTTACCCATTCTATGTATTTAACTTTAGGTTTACCTTCCTAAGTTTTTGAACGTCTCGGCTAAATCTACTATGTGTTTGATGTCCTCTGCTTTTGTAACTAACATGACATCTATGTATGCCTTTAAGTTTTTTTCTAATTGATATGCAAGATCTTGTTTATGAAGATTTGGTATATTGACCCTAAATATTTTAAACCAAGTGACATGACCTTGAAACAATTGAGGCATCTTTATGTCATAAAAAAAATTATATTCTTGGTTTCATCAAGCATATGGATTTGATTATAGTCGGAGTACACGTCCATGAAATTTAAAATTTTATTTCTTAAAGTAGTGTTTACCAACTAATTGGGGATAAAAAAACATTTCCTTCACTCAAGCTCTGTCTGCGCATATTCTTCAGTTTCCATTCTTCTTCGTGACTAGGATCTTTGACGTATATCCTTTAAGAACCATAAAACTATGCTTTATAAACCATATTATCCATTCTCATATTGTCTATCATTCTCTTTCATTATCCCTATTGATTCCTCTATCACCTAGATATTCGATGCAAACATAAGGCTTATATTAGTGAATACTCTATCGACTGATGTGTTTTATTTCATTTAGTCCATAAATTTCAAATTAATTGGTGAGGGTCCATTGACTTGGAAAAATCTATAAATGTAGTCCCCGACTTGCAAACTCTATAAATTTAGTCCATCGATTTGGAAAAATCTATAAACTTGGTATGTGGTGAGTAGTCTTTTTCATGGTTCCAGAGACTAAATTTATAGCTTTTTCCAAGTTAAGGGATTAAATTTATTGATTTATAAGTCAATGACTAAATTTATAAATTTTGTCAAGTCTAGGGACCCTCACCGGTAATTTTGAATCAATGGACTAAATAAATTAGAACGGGATAACGATGGACATTCACAAATTAAACCTAAAAATAATAACAAGTGTGCAAGATCATCATTGTATACTTAAAATATATATTTAGATATTACAATTAGTATCAGTATCATACGTTTGGCAATTATGAATATTGTTTTACTATATTTTTATTTTTTCTAAAATCTATTCATTTTTATAATACTAATTTTTGGAAATAAAATAAAAATAAAAATTTAATTTTTTGTATGAGATAAATTGATATTGGAAATGCACAACGGAAAATCTAATTGATTGACTTAGACACATATGTATAGGTTTTGATTTTAGATTTTATTTAATGTTTATATTGTCTCATAATGCATGATTAAATAATTGGGTCACATTTTTTTAGAATTAGAGAACCCATTATTTCAATAAAGAAAAATGGGATTTTCGATTCTAAAAAAATTAAATGGTTTCTACTGCAAAGGATTCGTTACCACAATAATATTTCTACACCATTGTTGCAATGTTAGCTCACTCGTTATGACCATATTTTCAATTAGTTTTATAGTATTTAAATGTATATATGTTTTTTCCCAAAATCTTGTTGAGACCTCCATCTAACTTGTTAAAATATTAATTATAGTAATTACTTTTAAAATCATTTCATATTATAGCTATGATGAAGTGTATATTGTGTTAGATAATTTAGGATATATTTTTATGTTGCTCCATTATGTATGTTTTGATGTAAGAATGTAGGATTATAAGTGTATAGCCTTCAAGATAAGAGGTTATTATCCATTATTTTACATGTCCATGCATTGTTTGTTTTTAATTTTAGAGTTCAAATTTGAATGACAGTAGTATTGCTTAAGATATCTGGACACTTTAAGAGATATTTTAGTTCTTGGAAACTACTTCCGATATTCAGGGTGCTATGAAAAAGAAACATAAAGGTTTCTTTCAGTTACATAGGCCATTGTGCGATATAATTTGCATATGGGTAATTTATATGTTTATTATTTAAAATAAACATAAATGTTTGTACAAATTGGATACTTATGCATAATTAAACTTTAGTGTTGAATGGATTTGGTTACATATGTGGTAAGCAATCATGATCGGCCTGAAGGAAGGTTTGGGAGTTGACATGTGTGGTTACAAACCAAAATTATTTATTTTAAAGAGTTGTGGTCGCGAACAAACTTAATGAATTTCCCAAAAGGTATCTGGTTCGATTTATTTTAAATTGCATAAAGTTTCGCATACTAATAAGGTTAAATATATAAGTTTGATTTCATCTAAAAAAACATGGGATAAGTTTAGAAGGGTTTGAGAGGTTTAAGATTTGGTTCGACAAAAAATGTTGCTTTGTAACATTTGGTTTGCTCCTCATTACAATTTAATATAAACTTTTAGTAGAAAATAATCAATTAATATATATGCAACCATTATAGTCTCTCTTCATTTAGAAGAGACATTAAATTAATAAATATAAGTAATGGTGAAATATTTATATATATAATTGTGATTATGAATAGGAAAGTTAAAACCTGAGACTATTAAGTATACTTTTGTCACAAATATTCATGTCACACCTCTTGGGATGAGGTTGACAATATAATTATTTAAGGTACTTTAAATACCTTTCAATATCTTGACTATTTATACATGTGTTTCGATAAATCAAGAGGTAATTTACCAAAATAAAGGACACGAGGCACATACAAATCCATAAAAATGTTAATACAAATTCAAGAAAATATCTATAATTTTTTCATATGTAAACATGGTAAAGATAATATACATTGTTATATTACATTTATAAGTTCAAATACTTTAATCCTGGATTATGGTACAATATTTAGATAAAATAATTAATTTTTTCATATCTGACCTTAGTGATTTCCACAAACGGTGGTATGGTAGTTTATTTAACAATGTTATGATATATTTTTGTTTAGTTCAAATACGAATTTGTTATTTATTATGTCAATTCATTGTGAATTAGTTAATAAAATTTGTACATTAAACATTAAACTTAACAAATACTCGATTTACTAGATTTGTACGTTTTGGGATATCTAGTACAAGCAAAGTCTGACGGGTTCAACAATTTAGAACACGTGTATGATACAATAATAAAAATATCAATCAAGCATGGATTCTATTCTATAACAGTTTAACTTAGGAAAACACTACCTGATTTTGATTTAAGAAACATATAATAATTTTGAGGATATTTTGTTTACAAGAATTAGTTAGTGAATAATTTTGATTATACGGAAGAATCATAATTGATTCATTTGGATTCAAATGATAATAATTTGATCTTTCATAATCAATCATCTTATAACCATAAGAATGATAAATTCCATTAAAGTTGATATCAAAATCTCGGCTTAATAATAAATAGTTAAAGTTATTCATCAAGAACAAACACAAAATCCTCAAATCATTGTGAAACTAAAGTTGGTGTAGTAGCTTACAAATATTCACAAGTTGGGAGAGATAAAATATCGTGTATTCCATTTAGGCTAAGTATTTGTATTAAAATTTTGTAAAAGAACATTGACATTTCTGTTATGCAGCGAAAAAATAAAATTTAAGTTTCTTTAACGTCATAAGGAGTTTTACAAGAACATTGAGAATTTAATTTAAACTTCCAAAGCATCCCATTGGAAGGTTTTATTTGTTATCCAAAAAAAATAGACTAGCTAGTTTCAAAATATTTGAACTATCCTTAACTAAAAGGTAATATGATAAGATACATAAGGTTTTACACCAGATAGATTTTATCTCATATGAAAATATTAATCTTTTTAAAAAAACTTTTATTTTAGTCATGTGAATGTTTCTTTCAAGATAATAATGGTACAATTTGCACACTTAATCATTAAGCTTCGTACTTCATCATTAAATTTTGTTAAGTAAATATTAATATCATGTATCTTTTAATAAAAATATTAAGAAAACTATTATATATCATCACTCAAGGTCTCTATTAATTAGGTATGACAGGTTACAAAATTTAATCCTCCCAAAATAAGTTTAACATGTTTGTAACAATCATATACAAATTTTATAAAGTCAACGATTTGTATGAATTAGAAATTTGTTTATGAAATTTTAGTTTAAGTGTCTAATTAGTAATGTTACAAAACATATCGGATTTCTAATATCTTTTTTATTATTAACTTAATAGAATATTATCAACTTCGCAATTTTAATAGGAGTGGATTGAGATTTAAGATCACATATGGTTAACATATTTATTTCCATACATTATTATGTCACGTTGCACGCCACCAAGTAATTTCTAATGAATAAATTATGAATTAAATTCCTAGATGAGGCATTTTATGTGTCAAGAACCAATATTTATAAAGATTACTCGTGATATTTTTATGGATTTATTTAAAAATACATACATTAATAGCATGTTAAAATATTATGCAGTTAAAATGACAAACCTTTAGTTTGCTTCAGGTAAATTGAGACAGGTTTTATGAGTCAATATTTCAAGAATAATTCAGACATTTAGGAGATACTAAATGATTTAACATGTTTTAGCAGTACATAAAATCAAAATTTTGCTGTAACATGAATATCAAGTTAACAATTGATTAAACAAATTCAATAAACTCGAAGAATGGAGAGAGAAGAAAAAATAATAACCAAGTGAGAACATGAACGATATAATGTGGTATTTTATGCCCAAATGTAGGATTTAATTTTAATCGTCGATCTTTTTCATTTTATGTTCGATTAGTTTTCATAATTTATGGATTTGATCTAAAGAAGCGTGGAGGAAAGAAGGATTGCAGAAGTTGAAGAGGGTGCACTTGCATGCTTACAAGATGTAACTTTCCAACACATGTAACCTTTTGTTAGCCACTCGTATTTTCACCTAACACAAACAATCTCTCTAACTTAAAAAACTGTGACCATTTGCCAACAAAAATAAATTATAAATACAAGACCACCGCAAAATTATGTGTCCATGTATATCCACTAGGGTATAAATTTTTCTATAATAAATTGAGTGAACCTTGACTGACTATAGAGCATAAAATACTATTTTTTAACTTTTGAGCCTTGACCTAAGTCTTCGTTAAGGACTAGGGGGCTACATAATACATTCTAAACTTAATTTAAAAATAAAAATCAAATTAAGATGCTCGACATTAAAGGAATTAAAAAATAATAATAATAAATTGGTATAGTCTTTCCCTTACACTTACGAAGGTTTAGTGGTGTTGTTGGAATACCTTCATAACAACCTAGGTTAAAACATATTCCCAACTATATAAAGAAGTTAAAATAATAACAACACTTAAAATGACATAGTATTCCTTACTTCATCATTTACGAAGAACTATTGGGCTAGACAACTACACTCAACTAAGAGTTGACGCATTATGAGGCTATTAGTATAAAAACGTAAGTTAGTAAATAACGTATAGGTAACACCCTAACAGCTTACTGGATGTTAGCTATACTCTTTTCCTTCGATAAAATAGATTTTTTTGGCCTAGAAAGGTTCTAATGCGGTAGATGCAGTTCCATGAACCAAACTTCAGACCGCTCTAGTGATAGTTCGTCTAGGATAAGTTAGAATAACTAGACTTTAAGAGTCTAAAGAGTCTAGCCGAAAACAACTAACATTGAAAATCTATGTAAAAAAAAAAGGTTCAGATGAGAAGATAAAACTATAGGAAATATCATGATCAAACGAAACATCAAACGAACATCAAGATATGCATCATCGAAGACAATAGATGCTACAACCAAGATAAGGAGATGCTTCAACCAATGTCATATATTTCGGATAAGTCAAACCAGTACTTTCTTGTTACTCATACGAAAACTAATACTAATAAAGGTGTAAATAGTCTGATCCGCCTATATTATTTCATCAACGATTGAAATACTTCGAACTCAAAAATATAATAAAATATATACTAAAAATATAATATCTAAATAATTAAAAAACACTATATAGTTCTAATATTAAAACTACAAACTTTAGAAATTTAAATATAACAACCATTGATATAATATAACAACCATTTATGGTAAAAACTATTTATTTTTTTAAAATTGAAATTGGATAATTTTTAAGAGATTTGCTATTGAACAGACAAAAGATGGTTATATGTGTTTTCCAAAATAAATTTTGAGTACAATTTTGAAGTGTCAAATATATTTAAACAGTAATTATATAAAATGTAATTAAATAATGTGTAACTTTTGTTTTAAGTAATAGTATATAGTCGTAAAAAGTCAACGATGTTTCACTTGCTCTATTTAGTTATAGGCTTATAGAAATTATGGAAGAGTAATTTTGCTACCCTTAGAAAGAGTATAAGTATTTAAAATAAAACATTTTTTTTGTTAGTCTTTAGAATTCAATATAGAACAACTGCATATAAAACATAATTTATGGTATTTATTTTTATATAATAAGAATGCTGGATGAGTATAAGCTAAACATATTTTAAATTTCAAGACACATTATGGATATACGACAAATATATTTTTAATAAAGTATTATTTTAAAATAATATTGTATATAAAGTTTATTTTCATTTTAAATATCATATATAAAAACTTAGATAAGTTTTTATGCAAACATATATTTATACTATGTATGGCTTTGATATTAACTTATTTTATTTTATTCATAATAATTTTTTCTTTACTCAAGAGACAAAATAATGAATATTTATATAAGGATGTAGTGAAATTTCATGAAATAAGAGCGTTCGTGTCAGTTCCAAAAGAAATGTATGTGTTGCTAATTATCTTAAACTAGAACGTGTCATCGAATTCTTTTGACGCATCACGGGTATATAACAAGTTTATTTCAAGAAACGTGTATCAGTAATTCATCTAACTTTTAAGATAGTATTATATTCAAAGTTGTGTTGCCAGGTCGATTATCATCTGACGATGTACTGTAGTTCTTTTGAGGCACGTGTCCTTAAGCAGCTAAATATGAAATGTGGCATCAATTTGTTGCTGATATTATATGTATTGTTTAATTTCAATAATTTTTTTTATACCGAACTGTATTTGAAGGTGAGTTAAATTAACTTTTATTATAATTTAATATTTTAATTATCCACCGATTATGCTTTTATTAAAAAAAAGGAATATTTAGTGTAACTTTAAAACTATGTTCTTCTTTTCTTTTTAATAGCACGGTTCACTTTTTTATACATATCAAGTTCAAGAACCTAGTTTCTCTTAATTCGATGAATAAATACGAAGATTTTTATAGTTTTTTTTCAAATTCGTATTTAGTTACTGTCTGAATAAGTTTTCATTTTTCTGTTAATTAGTTATAAATTTGATATTTTTTATTTTTTTAGTTATGAATTATTTGTTGGTTGTGGATTTTTTGGAAAATTGACTTTGTTGTTTGTAAAGATGTTATAAGAAGACGCGAGACATATGTTTAGATTTTTGTAAGAAGATGTGAAACGTTACGTACATTAGACACGAGACTTGTATAGTTACGATATGTCTCGCATGCGAGACAAATATGCAATATGCAAGACCTGCGCATGCATCATAATGTTTATAGATGCGAGACCATAATAGGTAGATGTGATAGTATAACACGTATTGTATGATAGATGTGAGACTTGCGCATGAATCATAGATGAGAGACCTTCCTTACAAGAGACATTCCCATATACTATCATTTTGATACATGCGAGACTATAATAGGTAATATATGAAATATACGAGACATGTGCATGTATCATAGATGCTAGACCTCTCTATGCTTCTGACTGAGATGCGAGACACATTTGGTATAATATTGATAAATGTCATACCAGGTTATATCATATGCAAGACACAATTCTTAAAGTAAGTTCACGATAGATTAAATACGAGTTAGGGTGCTAAAGTTGAATAGCGCAAGAACAGTGTATTTTTCAGTGAGAGATGCGAGATCATATTACTTTTAGAATTCTATACTTGTTACTAGTTTTTTAACTGTACAATACAGGTAAGAAATGTTTATACCTCGAGTGTGCATTTGTAAATAGAATGATCAAACAGTATTCGTTCCTCTTATTGAGTTTGAATACTTTGAAAGTATTTTAAGGTATGTTGAAAGTAGATGTAATGTGTTGGTTAAAGATAATTACAGTATGACCTACTGTTGCAGTGATAATACGGATTTTTTATTTACGAATGATACCGATTATATGGGTTTGTTGGGTTTGCTATCGGTGCTTGATGTGTTAGTGTTGATATAGAATAATATGTGGTTGATCTGTTTGATGAAGAAACATGTAGAGAGTCTAGTTTATGTTATTTAGGGCCACAAATAATGACTTAATTAGTGGGGAAAGTATTTTTGGTTTAAGTTATTATGTTCATAAGAAAAAACAACTTGCTATTATTGGTTGTGTTGATGCGGTTACGAGTGTTGGACAAGTTTTTTTTATCAAGGTATTGCGGCTCTAAAGTTATCTAGATGTCATTATGCTTTAGATCATGGTTTTTGTTTATAATATATGCATAATTCTAGATCTAAAATAACTGTTTATTACGAAAATAAAATCTCACTCGATATTAATGGATACTTTATGCATGACTTTACTTGTCCTCAGACTTCATTGTCATTAAGTGGGTTGTTGAGTTGCATACTTGTGGCACTAGTTTTTACAAATAAAGTAGGATATATTTGGAATCCGAATTTATTGCTAAAGAGATTCATGACTATTTTAGCTAAAAAAATGACTTTACAACAACGAGTCTAAAATCATTTGTCAAAGAGGAATGTAGTTTAAATATATTATATCGTCTCTCATGAAATTATTTAGTTTTAAAGAATGTGCTCATGCTCAACGATGTATATATTTAATAAAAAAATTGAACTGTTTATTAGTGGATGAGGTCAAAAAATTATTACCTTTCTCGTTAATTCATCTTGGGACAAATATTTCCAAACATTATTTAAAAGAAAATAATATGATGATATGACATCTTCGTCGTTCGAATATTTTAACCATAAAATCAAATATCTATGTAGTCTACCTATTATGAAATTAGTTGACAAGATTAAAGTCTTGCTAATGTGTCAAATTTCATAATTTTATGCGGAGGGCTTATGTTAGAGCTGTAAATTATGCGGAGGGCTTATGTTAGAGCTGTAAAAAAGACTTCAATCTTATTAATTAATTTTTTTCCTTCTAATTTGAAAAGACAAGTTGAAAGGTAAAAACAAATATATATTTTAATTAGAGGACAAATAACAATCGAGTATATAAAGTATAACCATTGTTCAAAGTGCGGGCATAATAAGTACCCTTACGAAAACATGTTTTAAATATTTGGGATTTGCTTTTTATGTTTTGTAGTTTTAATTTTATACTTTTATTTGAAGAATTTTAGAACACTGTAATTTTCATGTTATAAAATACTTGTTACTGTAATTTTAAGATGTTTGTTATTGTAAGGTTATGACTAAATGTGAGACTCTCTTTATTATTATGGCAAGACTATCTTTAGCATTATAGAGAAATGCGATATTAATTTTGTCACTATTGGTGAGGTTTATTTTGTATTTAGGGTAATTTTGTAAAGTTTTTTAGAAAGTATGTATAGTATTAAATGTTTTGGCTGTTTAGTAGTGAGAGATTTGGGCCGGATAGTTGTATTAAATGTTCATTACCCTCATTAATGAAAGTGGTTGGGGTATTTATCCTTAATTAAGGACCCATGGGCTTTTAGGTCAAGTTATGGAACCGGGTCAAGTTTAAGGACCCATTTTACTTATTAAGCTGATTAACACATAGCTTAGTCAAAAAGTGTTTAGTTATTTCTTTACTTTTGTCATGTCCGGATAGTTCAATGGAAAGTTAAGTATGAATTTCCTTTGTTCGGATAACACAAGGGGTTGTGACTGAATAATCTGAACTCATCAGTAGCCCTTTTTTTAGGCTTTGTCCAAAAAATTCGACATGGCTAAAAAATTTACTTAGTTAGTAACGACGTTTTCCAACCCGTTTGTGTATCTAGCTTGAAGTTTGTCCGAACTGACTTTTTCCCAGAATTCTAAGAGTCTTTCTTTGGATCGTGGGACACGTGTCACAATCTTATTCGACCTACCAGCCGTTTTTTACCTAGATTGGCGCTCCCACTAAACCTAGAAAGTAGCCTATGGATTTAATTTTTCCCACGTCTACGCCATCTTTAATCATTGCAAAATCTCTTCGTCTCCTCGTAGGTATCAGTTACCTTTTTTTTCACCAATATATAAATCCCCTTTTCTTTTCACTGTTACATTATCTTCATCACTCAAAAACCCTTTAGAGAGTTTTCTACCCTTTCTTTCAAATTTGTCCTTGGATAGTTTTATGTTCACGGCTAGAAACGCTCTTGTAAAAGGCGGCTGGTTGAACCTGTCTGAGTTAGAGAAAGCAAGGAAAGTCGAAAGGGAGAAACGTATCGTTGTTGGTCTCCCGGTCTCCCCAAGCAAAACGTTTGGTGAACCACCCCAGGAAACTGACTAAGGGTTATCCTCCACCACAAACCCAAAGCCTAAACAGCTGTTCAAATCAAGCCTCTTACCAATTCCATCAAGTTCTTCAGTTCATGAGTCCTAACCCTCCACCGCTCAGGAAAAAGAAGTATCGAGTGTTAGGAAACCCTCCCCTTTCATAGCCATGGGCTCAGACATTGAAAAGTCCCCAAAAAAATCAACTACATGCCGGACAACTCGTTTGGTGAAGGCCCAAGCAACTGTCTCACTATCAAAACCCTCTAAACCGGAGGCCTCTAAAGTAACATCCAAGGATAAATCCTTTGGATCAGAGGTTCTCTTTAAGAGCCCCACAAGATAAGCCCTCCAGATCAGAGAAATCAAAAGTAGCCTCTCAAGCGAAGTCCTCTGGAGCTCAGCCTCAACTAGATATTAGGCATTTGAAAACAACCGGCGGTCATCCATCCGGACAGCCTTTGGTGTTAGAAACTGTTCCCCTCCCATCTAAAACTACTGAGAGACCTTCCACACTGATGGAAGAAGTGATGGAGGACAGCATCGAAGAGGCCCCCTTCGAAACTGAAGCCGCAAGACAGACTGAGGATGCTGCCTCTGATAGAAAAGGCAAAGGAAAAGTAAAGGTTGGTGTGGCTCATCTGGATCTCCCGGAATGCTTGGTCATGTAGAACATAAATTATGTATATACTTATACTGCCGAGCTGGGCCTGATCCGGACAAAGTGGGGGATCCTAGAGTCAGTGAAGGTGAGGATACCTGTCACTCTGGAGACTCCGATGGATTGCAAACTTAATGAAGGGGTCATCTTCACCGAACTGTTCAACTGGGGGCTCGGGTTCTCCTTAGACCCAGAGATTGTCAGCTACTTCCACCTGCTAAAGCTTTGCCCAAGCCAATTAAGTCCAAATGCTTGGTACTCCCTCATTACTTGCATAATGGCATCAACGCTGTCCAAAATCCCTCTCCCTATGGAGCAATTTGTCGTTGTGGCAAGTTTGTGCAAGAATCACCACATCCCATTCTACCACCACAACATGGGACCTAACTTTAAAGTGGTAGACGACTTACTAGAATCGGAGAAGAATTGGAAAACTCAATTCTTATTTATCAGTGGGTCGTGGGAAAATGGGAGGAAGATCAAAGCCAAAACAAACCCTAGTATGCTAACTAGTAGATGGAAGAGTATGGATAAGCTCTTCAATTTGTTTTTCATGTTCTTCTTTTCACTTCACAAATATCCCACTCCTGAATTATTCATTACTTCTTTATCAGTGTTTCCGAAGGAGTATACCGGATATCTGGTCGAGTGGCAGACTACATGTGCCAAACTGAATGCATGGGCTGCACAGCGTTGGAGGAATGCTTTCCACAACTGCTTTACCTCAGGAAATATGGTGAGATCCCATCTGTGGAATACCACAGGTCGGAGAGATCTTACATGGGAGGAATTGACCACACCCCCTCCTCCAGGCGTCATCCTCAAACATACAGAAGAGAAAGATGGTAAACTAGTCTTGCCCTCTACAACCAAGGCTCCTAGCAAGATGAAAAGAAAGAAGAAGAGAACTGCAACAGAAGCAGTTCAGGCTGCCACAGAGGAGACCGGTTCGGGGAACCAAGAAAGGATCGATGTTGCCTTGCTCAAGGTAGTTGAAGATGAGACTGTTAAGGAGGTAGGAGAACCACACAATACACCAAAGCCTCCCAAGAAGGACCGAAAAAAGGGAGCAAGCAGTGACGAAAGGGATGCCAAGAAGAAAAAGGTCACCTTAGGGGAAAAAATAAATCTTCGCCCTTCGGAGCTTCTACCTTTAACAGACCCAATTGAACCCACCTTGGTAGAGAAGATTCCCACTGGTCTGCAATCCGCAGAAGGTACCAGAGGAAGGATTGATGGAGTTGACATCAGTGCCTTCCAAGAAATTGATCTTTACTACAACAACTCTGAGAAAGATGATTTCGCTGGTTCATACCGTCCTGCAAGCTCTTCTAATATGGTGACTTATAACGAAAAGTCGTACACTGTCTCCAGAGAGGATGATGTGGTGGCTTATTCCCTCCTGGGTTATATTCAACCGGTGCTTGATCTGGAGAGGCAAGTGAAAAACCAGTCCACCCTTATCAACACCCTCAATACTGACAATGAGTCTATGTCAACCAACCTCCTCAATGCTAATCAGAGCATAGAGGAATTGAAGAAAGAGCTTGAAGTATTGTGGAAGGACCAAAAAGATCTATCGACCAAGATGGCCACTTCAGAGAAGGCTAGTACTGAGCTTCAAACTAAGTGCTCTGGTTTGGAAAAAAATATTTCAACATTAAGGGAGGACCTGAAGACCAAAGATGGTGTCATCCAGACCTTGTCCGGTGAGAAGACTTCCCTAGAAGATGTTGTATCTAAGCTAACCAAGGAGAAGGATGACTTGGAGAAACAGCACGAACGAAAAATTCAGGCCAACATTGATAAATACACCAATGAGGTGATAGACTCTTTGGAAGCAAGGTATGCTGAGGTGAAGTCTGACATGGTGCTTATTTTCCATGAAACGTTTCCAAAGAGGACCCTTGGTCCTCTATGGAAATAGGTGGAGTATGAAGTAATCCCGTTCCATACCATGGCTGCTGGTGACAAACACAACTATAACAGTGGAATAGACTCTACTACTGATGAAGAGGAAGGAACCGGTGAGATTTCAAGTGCCGAACTCAAAGGTCTCGGGAAAGGAGGTGATGCAGGAACATCCGAAGGGAATAAGCCCTAAGGTTTTAATTATCTTTTGTGTTTTCTTAATTTGTGAACTACTAAAGTCTTTGGATGGCCAAGGAATATTTGTAATAGTATCCGGTTTGAGTCCAGACAAGTCTTTCAAAACGTTTAAATTCCTTAGATGGGCAAGGCATATTTTGTACTTTGGTAACGCTATCCGGTTTACACCCGGACATGCTTATCTATCAAATTTTACTTTGTTTGATGCTTCCTTTCAGTTTTAGTAGCTAAGGTTTAAAGAGCCCTAATTATTTCAAAAGCATTTCAATTGAAAGTGTTTAATATCTCCGATGCCATGTATTTAATGGTCATCATTCAACCAGATTAATCCGATCTGTCAAACATCCATAACATTAAACCGAAGACTTGGAAATAGTTATAGTCAAACCACATCGAACGTTTTAAGAAGGCATCATATTTTATTAAAAAACTGGACACCTCATTAAAACCTCTCTGTGACACCAAGGTACGAAAGAATATGCCCCCTAATATTTACATTGACTTTAAGCAAGTGAATATTTACACAACTTTTATTCAAGATATAACCTGAGGTGTTCAATATTCCATGGGTGCTTCAAAATTCTTCCAGCTTTGTCTTAAATCCTATATGTCCCAGGCTTAAGCTTTTCGGAGACCTCATAAGGGCCTTCCCAATTTGGAGCCAACTTGCCGAAAATCCGTTTTCAAAACTGCCACATCAAGCCTTGATAGTGGGTTGTTCTAAGATGAGCTATAACCCTTCTTTCTTCTATTAAGTCCAACTGATCCCTATTTGCCACGTCATTTGCTTGTTCGGAATAGTTGTGGACCCTGCATGATGGTGGGGTTTCTTCTATAGGAGTAATTGCATCCATCCCATACACCAAGGAAAAATGAGATTCCTGAGTAGCAGCCCTATGAGTAGTTTGGTACGCCCATAGCACTTCTTGCAAATAGCTTGGCCACTTTCCTGCAGTCCCTTCTAAATTATTTTTTAAACCGGACAAAATGAACCTGTTTTTCACTTCAACTTGGCCATTCGCTTGTGGGTGGAAAGGAGAAGAAAAGCAATGTTGAATTCCCCTGGAGGCACAAAAACTCTCCATATCTTTGTTATCAAATTGTGACCCGTTATGTGCCACAGATGTTAGACAAGATAAATTTTATAACAGATTTTGAAGTGGTTCCTTCTAGGAGAGCTGCTTCTATCCACTTTGAAAAATAATCAATGGCTACAATAATAGTCCTGCACCCTCCGGACGCCATTAATAGAGGCCCAACTAAATCCAATCCCCAACGTGCAAAAGGTATTGGCTCAGAAATAGACTTCATAGGTAGCGCTGGGATATGAACTTCGTTACCATACCTTTGGCATGGATCACACTTTTTTACCAATTCCATAGCATCTGCCATTATTGATGGCCAATAGTATCCGACCAATAATACCCTCCGGGTTAGAGTTCTATAACCATAGTGTGGTGATCCTTCCCCGTCATGTAGTTCAGATAAAACAGTTTGGGATTCTTCAGCCCCCAAACATCGTAGGAGAGGTCTGCTGAAGGATTTTTTATACAACACTTCCCTTATGATAAAAAAACCACGAGCCTTATGCTTAATTTTTGTAGCCACGGCTTTATCAGAAGGTAAAGCTCCATCAATGTATCGAAGGAGGGGAAATCTACAATTTTTAGGTTGAACTACTTGTATACTCAAACTTTCCTCTTCTTCTTTGTTTTGGTCTGGTTGTCTAGATGGGAATTCTTGTATATGAATCCAAGGTGAGGACTCAGAGTATGCTATGGTTGTTAAGAAATCTACCAGCGTATTTTCTGATCTAGGAATATGCTCATTAGCAAACATTTTTAAAGTTGGCTGCCACCTCTTTGAGAATGAATAAGTATTTGATCAGTTGTTCCTTCTTAGCCTCAGACTGACCTTGACCATGGTGGATAAGAAGCTGAGAATCACTCATCAAACTCACTATTTTAGCCCCACATAGAAAAGCTAATTTAGGACCAATAATAACCGCTTCATATTTAGACTCATTGTTAATGGCCCTAAAAGGAAAACATATAGTCTGGTATAGTTTATCGCCATATAGAGACGTTAAACAAATTCCAGCCCCATAACCCATTGTTCTAGATCCACCATATGTCAGGACAACCCACTCTTTTTTTGTTTTCTCCTCTGAAGCTTGTTTATAACTTCTGTTCGAATGAAACTCTACCAAGAAATTAGCAACAGATTGAGCTTTGATAGCAGTTCATGAGGCAAAATCAATGTCATAATCACCCAACTCCACTGACCACTTGGTCATCCTGTTTGATATCTCTACTTTCTGAAGAAGATTCTTTAGTGGAAAAGATGTTTCGGACAATGATAGAATGAGACTGAAAGTACGACCTCATTTTTCTAGAAGTAATCACTAAGGCTACTGCCAGCTTTTCAAGATTTAGGTACCTCTTCTCAGCATCTATCAGACTCTTGCTGATGTAGTACACCGGATGAGGAAAATTGTCCACCTCTTTTACCAACACTTCACTTATAACATATTCTGACACAGCCAAGTGTACATAAAGTGTTTCTCCTTTAACAGGCTTAAAAAGGGTTTTGGGTGAAGACAAATGCTTCTTTATTTCATCAAAATCCTGGCTGCATTGTGGAGACTAGTTGACGTCTTTAGCACCTTTCAAGGTCTGAAAGAACGGGGCACATTTGTCTGAAGGCCTTGAAATGAAACGATTTGAAGCAGCCAATCTTCCTGTAAACCTCTGTACTTCTTTAATATTTTAAGGGGGGTCCATTTTAAATAGAGCATCGAGCTGGTTCAGATCAGGCTGTATCCCTTTTTTACTTATTACATAACCCAAAATATTTCCAGACTGCACCCCTAACACACATTTTTCTGGACTCAAATTTAAATTAACCTTTGTCAAGTTGGGAAAAGTTTCTTGAAGATGAGTTAGGTGCAATTTTTCTTCTAATATTTTAACCATCACATCATTGATATAAAATTCCATGTTTCTTCCAATCTGATCAGAATAAATGCTTTGTTCGCCAACCTCTCATAAGTAGCCCTATCATTTTTCAACCCAAAAGGTATCACCTGGTAACAATAGAGACCCCTATCGGTAACAAAGGTAGTGTGGTCTTGGTACTTCAGATCCACCTGTATCTGGTTATACCCAGAGAAGGCATCCATGAAAGACAATAACTTGTTTCCAGATGTGGAGTCCACCAACTGATCTATCTGAGGGACTGAATAGAGATCTTTTGGGAAAGTTCTGTTGAGGTTAATAAAATTGATACACATACGACATTTCCCATTCCTGTTCTTAACTAACACTGGGTTGGCAGTCCATAAAGGAACTGATAATCCTTTATGTGCCCCATCTTGGTAAGCCGGTCGACTTCTTGGACTATTACATCAGCTTTCTCCTTAGAAAAAGCTCTCATTGTTTCACAATAGGTGCAACATCACTCTGGATGGACAACTTATGTGATATAACACTTGCAGGAACCCCGGTTACATCAAAATTACACCAAGCAAAAACATGTTGGTGATCTTCCAAAAAGGACAACAACTTTCCATTCAACTCTGGTGCCATCTTGGAGCTAATTCTAACATTCTTTCCTTCAGCCAGAGAGGGGGTTTCAACTTTTTCAATTGGTATCAAAACACCAGGGGTCTCTCTGGGGTCATCAATTTCACCCTCACCCCCAGAAGGCCGTAATAACTGCTAATCTTTATTAGCCGGATATCTCCCAAAGTTTTAGGAGCAAGTGCAGTTGCATAACATTCCCTTGCTATCTTTTGGCTACTCCGGACAAATCCCACTTGTTCTTGAACCGCATACTTCAAACATTGATGGACTGTTGAGGCTACATCATGCATCCTAAAGACCCAGGACCTCCCAAAAATTACATTGTAGCATGTGGGGCAGTCTACCACAACGAATAGTACCCTGACTAGTTTCTTGTAGGGCCCCTTTCCCAACATCAGCTTCTCCTCAAATTCCCCGATTACATCCGCATAGCTCCCTGTAAAGCCCACGATGGTTCTGTTTGACCGTTGAATAACGGCCGGATTTTTCATCTGCTTATAAGAACTTAAAAAGAGTATGTTGGCTGAGCTACCATTATCAATCAAAATCCATCTGATATCGTTACCCCCAATAGATGATCCTATCACCACAACATCTTCATGAGGCCCAGCAATATCCCTTAGATCATCCTCATCAAAGACTATAAATAGAAAAGGAGTTTGGGACTGGTATGCAGACATGCCCCCAGACACCGTTTTGACCTGTTCTGTTATGACCCCCATCTTATTACGAGTTGGCTCAAGTTCTTTATACTCTGAATCCTTATTAAATCTTTCATGGATTACCATTGCCCCCTCTAGATCCAATGTTCATACGTTGTTCTTAGGGCATGTTCGGGGAGCATTGTCAGGTCTGTTCCCATTTTTTCTTCTGACGTAGGCACCCAGCTTGCCTCTTTCGCTGAGATTTTGCACCTCTTGCTTTAAAATGATGTAGTCTTCGGTGTTATGGCTAATATTATGATGATACTGGCAAACATAAGTATTATGACTTTCCTTGGGAGATTGAAGTGTTATTGGCTTCAGGAAATGAACCTCATCTCTAGCCTTTCATAAATGGTTGCCACATTTTCTTTTAACTCTGGAAACCACTCCGGTTGGACCCAAGGACCTCGTTTATTCCTGGACTGCTGGCTCTGAGCTGGATTTGGGTGGGATTGAGTCTGTTTGGCCCTGTTGGACCCCTGTCCGGTTTCCTTGGCCTTGTACCCGGACTGATTTTGGTTTGGAGCTGCTGGGGCTTACCTCACCTGTCTGTGTACCCTAGTATTTTTAGTTTCATCCACGTTGATTTCCTTTCCCACCTGCTTTAACAAACCACCCCAGGTCATTGCGTGCTTTTGTGTCACTGAATCAGCTAGATTTCCAGGGTTTAACCCTTGTCTCAGAGAAGCTATTGCTACTTGCTCAAAGAAATCAGCTAACTCGTTCTTGGTATTTATGAACCGACTTATATAGTATTTTAATGACTCATTTGGTTCTTGGGCACAATGGATGATAGTATCTCAATTTCCCTTAACCTCCTTACTCCCCACAAACTGCCTTCGGAAGGCAACCCAAAATGTGTCAAAGTTCCTGATACAACCCTGAGGCAAACTATTGTACCATTTTAGAGCACTTCCCGTAAAAGATTGGGAGAAGGCTCTACATAGAAGTTTGTTATCATCATCAAAATTCATTATGAAGTTCTTGAACTGCTCCAGATGATTGTCCAGATCTTTACTCCCATCATACTTCTCCATTTTAGTACTACCAAACCTCTTGGGGAGGTTTCCGGACAGGATCTTGGCAGACAATGGTGATTGTCTCCAATTCCTGCTACGAATAAAAACTGTGTCTTCATTTGGTGTTGCAAAAATACCTGGTTCATCATGGAAAGCAAAAGGATCAATTAGCACCTGATCTACATGCCTGTGACTATGGCTGTAAGATGACCATTTTCCCAAATTCCTTTTAATTCGCCCATGCGTATATCTCTTTCTTGAATACTTCTTAACTAGATTTTGTTTCTTCCTGGACCTCCCCTCATCACTGCTTGATAACAAAGACTCCTCAACCTCATCCTCGTTCGAAGAGCTACTAGAGGATTCAGAATCTGAGCTTTCCACTGGCTTGGACTGGTGAGACTTCTTGGAACTGACATGGGTCTTTTTCGTACTTAAATGAGTCTTTTCTGATGAATCATTATCCCTTGGGTTGTCAGTATGGTGAATACCTGACGCCTTTGACGTTTTCTTTAAATCCATCTTATCCTTTTTAATGGCCCTCAACGCTTCTATTTCAGCTCTCAACTTATCTCGTTCCTCGGTGGTGTATTCATTATTTTCCCCAACCACCTCCACCATAGGTGGTGGAATTGTTTGCTCGTTCGGATCCATCCAAACATGTCTTTTTCCTAGTTTGAATGCTAGATTCAGGCACCTTGTTCTCCCACTGTGGTCGCCAATTTGGTGAGGTTTATTTTGTATTGAGGGTAATTTTGTAAAGTGTTTTAGAAAGTATGTAGAGTATTAAATGTTTTGGGTGTTTAGTAGTGAGATATTTTAGCTGCCTAGTTGTATTAAATGTTCATTACCCTCATTAATGAAAATGGTTGAGGTATTTATACCCTTAATTAAGGACCCATGGGCTTTCGGGTCAAGTTATGGAACCGGGTCAAGTTTAAGGACCCATTTTACTTATTAAGCTAATTAGCACATAACTTAGTTAAAAAGTGTTTAATTATTTTTTTCCTTTTGTTCAGTCCGGATAGTTTAGTGGCAAGTTAAGTCCGGATTTCCCTTGTTTGGATTGGTCTGGTCATTTTGGCCAGGTGTTTTATGATCTTTCAAAGGTATTTAATGTTTAAGTGGTTTGTAGTGAGAGATTTGAGCTGTCTGGTTATATTAAATGTTCATTACCCTCATTAATGAAAGTGGTTGGGTATTTATACCCTTAATTATGGGCCACATGGGCTTTCAAATACTTATTGAAACCGGGTCGAGTTCAAAAACTCATTAGTTTAATAAGCAGATTAGCAATTAGCTTAATCAAGAAGTGATTAGCTTTTAATACTTTAGTCCTGTTCAGATGGTTCAGTGGGTGGTTTTTGTCTGAATTGTCTCTGTCAGGTTTCTACAGTGACTGGTGAAAATATCCGGACTCATCCCGGATAACACAGGGTGATGTGACTGAATAATCCGAACTCATCAACTATGGAAAGTTGTGAGACTATATTTATCTTTTATCATCTATCGTGGAATGCTTTGGAAACGAGAAAAAGTTTGGGAGATATGCAAGACTACCGCTCTGCTTGAAGGAAGATACGAGATTAGTTGTATGATTACGGTGAAAAGCGAGAAATATTGTAGGATTTGGATAATTGTGACACATCTTATATGTTTTAAGAAAGACCTGAGACTACCTTTAGTATCATGGTGAGATAGAGATTATCATTATCTATTATCGTATATCAGGGAATGATTTAAGGAATCAAATATGTGTGAAAGATGTGAGACCATTGAGATGGTCTTACAAAATGCTAGGCCAAATTTATTATTATGAGAAGATGTGAGATTGTGAATAAAGTTATGCGAGACTAACTTTATTACTGTGCAGACATGAAGACATGTTTTAAGGTTTATGCGAGACAATACAATGGAGATATGCAAGGATGTGCAATAAATAAATTTGAGATAAGACAATGAAGACATGCAGGACTAGTAATCAAAAGTATGTGAGGATTGAGTAACAGAGTTTTTTTATTATTCAAGGTATCTGCTTCATCTAATACACATGGTTGCATCAAACAGTTCTAACTGGCTGCTTGTTGCGAGACTTTTTACTAGATCACTGAGGTTGGGGGCAATGTATGAGCGTTGTGTAAGAATTGAGTTTTGTCTCTACGACTTGGGTTTTCTTGGTATGATTGGCCATATATGGTATCACTTTGTCTTGATGGAAAAGAAGTTTGGGTAACTTCATACAAAGTAGAGTGTTTTTGGTAAGGTGTATGTTAGTTTCCCTCCTCATCAAGTTCAAGAAGATATATCATGTAATTGATATTAGTTTCCTCAAAGTAAATAGAAAAGTGGGTTTCGTGTTCGGCTGTTCAGGCTTCTCTTGTTGGTTCGCAATTGCGCCTATTTTTAATATTTAATATATTTTAAATTAAAGTTATTTTAGGTATTTGGCATATGGATATTAATTCTATTTTTAAATAGTAAAAGGAGAAATAAAAGTGAGGTTGTATAATGTATGGTTTGGAAGTCTAGTTATATGGTTAAGGCGAGATACAAGATGATAGACAATAAGATGTGAGACGATAATAAATACAAAGAGAGACGTAAGACTGCTGCAAGTACTAAATTCAATACTAAAACAAACACTACACGCGATAATATTGTAACTAAAATATACGAGACCGGAGTAAATATACTAAAGCAACTACAACATGTGGCTCTTGAATAAATAAGATGCGAGATAACAACAAATAAAAAGGAGAGATGCGACATTACTGCAACTACAATTATAACAATAAAATGCGAGACTACAACAAATAGTACAGTAAAAAGTAGTGCAACTACAATATGAGAAACTACTGCAACTACCACATGCAAGACTAAAACAAATAATATGTGATACAACAAAAAATACAAATGAGAGATATGAGACTACTACAACTACAACGATAAGCGATAATGTGCGAGACTGTAACACATATAAAAGAGATATGTGAGACTATTTCAACTACATTATGCGAGAGACATTCAATATTAGGAATACAACTGAATATGAGATAGTTTTGAATTAATACCATAGAATTTCCTTCCAAACAACCGAAATTTGCAAGAATTTGCACTAGCATTTTCTAAACTTAGTACATGATAAAAAAATTACTAATTCGAAACCCTATTCCAATTGATTAACCAATCCTATGTACTCTTTCATATAGTCATGTTTTGTTTTAAACATTCCTTGAATATAGATTACTACTAGTTTATAATTAAGTATTACACAAACCATATTTTCCCATAAATATGACCTAATTTTATTCCACCCAAAGCTGTCACGTATTCTGCTTTGTTATTTATGGTTTCGAAACTAATTTTAATTACTTCTTTTATTTCTTGTCTGGAATGAGTGATCAATACTATTCATGCTCTATAACAATTTATGAATGATGTTTCATCAATTTGTATGATTTATTATGTATTTTTTAACATGTCCTCACACATGTTCTCACTTTCACTACCATTGTATCATTTTGGAACTTATGTATAGAATTTGTAATTGCTTGTGACTTGATTTCTGGTTTTGGTTAGAAATTTATATCATATTCACCTGACTAATATACCACCTCGTTAGATGACATAAAATACTGTATTTGTCGAAAACATTTACTTAAACGTTTATATTATCATATGAATTTGTAAATGTGTTCTCATATTCCTTGCTGCTACTATTAGTCCAAGAGCGAATGTTTCCAAATCCAAATACTTTGTTTCAGTACCAACATTTTACTTACATAATTGATGGGTTTTTGTATTTCATTGTCATCTCTAACCAAATCTTACTTACACAAACACATATAAAAATAGACTTTCCCCTTAACGAGTTATTGACAAAATATTAATATAAATCAAAACGTTTTGCTTTTTTAAAATTTTTAAAAGAAAGCATTACTTTTTCTGATACTTTAGATATAAACGGGAAAGTGAAGCTACATGTTTAATTTTGGACTTCATTAAATTACTTTGGTAGAGTCATGGTTAAAACTTCTTCTAATTATGATTCACATATTCAATACATCGTTTTGTAATGGCATAACCAAGAAATATTCAAGCTCGTACACCAAAAATAATATTTTAGTGGGTTTAATTTCAAATTTAATTTTGTTAGATTATTAAATTTTTCAGTTTATTTGTTCAAACTCTCATCTTATTTATTATTTTTTACGATCATATAATAAAATAAGCCTCTAAATCATTTCTCTATTGGTAAATGAAAATATGGGTGATGAGGCTTTGATAATATGATCTAACATTTTCTATCCAAACGATATTATTTTATAACAGTATAGCCCATGTTCTATCATAGTAGTACTGTCCTCATCATTTAATGCATCTTTATTTGATTATAACTTGAGTATACCTCAATGAAACATAATATTTTATGTTATTCTTTTGAATCAACCAATTGGTCCATACAAAGTAGAGGGAAAATATCTTTGGGATATACTTGATTTAAATTAGTGCAATTAATACAAATCCTCTATTTCTCATTCTTTTTCTTAGAAATAACTTGATTTAGTACCCAATTTGGGTACTTTGATTCCGTGATATAACCAACCTTCAAAAATCCTTCAACATTTTAAACTATTGCATCATATATTTCCTTAGAAAAATATCTCATCTTTTTTCCAAATTAGTATGACTCTTTTAACCATATCTAACTCACGACAAACTATCAGCGTAGTTACCCTTATTATATCATTTACTATCACTGCAAAAATATTCATATTTGACTTTAAACATTCAACCGAATCCTCTTTAAATTTTCAACTAAAAAACTTCTAAAACAAAACTAATTTCCAAATATCAATTTCTTTCCTTTACCATTTCATCTAATGGTTAAGTTATATAAACTTATCCTTTTGGATAATCTACATATTATTTATCAAACTCATCAAACTTTTATCATATTGAGTTTTTTCATTGCTCTTTAACGGGGTCCATAATGCATTCATCTAAGAAGTATTTGGTTATAAATATTACATATTTACCCTCTAGCTATCAATGGTATTTTAATAATGTTAAATAATATCCTAAAAGGTTTTAGAAAGATCATACAAAATTACAATGAGTTATGGGTGACGTTTCTCAAACAAAAATATTTGAAAAATGATTGATTGATGGTGTAGTTAAGTTATCTGGTTCAAGGATGTGTAAAAACATCTTTGTATGTCGGTGCATTCTGATTAATAGGGTGAGTATAGTTCATCATTCTAATAGGGATGATACGTATGGAAACTAGAGACATAATAAGCATTATTTGGTAAAATCAAATTATAATTCGTTGTTCATCCCAAGTGAGGAGCCCATATTCAAGTGAGAAACGATTTGGGCACTAAATTGTCTTTAAAAATGATGAGTACTACTATTTTGTGTCATAAGTAATCGGCTTCCAGCGATGGTTAATTTGATGGGACGGCGTGTCAGAATGCCGATTATTTACAGTTCATATGGTAAAATCTTAGAGAGAGTTACAAAGATCCTTAAGAATCATATAATGGCCTTGCAGATTAAAAAAAGAGGTTTAAGAACATGATGAAGTGTATAACACTTAAAATCATCGAAACTTCAAAGTGGAAAGTGAAAAATGTTTCTGTGCACCATGAAATGAAGGAGAATTTGTCATATATGGTTGAGCAAATTATTTAGAGGTTGGAGAAATCCAAGAGCCTAGAAAATTCAAATCTTGGATTGGCTATAATATGAAATATATGGTTGGATAGTAATAACAAAAAATTTAACTCAATTTGAGGCAAAAGTCTATAGCAAAAATTCAAGATATGATTTGAAACACGTCCATAAATTATATTTGAGCCACTGGAAAAGACGTTGATGGGTGACTAATAGTTTCACTGAGAAGTACACTAGTAAAATTAACTAATCTAAATGTAGGATTTAAACTCAACGCGGATGGGTGATTATGGCCTTATTGATAGACATTGGATGGAAGTGGAGTATCCTAGAACGTGAATTATTAATTTCTAGGTGGATTCGTGGGTTTAACCTTGGTAAGGTAAACGTTTTAGGCAGAACTTTATGTGTTATAACTTAGGTTATATATGGTATTAACCTGTAAGTATGGAGTGTTTTTTGTAGACACGAACTTGCAAGAGTTACACACCCTAGTGAAAGATGGTGAAAACTATGAGGGTCGCTGGGAGGATGCACTTATGGTATATACATTTTTTTCACGAATAATCTAAACTTTGAATTCAATCATGGGTGAATGGGTGACAACTTCAATGGTGGATTTGATGTTGTTGTGAATCTGTTAGTGAGATTAAAAAAAAAACTTTTTATGAGATATAAATGTAAATAGATTACTCTTATATTTGTATTTTTGCACCAACTTGAGGGTTTATTACGTCTTTCTTACCGACGTGTAGGCCCCAAATGTATAAAAAAACATTGCATTAAAATTTATAATTTTAAAACTGTGTGTAAGTATCACAAGACATGTAAATTGGGAGAAAGGTAGTAATAAGTTTACTTCAAAAAACATTATGCGCTTTTAATAATTTAATTACCGTAATGGTTATTCAACTCACCTTTAGATATTGTTATATCTTGTGTTTGTTGTGCGAGGTTGATTATCTGATAAACGTATAAATTATCTTCCATAAAAGTTGGTCTATTAAATTTTAAAAGTCCATCGGGCCGATTCATTAAAAGATAAAACACTACTCCCTTAAATATATTGAGAGATCAAGAACAAGTCAAAGATACTATTATTCAAAATTTTCAATAACTCTTTAGATATTTTTATTCAAATATAGCATTAATTATCATAGATATGATTAGTGAACAACATTAATTCAGATTAAAATAAGATCTAATTTGTTATAGCTAATATATGATCTTTTTTAGTTATGGTATGTACCTTGGCTATTATTATTATTATTTATTGGTGTTCATACTTCATACTTCTATCGAGATTTTAGATCCTTTATATGGATCTGCCCAAAGAAGATTTATACTTTCCAAATTGGCGTAGTATGTGAGAAACGAATGGTACCCAATAAATTTTCATCTAGAACCCAAAATATAAGAATGGTAAATGGAGATCATAATAAATTTAGAACAAGTAAATACTCCATCAATTGACATAGAAATTATCGATAAATAAACTGGTGAGAAGAATACAGTTGCCACTATTATAGTTGTTCGGCTAAGAGTTATCCTACAATTGTAATAGAACTGCTGGAGGAATATGATAATGGTTTTAAAATGATGGAATAAATTATGTTCACACCTCATCAACCGAAATTGAAATATAAGATCCAACATTTCAAAGACGGTGTTGAATAATAAGATGAAGAATGCGATGATGTTACCATTTCAATTATAAAATAGCACATTCGGAACTTAAGAACCAAAATCGATGCTGCTAATGATAAATAAGATCGAGGATCTTTCAGTAGGAGTAAGAAGCGTTGATTTCATCTTTACAATATGAGAAGGAGAAATAAGACCGCTAGATCTTGGTACACAGTTGATCGAGGGATATGAGAGCATGACCATGAGTGACATCCATCCCAAACTGGAAAGACAAATGATAAAATAATCATTTCACTTGATGCTTTGTATCGTTCGAATATACAACAAATTACCCCATGCCAGTTGGCATGAACCAGGCCTATGAAAGAGTCATTTCGGTACTACTAGGGATGCAATTTGTTTTTGTACACGTGGGTACCCGGTTTGAGCCAACCCAAAAGGTTAGAGTACCTGAATATTTTATTTTGCATGAGATGAATTGTGTGTTTTAAAATATATTACATGTCGAGTTTAGGATGTGTTAAAATTTAAAATAATTTCCGACGGGTACCCACCGAGAACTTGACCCACTAGATACTTGTTATTTTAATATTAAAAAATGATAATATATAATATCTTATTATTCTATAAACTCCAAAATTATATTATAATACAAATGGCATATCTCTTCATTCAGGTAAATATGAACAAGTCAAGAAATTTTATTGATGATGATTCAAAATAAGGATCTTCATTAGCACTAGACATCTTATGCAAATATATATTTTGGATCCTTAACAATCACAAGATGAATAAATTCATTAGTAAAGGGGGTCCATATTATCATGTTCACTATTTTAAAAGTGAGATGATGAGCTACGAAAAAAGATGATAAAATAAAGTGTAAGGAATTTATCTTAATCTTAAAGGGAAATGGCTTCACACTTATCTTAATTGTATTAATCGCAGTTATAATGTGAAGTGTACAGATATTATCTTAACCGTGCCAATCACATTTGAGTTGTTCGTAGTGGAGGTCAAAAGAGTAATTATAGACACACGACACTCGACTAATATATTGTACAAGAGTATTTACGATAAAATAAAAGGTCTTCCAGAAATGATCTACTTCCAGGAGAACTTAAAAGATTCAAAAGTGCATATGAATAAGTTTTAAATGAGCTCAACATGGATGCATTCCTCAACATAAAAGAGTTCAAGAAGAAACTTTTCTGCATTTTATGATAGTAAACATTCATTCTTCCGATAAATATAATTATAGAAAGGTCATGACTTCACTAGATGCATGTTGTAGTATCTATAAATTTATATTGGTCTTAAATTACCAATCAACAAATATATATGTGTAATTAAAGGTAACATAAAGACTTCAAGAGAATACTATGCAACTTCCATTGCTCGCAAGCATCAACAACAACAATAAAACTTACTAGAGGACTCGATTTTCCTAGATAATATGAATAATATTTGAGAACCCCCCCCCCCCCCACATTATAGAACATGGAGAATAAATATAAAATATAAGAATGAAATGAGATAAAACATTACGTCTCAGTCAAAACATCCCCACGGATCTAAAATATAAATTACTCGAGGATGTCATATAAGTCCTAACCGTGACCATATTTCATAAATTATCCATCAATAATAATTTTCAACGTATATAATAAAATAAAAGGTCATACTCGCAATAAAAGACATATGCAATTGATTAGGATGGGGCCACAATGATTGGAGTGCGACACATTTGGGAATCATATTATCCGGTGTGGACAACTAACCCAAATGCTAGTAAAACAATCAATTGTTAAGTGGAGAATGTACGTAGATTTTACGGATTTAAAAAATGTTTTCCCAAGAGATCCGAGTACCCTTCCTATAATTGATGAACTAGTTGTTGTTACCTTCGGGAATATGTTGTTATCCTTTATTGCTACTTATTTCGGATAAAAGTAAATATAAATTCATAAAGATGGAAAAAAATATATCACATTGATAACAAAAAAGGATTTATTGATAAAACGTAATATAATTCGGTCTAGAATGCAAGATCCATATATATATATATATATATATATACATATTATAAATAAGATCTTTGTAACCCATCTTGACCAAAACAATTATAGTCATACATTGTTGACATGTTATTAACATGTTGGACTTTTCAAAACATAAAAAGGGTCAACCTCAAGCTAAATAAAAAAATGTACTTTTGGTGTACGATCTATAAAATTCATAAGTTACGTGGTCAGTCAGAAAGGAATTGAAGAAGATCATGATAAACTCTCAAATTTGGGTGTAAGATACCCACCAATAGACACTTAATAACTATAGATTTTAACATGAACATTGGCTTCACCCCACATATTCATCTCCAAATCCTCATACATATGTGAATATAAAAAAATTCATTGCCTTCCCATAAATATTAACAAAGCCAAATCAAGGGGAATCTTCATTTTTATACCTCACGGTATTGTACTATGTTATAAACACCATACTAATAAGGGAGATGTAAAGAATTCCAAGACGATATCGTATGCAAGTGAATATTTATAAAGTATCAAACCCAGTTACTTGAAGCTTAAGAATCTTGTTATGTAATTTGTTGTAGCAGCCAAAAAGACGAAGCTATGTTTTAGGCACACACAATAATCATTCGGACATTCTTTCCATTAAGAAGTGTTATGCATAAGTTAAATGTTTCTGGATGAGTGATCAAATGGTCAGTGGAATTAGGAGATTGCGATATCCAATATGAGTTGATGACTGCAATCAAAGCTTATGCTCAAATATAATTCCTAATGGAGTTTCAATCCGAAAGACTTATCCCTACAAATGACAAAGCCTAATTTACTACAAGGTCATAACATATGGTGGAAGTAATAACCAAAAATCAGGAGCATTGCTTAATCTACCTAAGATTAGACATATTTATCGAGACTATCAAGTGTTGCTCCCCATTCTCAAATAATGAGGCAAAATATGAAGCAACTATCGCAGGTCTTCGGCTTGGAAACATTTTTGGAGCAAAAAGAATCCCACTTTTCACAGACTTCGAATGGGTGATAAATCAAATTTTGTGTCATGACAAGTCCAAAAAATACAATATCATCCAATAATGTTGATGTTAACACTTTAACATATTTGACTTATACATGAACTACAATAAAAATCATTTTTCATATAAAATAAAATTGGCTGTCACACTGCCAAAAACATTATATCCATAATTTTTTACTCTCGTGACATGATAATTGAAGGATAAAAGAAAGAGTAAGACTGGAGAACTCATATCAAAAGATGTCTAACGAAAGGGAGATTTTATGAGAATATAATAGAGGTAAAAAAATTAAAATAAAATTAGCAGTGTTTGTTTTGATATCTAAGAGAGTATACAAACATGGCTTAAACAAACATTTGCTCACATGCCTCATGCCAAATGAAGCATCCTTTTTAGTTGAAGTACTCCATCACAAAGAGGGTACTGCACATTATGGGTACAAAGCCTTAATAATAGAATTTTACTTCGGGAATGACACTGGCCAATAATAATGGAGGATGTAAGAAATAGAGTGAAGCTTTGTTACACTTGTCCACGCTTCTCCAACTGTGTCCAAATTCTGAGTGTACTGTTGGAAACTGTCTATGAAATAATTTGATAGATGGGGCCTTGATATTGTAAGGCTTCTCTCCAATTATTTAAGATAATTTTATATTATTAGTTTCAATAGATTATCATTTTAACATAGGTTGAACCACAAACTTTGAAAAAATTACACGAAAAAGATAGTCAACGTCCTCGTATCAAACGTATTATGTCGTTATAGAATACTAAAACGTATCACAATAGATAATGATTGGATTTTAACTTATAAAAAAATAATTTGTTCTTTTTTAGTTTTCCAATTTTTGGAAAAACTAGTAAAAATTATGAAAATTAGTTAAAAAAAAGTTTGAAAATTCGTCTTTCTAGAATCTTAGTTTTCCACATAATATTTGTAATGTATTTTTTAATAAAAGAAAATTATGATCACAAAAATAAAAATATATAAAATAATCGCGCTGAAACTAACTCGATTAGACAATAATATTTATGATGAGAAACTAGTAATCAAAATCTTATTGAAAAAAAAAATAGTTTTGGTAATCAGTTGGAATATAAGAAATTATTTATTAAAATAAATATCTAAAAATTAATATAACTAAAAGTTGTCGAATGATTTTATAAAAAATGTTAAAACCTCCATAAATATACAGTGCTGTAAACTCATTAAAAAACATAAGCTCGTCGCTTTAAATTTGTGTCACGTAACTTTAATATTATATATTCATTCCCCGGTTAAGAAAAATTCGTTATACTTATCTATAATTTTCAACGCTTCCATTTTATAATCATATAAATAATCAAATAACTTTCTTTATAATAAATCAAATTAAAATATGATCACCACTAACTTAAATATTTTGTCTTAACTATATATAGGTAGTTAAATTGTTTTATGTTTTCATAAAAAATGGATTAAAAATAAGACATCCATTAACAAAAACCCCTACTTTGTTTTATGTTTGGTCGCAATGTCTGAGCAATAAATTATATCTAACTGCACCATAGGATGCGATTAAAAACTTGGTCAGAACAACTAACAGTTTATGGTCGAACACTAGAGCACGACCAAAGTTTTGGCTATAATAACAAAAACGCTACAGTGGAAATTGATAGATTGCAACATATTCATTTTATGATCTTATAAAAAATAAAACATATACTTTTTTTAATAAATCAAATGGAAATTGATAGATTGCAACATATTCATTTTATGATCTTATCAAAAATAAAACATATACTTTTTTTAATAAATCGAATTAAATTGTGATCATCAAACTGTACAGTTAAGTAATTAAGTTTTTTTATGTTTACATTAAAAAATTTAGAGGAATAATTGAGGCATTCCATAGAAAGAGAAGATACTTTGTCCTAACTATATCCTTAGAAATTTGACATAAGCATCAGAAGAAAAATAAGACATTCCATACCAAGTTCATACTAACATAAAACATACAACATACAGTAAAAAACATCCGTTCGTCCTTCACATTTGTCATTTGTAACAAGTTGGTCTCTTAGTTTTGAGGTTGTAATAAAAAGTCTTTCATGTGTTAGAAACAAGAATAAAACCATCTTTTTTTAGGCCAATCCAAAATTTGTTCCCATAATATCCTTTGACCAGCCACATCAATACTAAAAAAAAGTTAAAACACCATTTACTTTCACACAACTCCTTTGGCCCTAATTTAAAACCAAAACCCGGCCCAATTAACCAAAATAACCCGGTTTGCCTTGTTTTAATCCAGCCAATCAACCTCACCCAGCCTTCTTCGATCTAAACCCTTCTTCAGTTAAACAAAATTTATTACTGATTTAATCTTACCATTTTAACACTCAAATCGATAACCCCGAAATCAAACATCAAAGAACAGAAGCTCGAGTACGATTATTGGTTTACTAAGTTTAAGATAAGAATCGTCTAAGATTTTCGATAGATCAACGTCGTAGATATCGTTCCGTAGAAAATTAGCCATAGTGGCGACGAAACTCGATTTTCCCGTACCGGAATCGCAGTGCAGTAGAAAACTCTGTTTCCAAACTCGCCGGGGTCGGTTATAATACTGTACCGCTTTCATGAAAGGTTCCATATCTGATTTGGATCCGATCGGAGTAGGATTTCGTTTGGTTTTTTGCAGGTAAAGATTTTGGTGAAATCGGATTCTTCAATCGATGTTAGAAAATTCAAATAGAGGGAGATTTTGGTGTAGAGTTGATTCTCTTGCATACTATTGTTGAATTGAGGAATTTTGAAGAACTGAGAAACTCGGAAGCAATCTTCAATCCATCTCCACCATTTCTTGAGTATTTTACATCATCATTACGAAATCGATACTGAGAATTTAATTTAAGATATAGATAAAAAAGAAAATGATAGAGAAAAAATCGAACCAAGAGGATGTACAAGCTTGAACGAAGACTTATCCATGGCGGTTCATTTCAATGGATTCTGAGAATTAGGGTTTGGTTATTTCAATGAAAGATGCGTTCTTTGTAGGTAAATCGGAGTCTTTTATTGACGTCTAGGAACGGTTTCCTTTTATGATCTTATCAAAAATCAAACATACACTTTTTCTTTTAATAAATATAAAATTAAATTGTGATCATCAAACTATTCAGTTAAGTAGTTAAATTGTTTGCTATAGAGTCAAGTAGTTAATTTGTTTTATGTTTACATTAAAAAATTTAGAGGAATAATTAAGGCATTCCATAGAAAGAGTAGATACTTTCTTGTCCTAACTATATGCTTACAAATTTGAATGTTTTATGTTTTCATAAGCATCAGAAGAAAAATAAGGCATTCCATAAACAAAAACCAAGTTCATACTAACATAAAACATAGATAACTCGAGAGTTGAGTTTTACATAGAAAATAACTAAACGAAATTAGACAAAGTGACATTGGTAAAAGGAAAAACAGAGAGATTATTGTAAAGAGTTTGGGAAAGACAACAACATTGCTGTTATTTATAGACACTACTTGGGCCTGATCTCTATACCTTGAACGATAAGACCACCCTTCCAGAAAAGGGTTTCTGACTCCATCAAACTCATTTCGAGTTCCACCGCCATATCTCTATTGTGGTAGTGCTCTCCCAACTCGACCTCCAACCACCCATCTCTTCTTTCTTTAACGTCTGATATGTTTACTCTACTGCTAGGAAAAGAAACCATACGATTTAATTGTCTACCCCTACGGATAGTACCAGATGACCTGCTGTTCCTATCTTGATAATCCAAGAAAACAGTTCTCTTAACACTTGGACCTCCAACCGGTCCAATTGCAACCTCCACCTCTTGGTTTTCAAATCCATAAGTTGTCAAAGTGTATTTAAACACAAGATAAGCAGCATAGAGAGTTTCTGGGGACAGTATTCGGGTACTAATGGTGCCACGAATTTCCAACCAGCACACATTAAGAAGCTCTGCAATATCTCGAAACCTGTTTACATGTATATCAACCTCACATACTCGAATCAGATATAAAGCACAAGACTTAGGATTTCAATAAGAGAAACACACCTAGATTCAGGAACAGAAATCCAGTCCCAATACAAAGGATTGTTGCCCCAAATAATAGTCAAATCTCTAGGGGCCAACATGTAGCACTTCTTTCCCGTCTTTTTCTCCATTGAAAAACTCTAAGACATATAAACACAATATCCAGTAGCTAATTCACAAAAAAAGTAGGGAGAAACATACAATTAAAAGAACAAGGCGGTAAATAAATACCATACCTTCTTGCCTTCTTCGATCAGGATGGGTTGCTCGCACATATGGAGATAAAGCAACTTTTTCGGCCAATCAAGAGAGGGAGGCGAGACAAGAGTGTGAAAGTCAGGCGGCAGAAACCTCTCCCAACCAGCATCCGACTCGGCAGCTGATTTGAAAGACTTAGAAACCAAAGAAAGTCTAACTGCGTCACATGGAGTGGTGAAGGAGATAACGTTAGCGATGCAATCTTCCGGGATGATATTAATATCTGATGGTGTTACACCGCTCCCTCCTCCTTCGTCTTGCTCTACTTCCATAGAAGAAGTTGTTTGCTATTGATGTTATGCTCCTCCTTTGTGGTGATGATCTTTCTCATTTAATAGAGAAACTCAATTGATTGAAAACTTTGTTGGTACTTATATCGTCGGTGTGTCAAGTCGGTTGTCATTTATGTTGTAATATTTAAAGGTGCAATTATTATTTATTTTTCTTATGTCCTTAATATTGAACTATTATATATTTCGAATTTCAACTAAAACATTTTAATTAAATAAAGAGCCTAAGACTCTAGTTGATTTTATAGTGAAACAAGAATATTTACCATATTCCTCTATTCGAATTATTTATTGGGGGAGCTATCACCGAATTTTCAGCAACAAATTCTGGTATCCATTTTCTTACCTTATTAAAAATGTAAAAGGATTATTAATTTGGGTGAGTTATTAATGATTATACACCAACAAATTCGGGTATCCGTTTAAAAATAATAATTTTAGAAATATTATTTTTTTAAATATTAATTTTTTTGTTCAAATACATCTTATAAAACTACTATGGTATTACAGAGACTAGCCGGACTAATGGTATTTTAGTTATAGTTGGGTCTCTAGTAAGGACGTTTAGTATTGGAAATGAGTCTTCTAGGATACTATTAGAGGCATGCGAACGCTTATCGAAGAAAGTTAAGAACCAATCTGAGAAGTATCTAAAAACTTATCAGAGTATTAGTGAACCAATCATTCACTAACTATTGTTCAAAACTTGGTATTGTATAGACGTGAAATCTTACAGAATAGCCCAACATTATTTGGAGTAAGGATCGTGCTTCTAAAAGTTAGACAAAAAGAAAAGGTTGAGTGAATGAGTTGTTGGGACACCTATAATCATCAATAAGATTCTTTGGACTTTCAATCATCACAAAGATTTAATAAGTGTCATATTTGAAACTCGAATTTAGATGGTGTTTGAACATAAGGGCGGAGATGAGGAAACCACTTTCGATCTTGTTTTCGAGTTAGGTTTGTGTTTAGGTTTGGTCTTTACATATAAATTTTAACTATTGTTGGATTTGGATCTTGACTTAAATTTTGTTGGGTCAAAAGCCTTAGTTTATCAAACTGTAGAGCAATGAGAAGACTTTAATAGTGGGGTTTGAATTGTTTCTCGGTCTAATATTGAGGTAAGTTAGATGTATTATACTATTGTTTTCTTGGATATAGAACGCTATGAGACTTATTTTTTGGGCACTATTTCTTTAATAGAGTTCATTGACTTCATGAGAATTGATCATTTCAGGCGTGTACGTGGACAGTTTTCCTCTGATGAGTAGTTGGACCATCTAGGTAAATGATACTAGTGTCACTGTTAGCCAATATGGAGAATTGTTGAGTATATGCTCAAAATTACTGTGATAAGATCACTACCGAAGGCTTGACTTGGTGGTGAAGGTTGTAACTTGTTGTGGAAGTTGTAACTTGATGTATTATGATGTAACTAAGAAGTAAGGTTGGATGTTGAAGTTGGGACTAAATATCGAAGGTTCGAACTAAGGGCTGAATTTAGAATTAAGTGTTGTAGCTGGAAAATATGATTTTTGTAATTTAGTTGGACCATAAGGGCTGAATACGAGTAAGTGGAGACTTAGGAAGTTGAATCTGCTGACTCTCTATTTGAAGTGAACTTAATATATGAGCATATCCGTAGACATGATAGTTATTTATATTGGGTTGAATACATTGGCCGACGATGTAGAGACTGGACTTATGATATTACTGATGAACTTGTCTAAAGTAATTTTCGAATGTCTACGACGATTTCACATAAATGTTCTATTTTGATCTGATGAAATTGGGCTTAAGTTCTTTATCAAAGTTTGCCTTAAGTTCTTTACAGAAGTTTGATTCATTTACTTGTTGAGTTTCTCAGTTAGTAGAGATTTATATTTAGAGAGTGTAGTGAGATAGTAAATGGTAATATAAGAAAGTTAGTCGAGCCTTAGATAATAATTAATGATCATTGATGTGGTAAATGAGAAATATATTTGCTTTTATGATGATTCATATTTTTTTTAAATGTGAATGCATTTCATCCATTCTATTTTAAAACTTACTAATACCAACTAACCAATAACATATCTTAATTTTTTTATAAAACATATATTATTTTTGTTACAACGTTTTTAAAATAAATTATTGCTATAATTAATTATGTTTATTTATTTTTTACTAAAACGATAAAAAATTAATTACCTGATTTTAATTTTTTTAAATTTCTAATTTAATTTCCTTTTGTATAATTATCAAATAATATATAAAAATAGTATATACATATGTATGAATATTTTATTATGTTTAAAAATAATCACTCTAATTATAAGAAAATAATAGTAAATAATAACTTTGTAATCACTTCTATCGCTTAATTATATCATCATATGTGAGTATTAATTTTCTATGGTCCTACTCATCCGTCCCTCAATAAGTTAAATAAAAGAATTAAAAAACGTAATATTTAATGTAACATTACAACAATAGTATTGCATTGTCATTTTATTTTTGTTATAGAATTAAAAAATTACACTATAACAATTTATAAAAGAAAGTGTAAAGATGTAAAATAATAATATTATTTTATTTGTATAAAAAAAAACTTATATTATAAGACAAATTTAATTATATAAGAAGAAACTTATTGTAAAAAAGATGGAGTACCATTTTTGGAATGTAAAACTATGTATATAAGTATTTATATTGTATATATAAATATGTAAAAATAATATAATACTGGATTTTATTAATGAGAATTATGTATTTACAAAGAGTTTAGTCCATTATAGAAGGAGATATATCTATAATCTGGGTCTAATATCTCTAATGAAGAATAGGTATAGTGAGGAATATCGTTAATATTTCTAATATCTTTAATATTTCTAACACCCTCCCAAAAACTCATAATATCATAGTATTAACCAATGAGAGTTTGTCATAAAACAAATGTCGAGATGTCGACTGAGCCTTCGTGAATATATCAATAACCTACAAAGATAATAGAACATATGAAAGCGAGATGGTGTCGAGCTGAAGACGATGGTCAGTGAAGTGACAATAAATTTCAATGTGCTTTATTATCTCATGAAAAACAATTTTGTTTGCAATATGTATGCCACTTTTATTACTATTAACCATTATATTTTCAAGAAGCCACCATAACGAAACAACCTCATATGTGCTCAATCACATAACACGGTACTAAACCTCAATACAACATCTAGAAACAACATCTTGTTTCTTGTTTTTTCATGAGATCAATGAATCTCCATAAAAAAAGTAGAAACTAATGGTGGATTGACGGTAATGAGGATCACTATCACAATCAACATCACTATTACTGAAGAAGTTGAATGATATAAATTGATATGGAACTGAATATCATGGAGATATCTTAATATATGATGAACATATCCTCATTGAGCATAAGTATGAGATGTAACAAACTAACTAGCCATATGAAAAATATGAGCTATATATAGCCAAGTAACTGTAAGGTAAACCAAAATCCCCACAAGAGTAAGAAATAGAGTCAAATTTTATAAAAAAACACCATCAGTGGAGAATACCGAGCATTGGTTTTTAGAGGGGTGTCTGTAGTTTTGTTATCATAAAGTTTCACTTGTTCAAATAAATCAAATATAATATTTCTGAGACTGAGCCAACGCAATACCCAAAACATAACGTAAAGTCTAAAGTATTGCATCGCAAATCAATGAAATGATTTGTCAATAATCATGTTTTTGTCCATTCATACCATAAATATCATCACTAGTAATAATCATATCATCTACATATAGGGATAAAATAATACGTCATGTATTTGTATATCTAATAAATGGAGTCGAATAGTTATTACTTGCATGAGAACCAAGTGGAACGACAATTGTATAATTTCTTAAACCAAACACGATAAGTTTATTTGAGACCATATAAATATTTTTAAGTAAAAAAACTTAATATGATTGGTGAGAAACACATGTGGGAGGAGTCATGTAAATCTTCTCAGGAATATTACTATTTAGAAAGACAATTTTGGCATTCAATTGAAATACCTTTCACTAGAGAACGGATGCAACATCAATAAAGGGTATGAATTGTTGTCATTTTTTCCACTCGTTAAAAAGTCTTATAATAATCCATACCATACTTTTGAGAATACTATTTTGCTACAACACAATCCTTATATTTTTCAACGGACCCATGAGACTTTGTTTTGATTTTAAAAAATCAACGACGTCTAATTATATGTTTACCAACTAGAGGTCCCACCATATCTCATGTATGAGTATGATAAAGAGCAAGAAGATCTTTGGTCATAGCATTTTTCCAAAGAGTATGACAAATAACCTTTTTAAACAACCAAAGTTCATTTAAATAATGTATGTTTTCTATGAAATAAGCAAACAAAGACAAATAAGAAAAAGAAGAAAAAATTGGTATTTTGGTAGATTTACTTGTACGAGTAGATCTCCTGAGAAATAGAGAGTCTGTTATTACACAGATGAAGAAGCCGGAAAAACTAATATCAATTATTGTAGATGTATCATGATTTGGTACATCAATATCAGTGGTTGTATTGTTATCAATTCTAAAAGGATTAATACCCTGAAATTTTATCTTTATTAGGTTTTCTAATTTTCTAGAATCAAATAAAATTGGATATGCTTGAGAAATATGACATGTCAAGATACATATAGCTTATGACTTATGGAGTATTAAAAAAAATCATTTCTAGCTAACACCATAATCTAGAAAAACAGATATAGCTGTTTTAGCACCCAACATATTACTTTCAACATAAGGACGAATGATAAACATATGCATCTAAACACTCGTAAGGAAGAATAATCTGAAGGTTCTCCATATAATTTCTAAAAATGAGACACCCTTAAATTATGTGCAGTAGAAATTCTAGTAATCACATGTTCAATAGTCAAAATTGTTTCTCTCCAAAAAGAGTAAAAACTTTAGAATATAAAAGCAAAGAACGACGAGTCTCAATAAGATGACGATATTTTCTTTCTGTAGTACTATACTGTTGAGGGGCTTCATTATCAGATGATTTTTTTGTGGTATGTATCATCGGATGCAAGTAACTGAGTGAAATCATTGGAGATATATTCACCTCATAAGTTATACTTGAATCACTTTATCACAATAAAACATTGAGTTTCAACAAGAGCTTTATCTATTTTATAAATTCCAAAGAAATTTGACCTTTATTTCATATGACAAAGTTATATATATTCATCAATAAAAGATATATAATATGCTAAACCACCTTTTATGGAGACAGGAGATTGGCCCCAAACATTAAAATGGATTATATCAAAAGGAGCAACATGACAAGACACACTTTAATTAAATGATAAAGCAAAACATTTACTAGTTGGAAAACACTACAATCCTGCATATTAGAAGTGTTTAACGAACCTAAAACACATGCACAGACTAATAACTTTAAATAATATATTCAGACGATAAAAATTACTCAAATAAAACGAGGACTAGTCAATACTAGAAGCATCAATATCAATTACTTTGAGTTCATCCAAAACATAGAATTCTACGAATATACGACCTATCCCAATCACGTTCTGAGTACGATGGTCCCGTATAAGACAAACAGAAGAAGAAAATAAGACCCAATGACCAGATTTACACAATTGGCTAACCAAAACAAGATTCAATGCAGGATTTGGAACGTAGTGAATAAGAGTAAGAGATATATGAACGTTAAAAATAGAACATACACTCTCTACCAATATTAATGTAGCAATAAGATAAAGAACATATATGAGTGAAATAAGATATAATGAAACAAATTATGACATGTAAGGTGACATATGACAAAGCACACCAAAATCTAAAAACCATAAAGATGAATCAATATCTAAAGTAAAATCCAGTGTGAGACAAAAACGCAAACATGACAATATGATTACAAGTAAAATATTGTCTGAAAAAATTCCATAAATTGGAGGGCCAATGTAGAGGGTGGCATGGGTCTATCAATATCTCTAAATGATGTGACAGCAACAAGAAATTATGGGGACAAAATGAAGTATAAAATTATCGAGGAGAACGTCTATGTTGCTAACATGGTTGTTGTTGAAAAGGTCGTTGTTGAAGATTTGTTGTTGAAACGGTTGTTGTTGAAAAGGTCGTTGTTGAAGATTTGTTGTTGAAACAGTTGTTGTTGAAGCAGTATTTGCTTAAAGGTTGTTGTTGTTGTTTTCCTTTCAGCAATGGACATTAAGGTTTCCTATAGTTATTCTCCTTACATAAAGCTAATTTATCAAATGCTATATTTTCTTACCTCGATGTTTTTCAAGCCGATTTGGAGTTGGGGGCATTGTGGGACAACAAACAGAATAGCAACATAAGTCATTTTTACTATTTGTCAATCTGATATTTGTTTTGAGTCTTTTATGCAATAAGCTCATGAATTACCAAATCAACAATGAAAAGAGGAATTTTATGGAGAATTGTTTCACCCAATCCTTCAAAGTCATAATGTAGAGACATAAAAAAACTACATTAATCTTTGCTTTTCTCTGTAAGAAAGATAATGTTTGAATACCTTCAAGTACACAGTTCTATAAAAGCTAATTTTTTCCACAAATCTAGCATGGGAGTGTAAAATAAAAAATACGTATATCATTTTGTTGTAGAGCACAAATATCATACTCTAACTGGTATTTCTTAACAAAGTTGTATCGTCCCAAACCGCTTTTGATGTTCATACTTAGCTAACTGAATACCAATCAACTTAGTTACAAAGTTATTGATCTAAATGATAACCTTTAGGTTGTCGGTTTCCCAAGTATAAAACAAAATAAGATAGTTCTCAACATCGTTTTTACCAGTAGTTGAAAGTTTTGTACCTGAAGCATATCCCAACATATGTTTTTCACGAATAAAGTTCATGACATAGCTTCAATATGCACAATTTTCCAGGAAGATGCGTACTAATAGATTGTATGGAGTCATATGTTCGTATCCTATTTCCATATGAATCTACAAGGGATACTCTAACCAAACCAAACAATCAAGGAATATCAAATTGAAATAAACATCCAAACCAAATCAAATTTGAAAGACAAATTTAAAAATCCAAATCAAATTTTTTTTTAATTCAAACCAAAATCGAATCCAAATATAAAGATAAGTTTAAATCGAATCAGAATAACTTCTCAATCGAACATAATCAAACAATAAAAAAGTACACAACTATAATCCAATTTAAAATGAAACGGAAATCCAAAAATCAAAACGAACCAAATACCTCGATGAAATCATAAATGCTCGTATATAGTTATGGGGGAATTATATGTCCCCAATCAAGTCAAACAAAAAATCAAACAATATGACAATAACAAATCACATGACCCTAATGGTTTAAATGTCGTTTTTAAAAATAATTCTTGGAACCTTGTGGGTAACGATATGTGTAACGATGTACTTTAATTCTTCAACTCTAACCGCTTGGACCCTCAAGGAACTCCACCCTCATTTCTCTTATCCCCAAAAAACTCCCCCACTATGCCTCTTCTTTCAGAGCCAGCCCTTCATGTAAAATCATCTACAAAATCATATATAAGATCCTTGACAACAAAATAAAAAATACCTTTGTTTAACCGATTAACAACTACCAATCGACACTTGTTGCTGGTATGAACAACACTGATAACATTCTCTTTTTTTAAGAGCTCTTGAAATGGTACCATCTTAATTCTAAAGGCAAAATGGCCATCTTAAAAATCGACCTTATGAAAGCTTTAAATAATGTTAGAAGGTACTTCATTATTGATATTCTTGTCTCCATGGATTTACCACAGACGATAATCACTTGGATCATCCAATGCATTTCTTCCCTCATACATCATTAAAGTTAGTGAAGACCTTTTCAATTGATTTCTTGGAAGAAAGTCCCTGAGACAAGGCGAACATGTCTCTCTACTTTCCTCTTTGTTCTTGTCATGCAAATCTTATCTTGCATTCTAAAGGAAACTAATAATGATAGAAACTTTAAATTCCATTAGAACTATCATAAACTCAGAATCATTAATCTATGCTTTGTGAATGATTTAATGATCTTCTATAACAGTGACATCTGGTGAGGTTTATTTTCGCGTGAGGGTAATTTTGTCCAGAGTTTTGTGGTATTTTGAAGATGTTTAATGTTTGGATAGAGTGTAGAGGGAGAATTAAGCTGCCTGGTTGTATTTAATTTTTATTACCCTCATTTAATGCAGATGGTTGGGTATTTATACCCTTATCTTTGGACCATATGTGCCTTCGGGTTGTGTTAATGGATTTGGGTCGAGTTTAAAGACCCATTAGTTTTAAGTAAGCAAGTAATTAGCTTAGTCATGAAGTGATTAAGTTTCTAATACTTTAGTTATGTTCGGACAGTTTAGTGAGTGGAGGTTGTCCAAACTGCCCCTGTCCGGTTAGGTGGATGTTGTCCGAATTGCCCCTGTCTGGTTCTCATAAAGAGTGGTGACAAAATCCGGACTCATCAATAGCCCTTTTTTTAGGTGGTGTTCAAAGGCCTTTGGCAAAACCTAAAAAATAGCTCGTATCCGGATAGATTTTCGAACTGTGTAAGGGCTTTATCCGAACTGAAAAAGTTCTCAGAAACTAAACGGTTTTTTGCCAGAGATCGTGGGACACGTGTCCTTTTCTGATTCGCCATACCAGCCGTTTTTTTCCCTAGAACGGCGCTCCCACTTTCTTCAAAAAAGTAACCTCTTCATTTAATGAGGATGACATCAGCGCTGTTTTTAATCATTGCAACCCTTTCGAATTCTCCTAGGTATCGAAACATCTTTTGTACCTTTACTATAAATTAGTCTTTTTTTTACTGTTTTACCATCTTCATCATTCTTGCTCTGTTAAAGTTCAAAATTTTCTCTCTAAAAAACAAACACTTTCTTTTGTTGTGAGTTTATGTTCACAGCAAGTAAAGCTTTAATAAAAGGTGGGTGGCTCAATTTGTCGGAGTTAGAAAAAGCTCAAAAGGTTAAACGAGAAAGGCGCCTTGCTGCAGGCCTCCCTGTGTCCCCTATCGACAAATCGGAAACCCCAAGCTCAGAGCCTGATCGGGGCTCTTCTTCAACTAGAAATGCCAAACTTAGGAGGTTGTTCCAACCCAACCTTTCACCAATTGTTTAGGGCTCATTGGTTCACGAATCAGACCCTACTGTTGAACCAGGGCAGACAGTCACCAACTTTAAGAAACCTTCCCCATTCATTGCCATGGGGTCGGATGCTGATACCTCCCCAGAGAAGTTAGTAGATCGGAGAAAAGGTCGCTTGGTGAAAGGGGAAGTTCCAAAAGCTACATCTTCAAAATCGGGGGCTAAAAATAGCAATACAGGGTCAGAAGCACCCATTAAGATTCCTAAGGACAAGCTGTCCGGCCCGGAGGCATGTAGTTCAAGTCTCCGGAAGGAAACCACTGCATCTGAGCCACATCCGGAGTCCAGACTATAAGAAGCCAGTGACGTCCAACAATCCGGAGGGCCTGCTGAGCCAACCTCTAGCTCCCCTTACCCAAAAACAACTGATAATCCTTCTATGATAATGGATGAAGTGATGGAGGATTCTATCGAAGAAGCTCCCTTTGAGTCTGAAGTCTCCAGGCAAACAAGTGAGGCTATTTCTGCCAAGAAGGACAAAGGCAAGGAAAAACTATGCTTAAGGCATCCGGATTTGCCGGAGTGTCTTGTGGGAAAAGTGGGAAGTTTTTTCCACAAGGTAAGTGTCAAATACCTGCTAGCTTTGCAAAAACTTAATTATGCTTTCATCCACACAGCCAAACTGGGTCGGATGCGAACAAAATGGGGGATCCTGGAGAATGTCAAAATAAGGATTCTGGTGGATCCGGAGACACCGATGGACTGCAAGCTCACTGAAATAGTTTTCTTAACTGATCTCTTCATTTGGGGACTAAGGTTTCCCTTAGACCCGGAGATAGTCAAATAATTTCACCTCATCAAACTTTTCCCAAGCCAACTGAGCCCCAATTCCCGGTACACTCTTAGGGCCTGTATTATGGCCTCCAGGTTTTCCGGAATTCCTCTTCTAATGGAGCAGTTTGCAGCTGTGGCCAGCCTCTGCAGAAACCACCTTATTCCCTTCTATCACTTCAACATGGGTGATAATTACAAAGTAGTGGATGACCTGCTCGAGTCGAAAAGGAATTGGAAGACTCAATTCTTGTTTGTGAGTGGCGCCTAGGAGAATGGGAGGAAGATTAAAACTGGTGTCAACCCGAGCCTCCTTACCAGTAGATGGCGAAGCGATGGTAAGAATACCACCTCACACTCCCATCTTTACTTATAACAAATTTATTTATCTGACTTGTCTTTTTTTTTTTGGTACTGCTGCCTAAGGACTTCAATGACTACTTGAAGGATGGGCAGACCACTTGTACCAAGCTAAATGTTTGGGCTGTTGAGAAATGGGGGAATCGCTTCCACAGTGCCTTTACCGGAGGCAACCTAACAAGGTCCTACCTTTGGAACACAACTTACCGGAGGGACTTGCCCTGGGAGGAGCTTGGTGAGGTTTATTTTCGTCTGAGGGTAAGTTTCTAATTTTTGTTTAGAGTTTTGTGGAAGTTTGTAAGTATTTAATGTTTGAGTAGAGAGTAGAGGGAGAATTAAGCAGCCTGGTAGTATTTAATTTTTTTTACCCTCATTTAATGTTGGTGGTTGGGTATTTATACCCTTACATCTGGGCCTTATAGGCTTTCGGGTCATGTTTAATAGACCCGCGTCAAGTTCAAGGACCCATAAGCTCTTAGTAGGAGAGCAGGAAACTTAGTCAAGAAGTGTTTAGGTTTTAAGTACTTTAGTTCTTGTTCGAACAGTCCAATGGGTGAGGTGTTCGAACTGCCCTGTCCGGTTAGGTAGTGTTTCTCCGAACTGTCCCTGTCCGTATTGGTAACAGAATCCGGACTCATCTGTAGCCCCTTTTTAGGTGTTTGTTCAAAAACCTTTGTCAAAACCTGAAAAACAGCCCGTTGTTAGTGACAGTTTCATCCGGACAGGTCTTTCGAATTGTATTATGGTTTTATCCGGAATGAAAAAAGCTCTTTGAATCTAAACGGGTTTTTTGCTAAAGTTTATGGGACACGTGTCTCTCTCTGGTTCGTTACTGCAGCCGTTTTTTCACCTCGAATTTTGCACCCACCTTCTCTGAAAAGCAACCTCTTCATTAATGAAGGTGAGATAAGCGCCGTCCCTTAATCATTGCAAATCCTTTCGAATTCTCCTAGGAATCAAAACTTCTTTTTGGGGTTTACTATAAATTAAAACACTTTTCCACTGTTTTACTATCACTTTCATTTTCACTTTGCTAAGTTTCAGAGCTTTCTCTCTCAAACACAAGTTCTTTACTTTGGTTGTTTATGTTCACGGCTAGGAACGCTTTAATCAGAGGCGGGTGGCTCAATCTATCTGAACTAGAAAAAGCACAAAAAGTTGAAAGGGAAAGGCGCATCGCAGCAGGCTTACCCGCTTCCCCCATCGACAAACCAGAAACCTCAACTACAGAGCTTGATCAGGGTTCCTCATCCACAAAAGGTGTCAAACCGAAGAGATTGTTTCAAACCAGTCTTTCTCGTATCGTTTCAGGCTCATCAGTTCAAGAGTCAGAACCCACTGTTGAACCAGGTTTAACAGTTACTAGTTTCAAAAAACCTTCCCCATTCATAGCCATAGGGTCAGATGCTGATACTTCTCCCAACAAACTGGTTGATCGAAGAAAAGGCCGGCTGGTCAAAGGGCAGGCTTTTAAAGGCACCCCTTCGAAATCAGGCGCCAATGATAGCAGTATAGGGTCAGAAGCACCCATAAAAGTACCCAAGGACAGGCTGTCCGGTCCGGAGGCTACTGGCTCAGGCCCCCAAAGAGAAACCTCCACATGAGAGCTCCGGCCGGAGGCCAGAGTCCAGGAGAGTGTTGAAGCTCATTAGTCCGGAGGTCAGGCTGAACCAACTCCAAACTTCCCCCTCACAAAGACAACTGAAAACCCTTCCTCAATAATGGATGAAATAATGTAGGACTCTATCGAAGAGGCTCCATTCGAGTCTGAACCCTCCGGACAAACTAGCGATGCTGCTGCTACCAAAAAGGATAAGGGCAAAGAAAAACTGTGCCTTAGGCACCCAGATCTGCCAGAGATCCTCGAAGGAAAAGTTGGACCTTGTTTCCATAAGGTTAGTGTTAAATATCTTCTCTCTTTACAAAAAATCAACTATGCTTTCATCCATACAGCCGAGTTAGGCCGGATGCGTACGAAGTGGGGGATTCCGGAGAACGTGAAGATAAGAATCCCCATAGACCCCGAAACCCCAATGGACTGCAGACTCAGTGAAATAGTCATCTTCACTAAGCTTTTTAACTGGGGTTTAAGGTTCCCCTTGGATCCGGAAATAGTTAGGTATTTCCACCTCATCAAGCTCTGTCCTAGTCAGCTGAGCCCCAACGCCTGGTACACACTTATGGCCTGCATCATGGCCTCCAGGCTCTCCGGGATTCCTTTACCAATGGAGGAATTCGCAACTGTGGCCAGTCTCTGCAGAAACCACCACATTCCCTTCTATCACTTCAACATGGGTGATAATTATAAAGCAGTGGATGATCTGCTTTAATCGGAGAGAAATTGGAGGACTCAATTCTTGTTCGTAAGCGGCACTTGGGAGAATGGGAGGAGAATCAAGGCTGGAGTTAACCCAAGTCTCCTCACCAGCAGATGGAGGAGTGATCGTAAGTATCCTATCTTATATTTTTATTTTTACTTTTATCGAATTTCCCTAAACTGACTGGTCTTGTTTTTTGTCTTAACAGAGCTACCCAAAGACTTCAATGACTATCTAAAGTCCGGGCAGACTACTTGTACCAAGATCAACACTTGGGCTGCTGAAAAGTGGGGGAATCGGTTCCACGATGCCTTTACCGGGGCCAATCTTGCAAGGTCTCACCTCTGGAACACTACTGGCCGGAAGGACTTGACCTGGGAAGAACTCACCACTCCACCCCTCCGGATGTAGTCCTCAAGAGAACTCATGCACCGGACAGGTCATTATACTTGCCACATCGGGCCAAGGCTCCGAGTAAAATGAAAGGCAAGAAGGGGAAGGGCAAGAAGGTTGCAGGTGAGGCTAACCCTGCCGAGGTGGAGGAGGCTGCTCCAACAAACCTAGAGGGGCCAGCCCCAAGCCAGATTGATGCTGCTCTGCTAGAAGTGGTAGAGCATGAAAGTGCTAGGGAAGAGGTTCAATCCCCAAAACCCCCAAGGGTTCCTAAGAGAGACCGAAAACGGGGAGCAGAAAGCAAGGACATAGAGGTTAAGAAGAAAACGACCTCCAGGGGTGATGAACTTTCTCTCCGGCCTCCGGAGCCTCTCCCCCTGCAGACCCTACTGATCCGACAAGAGCAGAGGAGATCCCTGGTGACTTTCAAACTGACGAGGTTGGAGGAGGAGATCTTAGCATTGACGGTGTTGACATCACAGGGATTGATGGACTTGGTGACTATTTTGCCAACCTTCCCAGAGACGATTTTGTTGGGCCTTACCTCCCTCCGAGTACTTCGAACACCGTTACTTTTAATGGTAATACTTTTACTGTTTCAAGTGAAAGGGATATTATAGCTCACTCCATATTAAGTAATGTTCAGCCAGTGCTTGTTTTGGAGAAACAAGTTCGAAGTCAGGCAGATATTATCAAAGATCTCAAATCTGACAAAGAGAGACTGTCCGATAATCTTCTTACTGCCACTCAACATGCTGATATTCTGAAGGGAGAAAACGAGGAGCTAAAGAAGAGCCAAGAGGAGTCGATCACAAAGGTTGCCACTTCAGAAGACACTATTAAAGAGCTCTGGGAGAAGCTGTCTAGATTAAAGAAAGATCTCACCTCTTCCAAAGAGAAGGCAAAGGCCAAGGATCAAGTCATCAACAACTTGACAAATGACAAGATCGAGCTCGAGAACACAGTGTCCAAGGCTGCAGAGGAGAAATCAGATCTGCTAAGGGAGTAAGAGGCCAAGATTGAGGCCAAGATCGATGTTTATGCCAACAATGTAATAGACAGTCAAGAAGAAATGTATGCCAAGGTGAAGTCAGACATGGTCTTGCTTTTCCATGAGAAGTTTTCGAAGAGGAATCTGGGAGACTTATGGAGTTTTGTAGAGTATCCAGACCTTCCCTTCCATACAATGGCCGAAGGTGACAGGTTTGATTTCTCCAGTGCATCCTCATCTGACGACGAAGAGAACACCGGGGAGAGCCCAACCGAGGAGGAGGACGATCCTAAGAAGAAGAAGAAGACAGATGAGGCCGAGCCATCTTTAAAGGCTCAATCTTAGAATTTGAATTATCTTTTTATCTTTTATGTTATCTGAACTAAAGTCCTTGAAAGGCCAAGGCATTTTTGTAATTGTGTCCGGTATTTGACCGGATAGATCTTTTGTTTTGTCTGACAATTTAAAATTCCTTGGAAGGCCAAGGCACTTAGGTTATTTCAATGAATATCCTTGTTCTGCACAACTCTTGCATCCTTTCATAGTTTGTTTCAATTTTGGTGGCTAGTGTTTAAATAGCACTAAGTTATTTCATAAGCATTCTAAAGTGAGAGTGTTTAAATTCTCCATTGACAAATGTTTAAGTAGTCATCATTCCTTTAATTCAATCCGGATGGTGTGACAAAAAACAAAGTAAGAACACTTCGAATTTTTTGAAAAAGGCATCAAATTTTATTAAAAAGCCAGGACACCTCATTAAAACCTCCCTGTGCCACCAGGGTAGGAAAGAGTATGCCTCCAAATCTGTACATGGATTTTTAAACAAGTAAATATTTACATAGCTTCTATTCCAAGTACATCCGGAGATGCTCAATATTCCAAGGGTGATTTAAAACCCTTCCATCCTTGTCTTCTAGCCAATATGTTCCAGGATTAAGCCTTTCAATGACCATATAAGGTCCTTCCCAAGTTGGGGCCAGTTTGCCGAGCAGCTTCTCTTTAGTGTGTAAGAAGACTTTCCTCAACACCTTGTCCCCCGGCTGGAAATCTCTTCTTTTAACTCTAGAAGCAAACCTACTTCTCATCAAACCCTGATAGTGTGCAGCTCTAAGGTGAGCCTTAACTCGTCTTTCCTTTATTAGGTCAAGCTGACCTCTGATTGCCACTCCGTTAGCGTGTTCGAAGAAGTTGTGAACTCGAAACGAAAGGAGGGTTGCTTCTATGGGAGCTATCGCATCCATCCCATAGACCAAGGCAAAGGGTGACTCTTGAGTTGCAGCCCCAAGTGTAGTCTGGTAGGCCAACACAACCTCTTGTAAATAGCTAGGTCATTTCCCAGCAGCCCCTTCCAAATTCTTCTTTAAACCGGACAGTATAGTTCTGTTAGCCACTTCAACCTGACCATTCGCCAAATTGGCGACCACAGTGGGAGCACGGCGGTGGTGTGGTATAATATATGCTAGAACCCCCAGTAACATCAGAGTTACACCAAGAAAAAACATGCTGATGGTCTTTTAGAAACTTCAACATTTTAATCTTCAGTTCTGATGGCATTTTGGACCCTATCTTTACACTTTTTTCTTCTTCCAAAGAATGTATTTCAACTTCTTCAACCGGAATCAACACTCCAGGGGTCTCTCTCGGGTCCTCAATTTCACCCTGACCCCAGAAAGCCTCTCAAACTGCTATTCTTCGTTGATACGAACTGCCCCCAACGTTCGTGGAGCCAGTGCTGTAGCATAACACTCTCTTACAATCTTTTGACTGCTCCGGACAACTCCCACATTCCCTTGAACAACATATTTCAAACACCGGTGGACTGGTGAGGCCACTGCATGCATCTTAGAGAGCCAAGACCTCCCTAAAATAGCATTATAACAAGTGGGACAATCCACCACAATAAAAAGTATCCTGACCATTTTCTTAAAAGGGCCCTTGCCCAACAAAACTTCATCTTCAAACTCCCCGATCACATCTGCTGAGCTTCCAGTGAAGCCCACAATTGATCTGTCCGAACGCTGAATTACGGCTGGATTTTTCATCTTTTTGTTAGTGGTTAAGAATAGGATATTGGCTGAGCTTCCAGTATCCACCAAGATTCGTCTTATGTCATTGCCCCCAATGGATGCTCCTATGACAACAGCATCTTCATGAGGGCCAGCTATATCTCTTAAGTCATCTTCATCGAAAACAATGAAGGAAAGTGGAATTTGTGATTGATAGGAGGCCATGCCTCCTTCTAGCTGGGTGGCTAAAGTATGAACGTGCTTCTTCCTTGAAGAAGCAGTAGGAGTTGTCATAGTATCCCCTCCGAAAATTGTAAGTGACTCAAAAAACTTAATAAGCCCGGAGACCGTTTTAAAACGTTCCTCAATGGCACCCACTCTATTTCAAGTTGGATCAGGATCCAAGTATTCTTATTCTACATCAAATCTTTCGATTATAACCATAGCTCCCTCCGGAGCAGCATTGCTCGGACCAACCTGATGAGCATTATCAGGCCTATTTCCTCCTCTTCTTTTGACATATGCCCCCAGCTTTCCTCTTTCAATCAAGTTCTGAACTTCTTGTTTCAAGGTTATACAATCATCACTGGCAGAACGAATTGTTACGATGTTCCCTAGGAGAATGCAGTGTGGCCGACCTTCTATAGTGCACTTCTTCCTTTGTTTTGTCGTAAATGGTGGCCACACTTTCTTTTAATTCTGCAAACCACTCTCGTTGAACCCAAGGCCCTCTCTTATTTCTAGATTATTGACTCTGGGCAGGTGCAGCTGGCTGAGATTGAGCTTTAGCCCTGTTATGCCCCTGTCCGGTCTCCCTTGTCTTGTTCCCGGACTGATTTTGGTTGGGGTTTGGTGCAACCGAGGCATACCTCACCTGCCTGTGCACCCTAGTTTTCTTTGTTTCATCAACATTGATTTACTTTCCGACTTGATTCAGCAAACCTCCCCAAGTCATGGATTTCTTTCTGGTCACTGAATCAGCCAAATTTCCAAGGTTTAAGCCCTTCCTCAAGGATGCTATTGCTGCTTGCTCGAAGCAATCAGCCAACCCATTTTTGGTGTTTACAAAACGACTTATGTATTCTTTCAATGATTCGTTTGGTTCTTGGGCACAATGGATTATTGTGTCCCCATTTCCCTTCAACTCTTTACTCCCAACAAACTGCCTTCGAAAGGCCACCCAAAAGGTATCAAAATTCTTGATGCATCCTTGAGGTAGGCTGTTATACCACTTTAGAGCACTCCCCGTAAAGAATTGGGAGAATGCTCTACATAGCAACTTGTCGTCATCATCAAAATTCATCATGAAGTTTTTAAATTTCTCCAAGTGGTTGTCCGGATCAGTACTGCCATCGTATTTCTCCATTTTAGTGCTATCGAACCTCTTAGGGAGGTTTCCAGACATAATCTTGGAAGACAATGGATATTGTCTCCAATTCCGGCCACGACTGAACACAATATCCTCATTGGGAGTTGCAAAGATACCTGGTTCATCGTGGAAGGCAAAAGGATCCATCAGCATCCGGTCTACATGCCTCCGGCTGTGAGATGATCCTTTTCCTATATTCTTCTTCAATTTCCCATGTCTATCCCTTTTTCTTGAATACTTTTTAATCAACTTTTGCTTTTTTTGGATCGGCCCTCACCACTGCTGGAGGACAAGGACTCTTCAACTTCATCCTCGTCCGAGGAGCTACCAGAAGACTCTGAGTCTGAGTCAGAACTCTCCACTGGCTTAGACCAGTGAGAATTTTTGGAGCTAGCACGAGTCTTCTTGGTACTCACATGAGTCTTCGAAGGCTCATGCTATCTAGGGTTGTCGGTATGATGAGTGACTGATGCTTTTGACTTCTCTTTCATGCCCATCTTAGCTTTCTCTGCCCTCAGAGCTTCTATCTTGCCCTTTAATCTATCACGCTCCTCGATGGCATATTCATCATTTTCACCCACCACTTCAAGCAAAGCTGGTGGTACTATCGGGGCGTCCGGAATCATTCGGACTGATTTTTCCTGTTGGTTTCGAATGCTTGATTCAGGCACCGTCGTGCTCTCACTGTGGTCACCAATTTGGTGAGGTTTATTTTCATCTGAGGGTAAGTTTGTAATTTTTGTTTAGAGTTTTATGGAAGTTTGTAAGTATTTAATGTCTGAGTAGAGAATAGAGGGAGAATTAAGCAGCCTGGTAGTATTTAATTTTTATTACCCTCATTTAATGTTGGTGGTTGGGTATTTATACCCTTACATCTGGGCCTTATGGGCTTTCGGGTCATGTTTGATGGACCCGGGTCAAGTTCAAGGACCCATGAGCTCTTAGTAGGAGAGCAGGTAGCTTAGTCAAGAAGTGTTTAGGTTTTAAGTACTTTAGTTCTTGTTAGAACAGTCCCATGGGTGAGGTGTTCGAACTGCCCTGTCTGGTTAGGTAGTCTTTCTCCGAACTGTCCCTGTCTGTAGTGGTAACGGAATCTGGACTCATCAGAGCTGACCGCCCCACCCCCTCCGGAAGTAACCCTCAGAAAAACAGATGCACCGGACGGGTCGTTGTATCTTCTTGGTAGAGCCAAAGCCCCAAGAAAGATGAAGGGCAAGAATGGGAAAGGAAAGTAGAGTACGGTTGAAGCCAATCCCACCGGAGTGGAGGAAGCTGCCCCAATAAACCAAGAGGGGCCAGATTAAGGACAGATTGATGCTGCTCTTCTACAAGTAGTGGAGCATGAAACTACTAGGGAAGTGGTAGGACCTCCAAAATCCTCAAAGGCTCCCAAGAAAAATAGGAAACGAGGAGCAGAAGGCAAAGACAGGGAGGCCAAAAAGAAGAAAACCTCCAAGGGTGATGAAGTTTCCCTCCGGCCTCCGGAGCCTCTTCCTTCGGTTGATCCTACCGACCCCACTCAAGCAGAAGGCATCCCTAGGGACTTTCAAACCGGAGAAGGTGCATGAGGGGATATCAGCATTGATGGTGTTGATATTAGTGGTCTTGAAGAGATCGGTCTTTACTTCGAAAACCTCCCTAAGGATGATTTTGCAGGGCCTTACCTCCCCCCAAGTTCTTCGAACATCGTTACCTTCAATGGTAAGTCTTTCTCTGTCTCAAGTGAAAGGGATGTCATCACTCACTTTATATTAAGTAATATTCAGCCAGTGCTTAATTTAGAGAAGCAAGTACGAGGTCAGTCAGCCATCATTAATGCCCTTACTTCTGAAAAAGAGAAATTGTCTGGCGACCTCCTCACTGCCAATCAAAATGCTGATGTTTTGAAGAGGGAAAATGAGGAGTTGAAGAAGAACAGGAGGATTGGGCCACAAAGGTAGCCACTTTGGAAGATACTATCAAAGAACTCCGAACAAAGCAATCCGAGTTGGAGAGAGGTCTTTCTTCTTCGAGAGAGAAGAGGTGAAGGCTAGGGACAAGGTCATTCATACTTTAACCAATGACAAGATCTCGCTCGAGGACTCAGTGTCCAAGGCTTCTCAAGACAAAGCTGATTTTCTAAGGGAGCAAGAGGCTAAAATCCAAGCTACGATTGATGCTTATACCAACCAAGTGATAGACATTCAGGAAGAAAAGTTTGCCAAAGTGAAGTCGGGCATGGTCTTGCTCTTTCATGAGAAATTTCCGAAAAGGAATCTAGGAGACTTATGGACTTTTGTAGAGTACAAATACCTCCCATTCCACATGATGGCTGATGGTGACAAGCATGACTACTCCAGTGCTGACTCATCCGATGAAGAAGAGAACACCGGGGAGAGTCCGGATGAGGAAAATGACGACCTCAAGAAGAAGAAAACTAGTGAGGCTGAGCCATCTGAGAAAGCTCAGCCTTGAAGTATTAACTATCTTTAAATTTTGTGCAATCAAACCAAAGTCCTTGGATGGCCAAGGCATTTTTTGTAATTGTGTCTGGCTCCTGCCCGGATAAACCTTTTCGTTTGAAAACTCAAAGTCCTTGGGTGGCCAAGGCACTTCGTATGTTTTAATGGGTAGCTTTATTTTGCACAACTCTTGCATTCTTTCATAGTATTTCAATCTTGGTGGCTAATGTTTAAACAGTCTTTAGTTATTTCATAAATATTCTAAAGTGAGAGTGTTTAAATTCTCCGATGACAAATGTTTAAGTGGTCATCATTCCTTCAATTTAATCTGGTCTGTTCGAAAAAAAAAATTCACAAGAAACTATTAAGTAAAAACACTCCAAATTTTTAAGAAGCATCAAATTTTATAAAAAACATGGACACCTCATTAAAACCTCCCCGCGCCACCAGGGTAGGAAAGAGTATGCCCCCAAATATTTACATGAACTTTTAAACAAGTAAATATTTACATAATTTATATTCCAAGTACAACCGGAGGTGTTCAATATTCCAGGGGTGATTCAAAATCCTTCCATCTTTGTCTTGGAGCCGATATGTCCCAGGCTTAATCTTTTCAATGATCACATAGGTTCCTTCCAAAGTTGGAGCCAATTTACCAAACTGCTTCTCTTTAGTATGTAGTAAAACGTTTCTCAGTACCTTAGCCCCCGGTTGAAAATCCCTTCTCTTGATTTTAGAAGCGAACATGCTTCTCATCAAACCTTGATAGTGTATAGTTCTAAGGTGAGTCTTAACTCTTCTTTCCTCTATTAAGTCAAGCTAGCCTCTGATTGCCACTTCATTGGTATGTTCAGAAAAGTTATGAATTCGAAAATGAAGGCAGAGTAGCTTCTATCGGAGCAATGGCATCCATCCCATATACTAAGGCAAAAGGAGACTCTTGTGTTGCAGCCTAAGGAGTGGTCCGGTAAGCCCACAAAACTTCTTGCAAATAACTAGGCCATTTTCCAGCAGCCCCTTCCAAATTCTTCTTCAGACCGGACAGTATTGTCCTGTTGGCCACTTCGACCTGACCATTTGCTTGTGGGTGGAAAGGGGAAGAGAAGCAATGTTGTATGCCTCTAGAGGCACAAAAACTTTCCATTTCTTTGTTGTCGAACTGTGGCCCATTGTCTGTTGTTATCTTTTGTGGAATTCCAAATCTGCAACAGATATTGGATAAAATAAATTTTATAACACCTTTTGATGTTGTACCTGCCAACGGAGCTGCTTCATTCCACTTCGAAAAATAATCAATAACAATGATTATTGTTCTGCGCCCCCCGGATGCCATGGGTAGAGGTCCAACTAAATCTAACCCTCATCGAAAAGGTATTGGCTCAGAAATTGACTCTAAAGGGATGGCTGGGATATGAATCTCATTGCTATATCTCTGGCATAGGTCACACTTTCTTACCAACTCCTTAACATCTTGCATTATGGAGGGCCAATAGTACCCAGCTAAGAAAACTCTTCTTGTTAGAGCCCTGAATCCCAGTGAGCTGATCCCTCACCATCATGTAACTCGGAGAGCACTATTTGAGACTTGTTGACACCTAAACATCGTAGAAGGGGCTTACAATAAGACTTTTTATAAAGAATATCTCTTAGGATGACAAAACCACGAGCCTTGTATTTTACTTTTCTTGCTACTGATTTTTCCGGAGGTAAGATGCCGTCTAAGAGATATTGAAGAAGATGAATTCTCCAATCTTGAGGTTGTTTTATCTGTATATTGAAACTTTCTTCTCCCTTATCCGGGTTGATTTGAATGGATGGGCACTCCAGCACATGAATCCAAGGGTAGGACTCAGTATATGCTATGGTTGCCAAGGAGTCTGCCAGTATGTTTTCTGTTCGGGGTATGTGCTCATAAATGATGCTCTTAAAATTGAGTGCTACTTCTTTAAGAAGAAGTAAGTATTTAAGTAGTTGTTCATTTTTGGCTTCGGATTGAACTTGTGCGTGATGGATAAGAAGCTGAGAATCGCTCATCAACTTGACTCTTTTGGCTCTACAAATAAGAGCTAACTTCAAACCAGCTATAGCAGCTTCATATTCAGCCTCATTATTAGAGGCCCTGAAAGCAAAACAAATAGCTTGGTACAATCTGGTCACCATACGGAGAGGTCAAACATACCCCAGCACCACATCCCATGGTACTTGATCCACCATCAGTCCGGATGACCCAGATTTTTTTGTCTTTCACATCAGTTGTTTGCTTAATGTCCCTATCTCAGTGAAATTCAGATAAGAAATCTACCAGTGCTTGGGCTTTAATTGCTATTCGAGGAGCAAAATCAATATCGAAGTCTCCCAATTCCACTGACTACTTAGTCATTCTACTTGAAATGTCGGCCTTTTGGAGAACGTTTTTCAAAGGAAAAGACGCCCGGACAATGATAGGGTGAGCCTGAAAATAAGGTCTTATCTTCCTCGCTGCAATCACCAGGGCTAATGCTAATTTTTCAAGCTTCAGATAGCGTTTTTCTGCATCTATCAAGCTCTTGCTGATGTAATACACCGGACGGGGATAATTATCTACTTCCCTTACCAATAATGAACTTATGGCACAATCAGAGACTGCCAAATATACGAAGAGAGTTTCTCCATCAACGGGTTTAGACAAAGTCTTGGGGGAAGACAAGTGCTTTTTAATCTCATCGAAGGCCTCATCACACTGTGGGGACCAATTGAAATATTTCGCACCTTTCAAAGTTTGAAAAAATGAGGCGCACTTGTCCGAAGACCTTGAAATAAATCGATTTAGTGCAGCCATCCTCCCAGTCAATCGTTGTAATTCTTTAATATTCCGAGAAGGCTCCATCTGTAGTAAATAATTAAGTTGGTCCGGATCAGGCTGTATCACATGCTCACTTATCACATACCCCAAGAATTTTCCGGACTGCACTCCAAAAACATACTTCTCGGGGTTTAATTTCAAATTCACTTTTACTAAGTTAGCAAAAGTTTCTCGGAGATCTGCCAAGTGTAGCTCCTCTTCCACACTTTTCACCATCATATCGTCGATGTACACTTCTATGTTTCTTCCAATTTGATCAGCAAAATCTTTGTTTACCAACCTCTGATAGGTAGCCCTAGCATTTTTTAAACCAAATGGCATCACCTTGTAATAATGAAGGCCCATATCGGTAACAAGCGTAGTATACCCGAAGAAGGCATCTATAAAAGATAGCAGCTTGTTCCTAGATGTGGAATCCACCAACTGATCAATCTGGGGAACTGGGTATAAATCCTTTGGCCAGGCCCTGTTGAGATCTGAAAAATCAATGCACATACGCCACTTGCCATTTTTCTTTTTTACCAATACCGGATTGCACCAAGCAAAAACATGCTGATGGTCTTTCAGGAACTTTAACATTTTTCCCTTTAATTTTGAAGTCATCTTGGATCCTATCTTGACACTATTTCCTTCAGCCAAAGAATGTGTTTCAACTTCTTCAATCGGTATTAAAACTCCAGGGGTCTCTCTGGGGTCATCAATTTCACCCTCACCCCCATAAAGCCCCTCAAACTGCTATTCCTCATTGATACGAATTGCCCCCAACGTCCGAGGAGCAAGTGCTGTTGCATAACACTCTCTTGCTACCTTTTGGCTGCTTCGAACAACTCCCACTTGTCCTTGCACAACATATTTCAAACATTGGTGGACTGTCGAGGCCACTTCATGCATCCTAGAGAGCCAAGATCTCCCCAAAATAGCATTATAACAAGTGGGACAATCCACTACGACAAACATTATTCTAACCATCTTTTTAAAAGGGCCTTTGCCCAACAAAACCTCTTCTTCGAACTCTCCGATCACATCTGTTGAGCTTCCACTGAAACCCACAATTGACCTATTCGATCGTTGAATTACTGCTGGATTCTTCATCTTTTTGTAAGAAGTTAAGAAGAGAATATTGGCTGAACTCCCGGTGTCCACCAAAATTCGTCTTTTGTCATTGACCCCGATGGATGTTCCTATGACAACAGCATCTTCATGAGGACCATCTATATCCCTCAAGTCATCCTCATCGAAAACAATGAAGGGAAATGGAATCTGTGATTGATAGGAAGTCATGCCTCCCTCCAGTTGGGTAGCTAAATTATGAACATGCCTTTTTCTCGAAGAAGCAGTGGGTGCTGTCATGGTGTCTCCTCTAAAAATTGTGAGTGACTCAAAAAAATTGATAAGTCTGGACACCGAATTACAATGTTCTGCGATAACATCCACTTTATTCCGGGTTGGATCAGGGTCCAAGTATTCTGACTCTACATCGAACCTCTCGATTATCACCATAGCCCCTTCCGGAGCCGATGTGCCTCCATTGTTTGGACCAGCCCGATAAGCGTTATCAGACCTATTTCCTCATTTTCTCTTAACATATGCTCCCAACTTTCCTCTTTCAATCAAATTCTGGACTTCTTGCTTCAAAGCAATAAAATCCTCGGTGGTGTGGCCAGTATCATTATGATACTGACAGAAACAATTGTTACGGCTCTCCCTAGGAGATTGTAACGTAGCCCGCCTTCTATAATGTACTTTCTCCTTTGTTTTGTCATAAATGGTGGCTACGTTTTCTTTTAATTCTGCAAACCACTCCGGTTGAACCTAAGGTCCTCGTTTATTTCTAGATTGTTGACTATGTGCTGGAGCAGCTGGCTGAGACTGAGCCTTGGCTCTGTTATGACTCTGCCCGGCCTCCCTAGCCTTGTTCCCAGACTGGTTTTGGTTTTGATTTGGTACAACCGGAACAGACCTCACCTGCCTGTGCACCTTAGTTTTCTTTGTTTCATCTATATTGATCTGCTTTCCGACCTGATTCAGCAAGCCTCCCCATGTCATGTCCCTTTTCTGGTTACTGAATCAGCCAAGTTTCCAGGGTTTAAGCCCTACCTCAGAGAAGGTATTGTTACTTGTTCAAAGCAATCAGCCAACCCATTTTTGATGTTTACAAAGCGACTTATGTATTCTTTTAGAGATTCTTTTGGTTCTTGGGCACAATCGATAATTGTGTCTCTATTTCCCTTTACCTCATTGTTTCCAACAAAATGTCTTCGAAAAGCCACCAAAAAAGTATCGAAATTTCTGATGCAGCCTTGTGGAAAACTGTTGTACCACTTCAGGGCACTCCCCGTAAATGATTGGGAGAATGCTCTACAAAGTAACTTGTCGTCATCATCAAAATTCATCATGAATTTTTTAACTGTTCCAAGTGGTTGTCCGGGTCTTTACTGCCATCGTATTTTTCCATTTTATACTGTCAAACCTCTTACGGATGTTTCCGGACAGGATCTTAGATGACAATGGAGATTGTCTCCAATTCCTGCGACGACTGAAAACGGTATCCTCATTAGGAGTTGCAAAGATACCTGGCTCATCATGGAAGGCAAAAGGATCCATCATCATCTGATCTACGTGTCTCCGGCTATGAGACGATCCTTTGCCTATATACCTTTTTAACTTTCCATGCCTATCCCTTTTTCTTGAGTATTTTTTTACTAACTTTTACTTCTTTTTCGAACGGCCTTCATCACTGCTGGATGACATGGATTCTTCGACTTCATCTTCACCTGAGGAGCTACTAGAAGATTCTGAGTCTGAATCAGAGCTGTCCACCAGCTTAGATCGGTGAGTCTTTTTCGTGCTCACATGGGTTTTTGAGGGCTCATGTTCCATTGGATTGTCAGTATGATGAGCTACTGACGCCTTAGACTTCTCTTTTATGCCCATCTCTGCCTTCTTGGCATCCCTCAGAGCTTCTATTTCAAATTTTAACCTATCTCGCTCCTCAATGGTGTATTCATCATTTTCTCCCACCACTTCGGCCAAAGCTGGTCGTACTTCCTACACGTCCGAATTCATCCGAACTGGTTTTCCCTGATGGTTTTGAATGCTAGATTCAGGCACCGTCGACCTCCCACTATGGTCGCCAATTTGGTGAGGTTTATTTTCGCGTGAGGGTAATTTTGTCCAGAGTTTTGTGGTATTTTGAAGGTGTTTAATGTTTGGATAAAGTGTAGAGGGAGAATTGAGCTGCTCGTTGTATTTAATTTTCATTACCCTCATTTAATGCAGGTGGTTGGGTATTTATACCTTATCTTTGGGCCATATGGGCTTTCGGGTTGTGTTAATGGATTTGGGTCGCGTTTAAAGACCCATTAGTTTTAAGTAAGCAAGTAATTAGCTTAGTCATGAAGTGATTAAGTTTTTTATACTTTAGTTCTGTTCGGACAGTTTAGTGAGTGGAGGTTGTCCGAACTGCCCCTGTCCGGTTAGGTGGATGTTGTCCAAATTGCCCCTGTCCGGTTCTCATAAAGAGTGGTGACAAAATCCGGACTCATCAACATCAACTCCATTTTCCTTGTTAAAGAAGGCTTTAACAACGTTTTCTTAATATCGGGGCTCTAGTTTAGTTATTATAAAAGTCATAATTTGTTTTCTCTAGGATCAACCTAAATCTCAAATTTGACCTCACAAACCTGCTAGGCTTAAGGCTAGCTCACTCCCAGTCAAATATCTAGGAGTCTCAATTCTCTCTAGTCGGCTCTGACATAGTGATTGTTGATCTCAACTTAATAAAGTTACCACTCGTATCTCATTATGGACCTCAAAACACCTATCTTATGCTGGTAGACATCAAAATGACTAGTCATGCCTACTGGTTGTCCATCTTCATTATACTTTCAAGAATCCTAAAAAACTCTCCTAATACCTCAGTTGTTTCCTCTGTTCCGGCCTTGATATGAAGAAATCAGAGGCCAAACTAGCATGGTCTATTATTATATTGCCCACGTTGGACGGCGATCTTGGGATTCTAAAAGTCAAAATCTAGAATCAGACGTTCATCCTTACACGTTTATGGTCGATTATAAGTAATAAATCCAATTCTATTTAATGTGACTCGGTTAAAACCGAGAATATTAAAAATAATAATTTATGGGCTATTGATCTCGACTTCTCTCCCTCCTGGCTTGGAAGATAATTTTATCTTTTAGGCCAATTACTAAAATTATTCATGGTGGCGGTCGACAATGACAATAAAACCTTTTTTGATTTGATCAATGGCTACTCAAATCCTCTATTGTCACTCAGTACAGATAGAACATTATTTACGATTCAAAGTTGGGTAAGAACCCAATAATCGTTGAATTTATCTTTGACAGGCACTGGATCTGACCTACGAATAGGATCTCTGCCAACACTACAAATAGCAACAACCTTAAGGAACTCTGCAAGATCATTTATTTTCCTTCATCCCCCGACATCCTCGAGGAGGATGTCCACTTCTTGTTCGCCAAACCCGGGTTCTTCACGATCAAGGATACCTACAACGTCGACCGTTTGCCCATCCCTTGTGTCGGATAGTTTGATATAAATTTAATATTCCTCGTCATTCTTTTATTATTTGGCTTTCTACATATGGTAAACTCACCACCCACGATAAGCTTTTGTATTGGGAATAAAAACATTATCATCCTGCGCTCTTTGCAACTTGGACGATGAAACTATAAATCATATTCTCTATGATTATGGTTTCTTTGGGAGCTTGTGGGACTTCGCTAGCTATAAGCTAAATATTTTGTTCACTCTTAATTCTAATTACGCCTATTGGATTTCTGAGGCTTCAATTGGATCCTTTCCAGTTTTCGCCACCTATGACGCGCCTTCTTTAGCGCTATTATTTACAATATCGTGAGGGAAAGAAACAACAAAATCTTCAACTTCCCCTCGAGCATTTCCTCTATGGTTTTTATCCGTAAAATCTACCTGTTATTCTTATTTTACCACTTTCAATTTTTTACTCTACATCATGTTCACTTACTCCATATTTGCTGTTATCTCTACTTTAGCTTTTCAATCATGTTATGACCTACACACACTAGATTAGTTTTCTCTATGGTTTTAAAATCAATTCGCAGGATATGTCACATGTATTTTTAAAAATTATTTTTATTTTTTAATACTTTTATTAAAAAAAATACAACAATACTCAAATACTATATAAAAAATAAAATATAAAAAATACTCAAATTTTATTAATTAAAATCGTATATTTATAAAGAACTTATTTCACTTTAGAAAAAAATATTTATTCAAATAGTTGTAATATTTTAATATTTTGAATATTTTTTAAAATATGTTCTAGAAAAATAAAGAGAGAGAGTTGCTATTATTATTATTAGTTCAAGACAATGTTTTGCTTGTTGGGTCACGTGTCTTTGCATCAGCTAAACATGCTTTATATGAAAGGTGGCATCAATTTGCTTCGAACACGTTATGTACATATAAAACATGCAATTTTAATAAATTCTTTTACTGTCAGATTGGGTTAATCTTATTTTTATTCTATATTATAAATTATCAGTGCAATGATGTCGTGTCTTTTCAGCAGCATAGAGGGATCGTGTCGAGTCAAGAGTATATAGATTCTTAGTGATGTGTCGCAAAAATATGCTAAATATTAGGACGTGTCATCAAATCTTTCCGCCACGTTGTACATATATATTTGAGGTTTATTTACTAGGAGTGGAGTTGTTATTATACTATTCGTCTCCATTTTTTGGTATTGTTTGTTACTAGAAACGATGGTATAACTATCGGTTCGGTTTATTTACTAGGTTTGGTACTTTTTAGTATCTAAAAATAAAAATGGTGAAACTTCTCTCGTACATAAATTTAATTTATTTAATATCTAAAATTATTGGTTCGATTTATTAATAAACTAAAATTTATTTTGTTAAAAAATGAAAAACAAATTAAATATATTTTTTATTTTTATTCATTATTTTTTAGATATTGGTTTTACATTATATTAATTATTACAAAATAAATATTTTATTTAAACTAAAATTTACTCCGTCTAAAAATTTATTTAATCAACTAAAACCAACCATTTACCATGCGATATCTCTCCACTTCATCATGTGATGTCTTTTCACTTCATCATGTGATGTCTCTCCACTTAATCATGTCTAGTCTCACATCTCTCTATTTCATCATGTCTGGTCTCGCATCTCTCCACTTTGTCATGCATGGTTTCTAGCTCATCTCTCTACTTTATCATGTCTCGTCTTTCATCTCTCATCTCTCCACTTTATCATGTCTAGTTTCCCATCTATTTATTTCATCATATCGTATCTCTCCAGTATATGATGCGTGGTCTTTTATCTCTTTAGGACATCATGCGAGACCATGACAAAACGAAATACAAAATGTGACAACCAGATAAACGTAAAAAAAACGTTTATTTAAAATTTATAATCATTTATAATACCGAGGACAAAGAAAAAGCAAAACTCATTTTGAGTTAGTCGGCATAAACTAATTTAAGGAAGAAAATTTGCACCTTTAAATATTAGGACTTTCTAGAATGGCCAAATAAGTACCGCCAAAGTTTTCTATCACTTGAGTAAGCACCTATAAGTTCTGATGTATCACTATCAAACAAACCACAACCTCAATGGAAGCAGAGCCAGACGACGGAGTAGGGAGCGGCGTAGCACCATGGGCTTTTAATATCATACCCGAAGATTGCATAGCTAAAGTGATCTCGTTCACCACTCCAGGTGACGCAGGTAGACTTTCGTTGGTTTCTAAGTCTTTCAAATCAGCTGCCGATTCTAATATTACTTGGGAGAGGTTTCTGCCGCCTGATTATCGCACTCGTGTCTCGCCTTCCTCTCTTGATTGGCCGAAAAAGTTGCTTTATCTTCATATATGCGATCAACCCATCCTGATAGAAGAAGGCAAGAAAGTATGGTATTTATTTAAGGTTTTGCTCATCTAAATATGTGTCTCCTTAATTTTGGTTTAATATTATGTTTGATATTATGTTTATATGTCTTAGAGTTTTTCCATGGACAAAAAGACCGGAAAGAAGTGCTACATGTTGTCCCCTAGAGATTTGACTCTTGTTTATAGCAACTATCCTTTGAATTGGAATTGGATTATTGTTCCCCTATCTAGGTGTGTTTCTCTTATTGAAATCCTAAGTCTGGTGTTTGATATTTGATTAAGTATGTGATGTTTGATATACATGTAAACAGGTTTTCGGATATTCCAGAGCCTCTTGACCTGCGCTGGTTGAAATTTGGTGGGACCATTAGTACCCAAATGCTATCGGAAGATACTCTTTATGGTGCTTACTTAGTGTTTAAATACACTTTGCCTACTTACGGATTTGAAAACCAAAAGGCAGTGGTTGCAATTGGACCTGTTCGAGGTCCAAGTGCTACGAGAACTGTTTTCTTGGATTATCAAGATAGAAACAACATGTCATCCGATACTATCGATAGGGGTAGACCGTTAAATGCTTCTTCTAATAGTAGAGAAAACCACTCGGCCGTTAAAGAAAGAGGAGATGGGTGGCTGGAGGTGGAGTTGGGAGAGCACTACCAAAGTGGAGATATAGTGGTGGAACTGGAAATGAGTTTGTTGGAGGCACAGACTCGTCTCTGGAAGGGTGGTGTTGTTTTTCAAGGTATTGAGATCAGGACAAAATAGTGTGTCTATAAATAACAGCAATGTTGTTGTATTTCGGAAACTCTATACAATAATCTCTTTGTTTTCCTTTTACAAATGTTCACTCTGTCTGTGTTTCGTGTAGTTATTTTCTATGTAAAACTCAACTCTCAAGTTATATATGTTTCATCTAGTATGAACTTGGTTTTTGTTGATGGAATGTCTCATCTTCTTTTCAATACTTATGAAAACACCAATAAATTTTTAATTAGGTTAATATATAGTTTAGATAGATTATTTATATCTGCGATGAATTTCAACTAATTCATTATTTTACACTCAATAACATGAGATGGTATACTCATTCTAATGTAATTCATATAATTCATTATTTTACACTCAATAACATGAGATGGTATACTCATTCAAATGTAAACAGATTTTTCTTAAAAGGGGTTGTCGATACGTAAGTTTGAAGTTATGACTTTCCTTATAACCATATCTAAAATAAAAATATTTTGTTGTCTTTTACTATTTTGTTTATGCTGTTTTTCTCAAAATTGGATATATCGAGCCAAAAATTGAGAAAAAAAAATTTATATGGAAAACCTAGCCAATTTTCATAAAAAAATTAAAAACATTCAAAAACATAAGAAGTTTTTAAAAAAACATCCATAAAAAAAATCTCAAATGGAAAGCTAGAAGAAAAACATTGACGAGAAATCTCAAACTCCAAATAAAAATTATTTCTAATCAATTTGTTATAATTCTTTTTATTTTGGTAGTTCTTTTTCATTTAGAAAAACGGAAACCGTGCAGTTTGTTCCGCTGGCTGAAAAGCGCCACATTAGTGAAAGTTGGATTAGGATTAAATGTTTCTAGAATAGTCTAGACCATTCTGCTAGGTTAGGCAATACCAACACGTGGTCCCAACCCGTGGTCCTTATACCTCACCCCGTCTCCAAAGGACCGAGAATTGATTGTTTTGTTTTTTAAGCAATACCGGGTTTGGTGGAATTTTCCAACAGCATGGCGGGTGGCAATATTTCAATTTTTTTATTTTATTTGTTTTTTATGATTGTATTTGTAAGATGAGGGGTTTATTGATTATGGATTGATATGAGAAAAGATTTTCTAAATTAACTATTGTTAATTGTTTTATACGAAATCTCATTGGACGCTGTAAGAATTGATTGATTGGGTAAAGCTTACGCAATAGATAACGAGTTTGTAATTCTATTACGTCGTGCGGTGATGCCAAAAGCCGAAAAACTCCTAAACTAATGTTTGTGCGCGAGAGATTTGGAAAGTACACAAAGTTGGTAGAGCCGAAGGGTCTTAAAACGAAGTCTATCGAAACCAAGAAATGTGGATGCCTTTTCACCCTTAAATGAAATAAGATAGATAGTGATTGATGGTCCTTAGAAGTCACATGCGGAGTTCACAATCAAGAGACTATAAAATTTAGTGAAGCGTATTCGTACTTGGGATGAATTTACAAAGCAGAGTTGGATTTTGTAGTCAGTTCTACGAAAAAGGGATCCAGTCCTCGTGATATTCTTGACGGAGTGAAAAAAGTGAACCCTTAAAATGCGTCGTATATGCGGACCGTGTAAAATTCTCAACTAAAACAATGGAAGATCAAGATAGGCGGTCGCTCACAAATCCAATATTTGTTAGGTGAACTGAAAATGTTCAACTATTATGAATGACATAGATCATCCGAAAATGGAAGCGGTATCATAGGTGAACTTTTTTTCACACTCCCGGTTAGTTTAGATTTGTTATGGACGTTTCCAAATTTTGTAATAATGAATAACACATACATGGTAATAAAATACAAGATGTTGTTGTATAAGGTTATTGGAGCCACTTCTACTGGAAAATCTTTCTACATCGGATTTGTGTTTGTGTCCCCAAGAGAAATTCGAAAGCTACAAATGGGTGTTAGACTGTTTACAAACGTTAGTGGTAACCCACTCCATCGAACCACCCTCCGTTGTTTTGATGGATAGAGACTTAGCGTTAGTGAAGACGATTGAGGAAGTGTTCTCCAATGCAACACACATCTTGTATTGATGGTCCATTTACATGAGTGCCTTTGGGAAAACAAAAATAAATAAAGAGTTAAATGGTACAGAAATTATCTAATGGAAATTCTAAAAAATTGAGAGATTGTGGGTAATGAATGACATAATAAGCATGGAAAAACAACATATAAACTGAAAAAAATATTAAAAATAAATAAAACTTAAAACTTAAAAAATATGGGTTGGTAAATTTATAAAAATATGATATATTGGTAAAGCACCCGCTCACTATTTATAAGCTCAATAGATTGATACTTTACTTATGAAGAGAGTGAATTAGTACTTTACATTAGACAACACCAAATAAAAATCCCAAAACCAGAAAACAAATTGCGTAAGTTAAAATTTAACTATAGGTTTTGTATACATATATATATATATATATATATATGTTTCATATCATATAAAATATTGTATATTTATCTTATATGATCAAAATATATATAAACACAAAAAATATTTTTACAGTGCCTATATCTTATAACACAATTTATCTTCTTTTAAAAAATCTATTTTTATGAAAGAAATATAAAAACTACGAATCAAGTGATTCTAGAAAGCTCAGACCAAATATATTTTAAAAAATATATTTTAAGAAATATAATTTTGTATATCAATAATGGGTAACAAAAATAATGAGTTTAAATATAAAAAAACTACGAATCAAGTGATTTTAGAAAGCTCAGACCAAATCGAGATAAAGCTTTGTTCTATACAGAAAAATACCTCTACGACTTCAAGCCAAGTTTTCTTCTTTGAATTTCTTATGCTTTTCTCTTTGGATTTTCTTCAAGAGAGTGGCCAACCCTCTCTTATATTTTATTTCTATCAAGATCAACCAAACGTGTGAAAATAAGAACTTATACCTAAAAAAGCACCCAAAATTGGATTAAAAATCTAAAGCAAACTAAAAAAGGTTTAGAGTATTAATGGGGGAGAATACATTGGACCTTTTGATGATTATTATAGGGACCAAGGTATTCGGCATCAAAAAACACCTCCCAAGACCCCTCAGTTGCATGGCGTAGCTAAGAGACTAAACCGAACATTAACTGAAAGGGTAAGATGTCTTCTTTCACAATCACAACTCCCTAAATACTTTTGAGGTGAAGCTTTGAATATAGTAGTACATGTCTTGAATCTTAGTCCTTTTGTACCTTTAGATGGAGATATCCTAAATAGAGTTTGGACATGCAAAGATGTTTCTTATGATCATTTGCGTGCCTTTGGGTGCAAAGCTTATGTGCATATTCCTAAGATGAAAGGTCTAAGCTTAATTCGAAGACAAGAGAATGTGTATTCATTGGTTATGGCCTTGATAAGTTTGGCAGATTTATGATCCAATTAATAAGAAGCTTATTAGGAGCAGAGATGCTGTGTTTATAGAAGATCAGATAGTTCATGATATGGATAAGATTCATAATTCAATGCCTATGTCTGAGAATGACTTGGTAGATTTGGGGCATATTCCGCTTGCACATACTCTTACAGAAGTTGAAGAAAGTTAAGATGATTACTCATCTACTTCAAGAGGTTTGCATATTTTTTATACTGGTGATCATGATAATGATTTTGTGGATGAACAAGAGAATGAAGAAGAGGTTGAACAACCTGAAATTCCAACTTGGAGATATACTAGAGATAGACAACCCTCTACTAGATATCCTTTTGAGCAATATATTTTGTTAACCGATGCAGGTGAGCCTGAGTGTTACAATGAGGCTGTTAGTGGTTTGTGTAAAAATCAGTGCATTGAAATAATAAATGAAGAGATGTAATCACTTCATGAAAATCATACAGTATTGTTAGTGAAGTTACCTGAAGGGAGAAAAGCCTTGAGTAACAAGTTGGTGTATAGGTTGAAGCAAGATGATAGTTCTCTACAACCTCGGTACAAAGAAAGATTGGTAGTTAAAGGCTTTGGTTAGAAAATGGGTTGATTTTGATGAAATATTTTCTCCAGTTGTAAAACTTTTGTCTATTCGTGTAGTTTTAGGAATTTCAGCTAGTCTAGACTTGGAAATTGAGCAAATCAATGTAAAACAGCATTTTTGCATGGCGACTTGGAAGAATAAATTTTTATGAAACAACCTGAAGGTTTTGTCATTCAAGAAAAAGAAGATTATGTGTGCAGACTGAAGAAAAGTGTATATGGTTTGAAGCAAGCTCCGAGACAGTAGTATAAAAAGTGCATGTTAGTTATGGGAGAGCATGACTACAAGAAGACTTGTTCTGATAATTGTGTATTTGTGAAAAAATTTACCGATGCTGATTTTATTGTTCTCTTACTTTACGTAAATGATTTGCTTATTATTGGAAAGAATAGTTTGCGGATTAACTTTTTGAAGAAACAGTTAAGTAAGCCTTTCGCAATGTAAGATTTAGCCCCAACAAAGCAGATTCTTGTCATTCAAATTACTAGAGACAGAGATTCAAAGAAGTTATTCTTGTCACAAGAAAAATATATTGAGAAAATTCGTCACAAGTTTAAGATGGACAAAGCTAAAGTGGTTAGTTCACCACTTTCCAGTCATTTCAAGTTAAGCAAGAAACGATGTCATTTAACTAATGAAGAAAATAGATATATGACTAATATTCGATATGCATCCGCAGTTGGAAGTCCTATGTATTTCATGGCATGTACTCGTCTTGACTTAACTCATGGTGTTAGTGTTCTTTGCTCTTTGATGGGGTCCACAAGGCATTCATCTAAGAAGTATCTAGTTGTACATATTACATATTTACCCTCTAACTCTCTATGGTATTTTAATAATGTTTAATAATATCCTAAAAGGTTTTAGAAGGATCTTACAAAATTACAACGAGTTATGAGTGCCGTTTCTCAAATAAAACTTTTCAAACAAGGATTGATTGACGGTGTAGTTAAGTCATCGGGATCAAGGATGTGTAAAAACATCTTTGAATGATGGTGCACTCTGATTAATAGGGTGATTATATTTCATCATTCTCATAAAGAGTGATACAAATAGAAACTAGAGACATAATAAGTATTATTTGGTAAAATAAAATTAGAATTCGTTGTTTATCCCGAGTGAGGAGGCAATATTCAAGTGAGAAATGATTTGGGCACTCAAGTGTCTCTAAAAATGATGATTACTACTTTTGTGTGTCATAAAGAATCGGCTTCTAGCGATGGTTAATTTGGTGGGATAGTGTGTCAGAATGTCGATTATTTGTAGTTGATATGGTAAAACCTTAGAGAGAATTACAAAGATCATTGAGGATCATATAATGGACTTGCATATTTAAAGAGAGCTTTGAGAATATGATGAAGTCTATAACACCTAAAAGCATCAAAATTTCAAACTGAACAGTGAACCATTGTTTTGTGCACCATGAAATGAAGGACAACTGGTCAAAGATTGGATATGGTTGAACGAATTATTTAGAGGTTAGGGAAATTCAAGACCTAGAAAATTCAAGTCGTGGATTTGCTACAGTATGACATATATGGTTGGATAGTAATAACCAAAAAATTAACCAATGTGAGCCAAAAGTCTATAGCAAAAATTCGACATATAATTTGAAACACGACCAACAATTATATTTGAGCCAGTGAAAAAGACGTTGATGGGTGACTAATAGTTTCACTCAGAAGTACACTAGTAAAATTAACTAATCCAAATGTAGGATTTAAACTCAGTGTGTATAGGTGATTGTGGCCTTATTGCTAGACATCGAGTGGAAATGGAGTGTCCCAGAATGTGATTGATTACTTTCTAGGTTGATTCGTAGGTTCAAATTTGGTAAGGTCATCTTTTCAGAAAAAACTTTATGTGTTATAACTTAGGTTATATATAGTATTAACAAGTAAGTATGGAGTGGTATTTTAGAAACAAAATTGCAAGAGTTACACGCCCTAGTGAAATATGATGAAGATCATGGGGGTCGTTGGGAGGATACACTTCTGGTATATACAAATATTTTCACGAATAATCCAAACTTTCAATCATGGATGAATGGGTGACAACTTCAATGGTGGATCTAACGTCGTATGTAGATCCGTTAGATAGATTAAGGGAAATTCTTATGAGAGATAAATTTCGATAAAATACTCTTATATTTGTATTTTTGCACCAACCCGAGGGTTTATTACGTATTTTTCCCAACGTGTAAGCCCCAAATGTATGAAAAAACTTTGAATTAAAATATATAATTTCTAAACTGCGTGTAAGTATTACAAGACATGTAAATTGGAAGAGAGGTAGTAATAAGTTTATTTTAAAAAAATTATACGTTTTTAATAATTTAATTTACATAATGGACATTCAACTCACCTTTAGATGTTGTTATATTGTGTGTTTGTTGTTCGAGGTTAATAATCTGATAAATGTATGAATTATCTTCCATAAAATTTGGTCTATTAAAATTTTAAAGTCCATCGATTTATTAAGAGATAAAAAATTACTCGTCTAAATATATTGAGAGATCATGAACAAATCAAAAATGTTATTATTCAAAATTATCAATAACTCTTTAGATATTGTTATTCAAATGTATCATTAATTATTATAAATATGATTAGTTAACAACAATAATTCAAATTCAAATAAGATCTAATTTGTCATTGATAATATTGAATCTCTTCTAGTTATAGGATATAACTTGTAACCCCATATATGAGTTACATTAATAAATAAACTATTGTCTTCTTGGCGGCTATTATTATTATTATTATTATTTATTTGTGTTCATACTTTACTCTTCCATATAGATGGAAGATCATTTATATAGATCTGCCCAATAAGATTTATACTTACCAAATTGGTGTAATATATGATAAATGTTTGGTACCTAAAAATATTTCATATGAAACCCAAAATATAGGAAGGGTAAATGGAGATCATAATGAATTTAGAGCAAATAAATACTCCATCCATTAACATTGAAATGATCGATAAATAAACTGGTGAGAAACATATAGTTGCCACCGTTATGGTTGTTCGGCTCGGAGTTTTCCCACAGTTATAAAAGAACTTGTTGGATGAACAAGATAATGGTTTGAAAATAATAAAATAGATGATGTTCACACCGAAAGTAAAATATAAATTCAACATCTCATAGAGGGTGTTGAAGAATAAAATGAAGAATGGATGATGTTACTATTTCAATTATAAAATAATACATTTGTAATATTAAAAAATGGTATAATATATCATTAAGAACCAAAACCGATGTTGCTAATAATAAATAAGATTGAGGATCATTCTGTAGGAGCAAAAAGCGTTGATGCCATCTTCGCAATAAGGAGAAGTAAGACCGCTAAATCTTGGTACATAGTTGATCGAGGGATACGAGAGCATGCCAAGGAGTGTCACCATCCCAAACTGGAAACACAAATGATAAAATAATCATCTCACTCTTTTATCGTTCGAATGTACAACAAGTTACTTCATGCCAATTTGCATGAACCAGGCCTATGAAAGAGTAGTATCAGTACTACTAGGGATGCAATTTGTTTTTATCTCGTGGGTATCCGACTCGAGCTGAAGGGTTAGAGTATTTCAATCTTTTATTTTTCATCGAATGTGTCGTGTGTTTTAAAATATATTACCTGTTGAATTTGGGATGTTTTATAAATTTTAAAAACAATTGACGGGTACCCACCTAAAACCCGACCGAATAGATATCAGTTATTTTAATATTAAAAAATAATAATACATAATATATTATTATTTTATAAACTCTAAAACTATATTACCATATGATTCAATTGTTTTTAATTTTTGTATTTATGATTTGGTTTTTATACTCTTATCACTATTCATATATATCTTTAGTTAGTTTATATTTAAAAAATGTTAAAATTTAAATTAAATAAATTATGAAAAAGAACTATAACTTTTAATAGCTCTGTATTTTTAAATAACAAATATAATTGTATTAAAAAATTTATAAATATTTTAATTAATAAATATGATTTGTTACTAATTTTTAGATTTGTTATTAAATCTAAGAGATTATATTCGGGGTATTATTTATTTTATAAGTATTTTTGTTTCTTTTTTTTAATATTTTTATTGGATATTTAATTATAAAAGTTTATTTCATAGATAAATAAATAAATATAATGGGTACCCGCAAGGAAATATCCGAACCTTATGGGTTTGGGCGTGAGAAAACAAATATTTTATCCGATGGGTTTAGAAAAATAAAGACGACATGGACTATTGACTACACCCATTCCGACCTATTTTCATACATACACCCATCCTGACCTATTTTCATCCCTAAGCACAAACATTGACTAAAGTGAATCCCTAAGAAAGAATTTTGCACCCATATCAATAGCCTACTAAACTATTTCCCAATGATATGTTAAAACTTTAGCATGAGTAGATGCAAACAAACATTATATGCCATCTTCAGTGAACATGAGTGAGTATATACCTTCGGTTTCGTATCCTTCAACAAATCGAAATCTTTACTATGTTGCATCAACACATGGTCATTTCTCTAATAGACACAATTGGTATTTGTAAGAATAACTAGTTTTAAATATTCAACTTATAAGTGGGATGGACCCAAAAATTTGAAGCATATCCCTTCATTCAGGTAAATATGAACAAGTCAAGAAACTTTATTGATGATGATTATTCGAAGAAAGAGTCCTCATTAGCACTAGACATCTTACACACAAGTTATATTTTGTATCTTTCACAATCACAATATGACTAAATTCACTAGTAAACGGGATCCATATTATCATGTTCACTAGTTCAAAAGTGAGATGATGAACTACGAAACAAAGTATAAAATAAAGTGTAGAGAATGTATCTTAATCTTAAAGGGAAATGGCTTCACACTTATCCTAATTATATTAAATGCAGTTATAATATGAAGTGTATGGAAGTTATCTTAACCATGCTAATTATATTTAAGTTTTCCGTATAGGAGGTCAAAAAAGTAATTATAGACACAAAAAACTCGAGTAATATATTGTATAAGACTATTTACGATTACATGAGAGGTCTTATAGAAGTGATCCCTTCGTGGACAACTTAACAAGATTCAAAGGTGAATATGAATAAGTTTTGAATGAGCTCAACATGAATGCATTCCTTGGTACAAAAGAGTTGAAGACGAAACTTTACTGCATTTTATGATAGTAAACGCTCATTCTTCCTATAAGTGTAATTATGGAAACGCCATGACTTGATTAGATGCATGTTGTAGTATCTATAATTTATAATTTCTATAATTACCAATCAACAAAAATGTAAGTGTAATTAGAGGGAACATAAAGACTTCAAGAGAATACTATGCAACTTTTCATTCTCGCAAGCATAAGCAAAAACAATAAAAATCACCAGAGGACTTGATTTTTATAGATAATACGAATAATCTCTGAGAACCCCCCTCCCCCCCCCCCCATATTGTAGAACATATATAATAAATATAATATATAAAATAGAAGGAGATAAAATATTAAGGCTCATTCAAAACATCCTCGCGGGTCTAAAATATAAATTACTCAACCTTTGCCAACATAACCTTGATTTATTTTCTTGTAACGTCTAGGATATCACATGAGTCCAAACCAAGACCCTATATTATAAATTATCCATCAATAATAATTTTCAACGCATAAAATAAAATAAAAGGACGTACTGTCAATAAAAGACATAAACAATTGTATGAGGACACAATAATTAGAGTGAGACACATTTGGGAATCATATTATTCGTCATGGAAAACTAACCCAATACTAGTAAATTTATAATTTTTTAAGTGTAATATGTACGTAAACTTTATAGATTTAAACAAAGCTTTCCCAAGGGATCCTAGTACCCTTTCTATAAGTAATGAACTAGTTAGTGTTACCTTCGAGAATATGTTGTTATCTTTTATTACTAATTATTCCGGATATAAGTAAATATAAATGCATGAAAATGGAAATCAAATATATCATATTGATAACTGAAAAAGTCTTTATTGATAAAATGTAATACCATTCGGTCTACATATAAACATATTATAAATAAGATCTTTGCAACCCATCTTGACAGAAATCTACAGTCATACATTGTTGACATGTTATTAACAAGATAATGAGATGATAAAATTTATTGAGACCTTTTCAAAATGTAGAAGGGTCAACCTCAAGCTAAATCAAGAAAATGTACTTTTGGTGTATGATCTAGAAACTTCATAAGTTATGTGATCAGTAAGAAAGGCATTGAAGAAAATCATGATAAACTCTTGAATTTGGAAATAACAGTAAATTTTAACATAACGATTAGCGTCACTCCACATATTCATCTCCAAATCCTCATACAAAATACGAAGATAAAAAAATTCATTCCCTTCCCATAAATAGTATCAAATCCAAATCAAGGGGAATCTCTATTTTTATATTTCATGGTATTGTACTATGTTATAAACACCATACTAATAATGGCAGATGTAATAGAGTCCAAGACGATATAGTATGCAAGTTAATATTTATAAAGTATCAAACACAGTTACTTGCAGCTTGAGAATATTCTTATGTAATTAGTGGTAGGAGCCAGAAACACGAGGCTATATTTCAGGCACACACAATAATCGAGACTATCAAGTTTGGCTCCCTATTCACAAATAATAAGGAAAAATATGAAACAACTATCGCAGGTCTTCCACTATGAAACATATTTGGAGCAAAAAAAATCTCACTTTTCAGAGACTTCGAATTGGTGATCAATCAAAGTTTGTGTCATGTGAAGTCCAAAAAATATAATATCATCCAACAATATTGATGCTAACACTTTAGCATATTTGACTTGTACAAGAACCACAATAAAAAATCATTTATCAATTAAAATAAAATTGGCTATCACACTACCAAAAAGAGTATATCCATAATTTTTTACTCTCGTGTCATGATAATTGAGGGAGAAAAGGAATAGTATAACCGAAAAACTTCTATGAAAAGATATATAAAAGGGAGATTTCATGAGAATACAACAAAGATAAAAAAAATTAAAATAAAATCAGCATGGTTTGTCACATACCTCGAGCCAAATGAAGCAACCTTTGTAGTTAAAGTAATCTATGACAGAGAGGGTATTTCACATTATGGTTACAAAGCCTTAATAATAGAATTCTACTTCTCGGATTACACTAACCAACAATAATGGAGGATGTAAAAAATAAAGTCAAGCATTGTAACACTTGTCAACGCTTCTCCAACTCTGTCCAAATTCTGTGCGTACTGTTAGAAACTATCTACGAAGTAAATTGATATTGTAGGGCCTCTCTCTAAAGATTTAGAATGAGATTTGGAAGTGTCAATAAATTATTATTTTAAACTTACGTTAAACCACAAACATTAAAAAATATTGCATGAAAAAAAAAACGTTAAAGTCCTCATATCAGATGTCAATGTTGTTATAGAGTACCAAAACTCATAACAACAGACAATAAGAATATGGGATCCGCATATCCGATCTCAACACTAGTATGATATTGTCCACTTTGGCACCCGAAGGCCCGCACGAATTTGCTTTTGGTCCACTTCCAAAAGGCCTCATACTAGTTGAGGTATGGTTTACTTATATACCATTGATCATTCCCATGTTTAACCGATGTGGGATGTGGGAATTTGATCGTCACTCTAACAATTCCTCCTCTCGAACAAAGTAAGTACCACTTTTAGCCTCTTCTCAATTAACTTCTATTCGCCCACTCTAATCAGGTTGACAGTCTACCTGAATCATAGAGGTATTACGAATGTTGTTGCTCACCTCCTGTTAGACCACTTTGTCTTTTGTTCATTAGCGTCACTCCCCACTCCAATAAAATATCACCGCTTGATGAGCCACAAGCGCTCTGAATTAGGATCTCTAGAGCAAACCATTCATCTTGAGCATGGCTTGTACATCCTTTTCGGCATATAAGAATTTCACTTACATCACCCACCACATCGTGCTATGTCTGGTTCTGGGTCTTGATACCAATTTTGTTCTTAAATCACTATGCAATTTATCACAAAATGGCTCACGCAAAGAATACAAATGAAACAAATAATAGTAAAGATATAACACAAGATTTAACGTGGTTCGACAATTTTCTTCGTCCACGGGCGCAACCAGAGAAAAGTGTTTCCCTATAGTAGAAAAGGGTTACAGATTTCATATTGTGTTTTCTGTAGTCCTGATAGTCAATTTATAAGGAATAGATAAACTTACTAGACAATATGCCTAATGGGCTCATATACACATATCTAATGAGAAAACCATTCATTGCATCTTATTGCCAATGACACAAAACTATACTGTCGAGTACGGTACACTGTCAAGTCATTATTCGACTCATTCACAACAAATCTTCCCTTGAGGAGAATATCATTTCTTCACTATCAATAAAGAAACGTCTCTTCTTCTTACTCACCAAATGCCCCTAAGGTATTCACGCTATACCGCAAACACCAATCCAGTTTAGGCACTCCCTAAACTTTCGAACTGATACTGTCTCGGTCATTATATCTATTGGATTATCGTGTGTAGACCATTTCTTGACATCAACAATTCAATTTGATATTATATCACGAATAAAATGATACTTGACATCTATATGCTTTGCACGCTCATGGTACATCTGGTTCCCTGTAAGGTGTAAGACGCTTGACTGTCACAAAAAACTTTTATAATAATCATATCCAAGCCCAAATCTGCCACCAAACCTTGCAACCATATTACCTCTTTAACTGCTTATGTTACCGATATGTACTATGCCTCTGTTATAGACAAAGCTACAGTAGCTTGCAACAGATCGCACTCTCAGCTAGAGTAAATATATATCTTGTCAGAGATCTCTTTTTATCCATATCACCTACAAAATCAGAATTAAAAAACCAACGAATGATCTTGCAACATCATTCAACGATTCACCAATATTGGTCTTGTTAAAAGTTAAGCCAATGTTTACAGTATTCTTAAGTAACCGAAGTATCCATTTCACTTCTTGCCAGTTTTCTTGCCCAAGATATCCCATGTACCTGCTAACTACATTAACCGCATGTGAAATATCAGGATGTGTGCATATCATAGCATACATGATACTACAAACTGCACTTGCATATGGAACCTTCAACATTTGTTCCAACTCAGCATCGTCTTTGGCCGCTCCTACTACACACAACTTGAAATGAGTAACAAACGGAATGCTAACTTCCTTAGCATTAGACATGTTGGATTATCGTAACACTTTCTCAATATAGCTTCACTGAGACAAGTGTAATTATCTTACACTTCTGTTCCTGATAATCTCCATACCAAGAATTTTCTTTGCTCTACCCAGATTCTCCATCTCAAACTCAGCACTAAGCTGCTTCTTTATCTGAACAATGTGTGATATACTACAAGCAACAATAAGCATATCATCCACATACAACAACAAGTAAACATAAGAATCACCTGACATATCTTGATGATAAACACAACTATCATATGGACTCCTCCTAATTCTAAAGGTAAAATGGTCACCTTAAAAATCGACCTTATGAGATATTTTAATAATGGTAGAAGGTACCTCATTCTTGATATTCTTATCTCTGTGGATTTACCACAAACGATAATCACTTGGATCATCCAATGCATTTCCATTCCCTCTTACACCATTAAAGTTAGCGGAGACCCTTTCAACTGATTTCTTAGAAAAAAATCCATGGGATAAGGCAATCATGTCTGTCTCATTTCCTCTTTGTTCTTGTCATGCAAATCTTATCTTGCATTCTAAAGGAAAATAATAATGATAGAAATTTCAAATTCCATTAGAAGTGTCATAAAATCAAAATCATTAATCTATGCTTTGTGCGTGATTTAATGATCTTCTATAACGGTGATATCAACTCCATTTTCCTTATTAAGGAAGACTTTAACAACTTTTTCTTAATATCGGGGCTCTAGTTTAGTTATTATATTCATAATTGTATTCTCTAGGATCAACTCAACTCTCACATTTAACCTCACAAACCTGTTAGGCTTCAAGGTTGGCTCACTCCCAGTCAAATATCTGGGAGTTCCAATTCTCCCTAGTCGGCTCGTACATACTGATTGTTGACCTCAACTTAATAAAGTTACCACTCGTATCCGATTATGGACCTCGAAACACCTATCTTATGCTGGTAGACTTCAAGTCATCAAATCCGTTCTCTTCACTAGTCATGTCTACTGGTCGTCCATCTTCATTATACTTTTAAAAATCCTAAAACAACTTTTATAATACCTCTGTTTCGGCCCTGATATGAAGATATCACTGGTCAAACTAGCATGGTCTACTATTATATTTCCCACGTTGGAGGGTGATCTTGGGATTCTATAAGTCAAAATCTAGAATCAAACGGTCGTCCTTAAGCTTTTATAGTCCATTATAAGTAATAAATCCAATTCTATTTAATGTGACTCCGTTATAACCGAGAATATTAAAAATAATAATTTATGGGCTATTGATCCCGACTACTCTCCATCCTGGACTGGGAAGATAATTTTATCTCTTATGCTCATTGCTAGATTTATTCAGGTTGGCTATCGACAATGACAAAAAAAACCTCTTTTGATTTGATTAATGGCTACTCAAATCCTCTATTGTCACACAGTACAAATAGAACATTATTTACTATTCAAAGTTAGGTAAAAACCCAATAATCGTTGAATTTATCTTTGACAGGCATTGGACCTGGCCTACGAATAGGAACTTTACCAACGCTACAAACCACAACAACCTTGACGAACTCCGCAAGATCATTATTTTCCTTCATCCTCCAACATCCTCGAGGAGGATGTCCATTTCTGGGTCGCCAAACAAGGGTTCCATATCTTCACGATCAAGGATACTTACAACGTCGATCATTTGCCCATCCCTTGTGTCCGATAGTTTGGCATAAATTTAATACTCATAGTTATTCTTTTATTATTTGGTTTCTACCTATGGTAAACTAACCACCCACGATAAGCTTTTGTTTTGGTAATTAACACATCATCATCCTGTGTTTTTTGCAACTTGGACGATGAAACTATAAATCATATTCTCTATGATTGTAGTTTCTCCCGGAGCTTGTAGGACTTCGATATGCTAAAGATGTTGTTCACTCTTAATTCTAATTAGGCCTATTAGATTCTTGAGGCTTCTAATTGGACCCTCTCCAGTTTTCGCCACCTATAACGCGCCTGTTTTGGCGCTCTTATTTACAATATCTTGAGGGAAAAAAACAACAAAATTTTAAACTCCCCTTCGAGCCTTTCCTCTGCGGTTTTAATCAGTATCCTTTCGGATCTTCATTTCAAAATTTACCTGTTATTCTGATTTTAACAGTTTCTATTTGTTACTCCACAACATGTTCACTTAGTACACATTTGTTATTCTCTCTACTTTAACTTTTCGGTCATGCTATGACCTATATACACTAGATTCGTTTTCTCTATTATTTTAAGGTCAATGTGTGGAATATGTCACATATATTTTTAAAAACTATTTTTTAATACTTTTATTAAAAGAAATAGAACAATACTCAAGTACTACATAAAAAAAATAAAATATAAAAAATACTCAAACTTTATAAATTAAAATCATATATTTATAAAGAACTTATTTTACTCCGCAAAAGAATTTAATATTTTTTATTTGGTATAATATTTTAATATCTAGAGTATTCTTGAAATTAAGTTATATAAAGATAAAGAGAAAGAGTTAATATTATATTAGTTCAAGACAATGTATTGCTTTTGAGTCGCATGTCTTTACATAAGCTAAACATGCTTAATATGAAAGGTGGCATCAATTTGCTTTGAACACGTTTTCTATATTATAGAAAAGGTTCAATTCCAATAAAAAGAATTTACCGTCGATTGGGTTAATTTTATTTAAATATATATTTTATATTATAAATGTCTTTTCAGAAGAACAGAGGGTTCGTGTCAAGTCAAGAGTATTTAGATTCTTAGTGATGTGTCGCAAAAAGATGCTAAATATTAGGACGTGTCATCAAATCTTTTCGCCACGTTGTACATATATAAGAGGTTTATTTACGAGGAGTGGAGTTGTTATTATACTATTCATCTCCATTTTTTTGGTATTATCACTACATGGTATGCGGTTCATTATTAGTATTTAAAAATAAAAATGGTAAAACTTCTCTAGAACATGAATTTAATTTTATTTAATATTTTAAATCATCGGTTCGGTTTATTAATAAACTAAAATTTATTTTGTTAAAAAAAGAAAAATATTAAACATATTTTTATTTTTATTAATTATTTTTTAATATCTATTCTATATTATATTAATTATTACAAAAATAAATATTTTATTTAAACTAAAATTTAATCCGTCTAATAATTTATTTATATCAACTAAAGACAACCATTTACCACAACAAACTAAAAATTAGCCACTCTTGATTTTTAATTAAAAAGCATACGGTGGTGTAATAATAAGAAATAATAAAGAGAAAATTATCCATAAATACATTTTCAAGTATGTAATCCCAAATAAGTATTCAAATATGAGATTACACTAGTAGTAAGAAGATAATATTTTTACTAAATTAGCCTTAATACCTAGAAGAAAGAGAAAGTAGGTTATTATTATTACAATTTTTACTTTCCCCCAAATCCCAAAAACTTTTAGAAACAAAAAAGACAATAGGATAAAGTCAGAGAAGAAGTTGAACCTAAAAGAACTCTGTCCACCGTCTCGTTTTGAGCGAACAAACTCCGGCGAGTGTAGCAGAACTATCGTGCGGAGCGATCGGCGAACTCCATAATCGCCTTGTAGACTATCTCTAGTTTTTTTGTCTGAAGCAAGAACAACCTGGGTCGGTCAAGTTCGTACTGTCGGAACTACAGTTAAGGTTCGGCCTCACATTTTTTCTTAATCGTGTTTAGTAGACTGCATGTCGGATGATATCCCTATGAACCATTTTAGTTCGATAATTAGCTTATTGGTTCAGTACTTTGGTTATATTTTCCGGCCGGTGATTGTACGGTAAGTTGTTTCAAAGGATGAAACATGGGTAGTTGTGGTTGTTTTAGTTGTTTGTATTAGCGTCTCGCGTCAGGGCTTCAACTGTGGGAAGATTTAGTTGTTTTACAGTGGTTTGTATTAGCGTATCGCTTCAGGCGATGAACTACCGGTAGTATGTAAGTGGTTTACAGCAGTTTGTTATAACGTCTCGCGTTAGGCTTGAACTGTGTCTGGTTTTTAGGCGTCTCGAAATGGGTTGTATAAGTGTCTCGCGTCGGGGACTATACTGTGGCTAGTTTGTAGGGGGTGTGCAGCAGTTTTTTATTGTGTATCGCGTTAGGGAGTGAAATGTGGGTTGGTTTTAGGTGGTTTACAATAGTTTGGTATAGTGACTCGCGCCATGGGCTGAAGTGTGGGTAGTTTTTATGCAGTTCACAGTAGTTCTCGTGTGTGTATCTTTTTTGTTGTTTTAATGCATTGTATGGATAGTTGGTGTGGGGTACATCTCGCGTGATACTCATGCTAGATTGGAAAACTGGTAGTCTGTTTGAGTACCGTTTGTCGCGTTATTAGGCGCGTATTAGGTACGGGTAACACACGCGACATGTAGTGAATATGTCGCGTCGTAGGGTTGGTCGTTGTAGCTAGAGCATGGGTCGTTGGCGTGTATCTCGCGCGAGAACAATTTGTTTATGCACGCGTTGTCTGTGTTAACTCATTAATGTTGGGTTTATAATGAGCTCTACAAGGACATAGTTCTACGAGGAGATATGCATTGCTAAAATCTAACATGGGTGTTCTTTTGTGCGTACAGGTTCTGCTATGGGAAAAGGTACTTTTTACAGGTCTGGTTTGGTAAACATATTAAATTTGCTGCAGAAATACATAGTGGTTAAGGAGCATATCGAGGCTACGAAGAACACACCATTCTATACTTTGCTGAAAACTTCCTTCATGCTAAGGAACGAAGATCTGCCAAAGAAGAGGTTTAACAAAGTTATAGATGAGACTATAAAGAGATATTCTGTAAAGAATAGGTGTTTTAGAATAGGTGCGAATCGGGTTAAGCTGACAACGAACGATGTTAAAGTCATCTTCGGTCTTAAACACAGAAAGGAGGAAATGTCGATGAACAGAACAAGGGGTTTCACTGGAAGATTTGCTGATGGTGCGGAGAACGAGTCTCCACTGATGCAGAAATATTTCTTGCGTCCAAGGGCGAGGAAAAGTGGACCGTCAAACCAAAAGGTTGTTTCAAATGCGATGATAAAGGTAGAAATAACAGATTATGAAATGTGGGGATGTTTTAGCATATACAATCAAATAACTACTGTCTGTTTTGATACATGAAGCAATAAAAATAGCTGCAAACGATGGAAGTGAGGAATCAATAACTGACGTTGCGAAGCTTTTGATACTCTTAATTTGTTCTACCCTATTCTACTTTGTATCTGAAGATATCATGGGCTGGACAATGGTTTTCTACGTAGAAGACATGCTCAAAATTAATGACTATGATTGGTCGAGAGAAATGGTCGAGAAGCTGATGAAGTCTATGGTTAATTGTTTGGAGAAAGGGACCATATTACGTCATCGGCTGCGTAGCAGTGTTATTGGTGTGTATTGAACTATTAGTAATTATATTGTTCTCTTATAAAAGTAATACGAGTGTGCCTTTTTTTCCCAGCCCTTTATAATAGAGCACACAATGCTAGAGGCAGATTTGGTAAGGTCAAACATGATACCTAGGTGCTACAAATGGTGGGGGTTTGAGTGCAAGGAGTCCACTATTGCGCTTGTTAAGAGGCTGAGGAAGCTGGCAGATGATGAGGTAATATATAGCTGTTTCAAGTTGTTTATGTATTGAATCGCGCTAGGCATAAATAACGTAGCGCGATATATATTAACTATGAAGCGCTCTATTGCGCGTGATGTATTTGCATCCAATCTCGTGTAGGGTGCATGATTCGTGTGAGAGACTCGCGCTGTATGCGGGAACAGGTTAAAAAATCAACAACAACGCCTGCACTGCATGCATCGCGTTAGATGTTGTTGGTGGGTGAGCGAATCGCGTTGTAGCTACAAAGTGACCCGCGCGTGAATCAGACGGTTGTATAACACGCATCGCGAGATGAGTACTAAGTCAGAACATGATTCGCGTCATAGTGATACTTCATTCGAATAATACGCGTCTTAAACGTGCATGTGCGCATTTTGTTTGAACATAATTGTTGCATGTTGCAAGTGTTGGAAGGAGAGGTCAAGTTAACAGAAGCTGAAGAAATGGCCTTCGGGTCGGGGGAGACTAGTGCAGGGTCTGTTAGGAAGTTGACAAGCAAAAGGAAAAAGACGATGATCAGTAGAAGAGGGAAGCGAGGCAAGTATATTAGTGGAGGGGAAACAAATAAGATGGAGATTGGACAGGGATCTGGAACAGCTGATTACCGGAGATTAGATGAGGCTTACGGGCAACAACTGCAGGGGTGGATGGATCAGAATAAAAATACACCCGAGAAAGAGGGCAGCTCAAGTACTCAGATGAAGAGGATGAAAGTTTACAAGGCAAGCGCTTGTAATATTTTATTTAAGAGGATGTAATCTGTTCATAAGAGAACCATTGGAAAATACAGATACTCGGTAGAAAACAAAAGGCTTAAGATTTCTCTTGCACGAAATAATCGACAAGTAAGTCGTTTAATAGGTTGTAAATTTTAATGATGCATTTTATATACTTTGGCTAATACTTGTTGAATTTCACCACAGATTGAAGAACTCCAAATGGAGGTTCCTTTGTTAACTTTGAAGCTTCGAGAACAAGCTGATAAAGGTAACGAAGATGATGAAGAGGTTGTTGGGGTTAATGAAGCACTAGGGAAGGTTTGTGTATTACCTTTTTGTTCGGTAGAAGAGGAGTCACCAGTGAAAAGAGTAGATGTATCAGTAATAGTGGATGAGGTTCCTAAAACCATAGTTTATGTCTCAAGAAAACATGGGTTCAAAAAGTTAGAAGAAGGACAGAAAAAACCTGATAAAGAAGAAGAAGTTGTAGAGGGTTCTACACCTGACGACAATGAAGAAGACACACATGAGGGGGTAGAAGATGGAGGTGAAACGGATGAGGAGAATAATGAATCTGGAGCTGCTGATGGACCAAACGATGTTAGCGAGACATCGGGGGAAGGGTAGGTAAATGAAAAAACTTCGTATGTTTTGGGAGTTGACAAATGCAGGCTTGTTGCGGGCACGGATGAGGCAGATATTGGTGGGGGTGCAGTAGGAGCGGATGCTGAGGTGCAAATTGCTATTGTACCCATAGAAGAAGAACTGAATATTGTTGTAGCTGAAACTGAACAAGAGTTTGAAGACCAAGCTGAGCAGCATGAGCCAAAACCCATTGAAGCATAAGAAAATGTTATCGTAGCCGAAACTGCTCAAGAGTTTCAAGACCAAGCTGAGCAAAATGTTATTATGGCAGCAGCACCTGAACCAATACCAATAGAAGCAGAACCTCTTGAGGTCGTAGCTGAAACTGCCCAAGAGTTACAGGCTGATGTTGTAGAAAAAGGGAGTACGAATGAGATTGCGGGAGAACAGAATCGTGCAGAGGCTGCAGTTGATACAGTTTGTGGCGATGTTGCTTCAAAAAGCACGGAGGCGGATTTGGCAATTGCAAATGTTGGTGAGCAAACAAGTGGGACAGAAATGAATACAACTGGGCCACATGAAACTCTCCGTAGCGTACCCAAGCCCATAAAGCAAGGAGATGAAGATGTAAGTGGATCTTAGTTTATTAAGATTAAACTTCTTATAGCTATCTTATAGTTGATTTGTTTTTAATTTGGCCAAGCTATTGTTTTTGAAACCTGGGATTTAAATAGGGGGTTTTAAAGGTTGTTTAATACATTAGGGAATGATTTTAAATTATCAAGTACCGCAAATCTTATGTTATAGCTATTATGTGATTAGTTTTGCAGTTTCAAAACTTGACATCTTCCTAACTCGCAATAAGTAAGCGGAATGTTATACCATATATCCTTTTTATATCACTTCATATTATAAGATCAAAACCCCAGCTGAACCAAGCACTTAAATTAATATTTACTGTCTAACGGAACCCCGGTGTCTTCTAAGTCGCGTAAGTGTAATAGCAAAATAGTAAGAGTTCACTGTAACGTATGCCTAATATTTAACTGCCTAAATCGCGTGGTGTAAGTCGCGTAAGGGCAATATTTAATTTCCTGAATCGCGTGATGGCAATGTTTATAAAGGCTTAACATCAAAGCGTAACTCACACATAATGATAGTCTACCAAGAATAATATTTATTGCGTAACACGCGTTGTGAGCCACTATATATTGCGTATCTCGCGTAGTATGCCATATGAAACATGTCTCGCGTCCCTGTATAATATAACACGCACCTTTGGTTACATTTTCCCAGGTATGTCATGTGAAAAAAGAAGGTTACAGAAAGGAATAATTACGTGCGCACAACGAACTATTAACCAAAAACTAAAACCGGAGTGGAATTGGGAGCTGCTATAACATCAACAAATGAGTTACAACCGAAGTTAGAAGTGCAACGCAAAGAAAATGTGGAAGTACTAACACAGCCCAAGATAAGAGAACAAATACGACCAGCAGTGGAAGTGGAAGCAGATTGTTTTGATCTTCCAAACCTTGATGATGTATTCCTATTGTGTACACAATAGGTTTTTTTGACGAAGTTTATAAGGCGGCGGCTATACACTCGAGTGGAGGAAAGTCGGGTGGCATTAGTGCGTCGAAAAGTGTGTTACGAGATGCACCTACAATGGTAAGTTCTAAACTATGGTAACAGTCATATGTTGAGTTGCAACTTGGTGATGGTTATTTAACACGATTTATGCCGTTTTACATTTAGTAGATAATATAAATCCAAATTGGGATTTACTTACTTAGTCGCAACAAACGGGAGCTATTCAACGAACTTGGGAAACAGAAACAACAACTACGAAGTTAATAGACGTTAGTCAATACCGCAAGGTTGTTGAAAAACAAGAAAACGAAGATCAACTAGACTCTGAAGTATGGTATTTGCCAGAACACAAATTTACATACCGGCTAAGTGTTAGTGTGACAGAGCTAATGGTCGTAGCATACGAAGGGGAGCTAGATTTCAAGGTAAAGTTTAGAAACTTGATATAACACAAATAATGGACAACTACTTTAGGTATAACTATGCTTTTTACGTGTTGTAGATCATCGATGCCTGGATATATAAGCTGCTTTAAGAATCAAACTGGATTGTACCTTTTAAAGGGCTCGATGACGAGTACAACTGTAGATATAAAGCTATTCATATTTTAGGGGTCGCAAGGGTTTGTATCTAATTAATAAATAGCCATTTAAAGTGAACAAGAAGTTTGATATTGTTATAATGTACACTGGTTCTATTACAGACATTACTAGCCAAAGAAGCAGATGTTACAAACGTTATTGGCGCAGTTTTTGAAAACGCGAAAGACACATTTATCGCATTCATTTCGGTATGCACCATAAATGAAAAAGGTACTAACCACTGGACGTTATTGGTAATAGACATAGAGAATAGTTCGGCCAAAAACTACAATCCTATGGCCCCTCTTAGCAAATTCACTCCAGACGACACTAGGAAAATTGGCGACGCCTTGGTAAGTAGTATGAAAGCTTATTCGATGACGATGTATGTTCATTGTTTGCAGGCTAATTATCCATTACGCATGATGGTGAATCGCACCATAATGGGCATTGTATACGTCTCGCGTCAGTCTGTGTGTGAATCACGTGTAAAAAGGATGGAACTCGCATCCTATTGTAAAGTGATTCGCAAAATTACGTGTACACATTTAACTTTGAAAATATAAACTAACATTTTTCTTATTGGAGAAGCTGAACTATTGTATGAAGAAGGGATACATACTACGTGTGAAGAATGGATACAAAGTTAGAGTTGCTAGAGAGATTCCACAGCAAGATAAATATTCGCTTGACTGTGGAGTGTTCGTCTGTCAGTATGCCAAAGATATTATCCAGCACTGGTTTGTAGGGAAGGAATATAGCATGTGTATGCCAGCTCAAGCACGCGCATAAATTTTTAACCACTTCCTGAATGATAAGAATACTAATATTAGGGCCTCAGATGTCTAGCACTGTATGTTGTACGTGACTCGCACCACATTTGTATGTTAACTAGCGTTGTATGTTGTACGTGACTCGCGCCTCAGGTGTAACTTAACTAGCATGATATGTTTTGTGTGAATTGGGCCACAATTGTAGGTTAACGCGCACTGTATGTTGTATGTAACTCGCGCCATAGTTGTAAAGTAACTAACAATGTATGTTTTGTGTGAATCACGCCACATTTGTAAGTTAACTAGCACTTTATGTTGGATGTGACTCGCGCCACATCCAAAAATTAACTAGCACCGCAAGTTTGGTGTGACTCGCGTCACCGTGGTAAGTTAACTAGCTCTGTATGTTGTTTGTGACTCGCGCCACAATTGCAAGTTAACAAGGACTGAATGTTGTATATGAGTCGCGCAACAGTTTCTTTTTTTGCCTCCTCTGACGCGTGATACTATGTGTATGTTTGTCGGACTATCACACGTGTTACGTTTGTAACACAGCAACGTTGAATGTTTTATGACACGAGTTACGCAGGTTAGCTCATTACCTAATACGCGTGATGAACTATATATTCAACTCCCGCCAAAAATGATTTAGTCATTGATATTGTCCCGCCAAAAACTAACCTACTAAATATTACCCGCCTAGTTACCCACGAAGTATTTCGCCCTTATATATACCTCCACAAAACTACATATAGTATACACTGAAACAATTAACACACTCCAAATAGAAAATAAGTATGAGTTGGTGCGTCGATGAAGACCAACACTTGCTTCAAGCCATGAAGTACGTGAAGACAACAAGCTCGAATGAAACGGCCGACGTTTATTTCGATCAAGTGTTATGCAGGATGTACTTTGACTATGGGAGGCTTGGATTTTTGGCCCCACGTTCGCACACGAGAAGAAGTCGCTGCGAGGTACAACGAACTGAAATCCAAACCCTTGCTACGTGGTTCTGATCTTTGTCTAGCTTTGCGCTTAGAGGTAGGAAACTTATGGGAGTGGGAAGATAATGATTGGATATCAAGAGATATGATTATGTACCTAAAGGAATCGATCGCACAGAGAGAAAATGCTATTGTTAATTGTTCACCGGTTAGATGTTAACCGTGGTTGTTTAATTAAGGCTTTATTTTTCACGTCGTCAAAAATGTAACTTTATTCGAAGAACAATGGAGTCTTTAAATTGGAAGTAATGGAATATATATGGTAATGATAAGAATGTTTGATATTTTGGTTAGTGTAAATTTTCATCAATTGGTTACAATTCGTGATTCCCTAAATGTTTCTCCGCCATTACGAACGTTGCCAGTTTCGCGCGTCGTAGGGGAAGAAGTTCCCTCGTGTTGAAGGCCAATCAAACGCAGCTAGAGTCATATTACGGTTCCATCTAGCACCATATTACGGGCTAATCTCGCGTCCTATGAAGCGCACATCTAGCGTCACATGACAGTTAAATCTAGCGTCATAATACGTGCACGTCTAGCACCATTAGACATGGACATCTAGCATCATATGATATGTTAATCTAGCGTCGTATGATGTGTCTATTTTCATCCATCCAGGGGCTTATGAACATAACATCTCGCGTCACATTGATCCATCTAGCGTTGTACAACACGAATATGACGGGTTGTGTCAATTATCATCTATCTAGCATCTTATGAATCAAACATCTCGCGTTATATTCATCCATCTCGCATTGTACAACACGAGAATGGGAGGGGTTGTCCATTATCATCTATCTAGCATCACATAAACTGCTTAATCGTCGTCAGATTCATTCATCTAGCGTTATACCATATTAGGTGACTCGCGTTGTGTCTATTATCATTCATCTAGCGTCTAATGAACCACACGTTTTGCGTGATATTAAACCATCTAGCCTTGTACAACACATATGTCTCGCGTTGTGTTCCATTTCATCACTTTAGGGTCCCATGAACTCAACATGTCGTGTGCTATTTCATGGGGGTTATTTTTTGGTTTGCAACATATAGAACGCAAGCAACGGGGTAATGGACACATTTATGTATATTTAATTTAACTAATAAACTGGAGCAAGTTACATTATTCAGCTAACCAAGTTCAAATATTCACTTGTTTATAATGTACTTAAGTATATATTATTTACTCAATCGTAAATTAAATAATAATAAACTTAAAAAAATCTATAATTAGAATTAATCAATAAGAGGAGAGTTGTAAAATATTTGGGTAGTAGTACGCCTTGGTTATCGTGATTCAAATTTAAATCGCGTAATAATCAATGGCTAGTGAAAAGATAATGGGATGTCTTTTCACTAATTGCATTGGGTTTATTAATGAACGATGTGACTTGGGTAGCTAAAGCACTCATTGCATGTACATTATATGCTCACTATGGTACTCGTTCTTTCCGAAATTATATAAATAGGCGTCTCGCATTTGCTTGCATGCTTATACATCAGACTATTAAAATTCTAAAAACTATTTAAATTCTATAGAAAAGAAAAACTCGACGATGAGCGGTTGAGACGACTCCTACGGCAATCACGGTTCTGACGGTACTTTTTCCGACGTGAGTTCTCGCTACTCGGACTACAAGCGGGAGATTACCACCGAGTACTCTTCTGACGTTGAGTCGGATCCTTTCTCTCCCTCGCTTTCACCTACGACTGAGTATTCGTCTGAGTACTCCCTGTCGTGGCCGGACAAGGATTCCGACATCGACAAAGGATACTGAAGAACAAGAAGACGAAGATGGGCAAGAGGAAGATAACTCCTAGGAAGTCTTCGAATGACTCATCGGACGATTCTTACTGGGGGGAGGAAACCGATTACGAGGATTAAGAGGAGGAGGATGAAGAGGAGGAGAATGAAGAGACAGACGAGGAGTCTGACGATGAGGAGGACACATCTGAGGAGGGTAACTCTTCAGATTATTAAGATATGCTTGTGTTATTTCAAACTGTAGTTGTTTTTTGTGCTTTTAATTGGTAAACCCTTTTGCATTTGGTTGTTTTTTATTAGGGTTTAGTATCTGGGCATGGGTAGGCCCTCTCTTATCCATATGTATTAAGTTTTGTCTTTCTTCCTTCCTTTGCAATGTTAAAATTACCAATGGATCTGATTGTCTGTTTCGATAGTTTGATAGAGTATTTGACACCCACCAATTGAAAAACATAATACAGTAGAGATGTGTAGTAAATTTGTTCGTCACGCGGTGTAAAGCCTACATAATTCGCGCTGAGAAAATGTAAAACTAATTAACACATAAAAGAATTGAGATGAATAAGGTGACTTATCATGCAGTATGTATCCTCAATGAATTGCGTATATACCTCGCGTTAGAGTGGAAGTGAAACTAATATAGCATCATAGAAGACGAACATGTCGGGTGTCTGAAGCAACAAGATCGTGTCTAGCGTCATATCATATTCACAGCTCGCGTCGTATCATAGTTAAGTCTAGCGTAGTGCACGTAATTCTAGCATGCTTTGCAAAGCGTCAACGCAACTAGCGTCATATCTCAATAATATCACGTGCACCTTGTGAAAGTGCAACGTGACTAGCATCGTCATAGACGACCATCTCGCGCGATGTAATCCAGGAACAACTAGTCGAGCGTCGTATAATACTGACATCTCGCGCTACGTACGAAACTTAGGCACGTCTAGTGTTACGTTACAATAACATCTACCGTGATTTAAGCAAAATTCAAGTAATCTACGATAACAGATGAAAACTTCTATGTCATGAAAGGGTATCAACTGAAATTTTTTGGGCGAATAGCATATTCGCATCTAGCGTCGTATAATACTTACGTCTAGCGTAGTGCACGTAATTCTAGCATCCTTTGCAAAACGTCAAGGCATCTAGCGTCATATCTCAATAGTATCTCGCGCACCTTTTGAAAGTGCAGCGTGACTAACGTCATCATACATGACCATCCCGCGCGATGTAATCCGGGCCAAACTAAATTATCGTCGTATAATACTAACATCTCGCGCTACGTACGAAACTTAGACCCGTCTAGCGTTACGTTACAATAACGTCTACCGTGATTTAAGAAAACTTTAAGTAATCTACGATAACATATGAAAACTTCTATGTCATTACAGGGTATCAACTGAAAAGGTTTGGACGAATACCATGAGAAAGATACAAAACAAGTGGAATCAAGTTAATACATACTAAATAAAACAAATATAAACAAAATAAGATTTCGACGGGGAGCTCATAATGTCATATCATATGTCCTTTGGTTGTGTCCAAATTTAAAGCAACGACCACAGCGTAAGTGGGTAGATGATACTTCTCCTCTAGATGTAATCCTCTTCTTCCTTGGCCTTCCAGCTCGCCTTTTTATGTTAGGAGGTAGAACAACAGGTCCTTCGGATTCGTTAGATGATGAACTTTCACCATAGTCGGTTATTGCAGGTATGCTAAACGAATAAGTGGATCTGTAAATACTTACAGTGTAGAATGGTTCTACCAACGTCATAGGATCTTCGTTCACGGATGTTATTGCAGCCAATGAGTGAGCACATGGAAAACACTCTTGCTTCCATGAACCACATGAACACTTAAAATCAAGTATGTTGACAACCATAACTGGTTCAGAATAAACTTCGAATGAACCCGCAGAAGACTTAGATACCACCCAGGTTCTACCCATTTGAACATTCTCCTTAAACTGCTTCTCATATTCGGGGCATAAATAATTGTTCCAGCTAAGCCCTTCTGAATAACGTCTAGAAATCTGAGTCATTAGCATAACTCTAATATTGTCTATCATTTCAACAATCGGTAGATTGCAAAACTTTTTAATCTGATTGTTAAAGGATTCGGAAGCAGATGATGCCATCGCCCCATAACGTTTGCCAATCACGAATGGCTGGGCGTACTTATCGGGCGGTAAATTCTCGACGAAAGCCTTAACATTTTTATCAGATCTACTTAAAAACTTGGAAAGTCTCTCATTAAAAATTTCAACTGTTGGAGCGTAAGCACAACCTTTGAATCGCTTCAACATTTTATTCTTAAACTCGCGGTTGGTGCAGTCAAGAGCTGTCTTCAAATTATTAAGCAGATTATATATACAGTAAGCATTAAAGTAGTTTGGGTAAATAACGGAAACAACATTAATAATACCAGAATTTCTGTCGGAAATAAAAGTGATTTGACGATTTAACAAATGAGGTTTAAGACATTCCATGAACCACATCCAGTTATCGGAATCTTCACCACCGAAAATACCAAAAACAACTGGAAAAATGCCTGCAATATGAAAATAGGTTTTGGGAGTCTATAATATAAGGATATATGAATTGATTAAGGCGTGATTGCTATGATGCAGCTACTATCTCGTGTGATGTTGCATATAGTATATAACGTACCGCGCGTTGTGTAACTATAATCAACCTAAGCATCGCACGATTGCTTAGGATGCTAAAGTCGGTCAATCGTGAATCATTAACATTGGGTGAGGGCACCCCGCGTTATATGTACGTTATTTATCGGGTTTCTGAGATACGCATTATTCTAACTTATTACGAAGTATATAGATCTACTTTTACAAGAAGGTCTAAAACACACCGTTATTGCCATCCTTCGCCACTACAGACAGCAAAACACTGTCTCGCGTGATGTTGCATATGGTATATAACGTATCACGCGTTATGTAACTATAATCAACCTAAGCATCGCGCGATGGCTTAGGATGGTAAAGTCGGTCAATCGCGAATCATTAACATTGGGTGAGGCCACCTCACGTTATATTTACGCTATTTATCGGTTTTCTGAGATACGCATTATTCTATCTTATTACCAAGCATATAGATCTACATTTGCAAAAAGGTCTAAACAACACCGTTGTTGCCGTCCTTCGCCACTGCAGACAGCAAAACACCACCATGTTGCCGTTTAAATGGGTACCGTCCACGTACTGCAATGGTCGACATGAGTGAAAGCCTTTAATGCATGATCCGAAAGCCACAAAACATCTCCTAAAGACATTCCCAAAACCAACCTCCAAATGACAATCCGTAGTAATATCTCGACTTTTAAATCTTCTAAAATATGCATTCAGCAACCCAAACGAAGTATTTTAATCTCCAAAAACTTCCCTCCTCGCCTTCTCTAATGCATTCCACGATAAACAGTAAGAAATATCTAGACCATAGTCTTGTTTGACAGAAGACTGAATAGTTTTTGCTGTTAAAGAATCACTTGTCCTAATTGATTCATGTATTTCATCCGCGATTAAATCAGACGTCAAATGCCTACTTTTTTTCTTGGGAAATACCGGGCTACATGAATAGGTGTTGGCAAAGCGCTTGATTATCATGAAACCAGTGCTAGAATCTATTGATGCATACAGTCGCCATTTACAACCGGACTTTTTGTTGACACAGTAAGCAGTGATCTTAGTGGATGTATTATACATATACTTGAAAGCAAAACCAAGCTCTAAAGCATATCGGCATAAAGATAACCTTAAACCAGAGGCACCATCAGCGAATGTCTGACAAACTCCTGTGATAACATCAACCCAACCCGTAGTGGCAAGATGTCTTTTTTTTATGTTGCGAACAGATTAAACCATTATTACTCTCCCCGCTTAATAAATGATCATCACAGGGTTCTACAAAGCTTGCGGTAGGTTGTTTACCAATGTCATGTGCATCTGTTTCGACTACTCGTTGTTCTATAAAGAAGCTAACGCTATTCAGACGCTCCACATTGATATAAACAGTTAATCCAATGAAATCAGTCTCGTTAGTAAACAAGCAGTAATTTTCACCGCCACAGAAGTAGGAAATAGTGTAGCAACCGTTAACCATATCATCCCATCTACCTTCAATATATTTTTCAATAAATTCAAAGTTTTCAAACGCGCTAAAAGGAACGATCGAAGTCTGCTTCAAATATTTAAAAATACAAACTTTTTGCTTAGACATCTAGTACGCTGCAAATGATAAACATAATGAGTTGAGGTGAGGGAGTTTCCCTAAATCGCGTCAGTCCAAGCGTGAGTGACTCGCGTTGTCGTAGGTACTGAAACTCACGTACAAGATAGGTAACTCGCGTTATATAAAGGGGAATAATATAATACGTTCGCAAGGGCGCGATATATATCCACTATACCTCCTAGGTGACTCGCGTAGTATGTATCTGAGTTGACTCGCGCGAAAGGTGAATCACTATACACTTCGGTTAGCTCCTCCAGTGGCAAACCTATCTCGCTTCATATTTAAATTCAATTTTTAAAAAATAAATCGCGCGAATTGTCGGATGTTGTACGCTACAACTCGTGTACATTACTATAACAGAGAACAACGCGAGACAAGGTATACAGTAAAATGAAAAAGTCAACTGCACCTATCGTCTTCAACAAAACACCAGGTAAGATATAAACGCCATTAAAGAACCTGTACCAAATCTCAACTATGAAAAAACTTAAAAAGACTGGATTCCAGCTCCACATAACCTAAACAACACTTTAATGTAAACAGAATAAAGTTGAAATCTTTGACAACTAAAAAAACCCAGGAACTAACAAAACCCAGGAACTAACAAAAGTTGAAAAAAAAAACAAAACCCAGCTTCTACTCGTGAAAAACATAACAAAAGTTGATACAAGCTTACCTCTTTTCTGATTTCGGGAACCAGTTTAAACAAATAGATTGATTGAAAATGGTTTCTTTAGAAAAATGTATAGGTTCATTACAACTTTTCAAAATAGCAGACTAGGTTGTACTATTAAAATATTAAAATTTGAATTGTTGTTCGAAAATAGATTGACACATTTGAGAGTATTTCAGGAAGGGAAATATTAGCTGAGTACTAAATAGGAATTAGTTTGTTGAGATAGATATTTAGTAGGCGTAAAAGAAAATTGGGGTACTAGATAATAATAAGTTTGGCGAAAATGTATTTAGTGTGACATTTCCCAATAATAAAATGATATTATTCCAGCTATTGCTAGGCTGTAAATAGATCCTTGAATATTGTGAAAATAGATCCTTAATATTGTGCCGTCTTCGAGGATATCCTTGTATGTTCAAAACACTAACATTGATATTCACACTAAATCCAACATTTCAATTGGTTTGTTACCAAATTATAATGTTATCATGGTTGTTATTATCTATACTAAATTGTTGCATAAAATTGAGAACAACAAACATGCAAATAACTCACATTTAACGGTAAAATTTAACCGCTCACAAATTAAACTTCGAACTAAATCTAAACACAAACCAAAAAGCTATTTTGGTTTTAAACACTCCTGAATTTGAGTTATTTCGAAAACTAAACTAAGTTTTTAAGAAAATACACTTTGTATATTTTTTATATTTATAATAACAAGAATAAAATTTCTAAATTACCTTTTGTTACATTAACAATATCCCTTATAAATAGTAATACATAAAAAGACACTTATTGCATATCAAAATCAATAGTATTCTTTGAAAAGTCGTTAGTAGCTCCAATTCCCACAAGTTCATTGCTAAAAGATAGAACATGCTAAGAAATTTGAGAGTCAATTTTTAGCTGGAACAAAATTAAATTTTAGCTCTTCAACTCTTTGGCCTTGTAAATATATACCAATTCTAATAAAAAACATATTTTTAATTAAAAATAATATAATAAAATTTAATATATTATCCAGAAAAAATTGATTATATATCAAAATTGGCTTCACTTTTGAAGATACCAATTTTCATCCGAAAAGCAAGGAGCTTGATATTCGAATTTTGTAAAAAAAAGTACTATATCAACTACCATGAAGGTGTTGACGGACAAACTACATAGTGAATCCACATGCCACCGCTACCGTCATTCAATTAGCAGATTTTGAACGGTTGGAAAAATATAATGATTTTGATACGAAACAAACAATGATGGTCACATTTTCTAAACCAAAAGTAAAATATGAAATAGTATACTGAAGAATATATTAATAAACCAAAAAAATGACGATGTGGAAAAATTAATTATAAAAGAATACTTAACATTACACACAAACACAATATCCTCTTAACAACCCAAACCAATGTTTAACAACTCCTATTAAAAATTTTGAGGAAGTAAAAGTTTGCAACAGGAGAAAAAGAAACATAACTCATATATATAACAAAGATATATTAGTAGAATATAACATGACATTGACCACCAACGAACCTAACATAGAAATATAGATGGTAAAAATTCATAACAATCAATGCTTAACCCTGATCAAATGAAGAACAACTTTTTTTTACTCCAGCCTATGATGAACGAAGGCTATTAATAGTAATTTTTTAACTATATATGTATTTTTCTGACCTAAGTAACCAAGAATAATTGGTGCATGACGCTTAAGATAATGTTGAGTTCAAGAATTTTAAAAATATCTATTAGTTTACCAGATTTTATTGCTAATATTGATGTGTATAGGTCTTATGAGATCCTTTATCCGACCATAACTAGAAGATCTCCTTCATGTTTATATCAGGGAAGTGGGAGTATGAAATTTCTATAAAGTATGATTAACTTGAACATGTATATGCAAACACGTAAAATATTATTCGTGTGATTTTGTTGTAACCCAACCAATGCATATCTATTTGTACTTATATCTTATATGCGTGTTTGATTATAATGTAGAATATGGCCAATACTAGTAGTTATGAATAAATGTGTACAAGGGAGGTAAGACAAATCCATTGTCGGTGCTTGTTGTTGTTGTCTATTAAACGTGGTCGTTAAGTCTCACTCTCTTTTTACAAATAAAAATTCTTATTAGCAAGTTTGTGGCTCGTTCAAAGCTAACCATGCATGCTGATGAAAATGCAAGGGAAATCTAATTGTTACCGGGGAGAAGGCCAACCGAGAGGATATATTCTTCAACACATATACAACGAATATTAGTCAGAGGCTAGATTGTATTCCCAAAGAAGAAAAAATAAAAAAGATGCATAAGAGGCCTCCTCGATCAAGTGGGAGGTAAAAAAAAGCTAATCGCGTAACTGATGTTGAGGGTGGCCAAAGAAAAGAAGTCACTAAAAAAACATACTACATGTAAAACCGAGCATGCTCGCTAAATAAAATATTGGCATGGTGAAGTTGTCGCCATAAGGAGATAATTGTGATGGTCGTCAAGGAGAATACGTAGAATTCAAAGTGTCAGGACAAAGAAATGTTACATGTTGATGAATAACGAAGTCCTTGTATCTCCAAAAATGAACCATTTTACACTTTGAATTCTACGTATTCTCCTTGACGACCATCACAATTATCTCCTTATGGCGACAACTTCACCATGCCAATATTTTATTTAGCGAGCATGCTCGGTTTTACATGTAGTATGTTTTTTTAGTGACTTCTTTTCTTTGGCCACCCTCAACATCAGTTACGCGATTAGCTTTTTTTTACCTCCCACTTGATCGAGGAGGCCTCTTATGCATCTTTTTTATTTTTTCTTCTTTGGGAATACAATCTAGCCTCTGACTAATATTCGTTGTATATGTGTTGAAGAATATATCCTCTCGGTTGGCCTTCTCCCCGGTAACAATTAGATTTCCCTTGCATTTTCATCAGCATGCATGGTTAGCTTTGAACGAGCCACAAACTTGCTAATAAGAATTTTTATTTGTAAAAAGAGAGTGAGACTTAACGACCACGTTTAATAGACAACAACAACAAGCACCGACAATGGATTTGTCTTACCTCCCTTGTACACATTTATTCATAACTACTAGTATTGGCCATATTCTACATTATAATCAAACACGCATATAAGATATAAGTACAAATAGATATGCATTGGTTGGGTTACAACAAAATCACACGAATAATATTTTACGTGTTTGCATATACATGTTCAAGTTAATCATACTTTATAGAAATTTCATACTCCCACTTCCCTGATATAAACATGAAGGAGATCTTCTAGTTATGGTCGGATAAAGGATCTCATAAGACCTATACACATCAATATTAGCAATAAAATCAGGTAAACTAATAGATATTTTTAAAATTCTTGAACTCAACATTATCTTAAGCGTCATGCACCAATTATTCTTGGTTACTTAGGTCAGAAAAATACATATATCGTTAAAAAATTACTATTAATAGCCTTCGTTCATCATAGGCTGGAGTAAAAAAAAGTTGTTCTTCATTTGATCAGGGTTAAGCATTGATTGTTATGAATTTTTACCATCTATATTTCTATGTTAGGTTCGTTGGTGGTCAATGTCATGTTATATTCTACTAATATATCTTTGTTATATATATGAGTTATGTTTCTTTTTCTCCTGTTGCAAACTTTTACTTCCTCAAAATTTTTAATAGGAGTTGTTAAACATTGGTTTGGGTTGTTAAGAGGATATTGTGTTTGTGTGTAATGTTAAGTATTCTTTTATAATTAATTTTTCCACATCGTCATTTTTTTGGTTTATTAATATATTCTTCAGTATACTATTTCATATTTTACTTTTGGTTTAGAAAATGTGACCATCATTGTTTGTTTCGTATCAAAATCATTATATTTTTCCAACCGTTCAAAATCTGCTAATTGAATGACGGTAGCGGTGGCATGTGGATTCACTATGTAGTTTGTCCGTCAACACCTTCATGGTAGTTGATATAGTACTTTTTTTTACAAAATTCGAATATCAAGCTCCTTGCTTTTCGGATGAAAATTGGTATCTTCAAAAGTGAAGCCAATTTTGATATATAATCAATTTTTTCTGGATAATATATTAAATTTTATTATATTATTTTTAATTAAAAATATGTTTTTTATTAGAATTGGTATATATTTACAAGGCCAAAGAGTTGAAGAGCTAAAATTTAATTTTGTTCCAGCTAAAAATTGACTCTCAAATTTCTTAGCATGTTCTATCTTTTAGCAATGAACTTGTGGGAATTGGAGCTACTAACGACTTTTCAAAGAATACTATTGATTTTGATATGCAATAAGTGTCTTTTTATGTATTACTATTTATAAGGGATATTGTTAATGTAACAAAAGGTAATTTAGAAATTTTATTCTTGTTATTATAAATATAAAAAATATACAAAGTGTATTTTCTTAAAAACTTAGTTTAGTTTTCGAAATAACTCAAATTCAGGAGTGTTTAAAACCAAAATAGCTTTTTGGTTTGTGTTTAGATTTAGTTCGAAGTTTAATTTGTGAGCGGTTAAATTTTACCGTTAAATGTGAGTTATTTGCATGTTTGTTGTTCTCAATTTTATGCAACAATTTAGTATAGATAATAACAACCATGATAACATTATAATTTGGTAACAAACCAATTGAAATGTTGGATTTAGTGTGAATATCAATGTTAGTGTTTTGAACATACAAGGATATCCTCGAAGACGGCACAATATTAAGGATCTATTTTCACAATATTCAAGGATCTATTTACAGCCTAGCAATAGCTGGAATAATATCATTTTATTATTGGGAAATGTCACACTAAATACCTTTTCGCCAAACTTATTATTATCTAGTACCCCAATTTTCTTTTACGCCTACTAAATATCTATCTCAACAAACTAATTCCTATTTAGTACTCAGCTAATATTTCCCTTCCTGAAATACTCTCAAATGTGTCAATCTATTTTCGAACAACAATTCAAATTTTAATATTTTAATAGTACAACCTAGTCTGCTATTTTGAAAAGTTGTAATGAACCTATACATTTTTTTAAAGAAACCATTTTCAATCAATCTATTTGTTTAAACTGGTTCCCGAAATCAGAAAAGAGGTAAGCTTGTATCAACTTTTGTTATGTTTTTCACGAGTAGAAGCTGGGTTTTGTTTTTTTTTTCAACTTTTGTTAGTTCCTGGGTTTTGTTAGTTCCTGGGTTTTTTTAGTTGTCAAAGATTTCAACTTTATTCTGTTTACATTAAAGTGTTGTTTAGGTTATGTGGAGCTGGAATCCAGTCTTTTTAAGTTTTTTCATAGTTGAGATTTGGTACAGGTTCTTTAATGGCGTTTATATCTTACCTGGTGTTTTGTTGAAGACGATAGGTGCAGTTGACTTTTTCATTTTACTGTATACCTTGTCTCGCGTTGTTCTCTGTTATAGTAATGTACACGAGTTGTAGCGTACAACATCCGACAATTCGCGCGATTTATTTTTTAAAAATTGAATTTAAATATGAAGCGAGATAGGTTTGCCACTGGAGGAGCTAACCGAAGTGTATAGTGATTCACCTTTCGCGCGAGTCAACTCAGATACATACTACGCGAGTCACCTAGGAGGTATAGTGGATATATATCGCGCCCTTGCGAACGTATTATATTATTCCCCTTTATATAACGCGAGTTACCTATCTTGTACGTGAGTTTCAGTACCTACGACAACGCGAGTCACTCACGCTTGGACTGACGCGATTTAGGGAAACTCCCTCACCTCAACTCATTATGTTTATCATTTGCAGCGTACTAGATGTCTAAGCAAAAAGTTTGTATTTTTAAATATTTGAAGCAGACTTCGATCGTTCCTTTTAGCGCGTTTGAAAACTTTGAATTTATTGAAAAATATATTGAAGGTAGATGGGATGATATGGTTAACGGTTGCTACACTATTTCCTACTTCTGTGGCGGTGAAAATTACTGCTTGTTTACTAACGAGACTGATTTCATTGGATTAACTGTTTATATCAATGTGGAGCGTCTGAATAGCGTTAGCTTCTTTATAGAACAACGAGTAGTCGAAACAGATGCACATGACATTGGTAAACAACCTACCGCAAGCTTTGTAGAACCCTGTGATGATCATTTATTAAGCGGGGAGAGTAATAATGGTTTAATCTGTTCGCAACATAAAAAAAAGACATCTTGCCACTACGGGTTGGGTTGATGTTATCACAGGAGTTTGTCAGACATTCGCTGATGGTGCCTCTGGTTTAAGGTTATCTTTATGCCGATATGCTTTAGAGCTTGGTTTTGCTTTCAAGTATATGTATAATACATCCACTAAGATCACTGCTTACTGTGTCAACAAAAAGTCCGGTTGTAAATGGCGACTGTATGCATCAATAGATTCTAGCACTGGTTTCATGATAATCAAGCGCTTTGCCAACACCTATTCATGTAGCCCGATATTTCCCAAGAAAAAAAGTAGGCATTTGACGTCTGATTTAATCGCGGATGAAATACATGAATCAATTAGGACAAGTGATTCTTTAACAGCAAAAACTATTCAGTCTTCTGTCAAACAAGACTATGGTCTAGATATTTCTTACTGTTTATCGTGGAATGCATTAGAGAAGGCGAGGAGGGAAGTTTTTGGAGATTAGAATACTTCGTTTGGGTTGCTGAATGCATATTTTAGAAGATTTAAAAGTCGAGATATTACTACGGATTGTCATTTGGAGGTTGGTTTTGGGAATGTCTTCAGGAGATGTTTTGTGGCTTTCGGATCATGCATTAAAGGCTTTCACTCATGTCGACCATTGCAGTACGTGGACGGTACCCATTTAAACGGCAACATGGTGGTGTTTTGCTGTCTGCAGTGGCGAAGGACGGCAACAACGGTGTTGTTTAGACCTTTTTGCAAATGTAGATCTATATGCTTGGTAATAAGATAGAATAATGCGTATCTCAGAAAACCGATAAATAGCGTAAATATAACGTGAGGTGGCCTCACCCAATGTTAATGATTCGCGATTGACCGACTTTACCATCCTAAGCCATCGCGCGATGCTTAGGTTGATTATAGTTACATAACGCGTGATACGTTATATACCATATGCAACATCACGCGAGACAGTGTTTTGCTGTCTGTAGTGGCGAAGGATGGCAATAACGGTGTGTTTTAGACCTTCTTGTAAAAGTAGATCTATATACTTCGTAATAAGTTAGAATAATGCGTATCTCAGAAACCCGATAAATAACGTACATATAACGCGGGGTGCCCTCACCCAATGTTAATGATTCACGATTGACCGACTTTAGCATCCTAAGCAATCGTGCGATGCTTAGGTTGATTATAGTTACACAACGCGCGGTACGTTATATACTATATGCAACATCACACGAGATAGTAGCTGCATCATAGCAATCACGCCTTAATCAATTCATATATCCTTATATTATAGACTCCCAAAACCTATTTTCATATTGCAGGCATTTTTCCAGTTGTTTTTGGTATTTTCGGTGGTGAAGATTCCGATAACTGGATGTGGTTCATGGAATGTCTTAAACCTCATTTGTTAAATCGTCAAATCACTTTTATTTCCGACAGAAATTCTGGTATTATTAATGTTGTTTCCGTTATTTACCCAAACTACTTTAATGCTTACTGTATATATAATCTGCTTAATAATTTGAAGACAGCTCTTGACTGCACCAACCGCGAGTTTAAGAATAAAATGTTGAAGCGATTCAAAGGTTGTGCTTACGCTCCAACAGTTGAAATTTTTAATGAGAGACTTTCCAAGTTTTTAAGTAGATCTGATAAAAATGTTAAGGCTTTCGTCGAGAATTTACCGCCCGATAAGTACGCCCAGCCATTCGTGATTGGCAAACGTTATGGGGCGATGGCATCATCTGCTTCCGAATCCTTTAACAATCAGATTAAAAAGTTTTGCAATCTACCGATTGTTGAAATGATAGACAATATTAGAGTTATGCTAATGACTCAGATTTCTAGACGTTATTCAGAAGGGCTTAGCTGGAACAATTATTTATGCCCCGAATATGAGAAGCAGTTTAAGGAGAATGTTCAAATGGGTAGAACCTGGGTGGTATCTAAGTCTTCTGCGGGTTCATTCGAAGTTTATTCTGAACCAGTTATGGTTGTCAACATACTTGATTTTAAGTGTTCATGTGGTTCATGGAAGCAAGAGTGTTTTCCATGTGCTCACTCATTGGCTGCAATAACATCCGTGAACGAAGATCCTATGACGTTGGTAGAACCATTCTACACTGTAAGTATTTACAGATCCACTTATTCGTTTAGCATACCTGCAATAACCGACTATGGTGAAAGTTCATCATCTAACGAATCCGAAGGACCTGTTGTTCTACCTCCTAACATAAAAAGGCGAGCTGGAAGGCCAAGGAAGAAGAGGATTACATCTAGAGGAGAAGTATCATCTACCCACTTACGCTGTGGTCGTTGCTTTAAATTTGGACACAACCAAAGGACATATGATATGACATTATGAGCTCCCCGTCGAAATCTTATTTTGTTTATATTTGTTTTATTTAGTATGTATTAACTTGATTCCACTTGTTTTGTATCTTTCTCATGGTATTCGTCCAAACCTTTTCAGTTGATACCCTGTAATGACATAGAAGTTTTCATATGTTATCGTAGATTACTTAAAGTTTTCTTAAATCACGGTAGACGTTATTGTAACGTAACGCTAGACGGGTCTAAGTTTCGTACGTAGCGCGAGATGTTAGTATTATACGACGATAATTTAGTTTGGCCCGGATTACATCGCGCGGGATGGTCATGTATGATGACGTTAGTCACGCTGCACTTTCAAAAGGTGCGCGAGATACTATTGAGATATGACGCTAGATGCCTTGACGTTTTGCAAAGGATGCTAGAATTACGTGCACTACGCTAGACGTAAGTATTATACGACGCTAGATGCGAATATGCTATTCGCCCAAAAAATTTCAGTTGATACCCTTTCATGACATAGAAGTTTTCATCTGTTATCGTAGATTACTTGAATTTTGCTTAAATCACGGTAGATGTTATTGTAACGTAACACTAGACGTGCCTAAGTTTCGTACGTAGCGCGAGATGTCAGTATTATACGACGCTCGACTAGTTGTTCCTGGATTACATCGCGCGAGATGGTCGTCTATGACGATGCTAGTCACGTTGCACTTTCACAAGGTGCACGTGATATTATTGAGATATGACGCTAGTTGCGTTGACGCTTTGCAAAGCATGCTAGAATTACGTGCACTACGCTAGACTTAACTATGATACGACGCGAGCTGTGAATATGATATGACGCTAGACACGATCTTGTTGCTTCAGACACCCGACATGTTCGTCTTCTATGATGCTATATTAGTTTCACTTCCACTCTAACGCGAGGTATATACGCAATTCATTGAGGATACATACTGCATGATAAGTCACCTTATTCATCTCAATTCTTTTATGTGTTAATTAGTTTTACATTTTCTCAGCGCGAATTATGTAGGCTTTACACCGCGTGACGAACAAATTTACTACACATCTCTACTGTATTATGTTTTTCAATTGGTGGGTGTCAAATACTCTATCAAACTATCGAAACAGACAATCAGATCCATTGGTAATTTTAACATTGCAAAGGAAGGAAGAAAGACAAAACTTAATACATATGGATAAGAGAGGGCCTACCCATGCCCAGATACTAAACCCTAATAAAAAACAACCAAATGCAAAAGGGTTTACCAATTAAAAGCACAAAAAACAACTACAGTTTGAAATAACACAAGCATATCTTAATAATCTGAAGAGTTACCCTCCTCAGATGTGTCCTCCTCATCGTCAGACTCCTCGTCTGTCTCTTCATTCTCCTCCTCTTCATCCTCCTCCTCTTAATCCTCGTAATCGGTTTCCTCCCCCCAGTAAGAATCGTCCGATGAGTCATTCGAAGACTTCCTAGGAGTTATCTTCCTCTTGCCCATCTTCGTCTTCTTGTTCTTCAGTATCCTTTGTCGATGTCGGAATCCTTGTCCGGCCACGACAGGGAGTACTCAGACGAATACTCAGTCGTAGGTGAAAGCGAGGGAGAGAAAGGATCCGACTCAACGTCAGAAGAGTACTCGGTGGTAATCTCCCGCTTGTAGTCCGAGTAGCGAGAACTCACGTCGGAAAAAGTACCGTCAGAACCGTGATTGCCGTAGGAGTCGTCTCAACCGCTCATCGTCGAGTTTTTCTTTTCTATAGAATTTAAATAGTTTTTAGAATTTTAATAGTCTGATGTATAAGCATGCAAGCAAATGCGAGACGCCTATTTATATAATTTCGGAAAGAACGAGTACCATAGTGAGCATATAATGTACATGCAATGAGTGCTTTAGCTACCCAAGTCACATCGTTCATTAATAAACCCAATGCAATTAGTGAAAAGACATCCCATTATCTTTTCACTAGCCATTGATTATTACGCGATTTAAATTTGAATCACGATAACCAAGGCGTACTACTACCCAAATATTTTACAACTCTCCTCTTATTGATTAATTCTAATTATAGATTTTTTTAAGTTTATTATTATTTAATTTACGATTGAGTAAATAATATATACTTAAGTACATTATAAACAAGTGAATATTTGAACTTGGTTAGCTGAATAATGTAACTTGCTCCAGTTTATTAGTTAAATTAAATATACATAAATGTGTCCATTACCCCGTTGCTTGCGTTCTATATGTTGCAAACCAAAAAATAACCCCCATGAAATAGCACGCGACATGTTGAGTTCATGGGACCCTAAAGTGATGAAATGGAACACAACGCGAGACATATGTGTTGTACAAGGCTAGATGGTTTAATATCACGCAAAACGTGTGGTTCATTAGACGCTAGATGAATGATAATAGACACAACGCGAGTCACCTAATATGGTATAACGCTAGATGAATGAATCTGACGACGATTAAGCAGTTTATGTGATGCTAGATAGATGATAATGGACAACCCCTCCCATTCTCGTGTTGTACAATGCGAGATGGATGAATATAACGCGAGATGTTTGATTCATAAGATGCTAGATAGATGATAATTGACACAACCCGTCATATTCGTGTTGTACAACGCTAGATGGATCAATGTGACGCGAGATGTTATGTTCATAAGCCCCTGGATGGATGAAAATAGACACATCATACGACGCTAGATTAACATATCATATGATGCTAGATGTCCATGTCTAATGGTGCTAGACGTGCACGTATTATGACGCTAGATTTAACTGTCATGTGACGCTAGATGTGCGCTTCATAGGACGCGAGATTAGCCCGTAATATGGTGCTAGATGGAACCGTAATATGACTCTAGCTGCGTTTGATTGGCCTTCAACACGAGGGAACTTCTTCCCCTACGACGCGCGAAACTGGCAACGTTCGTAATGGCGGAGAAACATTTAGGGAATCACGAATTGTAACCAATTGATGAAAATTTACACTAACCAAAATATCAAACATTCTTATCATTACCATATATATTCCATTACTTCCAATTTAAAGACTCCATTGTTCTTCGAATAAAGTTACATTTTTGACGACGTGAAAAATAAAGCCTTAATTAAACAACCACGGTTAACATCTAACCGGTGAACAATTAACAATAGCATTTTCTCTCTGTGCGATCGATTCCTTTAGGTACATAATCATATCTCTTGATATCCAATCATTATCTTCCCACTCCCATAAGTTTCCTACCTCTAAGCGCAAAGCTAGACAAAGATCAGAACCACGTAGCAAGGGTTTGGATTTCAGTTCGTTGTACCTCGCAGCGACTTCTTCTCGTGTGCGAACGTGGGGCCAAAAATCCAAGCCTCCCATAGTCAAAGTACATCCTGCATAACACTTGATCGAAATAAACGTCGGCCATTTCATTCGAGCTTGTTGTCTTCACGTACTTCATGGCTTGAAGCAAGTGTTGGTCTTCATCGACGCACCAACTCATACTTATTTTCTATTTGGAGTGTGTTAATTGTTTCAGTGTATACTATATGTAGTTTTGTGGAGGTATATATAAGGGCGAAATACTTCGTGGGTAACTAGGCGGGTAATATTTAGTAGGTTAGTTTTTGGCGGGACAATATCAATGACTAAATCATTTTTGGCGGGAGTTGAATATATAGTTCATCACGCGTATTAGGTAATGAGCTAACCTGCGTAACTCGTGTCATAAAACATTCAACGTTGCTGTGTTACAAACGTAACACGTGTGATAGTCCGACAAACATACACATAGTATCACGCGTCAGAGGAGGCAAAAAAAGAAACTGTTGCGCGACTCATATACAACATTCAGTCCTAGTTAACTTGCAATTGTGGCGCGAGTCACAAACAACATACAGAGCTAGTTAACTTACCACGGTGACGCGAGTCACACCAAACTTGCGGTGCTAGTTAATTTTTGGATGTGGCGCGAGTCACATCCAACATAAAGTGCTAGTTAACTTACAAATGTGGCGTGATTCACACAAAACATACATTGTTAGTTACTTTACAACTATGGCGCGAGTTACATACAACATACAGTGCGCGTTAACCTACAATTGTGGCCCAATTCACACAAAACATATCATGCTAGTTAAGTTACACCTGAGGCGCGAGTCACGTACAACATACAACGCTAGTTAACATACAAATGTGGTGCGAGTCACGTACAACATACAGTGCTAGACATCTGAGGCCCTAATATTAGTATTCTTATCATTCAGGAAGTGGTTAAAAATTTATGCACGTGCTTGAGCTGGCATACACATGCTATATTCCTTCCCTACAAACCAGTGCTGGATAATATCTTTGGCATACTGACAGACGAACACTCCACAGTCAAGCGAATATTTATCTTGCTGTGGAATCTCTCTAGCAACTCTAACTTTGTATCCATTCTTCACACGTAGTATGTATCCCTTCTTCATACAATAGTTCAGCTTCTCCAATAAGAAAAATGTTAGTTTATATTTTCAAAGTTAAATGTGTACACGTAATTTTGCGAATCACTTTACAATAGGATGCGAGTTCCATCCTTTTTACACGTGATTCACACACAGACTGACGCGAGACGTATACAATGCCCATTATGGTGCGATTCACCATCATGCGTAATGGATAATTAGCCTGCAAACAATGAACATACATCGTCATCGAATAAGCTTTCATACTACTTACCAAGGCGTCGCCAATTTTCCTAGTGTCGTCTGGAGTGAATTTGCTAAGAGGGGCCATAGGATTGTAGTTTTTGGCCGAACTATTCTCTATGTCTATTACCAATAACGTCCAGTGGTTAGTACCTTTTTCATTTATGGTGCATACCGAAATGAATGCGATAAATGTGTCTTTCGCGTTTTCAAAAACTGCGCCAATAACGTTTGTAACATCTGCTTTTTTGGCTAGTAATGTCTGTAATAGAACCAGTGTACATTATAACAATATCAAACTTCTTGTTCACTTTAAATGGCTATTTATTAATTAGATACAAACCCTTGCGACCCCTAAAATATGAATAGCTTTATATCTACAGTTGTACTCGTCATCGAGCCCTTTAAAAGGTACAATCCAGTTTGATTCTTAAAGCAGCTTATATATCCAGGCATCGATGATCTACAACACGTAAAAAGCATAGTTATACCTAAAGTAGTTGTCCATTATTTGTGTTATATCAAGTTTCTAAACTTTACCTTGAAATCTAGCTCCCCTTCGTATGCTACGACCATTAGCTCTGTCACACTAACACTTAGCCGGTATGTAAATTTGTGTTCTGGCAAATACCATACTTCAGAGTCTAGTTGATCTTCGTTTTCTTGTTTTTCAACAACCTTGCGGTATTGACTAACGTCTATTAACTTCGTAGTTGTTGTTTCTGTTTCCCAAGTTCGTTGAATAGCTCCCGTTTGTTGCGACTAAGTAAGTAAATCCCAATTTGGATTTATATTATCTACTAAATGTAAAACGGCATAAATCGTGTTAAATAACCATCACCAAGTTGCAACTCAACATATGACTGTTACCATAGTTTAGAACTTACCATTGTAGGTGCATCTCGTAACACACTTTTCGACGCACTAATGCCACCCGACTTTCCTCCACTCGAGTGTATAGCCGCCGCCTTATAAACTTCGTCAAAAAAACCTATTGTGTACACAATAGGAATACATCATCAAGGTTTGGAAGATCAAAACAATCTGCTTCCACTTCCACTGCTGGTCGTATTTGTTCTCTTATCTTGGGCTGTGTTAGTACTTCCACATTTTCTTTGCGTTGCACTTCTAACTTCGGTTGTAACTCATTTGTTGATGTTATAGCAGCTCCCAATTCCACTCCGGTTTTAGTTTTTGGTTAATAGTTCGTTGTGCGCACGTAATTATTCCTTTCTGTAACCTTCTTTTTTCACATGACATACCTGGGAAAATGTAACCAAAGGTGCGTGTTATATTATACAGGGACGCGAGACATGTTTCATATGGCATACTACGCGAGATACGCAATATATAGTGGCTCACAACGCGTGTTACGCAATAAATATTATTCTTGGTAGACTATCATTATGTGTGAGTTACGCTTTGATGTTAAGCCTTTATAAACATTGCCATCACGCGATTCAGGAAATTAAATATTGCCCTTACGCGACTTACACCACGCGATTTAGGCAGTTAAATATTAGGCATACGTTACAGTGAACTCTTACTATTTTGCTATTACACTTACGCGACTTAGAAGACACCGGGGTTCCGTTAGACAGTAAATATTAATTTAAGTGCTTGGTTCAGCTGGGGTTTTGATCTTATAATATGAAGTGATATAAAAAGGATATATGGTATAAAATTCCGCTTACTTATTGCGAGTTAGGAAGATGTCAAGTTTTGAAACTGCAAAACTAATCACATAATAGCTATAACATAAGATTTGCGGTACTTGATAATTTAAAATCATTCCCTAATGTATTAAACAACCTTTAAAACCCCCTATTTAAATCCCAGGTTTCAAAAACAATAGCTTGGCCAAATTAAAAACAAATCAACTATAAGATAGCTATAAGAAGTTTAATCTTAATAAACTAAGATCCACTTACATCTTCATCTCCTTGCTTTATGGGCTTGGGTACGCTACGGAGAGTTTCATGTGGCCCAGTTGTATTCATTTCTGTCCCACTTGTTTGCTCACCAACATTTGCAATTGCCAAATCCGCCTCCGTGCTTTTTGAAGCAACATCGCCACAAACTGTATCAACTGCAGCCTCTGCACGATTCTGTTCTCCCGCAATCTCATTCGTACTCCCTTTTTCTACAACATCAGCCTGTAACTCTTGGGCAGTTTCAGCTACGACCTCAAGAGGTTCTGCTTCTATTGGTATTGGTTCAGGTGCTGCTGCCATAATAACATTTTGCTCAGCTTGGTCTTGAAACTCTTGAGCAGTTTCGGCTACGATAACATTTTCTTATGCTTCAATGGGTTTTGGCTCATGCTGCTCAGCTTGGTCTTCAAACTCTTGTTCAGTTTCAGCTACAACAATATTCAGTTCTTCTTCTATGGGTACAATAGCAATTTGCACCTCAGCATCCGCTCCTACTGCACCCCCACCAATATCTGCCTCATCCGTGCCCGCAACAAGCCTGCATTTGTCAACTCCCAAAACATACGAAGTTTTTTCATTTACCTACCCTTCCCCCGATGTCTCGCTAACATCGTTTGGTCCATCAGCAGCTCCAGATTCATTATTCTCCTCATCCGTTTCACCTCCATCTTCTACCCCCTCATGTGTGTCTTCTTCATTGTCGTTAGGTGTAGAACCCTCTACAACTTCTTCTTCTTTATCAGGTTTTTTCTGTCCTTCTTCTAACTTTTTGAACCCATGTTTTCTTGAGACATAAACTATGGTTTTAGGAACCTCATCCACTATTACTGATACATCTACTCTTTTCACTGGTGACTCCTCTTCTACCGAACAAAAAGGTAATACACAAACCTTCCCTAGTGCTTCATTAACCCCAACAACCTCTTCATCATCTTCGTTACCTTTATCAGCTTGTTCTCGAAGCTTCAAAGTTAACAAAGGAACCTCCATTTGGAGTTCTTCAATCTGTGGTGAAATTCAACAAGTATTAGCCAAAGTATATAAAATGCATCATTAAAATTTACAACCTATTAAACGACTTACTTGTCGATTATTTCGTGCAAGAGAAATCTTAAGCCTTTTGTTTTCTACCGAGTATCTGTATTTTCCAATGGTTCTCTTATTAACAGATTACATCCTCTTAAATAAAATATTACAAGCGCTTGCCTTGTAAACTTTCATCCTCTTCATCTGAGTACTTGAGCTGCCCTCTTTCTCGGGTGTATTTTTATTCTGATCCATCCACCCCTGCAGTTGTTGCCCGTAAGCCTCATCTAATCTCCGGTAATCAGCTGTTCCAGATCCCTGTCCAATCTCCATCTTATTTGTTTCCCCTCCACTAATATACTTGCCTCGCTTCCCTCTTCTACTGATCATCGTCTTTTTCCTTTTGCTTGTCAACTTCCTAACAGACCCTGCACTAGTCTCCCCCGACCCGAAGGCCATTTCTTCAGCTTCTGTTAACTTGACCTCTCCTTCCAACACTTGCAACACGCAACAATTATGTTCAAACAAAATGCGCACATGCACGTTTAAGACGCGTATTATTCGAATGAAGTATCACTATGACACGAATCATGTTCTGACTTAGTACTCATCTCGCGATGCGTGTTATACAACCGTCTGATTCACGCGCGGGTCACTTTGTAGCTACAACGCGATTCGCTCACCCACCAACAACATCTAACGCGATGCATGCAGTGCAAGCGTTGTTGTTGATTTTTTAACCTGTTCCCGCATACAGCGCGAGTCTCTCACACGAATCATGCACCCTACACGAGATTGGATGCAAATACATCACGCGCAATAGAGCGCTTCATAGTTAATATATATCGCGCTACGTTATTTATGCCTAGCGCGATTCAATACATAAACAACTTGAAACAGCTATATATTACCTCATCATCTGCCAGCTTCCTCAGCCTCTTAACAAGCGCAATAGTGGACTCCTTGCACTCAAACCCCCACCATTTGTAGCACCTAGGTATCATGTTTGACCTTACCAAATCTGCCTCTAGCATTGTGTGCTCTATTATAAAGGGCTGGGAAAAAAAGGCACACTCGTATTACTTTTATAAGAGAACAATATAATTACTAATAGTTCAATACACACCAATAACACTGCTACGCAGCCGATGACGTAATATGGGGTCCCTTTCTCCAAACAATTAACCATAGACTTCATCAGCTTCTCGACCATTTCTCTCGACCAATCATAGTCATTAATTTTGAGCATGTCTTCTACGTAGAAAACCATTGTCCAGCCCATGATATCTTCAGATACAAAGTAGAATAGGGTAGAACAAATTAAGAGTATCAAAAGCTTCGCAACGTCAGTTATTGATTCCTCACTTCCATCGTTTGCAGCTATTTTTATTGCTTCATGTATCAAAACAGACAGTAGTTATTTGATTGTATATGCTAAAACATCCCCACATTTCATAATCTGTTATTTCTACCTTTATCATCGCATTTGAAACAACCTTTTGGTTTGACGGTCCACTTTTCCTCGCCCTTGGACGCAAGAAATATTTCTGCATCAGTGGAGACTCGTTCTCCGCACCATCAGCAAATCTTCCAGTGAAACCCCTTGTTCTGTTCATCGACATTTCCTCCTTTCTGTGTTTAAGACCGAAGATGACTTTAACATCGTTCGTTGTCAGCTTAATCCGATTCTCACCTATTCTAAAACACCTATTCTTTACAGAATATCTCTTTATAGTCTCATCTATAACTTTGTTAAACCTCTTCTTTGGCAGATCTTCGTTCCTTAGCATGAAGGAAGTTTTCAGCAAAGTATAGAATGGTGTGTTCTTCGTAGCCTCGATATGCTCCTTAACCACTATGTATTTCTGCAGCAAATTTAATATGTTTACCAAACCAGACCTGTAAAAAGTACCTTTTCCCATAGCAGAACCTGTACGCACAAAAGAACACCCATGTTAGATTTTAGCAATGCATATCTCCTCGTAGAACTATGTCCTTGTAGAGCTCATTATAAACCCAACATTAATGAGTTAACACAGACAACGCGTGCATAAACAAATTGTTCTCGCGCGAGATACACGCCAACGACCCATGCTCTAGCTACAACGACCAACCCTACGACGCGACATATTCACTACATGTCGCGTGTGTTACCCGTACCTAATACGCGCCTAATAACGCGACAAACGGTACTCAAACAGACTACCAGTTTTCCAATCTAGCATGAGTATCACGCGAGATGTACCCCACACCAACTATCCATACAATGCATTAAAACAACAAAAAAGATACACACACGAGAACTACTGTGAACTGCATAAAAACTACCCACACTTCAGCCCATGGCGCGAGTCACTATACCAAACTATTGTAAACCACCTAAAACCAACCCACATTTCACTCCCTAACGCGATACACAATAAAAAACTGCTGCACACCCCCTACAAACTAGCCACAGTATAGTCCCCGACGCGAGACACTTATACAACCCATTTCGAGACGCCTAAAAACCAAACACAGTTCAAGCCTAACGCGAGACGTTATAACAAACTGCTGTAAACCACTTACATACTACCGGTAGTTCATCGCCTGAAGCGATACGCTAATACAAACCACTGTAAAACAACTAAATCTTCCCACAGTTGAAGCCCTGACGCGAGACGCTAATACAAACAACTAAAACAACCACAACTACCCATGTTTCATCCTTTGAAACAACTTACCGTACAATCACCGGCCGGAAAATATAACCAAAGTACTGAACCAATAAGCCAATTATCGAACTAAAATGGTTCATAGGGATATCATCCGACATGCAGTCTACTAAACACGATTAAGAAAAAATGTGAGGCCGAACCTTAACTGTAGTTCCGACAGTACGAACTTGACCGACCCAGGTTGTTCTTGCTTCAGACAAAAAAACTAGAGATAGTCTACAAGGCGATTATGGAGTTCGCCGATCGCTCCGCACGATAGTTCTACTATCCAACCATATATGTCATACTGTAGCAAATCCACGACTTGAATTTTCTAGGTCTTGAATTTCCCTAACCTCTAAATAATTCGTTCAACCATATCCAATCTTTGACCAGTTGTCCTTCATTTCATGGTGCACAAAACAATGGTTCACTGTTCAGTTTGAAATTTTGATGCTTTTAGGTGTTATAGACTTCATCATATTCTCAAAGCTCTCTTTAAATATGCAAGTCCATTATATGATCCTCAATGATCTTTGTAATTCTCTCTAAGGTTTTACCATATCAACTACAAATAATCGACATTCTGACACACTATCCCACCAAATTAACCATCGCTAGAAGCCGATTCTTTATGACACACAAAAGTAGTAATCATCATTTTTAGAGACACTTGAGTGCCCAAATCATTTCTCACTTGAATATTGCCTCCTCACTCGGGATAAACAACGAATTCTAATTTTATTTTACCAAATAATACTTATTATGTCTCTAGTTTCTATTTGTATCACTCTTTATCAGAATGATGAAATATAATCACCCTATTAATCAGAGTGCACCATCATTCAAAGATGTTTTTACACATCCTTGATCCCGATGACTTAACTACACCGTCAATCAATCCTTGTTTGAAAAGTTTTATTTGAGAAACGGCACTCATAACTCGTTGTAATTTTGTAAGATCCTTCTAAAACCTTTTAGGATATTATTAAACATTATTAAAATACCATAGAGAGTTAGAGGGTAAATATGTAATATGTACAACTAGATACTTCTTAGATGAATGCCTTGTGGACCCCATCAAAGAGCAAAGAACACTAACACCATGAGTTAAGTCAAGACGAGTACATGCCATGAAATACATAGGACTTCCAACTGCGGATGCATATCGAATATTAGTCATATATCTATTTTCTTCATTAGTTAAATGACATCGTTTCTTGCTTAACTTGAAATGACTGGAAAGTGGTGAACTAACCACTTTAGCTTTGTCCATCTTAAACTTGTGACGAATTTTCTCAATATATTTTTCTTGTGACAAGAATAACTTCTTTGAATCTCTGTCTCTAGTAATTTGAATGACAAGAATCTGCTTTGTTGGGGCTAAATCTTACATTGCGAAAGGCTTACTTAACTGTTTCTTCAAAAAGTTAATCCGCAAACTATTCTTTCCAATAATAAGCAAATCATTTACGTAAAGTAAGAGAACAATAAAATCAGCATCGGTAAATTTTTTCACAAATACACAATTATCAGAACAAGTCTTCTTGTAGTCATGCTCTCCCATAACTAACATGCACTTTTTATACTACTGTCTCGGAGCTTGCTTCAAACCATATACACTTTTCTTCAGTCTGCACACATAATCTTCTTTTTCTTGAATGACAAAACCTTCAGGTTGTTTCATAAAAATTTATTCTTCCAAGTCGCCATGCAAAAATGCTGTTTTACATTGATTTGCTCAATTTCCAAGTCTAGACTAGCTGAAATTCCTAAAACTACACGAATAGACAAAAGTTTTACAACTGGAGAAAATATTTCATCAAAATCAACCCATTTTCTAACCAAAGCCTTTAACTACCAATCTTTCTTTGTACCGAGGTTGTAGAGAACTATCATCTTGCTTCAACCTATACACCAACTTGTTACTCAAGGCTTTTCTCCCTTCAGGTAACTTCACTAACAATACTGTATGATTTTCATGAAGTGATTACATCTCTTCATTTATTATTTCAATGCACTGATTTTTACACAAACCACTAACAGCCTCATTGTAACACTCAGGCTCACCTGCATCGGTTAACAAAATATATTGCTCAAAAGGATATCTAGTAGAGGGTTGTCTATCTCTAGTATATCTCCAAGTTGGAATTTCAGGTTGTTCAACCTCTTCTTCATTCTCTTGTTCATCCACAAAATCATTATCATGATCACCAGTATAAAAAATATGCAAACCTCTTGAAGTAGATGAGTAATCATCTTAACTTTCTTCAACTTCTGTAAGAGTATGTGCAAGCGGAATATGCCCCAAATCTACCAAGTCATTCTCAGACATAGGCATTGAATTATGAATCTTATCCATATCATGAACTATCTGATCTTCTATAAACACAACATCTCTGCTCCTAATAAGCTTCTTATTAATTGGATCATAAATCTGCCAAACTTATCAAGGCCATAACCAATGAATACACATTCTCTTGTCTTCGAATTAAGCTTAGACCTTTCATCTTAGGAATATGCACATAAGCTTTGCACCCAAAGGCACGCAAATGATCATAAGAAACATATTTGCATGTCCAAACTCTATTTAGGATATCTCCATCTAAAGGTACAAAAGGACTAAGATTCAAGACATGTACTACTATATTCAAAGCTTCACCTCAAAAGTATTTAGGGAGTTGTGATTGTGAAAGAAGACATCTTACCCTTTCAGTTAATGTTCGGTTTAGTCTCTTAGCTACGCCATGCAACTGAGGGGTCTTGGGAGGTGTTTTTTGATGCCGAATACCTTGGTCCCTATAATAATCATCAAAAGGTCCAATGTATTCTCCCCCATTAATACTCTAAACCTTTTTTAGTTTGCTTTAGATTTTTAATCCAATTTTGGGTGCTTTTTTAGGTATAAGTTCTTATTTTCACACGTTTGGTTGATCTTGATAGAAATAAAATATAAGAGAGGGTTGGCCACTCTCTTGAAGAAAATCCAAAGAGAAAAGCATAAGAAATTCAAATAAGAAAACTTGGCTTGAAGTCGTAGAGGTATTTTTCTGTATAGAACAAAGCTTTATCTCGATTTGGTCTGAGCTTTCTAAAATCACTTGATTCGTAGTTTTTTTATATTTAAACTCATTATTTTTGTTACCCATTATTGATATACAAAATTATATTTCTTAAAATATATTTTTTAAAATATATTTGGTCTGAGCTTTCTAGAATCACTTGATTCGTAGTTTTTATATTTCTTTCATAAAAATAGATTTTTTAAAAGAAGATAAATTGTGTTATAAGATATAGGCACTGTAAAAATATTTTTTGTGTTTATATATATTTTGATCATATAAGATAAATATACAATATTTTATATGATATGAAACATATATATATATATATATATATATGTATACAAAACCTATAGTTAAATTTTAACTTACGCAATTTGTTTTCTGGTTTTGGGATTTTTATTTGGTGTTGTCTAATGTAAAGTACTAATTCACTCTCTTCATAAGTAAAGTATCAATCTATTGAGCTTATAAATAGTGAGCGGGTGCTTTACCAATATATCATATTTTTATAAATTTACCAACCCATATTTTTTAAGTTTTAAGTTTTATTTATTTTTAATATTTTTTTCAGTTTATATGTTGTTTTTCCATGCTTATTATGTCATTCATTACCCACAATCTCTCAATTTTTTAGAATTTCCATTAGATAATTTCTGTACCATTTAACTCTTTATTTATTTTTGTTTTCCCAAAGGCACTCATGTAAATGGACCATCAATACAAGATGTGTGTTGCATTGGAGAACACTTCCTCAACCGTCTTCACTAACGCTAAGTCTCTATCCATCAAAACAACGGAGGGTGGTTCGATGGAGTGGGTTACCACTAACGTTTGTAAACAGTCTAACACCCATTTGTAGCTTTCGAATTTCTCTTGGGGACACAAACACAAATCCGATGTAGAAAGATTTTCCAGTAGGAGTGGCTCCAATAACCTTATACAACAACATCTTGTATTTTATTACCATGTATGTGTTATTCATTATTACAAAATTTGGAAACGTCCATAACAAATCTAAACTAACCGGGAGTGTGAAAAAAAGTTCACCTATGATACCGCTTCCATTTTCGGATGATCTATGTCATTCATAATAGTTGAACATTTTCAGTTCACCTAACAAATATTGGATTTGTGAGCGACCGCCTATCTTGATCTTCCATTGTTTTAGTTGAGAATTTTACACGGTCCGCATATACGACGCATTTTAAGGGTTCACTTTTTTCACTCCGTCAAGAATATCACGAGGACTGGATCCCTTTTTCGTAGAACTGACTACAAAATCCAACTCTGCTTTGTAAATTCATCCCAAGTACGAATACGCTTCACTAAATTTTATAGTCTCTTGATTGTGAACTCCGCATGTGACTTCTAAGGACCATCAATCACTATCTATCTTATTTCATTTAAGGGTGAAAAGGCATCCACATTTCTTGGTTTCGATAGACTTCGTTTTAAAACCCTTCGGCTCTACCAACTTTGTGTACTTTCCAAATCTCTCGCGCATAAACATTAGTTTAGGAGTTTTTCGGCTTTTGGCATCACCGCACGACGTAATAGAATTACAAACTCGTTATCTATTGCGTAAGCTTTACCCAATCAATCAATTCTTACAGCGTCCAATGAGATTTCGTATAAAACAATTAACAATAGTTAATTTAGAAAATCTTTTCTCATATCAATCCATAATCAATAAACCCCTCATCTTACAAATACAATCATAAAAAACAAATAAAATAAAAAAATTGAAATATTGCCACCCGCCATGCTGTTGGAAAATTCCACCAAACCCGGTATTGCTTAAAAAACAAAACAATCAATTCTCGGTCCTTTGGAGACGGGGTGAGGTATAAGGACCACGGGTTGGGACCACGTGTTGGTATTGCCTAACCTAGCAGAATGGTCTAGACTATTCTAGAAACATTTAATCCTAATCCAACTTTCACTAATGTGGCGCTTTTCAGCCAGCGGAACAAACTGCACGGTTTCCGTTTTTCTAAATGAAAAAGAACTACCAAAATAAAAAGAATTATAACAAATTGATTAGAAATAATTTTTATTTGGAGTTTGAGATTTCTCGTCAATGTTTTTCTTCTAGCTTTCCATTTGAGATTTTTTTTATGGATGTTTTTTTAAAAACTTCTTATGTTTTTGAATGTTTTTAATTTTTTTATGAAAATTGGCTAGGTTTTCCATATAAATTTTTTTTTCTCAATTTTTGGCTCGATATATCCAATTTTGAGAAAAACAGCATAAACAAAATAGTAAAAGACAACAAAATATTTTTATTTTAGATATGGTTATAAGGAAAGTCATAACTTCAAACTTACGTATCGACAACCCCTTTTAAGAAAAATCTGTTTACATTTGAATGAGTATACCATCTCATGTTATTGAGTGTAAAATAATGAATTATATGAATTACATTAGAATGAGTATACCATCTCATGTTATTGAGTGTAAAATAATGAATTAGTTGAAATTCATCGCAGATATAAATAATCTATCTAAACTATATATTAACCTAATTAAAAATTTATTGGTGTTTTCATAAGTATTGAAAAGAAGATGAGACATTCCATCAACAAAAACCAAGTTCATACTAGATGAAACATATATAACTTGAGAGTTGAGTTTTACATAGAAAATAACTACACGAAACACAGACAGAGTGAACATTTGTAAAAGGAAAACAAAGAGATTATTGTATAGAGTTTCCGAAATACAACAACATTGCTGTTATTTATAGACACACTATTTTGTCCTGATCTCAATACCTTGAAAAACAACACCACCCTTCCAGAGACGAGTCTGTGCCTCCAACAAACTCATTTCCAGTTCCACCACTATATCTCCACTTTGGTAGTGCTCTCCCAACTCCACCTCCAGCCACCCATCTCCTCTTTCTTTAACGGCCGAGTGGTTTTCTCTACTATTAGAAGAAGCATTTAACGGTCTACCCCTATCGATAGTATCGGATGACATGTTGTTTCTATCTTGATAATCCAAGAAAACAGTTCTCGTAGCACTTGGACCTCGAACAGGTCCAATTGCAACCACTGCCTTTTGGTTTTCAAATCCGTAAGTAGGCAAAGTGTATTTAAACACTAAGTAAGCACCATAAAGAGTATCTTCCGATAGCATTTGGGTACTAATGGTCCCACCAAATTTCAACCAGCGCAGGTCAAGAGGCTCTGGAATATCCGAAAACCTGTTTACATGTATATCAAACATCACATACTTAATCAAATATCAAACACCAGACTTAGGATTTCAATAAGAGAAACACACCTAGATAGGGGAACAATAATCCAATTCCAATTCAAAGGATAGTTGCTATAAACAAGAGTCAAATCTCTAGGGGACAACATGTAGCACTTCTTTCCGGTCTTTTTGTCCATGGAAAAACTCTAAGACATATAAACATAATATCAAACATAATATTAAACCAAAATTAAGGAGACACATATTTAGATGAGCAAAACCTTAAATAAATACCATACTTTCTTGCCTTCTTCTATCAGGATGGGTTGATCGCATATATGAAGATAAAGCAACTTTTTCGGCCAATCAAGAGAGGAAGGCGAGACACGAGTGCGATAATCAGGCGGCAGAAACCTCTCCCAAGTAATATTAGAATCGGCAGCTGATTTGAAAGACTTAGAAACCAACGAAAGTCTACCTGCGTCACCTGGAGTGGTGAACGAGATCACTTTAGCTATGCAATCTTCGGGTATGATATTAAAAGCCCATGGTGCTACGCCGCTCCCTACTCCGTCGTCTGGGTCTGACTCTCCTTCCATTGAGGTTGTGGTTTGTTTGATAGTGATACATCAGAACTTATAGGTGCTTACTCAAGTGATAGAAAACTTTGGCGGTACTTATTTGGCCATTCTAGAAAGTCCTAATATTTAAAGGTGCAAATTTTCTTCCTTAAATTAGTTTATGCCGACTAACTCAAAATGAGTTTTGCTTTTTCTTTGTCCTCGGTATTATAAATGATTATAAATTTTAAATAAACGTTTTTTTTACGTTTATCTGGTTGTCACATTTTGTATTTCGTTTTGTCATGGTCTCGCATGATGTCCTAAAGAGATAAAATGTACCAAGCTATATGCTTTGGGTTCATCGCCTCTAACAATGAGTCTGAATATGAAACAGTTATAGATGGTCTCAAATTAGCTTTCCTATGTGGGGCTAAAAGTGTTAGGTTGATGAGTGATTCCTAGATTCTTATCCATCATGTTCAAGGTCAATCTGATGCAAAAAAGGAACAACTGATCAAATACTTACTCATCTTTAAAGAGGTGGCCGCCAACTTCAAAAGTGTTTGTTATGATCATATTCCTAGATCAGAAAATACACTGGCAGATTCCTTGGCAACCATAGCATATTATGAGTCCTACCCTTGGATTCATGTATAAGAATTCTCATCCATATAATCAAATCAGAACAAGGAAAAGGAGGAAAACTTGAGTATACAAGTAGTTTAACCTAGAGATTGGAGATTTTCTATTCTTCAATACATTTTTATGGGGTTTTGGCTCCGGATAAAGCTATGGCAAGAAATATTAAACACAGGGCTCGTGATTTTTTTATCATAAGGGAGGTTCTCTATAAAAAATCTTTCAGTAGACCTCTCATCTGTTTTTTTGGGGGTTCAAGAATCTCAAGTCATTTTATCTGAACTATACGATGGAGAAGGGTCAGCGCATTATGGCTACAGGGACTAACCCGGAGGGTATTGTTGGCAGGGTACTATTGGTCATCCATAATGGCAGATGCTAAAGAAATGGTAAAGAAGTGTGATCCATGTCAAAGTTAAGGCAAGAAATTCATGGGCCAGCAGTACCTATGGATTCAATTTCTGAGCCAATACCTTTTGCTCGTTGGAGATTGGATTTAGTTGGGCCTCTGCCAATAGCGTCCGGAGGGTGCATGACTATTATAGCTGCCATATTTTGGAAGTAACCACTTCGAAAGCTGTTATAAAATTCATCTTATCCAATATATGTTGCAGATTTGGGATTCCCCAAAAGATTACCACAAATAACGGGCCACATTTTGATAACAAGGATATGGAGAATTTTTATGCTTCTAGAGGCATTCAACATTATGTCTCTTCTCATTTCGATCCACAAGCAAACGACCAGGTTGAAGTTGCTAACAAAACCATTTTGTCCGGATTAGAAAAAGAATATAGACAGGGCTGCAGGGAAGTGGCCAAACTATATGCAAGAAGTATTATGGACATATCGAACTACTCCTTGGGCTGCTACACAAGAATCTTCTTTTGGTTTGGTGTATGGGATCGATGTTATTACCCTCATTTAAGTTATCCTACCATCATACAGGGTCCATAAGTATTCCGAACAGGCTATTGAGATAGCAATTATGAATGAGCTGGACTTAATAAAATAAAAAAGGGTTAAAGCTAACTTGAGAACAACCCACTACCAGGGCTTGATGAGGAGCATGTTTGCTTCCGAGGTCAAGAGAAGAGATTTTCATCTGGAAGTTTTCTTACACACCAAGGAGAAGCAGTTCGGTAAGTTAGCTCCGAACTGGGAAGGCCCCTATGAGGTCTCCGAAAAGCTTAAGCCTAGGACATATAGGCTTCAGGACAAAAAAGTAAGGGTTTTGAAGCACCCATGGAATATCGAACATCTCAGGTTATATTTTAAATAAACATTGTGTGTAAATATTTACTTGTTAGATATCAATGTAAATATGGCAGGGCATACTCTTTCCTACCCTGGTGGCGCGGGGAGGTTTTAATGAGGTGTCCGGTTTTTTCATTCAATAAAATGAGATGCCTTCTTAAAATATCTGGTGTGGTTTAACTACAATTCAATTCAAGTACAAATCTTTGGTTCAACATGTTGGATCTTTGATAGATCAGATAAACCTGGTTGATTGAAAAACTAGGGGCTATTTAAACACTAGACATTAAAATTTAAAGAAAAGAAAGTGTTAAATAAATAAAGATTTGAAAAATAAACCTATTCGGATTTTAACCGAATACGAAGAATAAAACATGCCTTGGCCATCCAAGGACTTTAAGTATTTCAAAGACTTATCCTGACTATGACCGGATAACATTCCAATATATTCCTTGGCCATCCAAGCACTTTAATTGTTTAGAAAAGATAAAAAAATATGATTAAACCTTAACTCTCACCAGTTCCCTCTTCATCATCTGTAGTGGAATCAATTCCACTAGAGTAATTGTACTTGTCACCAGCTGCCATGGTATGATGAGGACGGTCTTTGTATTCCACATATTTCCAAAGAGGACTAAGGGTCCTCTTCGGAAAGGTCTCATGGAAGAGAAGCACCATGTCAGACCTGACTTCATCGTATCTTTTCTCAAGAGAATCTATCACTTTGTTGGTATATTTATCAATAACTTCCTGAATAGCTTGCTCTTGTTGCTTCACCAAGTCCTCTTTATCCTTGGCGATCTTAGACACGGTACCTTCTAAGGAACTCTTCTCTCTGAATAGGGTTTGAATGACACCATCTTTGGTATTCAAGTCCTCCCTTAATGTTGTGAGATCTCATTCCAAACCGGAATACTTAGTTTGGAGCTCAATACTGGCAGTCTCCGAAGTGGCCAGCTTGGTTGATAGATCCTCCTTGTCCTTCCTTAATGTTTCTATCTCTTTCTTCATCTCTTCTATGCTCTGATTGGCATGAAGAATGAGAGTGAATTAATGAGAGTGGCCTGGTTTTTCACTTGTCTCTCCAAGTAAAGCATCGACTGGATGTGACGAAGAAGATAATGGCTTAGAATATTTTTCTATCCGGAGACGGAGAAGGACTTACCATTAAAGTTCAACATGTCAGCAGAGCTCGAAGGGTGGTAGGGACCTGCAAAATCATCATTCTCAGAATCATTGAAGTATAAATCAATATCTTGAAGGGCACTAATGTCCACTTTTTCAGTCCCTCCCCCAGCAACCTCTCCAGAATGCAGACCTGTTGGGATCTTCTCTTGTAAAGTAGGATCAACAGGGGCTGGTGGAGGTAGAGGCTCCAAAGGGCGAAGAATTATTTCTTCCCCTAAGGTGACCGTCTTCTGTTTGGCAGCCTTTTCGTCACTGCTGGCCCGTCTTTTCCGGACCATTTTGGGACGCTTTGGTGGGTTTTATGCCTCTCCCACCTCCTTTACAATTTCAGCCTCTACCAATTTGAGCAGGGCAGCGTCAATTCCTCCTTGGTTGCCCGAACCAGTCCCCTCTGTGGCTGCTTGAACCGACTCTGTTGCTACTTTCTTATTCTTCCCTTTCATTTTGCTGGGAGCTTTTACTCTTGAAAGTAAGACCAATTTACCATATTTGGCCTCTTTTCACTTGAGAATTACACTAGGAGGAGGCAACATATTTAGTTATTCTCATGAGAGGTCCCTCCGACTTGTGGTGTTCCACATATGGGACCTCACAAGATTGCCCGAGGTGAAGCAATTGTGGAAGATATTCCCCCAACACTCTGCAGCCCATGCGATAAGATTGGCACAAGTTGTTTGCCCCTCCTCTAGGTGTCCGGTGAACTCCTTCGGCAGCACTAAAAAATGAGTGATAAATTAATCAGAGGGAAATACTTATGATTTAAAAAGAAAAGTATGAAAAACGAAGATGAAAAAAACTCATCACTACTCTTCCACCTGCTAGTTAACATGTTGGGATTGGTGTTGGCCTTGATCTTTCTACCGTTCTCCAATGTCCCACTAACAAACAGAAACTGTGTCCTCCAGTTCTTCTCAGACTCCAGCAAGTCGTCTACCAGCTTGAAATTGTTCCCCATATTATGATGGTTGAATGTAATATGGTGATTCTTGCATAGACTTGCCACAGTGGAAAATTGCTCCCTTGGAAGTGGGATTTTTGATAACCTTTATGCCCTTATGCAAGAAAGGAGGGAATACCAGGTGTTTGGGCTTAGCTGGCTTGGGCAGAGTTTAACCAGGGGGAAATACATGACGATTTCTGGGTCCAATGGGAACTGAATTCCCAGTTGAGCACCTCGGTGAAAATAAGCACCTCGTTGAGTTTGCAGTCCATATGAGTCTCTAGAGTGACAGGTATCTTTACCTACACTAACTCTCAGATCCTCCATTTCGTCTGAATCCGGCCCAACTCAGCAGTGTGGGTGTGGACATAGTTTATATTTTGTAGAGCCAACAGATATTTAACACTAACATTTTAAAACAAAGGCCTACCTTTCCCTCTAGACACTCTAGAAGCTCTGGATGGGTCAAACAGACCTTGACTTTGCCTTTGCTCTTCCTGTCAAAAGCAACATCCCCCGTTTGACCTGATGCTTCAGTTTCAAAGGGATCCTCCTCGATACTGTCTTCCATTACTTCTTCCACAATTGTGGAAGGTTTATCAATTGCCTTGGATGGATGGGGATCAGCTTCTGGCACCAAATGTTGTTTGGATGGATGAGCGTCTGTTGTTTTTGAAGGCCTGGTGTCCAGTTGAGGTTAGGATCCAGAGGGCTTGGCCCTTGGGGCTACTTTAGATGCCTCTGATCCGGAGGGCTTATCTTTTGAGGTTGCTTTAGATGCCTCCGATCCGAAGGGGTTTGGCAGTGAAGCAGTAATTTTGGATTTAGTTAGATGAGTCGTCTGGCGAGGGGTTAACTCTCATGGCTATGAAGGGGGAGGTTTTCTGACACTCGAAACCACTTTTTCTTTAGCAAAATAAGGTTGAGACTCTTGAACAGAAGAGCCTAAAGGAAGGGGAGAAAGGTTTGGTTTTAATAACTCTCTAGGCTTGGGATTTCTGGAAGAAGATGATACTTCGTCGGCTTCTTGGTTCGGCTCACTAGATTTCTCACTTGGGGAAACTGAGAGGCCGGCACCAATGTGATTCTCCCTTTCAACTTTTTTTGCCCTTTCTAGCTCTGATAAATTTAACCAGCCACCTTTAACAAGTGTGTTTCTGGCTGTGAATATAAAACTCTTCAAGAACAAGTTTGAAGGTAAGAGTGAAAATCTCTCTAGAATGGTTTTGAGTGATGAAGATAATGAAATAGTGAAAAAATATTTATATAACAGTAAAAAAAGTAATTGTTACCTAGGAGAAGTTGAAGAGGGTTTGGCAATGATTAAAGACGACGCAAACTTGTGAAGGATTAAATGCCTATGTAAGCTTCTAGACTTAGTGGGTGCGCCGATCTAGAAAGAATAACGGTTCGTAGGTCGAACCAGATTGTGACACATATCCCACGATCCAAGAAGGAAACTCTTAGATTTCTGGAAAGAGAAATCAGTTCGGACAGACTTCAAACTGAGTTAATGATGAGAATAAACCTCCTAGTATGGACAAAGTCACTATTGGTTAAGTAGCCCGCTGTATTATCCGGACAAGGGCAATTCAGACAATAATCTGCCACTAAATTATCCGAACAGGACAAAACTAAAAACAGTTAAACACATTTTGACTAAGCTATGTGCTAATCTACTTAAAAGGTTAATGGGTCCTTAAACTCGACACGATTTTATAATTTGACCTGTATGCCCATGGGTCCTTAATTAAGGGTATAAATACCCCAACCACTCTCATTAATGAGGGTAATGAACATTTAATACAACCAGACTGCTCAAATCTCTTAGTACTTTATACCAAACACTTAATACTCAACATACTTTACAAAATACATTAAAAAATTACCCCCAACCCAAAATAAACCAAACCAACTATAATATTCATACGACACATTCTTCAACGTAATCACATATCCGGGGAGAACCAACTTCAGGTTTACGCTCAGAATTACAGCAAGGTCCTGGTAATGTAATTTTCACTTTTTTTCCTTAGGTTTTTTAGAAGTATTGTCTTTGGATTCTGAAGGAGCGCCACAATCTGTAATTTCAATATTGGAATTCGTGTATGTGCTTGATTTTGATTCAACTTCTTTTTAAGATGCTTCATCTTGCAGTTGAAGTGGAGTTTTGTTACTAGTAGTATCTTGTAGATTAGAGGCTACCCTTGTGTTTTGTTGACGGGTCTTCGAAGGAGTTTGTTGTGAATCTTTGCTTGTCAAGACTATCTCCTTCAATGGAGTAGAAGCTGTATGATTTTATGGCGTATTTGTTGTCTTTGAAGTCTCCCATGGCTACAAATGGGATTCTTCTAACAAAATATATTTTAGTAAAAGTGAGTCTCTAATTTAATTCGAGGTGTTTCCTTGCGAAAAATTCAAGGAGGTTTCATTTTAACTATTGGAGATGTTTCTGATGCTCTCTGAGAATATTTACTTTGTGCTTCTTTGTGATTTATTCGAAAATGAGTTGATACATTACTAGAGAGTGCTGGTGAAAGATTTCGAAGTGGTGATTGTTGAATAGATTTTAGTGAGCAATTGTCAAGAACTGGGTTTGATGGATTTTGGTACCCACCATGATTCGGGCCATGGATTAAATTTAGGTATACTGTGGTATGAGTTGAAAAATTGGGTGAATTATCTATTACGCCTGAAGCATGGTATTCAGCAGTCCTTTCACTATACACAAATAGTTGTAAATATCCAAAATGGGTTTTTTAGTAGATGAAGATTTTTTCATAAACTTGAATAAAGGAAAATCCTCAAATTAGTGTATGGAATGATGGAGGTAAATCGGGAAATTTAAGTTTTTCGAGGAAGGTGGCAGGTAAATGAGGTTTTCAGATGATTATCTCTTTCTATCAGTAGAAGTTTTATGTGAAGCAAAAATAACTAAGAGGGAATATTTATAGAAGAATAGTGAAGGAGAAAGTGGGCAGAGAAAATGAAGAGTTGATGATACCTATTAGATAAAATGAGAACCGTCAAATGGTTACCTACTACCAAGTAGGGTGAATCTGTATATTGTCAGACTTAATGGTATGCTGCAGCGCACTAGAGTATTCTATACGTTTCTATATGTTAGTAGAGAAATACTTCAAAATTCATGTGTACATTTAAAGAAAATTTGAGAGGAGTTCATAAATATTCAATGAGACCTTAAATATAATATTAAGAAGTCTTGTTTCGAGGAAAATTTAAATAGAGTTTTTTGGACGATGATAAGTGTATAAATACATCGTTTTGATGCAGTGATGGGTGATTTGCATTTGATGCAACCTAAAGTATGGCGATTTTTAGTTTTAATCGAACATGGCTTCAAATATTTCTAGTTCTTATTCATCATTCTTCATAAGAACTAGGGGGCTACATATTAGGACACAAATTATCATGGACTTAAAACAATAGCATTAAGGTTGTTTTAAGTAAATAGTAAAGTTAATTGAGGTGATTGATATTATTTATAAATATAAACGATCACAACGCAATTTACTACTTGTGTGACTCGGTAAGTTAAAGTCTTCCTAAACTCTTATAAATAGGACTGAAGATAATGAGTAAAATGATTCGACTTTTACTTCTTGATATTGATTATGCTTTGTTGTTTCTCTCTCTACAACTTCAATACTTTAATTCTCTCTCGATACTTTCACTTTTTTTTCGAAGCATATATTTAATTCAATCTATACATAAGGATATCTCTAACATTTACCAACCACAACAGACAACGGGTTTGTAATTATATTACGACTTCATGACGATGCCAAAAGCAAAAAAAATTCTAGTTACATTTTTGTGCGCGAGAGATCCAGAAAGTACACAAAGTTGGTAGAACTGAAGGATATTTAGAGAGAGTCTACCGAGACTAAAAAATGTGAATGTCATTTTTCCCTTGAATAAAATAAGATAGATGATGATTTATGGTCCTTATAGGCCGCATACATGGTTCATAATCATGAGACTACAAAATTTAGTAAATATCATTCGTACTTGGGATGACTTTCCAAAAAAATGGATTTTGTAGTTAGTTCTACGAAAATGGGATCCCGTCCTCGTGGTATGCTTAGCTGAGTGAAAAAAAATAAACCATAAGAATTTGTCGTCCATGCGCATCCTGTATGATGCTTAACTAAAACAACAGAAGATTGAGAAGGTGGTCGGTTGCAATTCCAATATTTTTTATGTGAACTGAAATATTTTAACTATTACGAATGGCATAGATTGTGGGAAGACGGAAAAGGTATCATAGGTGAACGTTTCTTCGCACACCCGCTTAGTTTAGATTTGTTACGGACGTTTTCAGATGTGGCAATAATTGATAACACATAGAAGGTAATAAAATACGGGATGTCGTTGTTGAGGTTGTTGGAGCCAGTTAACTGAGAAACCTTTATACATCGGATTTGCGTATATGTCCGGAGGGAACTTCGAGAGCTACAAATGGGTGTTAGAATGTTTACAATCGTTGATGGTAACTCACTCCATCGAACTATCCTCCATTTTTTTGAGAGATAGAGACTTAGCGTTGGTGAATGTGGTGGAGGAAGTGTTCTCCAATGCAACACACATGTTGTAGTGATGGCCCATTAACATGAACGTCACATGGAAAACGAAAAAAATCACCAACGACAAAAAAATGTCCAACAAGCAGAAAAAAATCTAGAATCGAATAATGTTGGTGGAAACGGAGCTATCCTTCAATAACCATTGGTTGTAAATGCACCGTAACTTCAAAGAATATAAGCAATTGAATACACCGAAAGTTTGTGATAGACGTACAACGATAAGTTTATCAAATGGAGAACTACCAAGTCATTTACATTTCGGTAACCAAACCACAAACTCGCGTGGAGAGCACTCATTCCACCCTCAATCGTTTCTTTGGTACGAGCAAAGGTAACTTCGAGTCTTTTTGGTTCAAGGCGCCTACTTTGATCAAAGTGCAACACGCGGACATCAAGGGCTCATTTGAAAAGAGTTAATTATTTTCCCTACATAAATTCTCTAACAATGTGTATGAAAAGCTAAAAAATAATGTCTCCTTCTATGCTTTGGAACATTTTTCTGAAGAAGTAGAATATGCCCAAAAAAAGCAATCATGGATGGCATGCGTTATGGTTGTGAAATACGAACTACATACGGTATACCTTGTTCACATGATATCTACGAATTTGTTCGCAATGACTTAGAGGTTCCTTTACATAATATTTCACGACCATTGGAAGAGGTTAAATATTATTTTCCGTACCAATTATTACGATGATCGAGCAATTGAAAGTAAAACTCGATAAACTAGTATGCAATATCATTGAATCCAAGGACAATACACGCATATAGCATGTTTATGAGAAATAATTTTCCATCTTCCATCCGGAAACAACTTCCCTTTTGGAGCCTTTAGTCAAACTAAAAGCGTGCAACCGTTCACCTTCAAAACTTAAGTTCTCTATAACTTCATATGAATTATCCACTATACGCGAAAAAATTGTACCACAAGCATGTGCTAGATTCCGAGTAAACGAGTGCCCCATCGCTAGAAACTCCAACCGTCATTCCGCTTAAAAGAAAAAAATCACCGAATCCCAAACTTGGTAGGAAAAGCGTCGCTCGAATAAAAAGGAGCGTTATTCTAACACAAGCGAGTGGGACGATGCATTTCAGTGGAACGGTCGGTTGTAGGTCAAGTGCTATGATGTTGGATATAGAAATTTTAGTTGATCCTACAGGGTACATAAACTAATTCCCCGTCCTGTTTCGGCCTTTCATAACGTCCACCACCGATGTTAAACCCGATGTCCACTGCGAGTATCGCTCGATTGTGTTTGCCTTGAATTGACAATAGGATGGATGAAGCTTCATTATGGATGCCCTCTACAATGATCTTATGGATTACACATCCGTGTGCGTGAAGATTCTTACAATCATGAAGGATTTAATAGATATTATGGAACGTGAAAAGTGCTCCAGTGATGTGGCTACTATATAGAATTGGATGTCGATGCCCGAGATGAGATTTGCATCGCTTCTACGTTTAACTATATACTCCACTTCATAGGACAATATACAACCATGAACGTTTGTTTCATTTTTATTTCGTTAAGAGGTGCACCCATACGATGTCAAACCATTTATAAATTGGATTAGGTTGGGTCAACTACAACCACTTTATGAACGTAAGTATCTTATCACATTCTCGGTTCTTCTAAATATTTAAACACCCCACTCAATATATGTCATTTTGATTTTTTTTTTGTGTTTCCTCTTTGTAGCTTTCCATCACGGCGGATGCCCCATGTGCGAGGATACATCCTTGTTACCTAAAATTGTGTTCAGCATAAGCGGAAGGTTATGCATTACCGATTTATTCTCGTTGTAGTGCATACGAAGAAATTAAAAATCATGGTCTCGAAATAACCGCTTTAGCCGGTTTGTTTAAAAACTCGATCATTGTATATATGTATAATTTGTCACACTTAAAACTTGTATGCTATGAATATTATGATGATGTTAATTTTAAAACAGTAACATTGACATCTTAATTAGTTCACATAATTTAAGACATTACATAATTATAAATACAAATGCAAACAACATAAATAGATAAATAGTAAACAGATGTGACATAGTAAACATTTAAGGCGCGGAATGGTGACGGATAATTCCAACCATAATCGAATTGTTTCTCGAACGGATATTTCTCATCCTCGCTAGTTCTTTAGGACTTGGGTAAGTTCTAACATATGTGGCTATTGCGTCTGATTTCTATTGCAGTTCGCGCATCACATGTTCCATCATATCTTTCGTAATAATACTTTGAAATGCCATACTGAATACATCGCGGGTTTTGCATTGGACTTCGTAAGGTAGTAATTCAAACTTTATAATTGGTATCGTGTTCAAATAAGCTAATATATCAGCCACTTCTTCATGTTTACATGGTCGGGTCATCATACACCCCGAACATGTTACCTTCTTATCGTGCATGAAGTAGATGTTGCACAAACCAGGTGTCTCTTACGACATCGTATTTTTTACAAACTCAAGAGATTTTAGAAGTTTTGCATCTTTGTGCAAACTCTATTAGAATCACTCATTGGTATTTATGAACATATATTGCTCTAGCATGGTTCCATCATTTATAGATGGGGATTCAGCAGGAATATCTAAAAACTTTAACGGGGAACCAATAATATTTGGCGAGCTATCCAAAATTGGCAGGAATACTTATAAAAATATTTATGAATTCCCACCCGGTGGGGTGGTAATTCTCATTCAACATGCCACCAATTCTCAAACGAGGGTATAACTATTCCTACATGTGAGAATTTTTGAACTGGTGGGAAGGAATCTAAAAATTGGCAGCATTCATATTTTTTAAGTATGTCTCCCAGGTGGTCATGAATGTTTCCCCTGCCGGGGGAAAACTAGCCCTTCGGATGGAAATTTTTCACTCGATATGTGCTTCGAAGGGGTGACAACTATAATCAAGCCCAATGTGTCGTGCCTATCTAGTCTGCGTCCCTAGCGGGTGAGGAATTTTCACCCGAAGGTTGGACACTTCCTCGACGGGAGAGAAGTTTCTACCCGACAGGGAGTGCACCCAGACTAATACCTTAAAGTTATTTGGCATTTGGTATGTAGACTGGACAGATGAAACAGTGTCACCCAACGGGGGGAAACTATTATGCTGAATCACAAGTTCCGTCGCGGCAGGGATAGGTATGATTTCAACAATACATAGTGTATTAAACTAACTTAAACCCTCCGCAAGGAGTTCATCAAACCCAAAATTGACTACAAATAAAAAAAATCAAACATCCAATGTTATGTTATACAAACCATAGCAAACCAAATTCCCTAACAGCAAACACAATACAAATATACAAATGGTAGACAACTTAAAAAAACCATTATACTGATTAAAAACAACCAATGTTATACAACATACAAACTATCCAATATTATGTTGTACAATATAAAAAATACCAAATATAGTATTCACAATAAGACTTTTCTAAAACATCAAACAAAGTATCAAGAAACCTAGAATGACAATGAGCTAGGGACTTGTGATTTAAAACACTTTATTGGTAAAGTTTATGGCCTCTTTTGGACTTTCGTCGAGAGGTCGAGTACGATTTATCATATGAATCACATCCACAGTAGAGCATTTGTCGAGGATATACAGAGTGATGTGAAATAAATCATACTGTACAACGTAAGTTGTGTACTGAGACATTGATGTCGTACGAATTATCGACTCATCTCTTAGAGAACGCTCCTCGCGTCGAGGTAATCCATCCATCATAGAATGATCTCTTGCGCTAGCGAAACCTTTACACCGTACAAAGTGATCTGAATTCTCAGAACACTCTCCCCGCTCTCCCTTACTAGCTTCCACCACAAGGGATACACTCTCTCAAAAAAAATTTGGCCTCTTCACGTTCACGTCGTCCCTTTCTAGATTTTTCCTTCTCCGACCTGGCTACCTGTTGTCTGCGAAAACAACAAAAATATTACTACTTTTTAATTGTGAGACCAATTATATGTCTAGATGATTACGCCAACTTAAAACCATAACATTTATACGCACTAGAATTAAGAAGAAAATACAACACTTCTCACCCAAAATAATGTAAGCCAGTGGAAACTTTCAACATTCCATAATGTTTCCCACCATAATTTTGTTTCCCACCATAATTTTGTTTCCCGAACAATTTCACAATGTGGACTTAAAACTTTGCTCTCTGTATGTGATAGAAAATGATGTTTTCTAGTTCTAAGTAATAATTTATAATGAAAATGAGAAGTTAATAAAATTATGTGTACTCTTTTGGGTTATTAGGTAGGACCGAGCCTAGTTATTGGGCCTAACCAAGTTAATCAGACTATTACGTTGAGCCGAGTCTGTGCACTACTTCAAACACAAGAATATTGTAAAAAAATTGGAATTTCGACGTCCAAACAAAGCCATACCAGCAATTTAATGTGTAAATGTAAAGGTATGGTCGTGTAAATCTGGGCAGCCTATGAGAGGAATATTTTAAACTTCTAAAAAAATGTTCTTATTCCCCGCTCGGGCTGTCCAGATTCACCCGACGGAAGATAAGAACACCTGCAAAAAAAACACTCATCACCGAAGTGTTTTTACTTATATACCACTGATTATTACCATATTTAACTCATGTGGGATGTGAGACTTTGGTCGCCACCTTAACATAATACATATATTTTGTTTTCTGCATCATTGTTTATACGTGTCCTGTATGTGTCATGTATATGGTTGTTTTTCGACACCCATTAGTTTTCTAATACATTTATACTAAACCATTATTTTGTTATTCATTACACGACCTCTAAATTTTTAGAATCTTTATTAGATTTCTTTAAGCAAAGAAAACTTCATCTTTCTCAAAATGTTAAATTTCGAATCAGCTTTCTTCCGCTCCTCTTTGAATCTAAAATTTAGATCTTCAATTATTTTTTTATGTATTTGATTCAAACATATTGCCTTTAGGATTTATTTCTTTGCTTATAAATGTTTATATTTGCATTCAATTGTTTTGACATATTATTATGTTAAAATATAAATTATTAGGAAACGCGTCTAACATCTATTTTTCAAGGAAATGATAGATTAAAGGTTTTACTACAAACATTATACTACTTTACCCCTCGTTAATGAAAGATTCATATTAGGTTTTAATGTTTAATGTTTAATTATATTTTTTATTTGAGATCAAATAAAAAATCATTTCCCTTTTCAACATTTAATTTTAAATTTAATTTCTCGAGTCTACCGTCAATTTAAACTTATCCATTACTAAATTTATTATTTATAACGGTTATAAAATAACATTTATAAAATATAAATAATTGTATAGTTTATAATTTTGATAAATATCTGGAGAAAAAATAATTATATCCTAATATAAATTTAAATTATTAGGTTATTTTATTAGTATAATTTTATATAGTTTTAGTTTTTTATTATTGATTATATTAACTAAAGTTTAAAAACAATTTTTTTTTTTGGAGGGAACCCGCAACCTCTACTCAGAATGCAATAAGTACGCATTGAGGTAAACCACACAAGATGACAGGCTCAGCCGAGAAGGTGTATGTAGAGGTATTCGAACTCATAACCTTGGAGTAAAATAAATATTTGCGAAAGTAGTAAACATCGATTATGTGGTAATAAAAATGGTTGATTTATAAAAGTTAAGAAAATATTATTGATAAAAATAATGGAAGTTTATTATAAGTTGAAATTGAGGTTTGACTCAAAAAATTAAGTAATGGAAGTTCATTATAAGTTTTAATTGAGATCTTAATGAAGAAATTAAATTAAAAATTAAAGATTGGAAACCTGAATTTTATATTTGAACTCAAAAAATTAAATTAAAAATTAACATTAAAACTGAATTTTTCCTTCATGAGAGTAAAATAGTATATTTTTTAAAAAACTTTTCATCTATCATTTCTTTAAAAATAGATAGTAGGAGTATTTGATAATAATTTATACTTTTGTCTAATACTATTTCCAAAAGAAATTGAAATCAATGCAGAAAAAAGCAATGAATAAATTTTAAATGCAATATGTTTAAATCAAATGAAAATGCAGCAAGAAAAAAAGAATTGAAGATCTAAATTGTACCTTCAAAGAAAAATAATAGATAGCTGATTTGAAATTTGAGATTCGAAAAATGTAAGGTATTTTTTGCTTGTGGTAGATACCGATAGAATTGAAGGATACGTATTGATAACAAAAATAAATAAAGATTTAGATGGTACAGAAATTATGAAATGAAAATTCTAAAAAATTGAGAGATTGTGGGTAATGAATGACAAAATAAGCGTGGAAAAACAACCATATACATAACAAATATAAACAATCATGAAACAAATATTAAATATAAATAAAACTTAAAACTTAAAAAATATGGGTTGGTAAATTTATAAAGATAAGATATATTGGTAAAGTACCCGTTCACTATTTATAAGCACAATGAATTGATACTTTACTTATGAAGAGAGTGAATTAGTACTTTAGATTAAACATCACCAAACAAAAATCCCGAAACCCGAAAAATTTATAAAATTATATATTTATGGAATTTAAGTTTCATTTTTCGAAGTGAGATCTAAAAACATATCAAACAACCTTTGATATCTTGCAATGAATATTTACCGGCTCATCGTTGTGATTTCCTTTCCTTCTAGATGAAATGCTTAATGTAAAATCCTAAAAATTTAAGAAAGAAATATAATTATGTATATCAATAATGGGTAACAAAAATAATGAGTTTAAATATAAAAAACTAGGAATCAGGTGATTCTAGAAAGCTTAGACCAAATCGAGATAAAGCTTTGTTCTATACAGAAAAATACCTCTACAACTTCAAGCCAAGTTTTCTTCTTTAGATTTCTCATGCTTTTCTCTTTGGATTTTCTTCAACAGAGTGGCCAACTCTCTCTTATATTTTATTTCTATCAAGATCAACCAAACATGTGAAAATGAGAACGTATACCTATAAAAGCACCAAAAATTGGAATAAAAATCTAAAGCAAACTAAAAAAGGTTTAGCGTATTAATGAGGGAGAATACATTGGTCCTTTTCATGATTATTGTAGGCACCAAGGTATTCGGCATTAGAAAACACCTCCCAAGACCCCTCTGTTGCATGACGTCGTTGAGAAACTAAACCGAACATTAACTGAAAAGGTAAGATGTCTTTTTTCACAATCACAACAACCTAAATACTTTTGAGGTGAAGCTTTGAATACAGTGGTACATGTATTGAATATTAGTTCTTATGTACCTTTAGATGGAGATACCCCAAATAGAGTTTGGACAGGTAGAGATGTTTCTTATGATTATTTGTGTGCCTTTGGGTGCAAAGCTTATGTGCATATTCCTAAGATGAGAGGTCTAAACTTAATTCGAAGACAAGAGAATGTGTATTCATTGGTTATGGCCTTGATGAGTTTGGTTACAGATTTCATGATCCAATTAATAACAAGCTTATTAGGAGCAGAGATGATGTGTTTATGGAAGATCAGATAGTTCATGATATTGATAAGAGTCATAATTCAATGCATATGTCTGAGAATGAATTGGTAGATTTGGGGCATATTCCGCTTGCACATACTCCTACAGAAGTTGAAGAAAGTTAAGATGGTTACTCATCTACTTAAAGAGGTTTGCATATTTTTTTATACTAGTGAGCATGATATTTTTTATATTAGTTAAGATGGGGCATGATAATGATTTTGTGGATGAACAAGAGAATGAAGAAGAGGTTGAACAACCTGGAGTTCCAACTGGGAGATATACGAGAGATAGACAACCCTCTACTAGATATCCTTCTGATCAATATATTTTGTTAACCGATGCAGGTGAGCCTGAGTGTTATAATGAGGCTGTTATTGGTGTGCGTAAAAATTAGTGCATTGAAGTAATAAATGAAGAGATGATAGTGCATGAAAATCAGTGCATGAAAATCATACATTTACATTAGTGAAGTTACCTGAAGGGAGAAAAGCCTTGAGTAACAAGTGGGTGTATAGGTTGAAGCAAGATGATAGTTCTCTACAACCTCGGTACAAAGACAGATTGGTAGTTAAAAGCTTTGGTCAGAAAAATGGTTTGATTTTGATGAAATATTTTCTCTAGTTGTAAACATTTCGTCTATTTGTTTGGTTTTAGTAATTTCAGCTAGTCTAGACTTGGAAATTGAGCAAATCGATGTAAAAACAACATTCTTGCATGGTGAATTGGAAGAAGATATTTTTATGAAACAACCTGAAGGTTTTCTGATTCAAGAAAAAGAAGATTATGTGTGCAGACTGAAGAAAAGTGTATATGGTTTGAAGCAAGCTCTGAGACAGTAGTATAAGAAATTCATGTCAGTTATGGGGGAGCAGGACTACAAGAAGACTTCTTCTGATAATTGTGTATTTGTGAAAACATTTACCGATGCTGATTTTATTGTTCTCTTACTTTACGTAAATGATATCCTTATTGTTGGGAAGAATAATTTGTGATTTTTTTAAAGATGGACAAAGCTAGAGTGGTTAGTTCACTACTTTCCATTCATTTCAAGTTAAGCAAGAAACGATGTCCTTTAACTAATAAAGAAAAGAGAGATATGACTAATATTTGATATGCATCTGCAGTTTGAAGTCCTATGTATGCAATGGTATATACTCGTCCGGACTTAACTCATAGTGTTTGTGTTCTTTGCTTTTTCATGGGGTCCACAAGGCATTCATCTAAGAAGTATATGGTTATACATATTACATATTTACCCTCTAACTCTCTATGGTATTTTAATAATGTTTAATGATATCCTAAAAGGTTTTAGAAGGATCTTACAAAATTACAATGAGTTATGAGTGATGTTTCTCAAACAAAACTTTTCAAAGAAGGATTGATTGACGGTGTAGTTAAGTCATCGGGATCAAGGATGTGTAAACACATCTTTGAATTATGGTGCACTCTGATTAATAGGGTGATTACATTTCATCATTCTGATATAAAGTGATACAAATAGAAACTAGAGATATAATAAGTATTATTTGATAAAATAAAATTATAATTCGTTGTTTATGCTGAGTGAGGATGCAATATTCAAGTGAAAAATTATTTGGGCACTCAAGTGTCTCTAAAAATGATGATTACTACTTTTTTGTTTCATAAAGAATCGACTTCTTGCGATGGTTAATTTTTTGGGATAGTGTGTCAGAATGTTGATTATTTGCAGTTGATATGGTAAAACCTTAGAGGGAATTGCAAAGATCCTTGATGATCATATAATGTACTTGCAGATTTAGAGAGAGCTTTGAGAATATGATGAAGTCTATAACACCTAAAAGCATCAAAACTTCAAAATGGACAGTGAACAATTTTTTTGTGCGCCATGAAATGAAGGAGAACTGGTCAAAAATTGGATATGGTTGAACGAATTATTTAGAGGTTGGGGAAATTCAAGAGCCTAAAAAATTCAAGTCGTGGATTTGCTATAATATGACATATATGGTTGGATAGTAATAACCAAAAATTTAACCAATGTGAGGAAAAAGTCTATAGCAAAAATTCGACAAATAATTTAAAACACGACCAAAAATTATATTTGAGCCAGTGAAAAAGACGTTGATGGGCGACTAATAGTTTCACTGAGAAGTACACTAGTAAAATTAACTAATCCAAATGTAGGATTTAAACTCCATGTGTATGGGTGATTGTGGCCTTATTGCTAGACATCGAGTTGAAATGGAGTGTCCCAGAATGTGAATGATTATTTTCTAGGTTGATTTGTGGCTTCAACTTTGGTAAGGTCATCTTTTGAGGAAAAATTTTATGTGTTATAACTATGGTTATATATAGTATTAACAAGTAAGTATGGAGTGGTATTTTAAAGACAAACTTGCAAGAGTTACACGCCCTAGTGAAATATGGTGAAGATCACGGGGGTCGTTGGGAGGATACACTTCCGGTATATACAAATATTTTCACGAATAATCCAAACTTTCAATCATGGATGAGTGGGTGACAACTTAAATGGTGGATCTAACGTCATATGTGGATCTGTTAGATAGATTAAGGGAAATTCTTATGAGAGATAAATTTCGATAGAATACTCTTATATTTGTATTTTTACACCAACCCGAGGGTTTATTACGTATTTTTTTACCGACGTGTAAGCCCCAAATGTATGAAAAAAAAAATTGAATTAAAATATATAATTTTTAAACTGCGTGTAAGTATTACAAGACATGTAAATTGGAAGAGAGGTAGTAATAAGTTTATTTTAAAAAACTTATACGCTTTTACGTAATGGATATTAAACTCACCCTTAGATGTTATATTGTGTGTTTGTTGTTCGAGGTTAATAATCTGATAAGTGTATAAATCATCTTGCATACAAATTGGTCTATTAAAATTTTAAAGTCCATCAAACCGATTTATTAAGAGATAAAAAAATTACTCGTCCAAATATATTGAAAGATCATGAACAAATCAAAGATGTTATTATTCAAAATTATTAATAACTCGTTATATATTTTTATTCAAATATTTCATTAATTATTATAAATATGATTAATTAACAACATTAATTCAAATTCAAATAAGATCTAATTTGTCATTGATAATATCTTCTAGCTATGAGATATACCTTCTAACCCCATATATGAGTTACATTAATGAATAAACTATTGTCTTCTTGGTTATTATTATTATTATTATTATTATTATTATTATTATTATTATTATTATTTGTTTGTGTTCATACGTTACCCTTCTATTTAGATTGAAGATCATTTATATAGATCTGCCCAATAAGATTTATACTTACAAAATTGGTGTAATATGTGAGAAATATTTGGTACCCAAAGAGTTTTCATGTCAAACCCAAAATATAAGAAGGGTAAATGGAGATCATAATGAATTTAGAGCAAATAATTACTCCACCAATTGACATGGAAATAATCGATAAATAAAATGGTAAGAAATACAGTTGCCACCGTTATGGTTGTTCGGCTAGGAGTTTTCCTACAATTGTAAAAAACTTGTGGAGGAACAATATAATGGTTTGAAAATGATAGAATAGATGATGTTCACACGGAAAGTAAAATATAAATTCAACATCTCATAGAGTGTGTTGAAGAATAAGATGAAGAATGGATGATGTTACCATTTCAATTATAGAATAATACATTCGGAATAATAAAAAATGATATAATATCTCATTAAAAACCAAAACTGTTGTTGCTAATAATAGATAAAATCGAGGATCATTCAGTAGGAGCAAAAAGCGTTGATGCCATCTTTGCAATCAGGAGAAGTAAGACCGCTAAATCTTGGTACATAGTTGATTGAGGGATACGAGAGCATGCCAAAGAGTGTTAGACATCCAAACTGGAAACACAAATGAGAAAATAATCATTTCACTCAATGTTTTTTATCGTTCAATGTTTTTTATCGTTCGAATGTACAACAAGTTACTTCATGCCAGTTGGCATGAACCAAGCCTATAAAAGAGTCATGTCAGTACTACTAGGGATGCAATTTTTTGTTATCTCGTGGGTACCCGACCGAAGGGTTAGAGTACCTCAGTCTTTTATTTCGCATGGAATGTGTCGTGTGTTTTAAAATATATTACCTGTCGAATTTGGGATGTTTTATAAATTTAAAACAATTTTTTACGGATGCCCATCCAAAATCCGACCGAGTAGATACCAGTTATTTTAATATTAAAAAATAATAATAGATAATATATTATTATTTTATAAACTCTAAAATTATATTACCATAGGATTCAATTACCTTTGTATTGTTTTTAATTTTGTATTTATGATTTGGTTTTTATACTTTTATCCCTATTCATATATATCTTAAGTTAGTTTATATTTAAAAAATATTGAAATTTAAATTAAATAAAATCTGAAAAGAACTATAACTTTTAATAGCTCTATATATTTAAGTAACAAATATAATTATATTAAAATTTTGTATAAATATTTTAATTAATAAATATGATTTGTTACTAATTTTTAGATTTGTTATGAAATCTAAGAGTTTATATTCGGGGTATTATTTATTTTATAAGTATTTTTGTTTCTATTTTTTTAATATTTTTATTAGATATTTAATTATATTTATTTATTTCATAAATAAATAAATGAATATAATGGGTACCCGCGAGAAAATATCCGAACCTTATGGGTTTGGGCGTGAGAAAACAAATATTGTATCCGACGGGTTTAAAATAATAAAGACGATATGGGTTACGAGTTTAGTCTCACATACACCCATCCTGACATATTTTCATCCCTAAGCACAGACATTGACTAAAGTGAATCCCTAAGCAAGAATTTTGCACCCATACCAAAAACCTACTAAATTATTCCTCAATGATATGTTAATACTTTATCATGAGTAGATGCAAACAAACATTATATGCCATCTTCAGTGAACATGAGTGAGTATATACCTTCGGTTTCGTATCCTTCAACACATCGAAATCTTTACTATGTTCCATCAACACATGGTCATTTCCCTAATAGACACAATTGATATTTGTAAGAATAACTAGCTTTATATATTCAACTTATAAGTGGCATAAACGCAAAAATTTCAAACATATCCCTTCATTCAGGTAAATATGAACAAGCCAAGAAACTTTATTGATGATGATTATTCGAAGAAAGAGTCCTCATTAGCACTAGATATCTTGCGCACAAGTTATATTTTGGATCTTTCACAATCACAGTATGACTAAATTAACTAGTAAAGCGGATCCATATTATCATGTTCACTAGTTCAAAAGAGAGATGATGATCTACGAAAACATTTATAAAATAAAGTGTAGAGAATTTATCTTAATCTTAAAGGGAAATGGCTTCACATTTATCCTAATTGTATTAATCGCAGTTATAATATGAAGTTTAGGTAATTTATCTTAACCATGCTAATCATATTTGAGTTGTCCGTATTAGAGGTCAAAAAAATGATTATAGACACAAGAAACTCGACTAATATATTGTACAAGACTATTTACGATTACATGAGAGGTCTTATAGAAGTGATCCATTTTCTGGACAACTTAACAAGATTCAAATGTGCATATGAATAAGTTTTGAATGAGCTCAACATGGATGCATTCCTCGGTACAAAAGAGTTGAAGAAAAAACTTTACTATATTTTATGATAGTAAATTCTCATTCTTCCTACAAGTATAATTATGGAAAGGTCATGACTTGATTAGATGCATGTTGTAGTATCTATAATTTATCGTTTCCATAATTACCAATCAACAAAAATGTAAGTGTAATTAGAGGGAACATAAAGACTTTAAGAGAATACTATGCAACTTCTCTTTCTCGTAAGCATAAGCAACAATAATAAAAATCATCCCCGCGGGTCTGAAATATAAATTACTCAACCTTTGCCAAAATAACCTTGATTTATTTTCTTGTAACGTCTAGGATATCACATGAGTCCAAACCAAGATCCTATATCATAAATTATCCATCAATAATAATTTTCAACTCATAAAATAAAATAAAAGGACGTACTGTCAATAAAAAATACAAGTAATTGATTAGGATGAGGACACAATAATTAGAGTGAGACACATTTGGGAATCATATTATCCGTTATGGAAAACTAACCCAATGCTAGTAAATCTATAATTTTTTAAGTGGATAATGGACGCAAACTTTATAGATTCAAACAAAGCTTTCCCAAGGGATCCTAGTACCCTTCATCTAATTGATGAACTCGTTAGTGTTACCTTCGAGAATATGTTGTTATCCTTTATTACTACTTATCCTGGATATAAGTAAATATAAATGTATGAAAATGGAAAAAATATATATCACATTGATAACTGAAAAAGTCTTTATTGATAAAACGTAATACCATTCCGTCTAGACTGCAAAATCTACATATAAACATATTATAAATAAGATCTTTCCAGCCCATCTTGACCGAAATCTAGAGTCATACATTGTTGACATGTTATTAAAAATAAAATGAGATGATAAAATTTATTGAGACCTTTTCAAAACATAGAAGGGTCAACCTCAAGCTAAATCAAGAAAATGTATTTTTGGTGTACGATCTAGAAACTTCATAAGTTATGTGATCAGCGAGAAAGACATTGAAGAAGATCATGATACTCTTGAATTTGGGTGCAATATACCCACCAATAGACACTAAATAACTATAATTTTTAAAAGAAGATTGGCGTCACTCCACATATTCATCTCCAAATCCTCATACAAATGCGAAGATAAAAATTCATTTCCTTCCCATAAATAGTAACAAATCCAAATCAAGAGGAATCTATATTTTTATATTTCACGGTATTTTACTATATTATAAACACCATACTGATAATGGCAGATGTAACAGAGTCCAAGAAGATATTGTATGCAATTTAATATTTATAAAGTATCTAATACAGTTACTTGCAGCTTGAGAATATTCTTATGTAATTGGTGGTAGGAGCCAGAAACACGAGGCTATATTTCAGGCACACACAATAATCGTTCAGACATTTTTTTATTATTAAGAAGTGATATGCATAAGCTAAATATTTCCACAAGAGTGACCAAATGGTCACTGGAATTAGGAGATTACAACATCCAATATGAATCGATTACTGTAATGAAATCTTATGCTCAAACATAATTTCTAATGGAGTTTCAATCTGAAAGACCTATCCCTTCAAAGGACAAAGACAAATCTATCAGAAGGTCGTAACATATGGTGGAATTAATAACCAAAAATCAAGAGCATTGATTAATCTCCTTAAGTTTGGGACATAGTTATCGAGACTATCAAGTTTGGCTCCATATTCACAAATAATAAGGAAAAGTATGAAACAACTATTGCAGGTCTTCCACTAGGAAACATATTTGGAGCCAAAAAAATCTCACTTTTCAGAGACTTCGAATTGGTGATCAATCAAAGTTTGTGTCATGTGAAGTTTAAAAAATACAATATCATCCAACAATGTTGATGCTAACACTTCATCATATTTGACTTGTACAAGAACTACAATAAAAAATCATTTTTCAATTAAAATAAAATTGGCTGTCACACTACCAAAAAGAGTATATCCATAATTTTTAACTCTCGTGTCATGATAATTGAGAGAGAAAAGGAATTTTATAACTAAAAAACTTCTATGAAAAGATATATAACAGAAGGGAGATTTCATGAGAATACAACAGGAGACAAAAAAAATTAAAATAAAATCGACATGGTTTGTCACATACCTCGGGCCAAATGAAGCAGCCTTTGTAGTTGAAGTACTCTATGACATAGAGGGTATTGCACATTATGGTTACAAAGCCTTAATAATAGAATTCTACTTCTGGGATAACACTGACCAACAACAGTGGAGTATGTAAAAAATAAAGTCAAGCATTGTAACACTTGTCAACGTTTCTCCAACTGTGTCGAAATTCTACGCGTACTATTAGAAACTATCAACGAAGTAAATTGATATTGCATGACATCTCTCTAAAGATTTAGAATGAGATTTGGAAGTGTCAATAAATTATTTTTTTAAACCTACATTAAACCACAAACATTAAAAACATTGCACGAAAAAAAATAGTTTAAGTCCTCATATCAGACGTCAATGTTGTTATATAGTACCAAAACTCATAACAATAGACAATGATTGGATTTTAACTTATAATTTTTTTATTTCATTTTAGTTTTCCATTTTTTTAGAAACCATCAAAAATTATGAAAAAGTAGTTAAATATAGTTAATTTCAAGGCTTCCATTTTATAATCATATAATACGATCTCAACACTAATATGATATTATCCGCTTTAACACCTGAAGGCCCGTACAAATTTTCTTTTTGTCCACTTCCAAAAGGCCTCATACTAGTTGAGGTATGTTCTTACTTATATACCATTGATCATTCCCATGTTTAACCGATGTGGGATGTGGGACTTTGGTCGTCACTCTAACAATTTCTCCTCTTGAACAAAGTAAGTACCACTTTTAGCCTCCTCTCAATTAACTTAAATCTGCCCACTCTAATGAGGTTGGCAGTCTACCTGAATCATAGAGGTACTATGGATGTTGTTGTTCACCTCCTGTTAGACCACTTTGCCTTTTGTTCATTAGCGCCACTCCCCACTCCAATCAAGTATCACCTCTTGATGAGCCACAAGCGCTTTGAACTAGGGTTACAGATTTCAGACTGTGTTTTGTGTAGTCCTAGTAGTCAATTTATAGGGAATAAATAAACTTACTAAAAAATGGGCCTAATGGGCTCATATACACAGATCTAATAAGAAAACTATTCATTGCATCTTATTGCCAATGACACAAAACTGTACCTTCGAGCACGGTACATTGTCAAGGCATTATTCGACTCATTCAAAACAAATTCTCCCCTTAAGGCGAATATCCTTTCTTCACTATCAATAAAGAAACATCTCTTCTTCTTACTCACCAAATGCCCCTGAGGTATTCACTCTATACTGCAAATACCAATGCAGTTTAGGCACTCCCTAAACTTTCGAAGTGATACTGTCTTGGTCATTATATCTGTTGGATTATCGTGTGTGGACCATTTCTTCACATCAACAATTCCATTTGATATTATATCACGAATAAAATGATACCTGACATTTATGTGCTTTGTACGCTCATGGTACATCTAGTTCCCTGTAAGGTGTATGATGCTTTGACTGTCACAAAACACTTTTGTGGTAGTCATATCTAAGCCCAAATCTGCCACCAAACCTTGCAACCATATTGCCTCTTTAACTGCTTCTGTTACCGCCATGTACTCTGCCTCTATTATAGACAAAGCTACAGTAGCTTGCAACTGATCGTACTCCCAGCTAGAGTAAATATATATCATGTCAGAGATCTCCTTTTATCCATATCACCTACAAAATCATAATAAAAAAAACCAACCAATGATCATGCAACATCATTCAAGGATTCACCAATATCGGTCTTGTCAAAAGTTAAGCCAATGTTCAGAGTATTCTTAAGCTACCGAAGTATCCATTTCACTTCCTGTCAGTGTTCTTTCCCAAGATATCCCATGTACCTGCTAACTACACTAACCACATGTGAAATATTAGGATGTGTGCATACCATAGCATACATGATACTACCAACTGCACTTGCATATGGAACCTTTGAGATTTGTTCCAACTCAGCATCGTCTTTGGCCGTTCTTACTCAACACAACTTGAAATGAGTAACAAACGGAATGCTAAGTGCCTTAGCATCAAACATGTTGAATCATTGTAACACTTTCTCAATATAGCTTCGTTGAGACAAGTGTAATAATCCTACACTTCTGTTCCTGATAATGTCCATACCAAGAATTTTCTTTGCTCTATCCAGATTATTCATCTCAAACTCAGCACTAAGCTGCTTCTTTATCTGAACAATGTGTGATATACTACAAGCAAAAATAAGCATATCATCCACATACAACAACAAGTAAACATAAGAATCACCTGACATGTCTTGATGATAAACACAACTATCATATGGACTCTTCGTAATTCTAAAGGTAAAATGGTCACCTTAAAAATCGACCTTATGAGATCTTTTAATAATGCTAGAAGGTACCTCATTCTTGATATTCTTGTCTCTATGGATTTACCGCAGACGAAAATCACCTGGATCATCCAATGCATTTCCATTCCATCTTACATCATTAAAGTTAGCGGAGACACCCTTTCAACTGATTTCTTGGAAGAAAATCCCTGGGACAAGGCGACCATGTCTCTCTGATTTCCTCTTTGTTCTTGTCATGCAAATCTTATCTTGCATTCTAAAGGAAACTAATAATGATAGAAACTTCAAATTCCATTAGAAGTGTCATGAACTCAAAATCATTAATCTATGCTTTGTGGGTGATTTGATGATCTTCTATAACGGTGATATCAACTCCATTTTCCTTATTAAGGAAGGCTTTAACAACTTTTTCTTAATATCCGGGCTCTAGTTTAGTTATTATATTCATAAATGTATTCTCTAGGATCAACCCAACTCTCAAATTTGACCTCAAAAACCTGTTAGGCTTCGAGGTTGGCTCACTCCCAGTGAAATATCTAGGAGTCCCAATTCTCTCTAGTCGGCTCTCACATATTGATTGTTGACCTTAACTTAATAAAGTTACCACTCGTATCTGATTATCGACCTCAAAACACCTATCTTATGTTGGTAGACTTCAAGTCATCAAATCCATTCTCTTCATTAGTCGTGTCTACTAGTCGTCCATCTTCATTATACTTTCAAAAATCCTAAAAAAACTCTTTTAATACCTATGTTTTTTCCTCTGTTTCAGCCTTGATATGAAGATATCACAAGCCAAACTATCATGGTCTACTACTATATTTCCCACGTTGGAGGGCGATCTTGGGATTCTAGAAGTCAAAATCTAGAATCAGACGGTCGTCCTTAAACTTTTATGGTCCATTATAAGTAATAAATCCAATTCTATTTAATGTGACTCGGTTATAACTGAGAATATTAAAAATAATAAGTTATGGGCTATTGATCCCGATTACTCTTTATCGTGGACTTGGAATATAATTTTATCTCTTAGGCCCATTGTTAGATTTATTCAGGTTAGCGATCGACAATGACAAAAAAACCTCTTTTGATTTGATCAATGGCTACTCAAATCCTTTATTGTCACAAAGTACAGATAGAACATAATTTACGATTCAAAGTTAGGTAAGAACCCAATAATCGTGGAATTTATCTCTAACATGCATTGGACCTGGCCTAGGAATAAGAGCTCTGCCAACGCTATAAACCACAACAACCTTGAGGAACTCCGCAAGATCATTATTTTCCTTCCACTCCCAACATCCTCGAGGAGGATGTCCACTTCTGGGTCGCCAAACAAGGGTTTCATATCTTCACGATCAAGGACTTCTACAACGTCGACCGTTTGCCCATCCCTTGTGTCTGGTAGTTTGGCATAAATTTAATACTCCTCGTTATTCTTTTATTATTTGGTTTCTACCTATGGTAAACTAACCACCCACGATAAGCTTTTGTTTTGGGAATTAACACATCATCATCCTGCGCCTTTTGCAACTTGGACGGTGAAATAATAAATCATATTCTCTATGATTGTAGTTTCTTCCAGAGCTTGTAGGACTTCGATATGCTAAAGATTTTGTTCACTCTTAATTCTGATTAGGCCTATTAGATTCTTGAGGCTTCTAATTGGACCCTCTCCAGTTTTTGCCACCTTTAGCGCGCCTGTTTGGCGCTGTTATTTACAATATCTTGAGGGAAAGAAACAACAAAATTTTTAACTCCCCCTCGAGCCTTTCCTCTGCAGTTTTGATCCGTATCCTTTCGGATCTTCATTTCAAAACCTACCTATTATTCTGATTTTAACACTTTCTATTTGTTACTATGCGGCATTTTCACTTACTACATGTTTGATATTCTCTCTACTTTAGCTTTTCGGTCATGCTATGACCTACATACAGTAGATTCATTTTCTCTATGGTTTTAAGGTCAATATGTGGAATATGTCACATATATTTGTAAAAAATATTTTTATTTTTTAATACTTTTATTAAAAAGAATAGAATAATACTTGAATACTACAAAAAATAAAATATAAAAAATACTCAAATTTTATTAATTAAAATTTATAAAGAACTTATTTTACTCTTCAAAAGAATTTAATATTTTTTATTTAGTATAATATTTTAATATTTAGAATATTCTTAAAATTATGTTATACAAAAATAAAGAGAAAGAGTTAATATTATAATTAGTTCTTCTTATTGTATTGCTTTTGAGTCACATGTTTACATAAGCTAAACATGCTTAATATGAAAGGTGGCATCAATTTTCTTTGAACACGTTATGTATATTATAGAAAAGGTTCAATTCCAATAAATTATTGAGAAAAGTACCACTAAATACCCGTTCAAGTATCTAATTACCCGGTAGTACCCAAATTTTAGATAGTGTTACTTATTACTTCGAGTAAAAAATTGGACAAAATTATCCCCGACTATATATACCTATTTTTTACTTCAAACCCACTTTTTCTATTTTTCCATCACCTTAAACAAATCCAAACACATCTAATTTTAGAAAACACCAGAAACCGTTCGACTTCGTGATACTCTCGCTACTCCAACCAGAAACCCCTACAGCTTCTCTGTAAAATCGGTCGTCGTTCGCACCTTCAACGGAATCATACCGGTCACCGTCTTTTACTCCGTCCAACGAGTAACGACCTCTTGTTCGACAACTTCCCGTCTAGTCATCTCCGGCCGGTGAATACTACAGTGTTTAGACCTCTTCTGAAGCTTCTTAAAGAGAACTGTATTACTCGTGCGCACATTGAAGATGCAAGAAACACACCCTTCTACACACTTTTGAAAACGGCTTTTGACATTCGTAATGAGGCAGATCTGCCAAAGAAGAAATTCTACTCACTCATTCAATATCTTGTCGAGAGGTTCTCTGTCGATAAATATTCCTTCCATATTGGCTCAAAGTTCGTAAAGCTAACTGAAGACGATGTAAAGGTCATATTCGGGATGAAGCATGGCACGGATAAAATGCCGTTAACGAAAACCGGAGCATTTCACAACAAATACGCGCCCGACGAGGAGGATGAATCCAGGATGATGAAGAAATACTTCATGGGTAAAACTGGTAGGAAAGTAGGACCGACAAATACTAAAACAATAACGAATGCCATTATAAAGGTACCCGTAAAATCGACTTCATCTTATAAAGCAGGATGCTGTACTTTACTAACATAGCATGTTGTCGTGGGTTTTACAGGCAGGTATAGAAAAAGCCATAAGCGAAGGGGGGAGCATGAGTTGGAAGACTTTGTGAGGTTGTTGATACTATTTTTGTGCTTAACCCTATTCTACTCCGTATCTGGAGATATCCTGGGTTAGAGCACGCTTTATTTTGTTGAAGACCTCAGCAAAATAAACAATTAGGACTCGTCCGGATCGATACTGTTCAAGCTTTGACAGTCTATCAGGAGTTGCTTAGCTCTCGAAAAACCTGGTAGAGTCATCGGCTGCGTCGCGCTTCTAATTGTAAGATTGATCTATTAAGTATAAAAATTAGTTATGTACAGAGCATCTTGATGATAAAGCTTGTCCCCATGCAGCCCTTCTTCATGGAGCACAGAACAGTCGGCCAAGAGGTAGCGAAGCCGACCTCGATACCAAGGTTTTTCAAATGGTTGGGATCATGTAGGAGCTTTATATAGGTATTGAATTGGGGTTGCAAACAGTTTGCAGCATATCATGCGTTTTGTTTGTTGTTATATTAGAACAATGTATCAAATATTTCGCAGCCTGGGATGCGTTCTGAATCCGCAGCTTATTGGTTCCACACTTCGTAGCTTATTATTTACACACAATTCGCATGCTAACCTGCGAGTTGTTTGCAACTCTAAAATGATAGAGTTTCACACAATTCGTAACAAATAATGCGAACTGTTTGAAAAAAACAATCTGTCTCTCTGCACCTTCATACTTTCAAAACAAACCGCTTGCAGCTATTTACTTACATGTGCCTATGTTGGTAGGTTTTCGAAGGTCCAGTACGTCTTACTGAGGAAGAAAGCGAAGCTTTTGGAGGAGCAGTAGATAGTGAAGATGCACATGCTGAATCTATTTCACCGGAAGAAAGACCAAAGAAGAGGAAGAAAAGCACAGCCCCAAAACGAAGGAGACGAGCATCACAGAAACAGAAACAAACGAATCAGGTGATATCACCCAGACCCCAACAACCGAGAATCCCCGAGCCAACGATTCCACCACCAAGACTCCCCCAGACCACGATTCCATCACCACCGATCGGCACATCCCGGCAGGAGCCCAACGATGAGGGCACAACTAGTATGAGTGAAACAATTGGTAATTTAGTCCTCAAACGCAGAACGACTACTCTAAAGAAGTCTGCAACTGTTGCTGAATCAAAGCGTTTCAAGACATACGCCGATAAGAACAAGTACGAGAGAAAGATACAAAAACAGGCCAAAGAAGTAGGTATGGAATTGAGCCTTACATAATCGCTATAATCAGCACTTAATATTTTTATAAAACGTCTGCTATCATTTTTTCAGCTGCAAGAATTGAAACGGAAGATAGCAAATCTTGAAGCACACCAACTCTACAATGCTATCTCTCAGCCAATTTTCTAGATTGGAAGCCTAAAAGTTAAGAAGGTACCAGCATTTCCATATAGAGCGGCGTCCACTGAATTGCAGGCATCTGTGCCTGATGCTGATCAGCATGATGCTGATGGAGTACTTCCAGAAAAGAGGGATGATGATGGGAACCATTCACCCATACCGGTACCATCGGGAAGGATGCAAGAAGAGTTGTTGGTGTCCACAGAGACAGACACCACAAAGAGACAGACGGAGAAAGAAAGACACGAGTCTCTTCCGAATGACCAACAGCTCGTACTACACGTGACAAAGGAGATAGAAGATCGTGATAAAGAAGTGGCAGAACCATACAGTCTCGAAGATGTAAGTGGATCAAAAGTTCACTAAGATTCAAATATCTTATTTATTGTTGTGATGAAATTGTTTCTATAATAATATTTACTGTTGTATACATATTCAAACAAAGTCAGTGTATGTATTTAAAACAGTCAGCGGGGTTTTCTAGCTGAATACATATTCAAACAATGCATCACATGATATGATGCTATCAAACAAATATCAAGACTGTTGTGTAGTCCTGTCCAAACAATTCGCATCGTATATTGCGAGTTATGTTTTACTCTAGTTGGCTGGTTATTTTACAATTCGCAGCTTGTCATGCGAATTGTTTGAGAAAGATCAAACAAATCTCAGGTTAGCATGTGAATCGTTCGCAACTATGATTATAGTATCCTTAACCCTTCCACCTTTTTATTTTGGAATTTGTATGAAACATGAGGCCGACAGACAACAACACCAAAAGCAGCAACAACAAGTTCAACACCACCAACAAAAACAACAAAAAAAAAACAATAACAATAACAACAACAACAACACCAACAACAACAGCAAAAACAACAACAACAACAAGAAGTTCAACACCAACAACAGCAATAACAACACCAACAACAACAGTAGCAACAACAACAAGAACAACAAGAACAACAACAGCAACAACAAATAGCCTTGGCAAAGAGAGAAAGGCTAACACAAGAGATAGCGTCGGAAGAGTTGGAACATGTCAATCCATGTGAAAAGATGGAACTACTCAGCCAGGAAGGACCATCCTTAGAAGGCAATACCAAATATGGAGATGCACCTCAAAGACCAACGATGGTGTGCGCAAAGTCAGAATTGCTAAGCCAACCTGAAATTATAGTATGAGTACCAAATCAACTTCAAGCTCCAGAGTCAAATGATAACCTAGTAGGTTTACCCGATGCTTCTGTTGATGGTATTTACACACAAATTTCACAAACAATTTTAAATGAAATTGATCATGTATATTACGATTGTTTAATACAACGGTCTTTGGAGAACATATCGGAGGATGACATTAATGATTTATGCCGACACGATCCAGATCCTCTGTGCGCTACGATCATGACGAGCATAGCTACTTAACAAAGCATTCCAAGAAAATTTATCCCGACACTCATTCAACTGGTAGAAACAGATTTTTGCATTTCTCAAGCGACCACATTTTCCATACATATTTATAAGAACATTTCCAACAAAAATACTATAAAGAAAACCATTTTGGTAAATAAACCCATGAACCGGTTTGCTTGTCTTGACATTAGAAATACCAAACCCGACTTTTAAAATTAATCCGAGAGTGTTAGAATCTAGTCCGTTGGTATTACTCGACATTAGTGAAATGAATTTGAAAGCCTCGTCCCATTGGAAATTACCAACATACCCGACTAGCATTGCACTCCATGAGATTATAGTTGGCTTGGGCATCTAATCAAATAGATCCATGGCATATATAGTTATATTAGTTGGACCACTGACAATTATAGTTGTTTGAGAATTCTGATATGAATATTTTTGACCTTCAACTCCTTTCCAATTAGCAGCTGATCCAATCCTCATAAGTCCGGTAGAGTATAAAGCTCCATTCATCCCAGTCATAGCACGTAACTGTCCGCTTTCATCTCCAAACTTAACAAACCCATAACCCTCTGTGCGATCAAATACCTCTATCAAACACAACTTTTGCACCTTTAACTAATGCTACCGAACACAGAATTTCTCTTGGAATACATAATCTGTAACATAATTCTCTATGGATTTTGTTTTCAAAATAATATTGTGGCAAAACAGAACCGTCATCCCGTTTGGACATTTCGTCGAGCAGTTCTATTGCATCATCTAAACAGGGATATTTCCTCTGTTTGCTTATTTTCTTCTATTTGGGTTTCTTCTTTCACAGGGATTTGTTTCGAATCAAGATATTTGTACCTTGGCAGTTGCTGCTCTTCTTTCACCTTCAAGGTACGTTTTTTCCGCTTCCGTGGCCAATTTGGGTCTCTAATTTTTTTCTCACTAGCTCCGAATTAAGGATTCCAGTAGCTAATTTAACATTCCATGTATTTTGATATTTTCGATTTTTTTATTCCTAATTATAGACCTTTTTTTTTTCTTAGTGAGAAAAACAGTTATCGATCAAATATGTAACAATTTTGTTTCCAGAAATTAAAATACGGAGAGATTTTTTTTTTTGTGTTATCCAATCGTCTTCATCTATAACACTGATTTCACTTTCGTGCTCGTCTTCGTATACATCATAAAGTTTTATCAGAAATTTTACCCTGGTAGTCAGCCTCATACTCATCAAAGAGTGTATAGTCGAGTATCGGCAACTCCTCCATATCACCATGGATTTTCTTTTCATTTGGTTTTTCCAAATTGTAGGTTTGGCTGTGGTTTGATTCTGTGAAAAAGACTTTCACCTTTGAATTTCTGATTTGAGGTTGGAATCCGGTGGTGGTTATCTTCTCTATATCTTCTATCGTTTTCTTTATTTAATGTCGTAGCGAATTCATCTGCTCACCTATCCAGTCAAATCAGTATTTCATCTCCTCCCGATAGATTGGTTCTACTATTGGAGTAGTGGACTTCCCGCGAGCGGTTCTTTTAGGCGGCATATCTTCTCAACCCACACTTTATGAGTTATGACGCTCTGATACCATCTCATGACACGACGGAAGTAGAAGAAGAAGCAACGATAATGTTAAGCATAAGTTATTGGAGGGTGTCATTTAACATACATGGTTGTCTTTTTAATAGATTGATCATTGAAGCGGTTCATATGGTATGCAATTTTGTAATCACTACTCCAAATTTCCTTAGATAATAGGTTAGCAAAATCCAATTTGAATAACATGTGAATAATCTTGTTTACAATATCATGAGAAGACATGCAATTGTTGTTGAACATTAATTATTTCTACCATTCCAAATACTCCAACAACTAATTGATGAAGTTATAATTCTAATATGAGTTTGTTTGTTGGTAGAAGAAAACCAAATATTAATTAAGTAGTTAAGCTTGAAAAGTATTTCCATACTTCAAAGATTGTTTGACATTGAATAAAGAAGTGATCCAGAGATTCTGTATTATTACAGAATTAACACTTAGAAACTAATGTGACGATTTTCATGTTTAAGAATGGAATGAACAAAAATTAGACCTTTAAGGATTCTCCAAAGTGTAGAAGAACACTTTTAGGAGTAATTGAGTTCCAAATCATTTTGTGAATTAATGAAAGAGGTTCTTTTATTCTTAATTTTTCAAAAGTATCTATAAAATTAAAAAGGCCAGTTTTAATAGGATTCTATTTGATATTATCTGGTTTGTCATCATAAAGAGTGAACTTTGTGATTCTACCAATATGAGTAATAGTAACATTTTGCATGAGCTTATTTATATTCAAAGTATTATTCTCTTGTAAAGGATTAATTTTGACACTAGTATACCAATGGTTCTCAGCAAAAGGATTTAGGATAATGAGAGGTCTAGTATGACACCATCTTTGAAGCAAGAAATAAGAATCTTCACTACCAATTTGCCAATAAATGAAAGGTTCATCAGTTTGTCTAATTGAGATCATTTTGTTTCGAGATTTTAGAGTATAAGTTTTTATTAATCTTGAGAATATGGATTTTAGGGCAATATATAGAATACATTAGCTTGGCCCAAAAGGTTTGGTGATTTCTAAAAGTAAACTAAACTTTACAATAATATGTGTTTTGAATATTAACAAGGTTTCTAAAGTTTAATCAAGTTTCGTCGTAAGAAATACAAAGTTTAGTCTAATTAAACCAAATCATTGCATTCTTATCTTCCTTTCAACCTCAAAGAAAGTTATTTAAAATTTTGTTAATTCAGTGAATCATAGAATTAGGAAGGCAATTATTTTGAATATATAATAAAGGAATGACCATCAACACAAACTGTGTTAGGACCATCTTGCCATCAAAGGAAAGGTTTTTACAATCACGTTCAAGGATTTTATTTCTAATTTTTTAAATGATATCATCCAAATAACATATTATGTTACTTGGGTGAATATTAGTTCCCATGTATTTGATGGAAATGTAAGAATATTTGAACGAGTTATATTATTGATAACATTATAGGCAACACTGTCTCTATTTTTAGAAATGATGAAAATGGATTTATTTTTGTTTATTATTTGACCAGAAATATGTTGATAGTGGTTAATGAATTCCCAATTTTTTTTTAATGTTATTCAATGATCAATTTATAAAGATGATAATGCCATCAATATAAGATAAGCAAATAATATGGATTTTACTTCTTTTATGATAGTTCATGGTAATTTTTTTTCCATAGAAAACGTTTTTAAACCTCTTTTGAAATATTATTCAGACATAGTGAAGTGGCTCGGGTGACAGAGGTAACCCTGCCTAACACCATTGGAAGAGCTGAAAAAAACATGAAGGATACCATTTACAATTATAGAAAAATGAAGATTGATTAGACCACGGTAAATAAGATCAATAAATTTATTGTTAAAACCAAAACAGGCCATTACTTTTAAGAGAAAGTTAATTGAAAGCCTATCAAAGGATTTATCCATGTCAAGCTTGAAGATAAGATTACCACCTTTTTTTTTAATTACGCCATAAATCAATTTATGAGCAATTAAGATATTCTCATGAATGTTTTTATTGGAAGAAGAGAGGCAAGTATGTTATTGATCAATTTAGAGATGATTATGTTCAAAATATTGCAAAGGCTGATTGGCCTTAAGTCACTCTAAGTCCTAAGGAAATCTTTTTTAGGGATCACACAAAGAGTAGTAGCATATATTAGGAGAAAAGTTACCATTAAAATAATCAATCATTTGTTTGCAAAAATATTTTATTATTACATTCCATCAAGTTGTATTCATATTAGGGGTCAAAGGGTTAATCTTTTGAACCTCATTTCATCTTTTAAATCTGCTAAAAAATGTGCTTTTATTTTGATTTGCCTAATGCGCGGTTGTTGCGTATGTAACGCATAACATATACACTTTAGTCATACTACACTTTAAAATTACCTTAAGTAATGACACGTAAGTATTTTTTTAATAACAAGTTTGATTGGCTTACTTATATATTTTTTATAAAAAAATTGATTTCATTTTATTTATTTAAAAAACATATATTTTTATATAAAAATTTCGATTTTATTTTGATGTATTTTTTAAAATATCTTTTAAATATTAATTAAAATTTTCTATATTTAGATTTTTTAAAATATTTTAATAAATAATATATTAAAATTTAAGATCTAGATATGTTAAGGGCAGAATTTTACAAGAGAGTCTTGTGCTCTAACAAATTGAGTTTTGATTCTTTTCAGCCTTCAACAAAGATCATTGAATTAACCATCCCTCCCATTCTTCTAAATCAAAACAAGTATACATAAGATGTAAGAATAGAAGATAGTAGAGACTATATATAAGTAGATTTCCAAAATAAAGACAAGGAAAGACTCGAACAAACAACCAAGACAACACTGATCGACAATTTTTCACAAAGAAAGCCTTAAATTTCCTGAAATACAAAACTTCTTCAATACCCTAGGACTGAATGACTCATATAGGATAGAAACATGGGACATTAGACATATAATGATAGAGCTTGATATGAAAAAATATTTAAAAAAGATATGACACTGAAATGTTTGGAAAATTGGCAATTACACCATGCGTCTACTGAAATGGTTTCCAAGTTTCACATAGAAAAGAGAACCATTGATATCCCGGCCTGGATATCTTTTCCAAATAATCCAACACTGATGTATAATGAAGACTCGATTAATACAATCTCCAAACAATTGGAAATCCTATCGAGATTCGGGTCCCTAAAAAGAACTAGGCCATACATAGCTGCTACCGGGCATGAACAGAAATCGATCTTGCCATGAAACCTTTAGAAACGTTATGGATCATTTTTGGGAAGTCAGATGGATTTTGAGAGAAGATTCACTATGGTCCAAGACCAGAATATTGGTCCTATTATTACCATATATGACACAATTAAAAGGGCTACAAAAAAATCTTAGACAATGCTAATAAGCCAAAAAAATAGTCATTCAACACAACAAACACATATATGCTAATGAGAATACAACCACATGAATATCGAATACAACAAAAGATAAAATCATTAATAATTAAAGGGACTACTCAAGAAGACACATAAAACATCAGCAAAATCAACCCAAAGTTAAGCTGCAAAGATCTTAATCAAGTTGATAAAATGACAGAGTCACCAAGGGTAGAGAAAAGCCATGATAACCACAATATTCAAACCAAATATTTACCACCCTCTAAAGAAAGCAATACATTACCAACTTTCATCGAATCGGTTTTACATTAAGAGAAGATCATAGAAGCCTTGCATTCTATTGACACTCGACTAATGATAATAGAAAATCAAAAGACAAACTCATATCATGGACCGCCCTTACCGAAATAAAATTTACTAGAAGCCTCCTTACTTCTCCTATGCCACCACTCAGATAAACAATGAGTTCAATACCTACATGACAAAGAAAACCGGAAAAGGAAAAGAAAAGTTAATAAAAATCTTAAATAAAATAAAAGTAACGCAACACAAAGGGTCAGTCAGACCTCAATTCGGCATCTCCTCTAAATGACTATCAAAATATTAAGTTGGATTGTTCGACAGATATGAAATAAGCAACAAGAAGAAAACTAAAACACCTATCTAGATATGAAAATATCAAATTCCTCTAAATACAAGAGCCAATGATTTACAACATCCACTTATCTAAACTATCAAGTCAATTGGGATATAAATTATTTTTGGTAAATATTTTAAACAAGATATGGATTCTATGGACTGATGAATTTAAGATTCAAATTCTAAAAAACTTTGAACAATTTATACATGTCAATGTAACTCATATAACTCAATCCAAAGAATTTCTAATTTATGTAGTATATGAAAAATGTCACAAGGACTTAAGACTAGATCTATGGAGAAATTTTAGAATGGTATCAAGTGAGACAATTGAATGGTTAGTGATGAGTGGCTTCAATGTCATCACTAACCATTCTGAGCAAATTTCATGCACATCTTTATGCCTTAGAAGCATTGACGAATTTAACGGTGTAATAAATGATTGTCACCTTATAGATGACTTCTTCACAATATCAAAATTCACATGGTCAAACTCCCACAAATGGAACTGACTATATAAGGTCCCATACAACACAACATGAAGCAACTACTTTAAAAAACATGGGTTGAACATTTGGAAAGGATTGGCTCTGATCATAACTTTTTTTTGCATAACCATATTTGACAATACAAAGATCCCAAAGACTCCACTGAAATTCCAAAATATGTGGCTGTTACATCCAGATTTCACCAACATGCTAGACACTAATTGAAAATACCCTATGAATACGAATCTTATACAAGTTCTATGACAAAAGCTAAAAAAGATAAATGGTAATTTGAAAGCCTCGAATAAAGAAGCATTCATAAATATTTTAGTGCCATCAAACAATCACAAGAAGAGGTACAATTTTATGAAAATTATTATGAAGATTCAAACATCATTCTAAATAAAACTAATATGTCCAAAGCCAAGGAAATTCACCTTCAACTCTTTGACACAAAATATACATTATGGGAGAAAAAATGTAGTGTCAATTGGCCAAGAAATGAGGATAAAAATTCAATAGTATTTCTGAATCACGTAAAAAGAGAAGAGATAAGAATAAGATATTTAAAATTTTGGATGGAAATACGTGGATTGATCAACAAGATGAGTTGGAAAAATCAGAAGTCAAACACTTCTAAAACCGTCTATCAGATCTTCCAACCAACACAGATATACTTGATCTCACATATACCATCCCAAATCTTATTTCAAATGAAGACAGTGCAATACTAATGCACCTACCCTATGATAATGAATACACAAATCAGTAAACGCTCTCAACTCATCAAGTGTAGCACGAATGGGCCGTTCTAACCCTACTTTCTTTCAAAAATGCTAGTCATCTATCAACAAAGATCTATTTGAAGCAGTTCGTGCCTTCTTCAATGGTAACATAGTCCCCCAATTCTTTTCAATATCAACTTCTTAATTCCCAAAAAGATCATCCAAAAATGTGGAACAACTTCAGACCTATAAGCTTATGCTCTATATTTAACATAACATTATCAGGAATTTTAAATGACAGAATCACACCTCTTCTTCCTAAGGTAATCTTCTAAGAACAAAATGGTTTTTTCCTAGGTAGAAGTATACATGATAATATACTCTTAACTCATGAACTAATTAATGATCTACACATAAATTCAAGAGGAGACAACTTAATCATCAAACTTGACATGGAAAAATAGTTTGACAAATTATCCTTCATATTCATCCTAATAATCCTAAAAGCTTTTAGCTTCTCTCAAATCTTTATAAGTCTAATCAGGAGCCTAATTTCAGCATTCCGGTATTCAGTGATTATAAACAAAGAATCAAAATGCTACTTCAAATCTAATAGTGAGGTTAGGAAAGGTGATCCTCTATCCCCTAACCTTTTCATACTTGCTGAAGAATTCCTAATAAGAAACCTGCAAGAGTTATACAATACTAACGCAGTAACAAGATATAAATCAGCAAGCTCAATTCAAGTACTTTATCTTGCAACTGTGGATCACATGGTGATATTTTTAAATATAACATCTATAAGTATCTCCAAAGTCCTCAATACCCTATAAGTTTACCAAGAATACTCTAGTCATGTAATCAAAAAGAAGAAAACAATCTTTATACCCTCAAAAATCATATCAACAACCAGGGTATCACATATTGAACATATGGCTGGCTTTAAGGAAAGAACCCTGCCAATAAAATATTTTGGTATAAATATTCATCCTATGAAGAAAACTATACACTTTAAAGATCTGGCCTACAAAATAAGAAAGAAAATTCAAAATTGGGACAACCTCATTTTATTTTATGGAGGTATACTAACAGTAATACATTTTGTACTTTTGGCTATTTCAGTTTATCATCTTCAATGCTTCATAATTCCAAAGTAAGTTATCTGTAGAACCGAGAGGATCTTAAGAAAATTTATTTGGGGCTTTAAAGACAATCATCAAATATTACACTGGTCAAGCTAGAACTCACTATGCAAACCATACAAAGAAAGAGACCTAAACATGAGAAGTCTGGTGGACTTGTAGCTAACTTATTTATGCAAATTATGGTTTAAATTAAGAGAGAATAAGTCTTCATGGGATCATTATATGCACTAAGCTTATTGTCTAAATCAACACCCTATACAAGTCCAATCAACTAAGATGAGATTAAAAACCTAGAAAATACTAATGGAGGTAAGAACTACTTTAGAAAACAAACATATATTGGAGGCTAGAAAATTTAAAGTGGAATTTTGGTTGGAAAGATTGTGTCGTAATCTTCCTCTCATATCTCTAAACACGGACATTTCTAACTCATGGTATTATGAATAATGGGTCAATGATTTATGGAAAAACGGATTATGGAATTATGATAAGCTCAACCAAGCTGTTTTACAATCAGACATAGCAAGAATTAAGAGATTAGCGATTAAAGAAAGGTAAATTCTCAACAAAATACATATGGAACCAGGTCAGGATTCATGGAACTCAATCCAAGGTTTTAAAACAAATTTGGAGCAGTATATCTCCAAAAAAATTCTCTTTCTTTCTCTCGAAATTGCTGCAAAACTAGGTTTCAGTGGGCTCTAATATATAAAATGGAAGCATACCTTTAGCTTTGGTGAGGTTTATTTTCGTTTGAGGGTAATTTTGTCCAGAGTTTTGTGGTATTCTAAAGGTATTTAATGTTTGGATAGAGTGTAGAGGGAGAATGGAGCTGCCTGGTTGTATTTAATTTTCATTACCTTCATTAAATGAAAGTGGTTGGGTATTTATACCCTTAATTGTGGGCCACATGGGCTTTCGGGTTGACTTATGGATTCGGGTCGAGTTCAAAAACCCAATAGTTTAAGCAGGTAGGTAATTAGCTTAATCATGAATTGATTAAGTTTTTAATACATTTAGTTCAGTTTGGATAGTTCAGTGGGTGGATGTTGTCCGAATTTCCCCTGTCCGGTTCTTATAAAGAGTGGCAACAAATTCCGGACTCATCAGTAGCCCCTTTTTTAGGTTGTGTTCGAATGCCTTTGGCAAGACCTAAAAAATAGCTCAAGTGTAATCATAAATTTGTCCGGACATTTCGAAAATGTGTAACGACTTTATCCGGACAGACTGAAACCCTTAGAAGCTGAGCAGTTTTACTAGAGATCGTGGGACACATGTCATTCTCTGATTCGCCACACCGGCCATTTTTCTCCTAGAATGGAGCTCCCACTAGCTTCAAAAAGCAACTTCTCCATTTAATACGAATTACATCAGCGCCGCCTTTAATCATTGCATCTACCCTTTCGAATCCTCCTAGGTATCGAAGCATCATCTACTTGATTAGTATAAATCAGTTCACTTTTCACTATTTCATTATCTTCATTATCTCTAATGTGTCAAACCCCAAATCTTTCATCTCTCAAAAAACCTTTCTTTCGGTGTGAGTTTATGTTCACAACAAGAAAGACTTTGGTAAAAGGTGGGTGGCTTAATTTGTCATAGTTGGAAAAAGCTCAAAAGGTCGAACGAGAAAGGCGCATCGCTGCAGGCCTCCCTGTTTCCCCTGTTGATAAACCAGAAACACCAAGCTCAGAGCCTGACCGGGGTTCTTCTTCAACTAAGAGTGCTAAACCTAGGAGGTTGTTCCAGACCAACCTTTCACTAATCGTTTCGGGCTCATCGGTCCAGGAGTCAGAGCCTGTTGTTGAACCAGGACAGGCAGTCACAAGCTTTAAGAAACCTTCCCCATTTATTGCTATAGAGTCAGATGCTGATATTTCCCCGAAGAAGCTGGTAGATAGACGAAGGGGTCGTATGGGAAAAGGGCAGGCTGCTGGCACACAGCCTAAACCAAAATCTACGCCTTCGAAATCCGGGGCAAAAAGTAAAACCACAAGGTTAGGAGCACCCATCAAAACTCCCAAGGACAAGCTGTCCGGTCCGAAGGCAACTAGCTCAAGTCTTCGAAAAGAGACCTCCGGGTCTGAGCCCCAACCGGACTCTAGACCCCAAGAAGGAAAGGATGCTCAACAATCCGAAGGGCCTACTGAGTCAATCACCAGCCCCTTTCTTCCGAACACAGCTGACAACCCCTCCACGGTAATGGAGGATGTAATGGAGGATATCATCAAAGAAGCCCCTTTTGAGACTGACGTCTCCGGGTAAACAAGTGAAACTGCCATGACTAGGAAGAGCAAAGGCAAGGAAAAAGTATGTTTAAAGGACCCGGACCTGCCGGAGTGCCTTGTGGGAAAGGTGGGGCCTTGTTTTCACAAGGTAAATGTTAAATATTTGCTGGCCATGCAGAAAATCAAGTACGCCTTCATTCACACAGCTGAACTTGGTCGGATAAGGACAAAGCATGGTATTCCAGAGAATGTCAAAATAAGGATCCCAATCGATCCGGAGACGCCCATGGATTGTAAGCTCAACAAGATTGTATTCTATACTGAGCTATTCAGATGGGGACTTAGGTTTCCCTTGGACCCATAAATAGTCAGATATTTCCATCTGATTAAGCTTTGCCCAAGCCAGCTAAGTCCTAATGCATGGTTTATTCTTGTGGCATGTATTATGGCCTCGAGGCTCTTCGGAATTCCTCTTCCGATGGAGCAATTTGCTGTTCTGGCAAGCCTCTGCAGAAATCATATCATCCCTTTTCTATCACTTCAACATGGTGTCGACATCACTCGGCTTGAGGGGATTGGTCTTTATTTTGAAAACCTTCCCAGAGATGATTTTGCTGGGCCCTACCTCCCTCCAAGTTCTTCGAAAACCGTCACATTCAACGGTAAGTCTTTTTTTATCTCAAGCGAAAGGGGTGTCATTGCTCACTCCATTCTGAGAAATGTCCAGCCAATGCTTATTTTGGAAAAGCAAGTACGCAATCAGTCAGCCATCATCAACACCCTCAATTCTGACAAAAAGAAAATGTCTAGCGATCTTCTTAGTGCCAACCAAAATACTGAGGCATTGAGGAAATAGAATGAGGAGTTGAAGAAACGTCAGGAGGACTTGGCCAACAGGTTAGCCACTTCGGAAGGAGTTGTCAAAGAACTCCAACTAAAGCAATCTGTCCTGGAAAGAGACCTCATGTCATCAAAAAAAGAGGTGAAGGCCAAAGATAGCACCATTCAGGCCTTAACTAATAACAAGATCTCTCTTGAGAATAGTGTGTCCAAGGATGAGCAAGAAAAGGCTGACTTGTTGAGGGAGCCGGAGAAAAAAATCCAGCCTAGGATGGATGCTTACACCAATGAGGTGATAGATTCTCAGGAGGCAAGGTATGCTGAGGTTAGGTCAGATATGGTTCTACTATTTCATGAAAAAATTCCGAAGAAGACCTTGGGGGATTTATGGCGATTGATGGAGAACGAAGACATTCCTCATCATACCATGGTTGTCGGTGATAAGTACAACTACTCCAGTGAGGACACCAGTGATGAAGAAGAAGAAACCGGGGAGAGTCCGGATGATGACCCAAAGAAGAAAAACCCAAGTGAGGCTGAGCCATCTTCAAAGGCTCAGTCTTAAAGTATCAATTATCTTTTTATTTTTGTTGTGATTGAACCAAAGTCCTTGGATGGCCAAGGCATTTTTTGTAACCGTGTCCGGATAAACCTTTCTTGTTTTGAAAATTCAAAGTCCTTTGATGGCCAAGGAATTTCCTATGTTTTAATGAGTAGTTTCATTTTGCATAACTCCTACATCGTTTCATGATTTGTTTTTACTTTTGGTGGCTAATGTTTAAACAGCCCTTAGTTATTTCACAAGTATTTTAAAGTGAGAGTGTTTAAATTCTCTGATGACCAATGTTTAAGTAGTCACCATTCTACCAATTTAATCCGGTCTGCTATTGATAAAAAAATTTAGAGAAAGCTTTTAATTGAAACACTCCGAATCTTTTAAGAAGGCATCAAATTTTATAAAAAAGCCCGGACACCTCATTAAAACCTCCCCGCGCCACCAGGGTAGGAAAGAGTATGCCCTCAAATATTTACATGAACTATTAAGCAAGTAAATATTTACATAGTTTTTATTCCAAGTACAACCGGAGGTGTTCAATGTTCCAGGGGTGATTCAAAATTCTTCCATCTTTGTCTTGGAGCCGGTATGTCCCAGGCTTAAGATTTTCAATGACCACATAGGGTCCTTCCCAAGTTGGAGCCAACTTACCGAACTTCTTCTCTTTAGTATGTAGGAAACATTTTCTCAATACCTTATCCCCTGGCCGAAAATCCCTTCTCTTAACTTTAGAAGCAAACCTGCTCCTCATCAAACCTTGATAGTGTGCAACTCTAAGGTGAGCCTTAACTCTTCTTTCTTCTATTAAGTCAAGCTGGCCTCTGATTGCCACCTCGTTAGCGTGTTCGGAAAAATTATGAACTCGAAATGAAGGGAGAGTAGCTTCTATGGGAGTTATGGCATCCATCCCATATACTAAGGCAAAGGGAGACTCTTGTGTTGTAGCCCCGGGAGTGGTCCGGTAAGCCCACAAAACTTCTTGCAAATAACTAACCCATTTTCCAGCAACCCCTTCTAAATTCTTCTTTAGACCGGACAGTATTGTCCTGTTGGCCACTTCGACCTGACCATTTGCTTGTGGGTGGAAAGGAGAAGAGAAGCAATGTTGTATACCTCTAGAGGAACAAGAACTCTCCATTTCTTTGTTCTCGAACTGTGGCCCATTGTCTGTTGTTATCTTTTTTGGAATTCCAAATCCGCAACAGATATTGGATAAAATGAATTTTATAACAGCTTTTGATGTCGTACCTGCCAATGGAGCTGCTTCGATACACTTCGAAAAGTAATCAATAGCAACGATTATAGTTCTGCGCCCCCCGGATGCCATGGGTAGAGGTCCTACTAAATCCAACCCACATCGATCAAAAGGTATTGGCTGAGAAATTGACTCTAAAGGGATGGCTGGGATATGAATTTCATTGCTATATCTCTGGCATGGGTCACACGTTTTTACCAACTCCCTAGCATCTTGTATTATGGAGGGCCAAAAGTACCCAGCTAACAGAACTCTTCTTGTTAGAGCCCTGAATCTATAGTGAGCTGATCCCTCACCATCATATAACTCGGAGAGCACTATTTGAGACTCGTCGACCCCCAAACATCGTAAGAGGGGTTTACTATAAGACTTCTCATAAAGAATATCTCTTAGGAAGACAAAACCACGAGCCTTGTACTTTACTTTTCTTGCTATTGATTTTTCCGGAGGCAAGATGCCATCTGAGAGATATTGAAGGATAGGAAATCTCCAATTTTGAGGCTGTTTTATCTGTATATGAAACTTTCTTCTTCCTTATCCGGATTGATTTGAATGGATGGGCACTCCAGAACATGAATCCAAGGGTAGGAATCAGTATAGGCTATGGTTGCCAAGGAGTCTGCCGGTATATTTTCTGTTTGGGGTATGTGTTCATAGATGATGCTCTTGAATTAAGTGCTACTTCTTTGAGAAGAAGTAAGTATTTAACCAGCTGCTCTTTTTTGGCTTCGGATTGACCTTGTGCATGATGGATAAGAAGCTGAGAATCGCTCATTAACTTGACCTCTTTGGCTAAACAAATAAGAGCTAATATCAAACCAGCTGTAGCAGCTTCATATTCGGACTCATTATTAGAAGCCCTAAAAGCAAAACATATAGCTTGGTACATTCTCTCACCGTACGGAGAGGTCAAATATACCCCAGCACCACATCCCATGGTACTTGATCCACCATCAGTCCGGACGACCCATACTTTTTTGTCTTTCACACCAGTTGTTTGCTTAGTATCCATATCTGAGTGAAATTCAACTAAGAAATCTGCCACCGCTTGGGCTTTAACTGCTGTCCGAGGGGCAAAATAAATATCGTAGTCTCCCAATTCCACTGACCACTTAGTCATTCTAGTTGAAATGTCGGCCTTTTGGAGAACATTTTTTAAGGGAAAAGACATTCGGACAATAATGGTATGGGCCTGAAAATAAGGTCTCATCTTCCTCACATCAATCACCAGGGCTAGTGCTAATTTTTTAAGCTTCAAATAGCATTTTTCGGTATCAATCAAACTCTTGCTAATGTAATACGCCGGACGGGGATAATTATCTACCCTCCTTACCAATACTGCACTTATGGCACAACTAGAGACTGCCAAGTATATGAAAAGAGTCTCTTCATCAACGGGTTTAAACAAAGTCTTGGGGGAGGACAAATGCTTTTTGATTTCATCGAAGGCCTCATCACACTGTGAGGACCAATCAAAGTCCTTTGCACCTTTCAAAGTTTGAAAAAACGGGGCACACCTGTCCGAAGACCTTGAAATAAATCGATTTAATGCAGCCAACCTCCCAGTCAATCGCTGTACTTCTTTAATATTCCGAGGAGGATCCACTTGCAGTACAACATTAAGTTGGTCCGAATCAGGCTGTATCCCTTGCTCACTTATTACATACCCCAATAATTTCATGGACTGCACTCCAAACACACACTTTTCTGGGTTTAATTTCAAATTTACTTTCACTAAGTTAGCAAAAGTTTCTTGGAGATCCGCCAAGTGTAGTTCTTCGTCCATACTTTTCACCATCATGTCGTCGATGTAAACTTCCATGTTTCTTCCAATTTGATCAGCAAAAGCCTTGTTTAACAACCTCTGATAAGTAGCCCCAGCATTTTTTAACCCAAATGGCATCACCTTGTAACAATGAAGGCCCCTATCAGTAACAAACGTAGTATGTTCCTGATCCTTTGGATCCACTTGAATCTGATTATACCCGGAGAAAGCATCCATAAAAGATATCAGCTTGTTTCCAGACGTGGAATCCACCAACTGATCAATCCGGGGGACCGGGTATAAATCCTTTGGGCAAGCTCTATTGAGATTTGTAAAATCGATGCACATACGCCATTTGCTATTTTTCTTTTTTACCAATACCGGATTGGCTCTCCATAAAGAGTGTTGAGACTCCTTTATGTGCCCCATTTTAGTAAGCCGATCGACCTCTTAAACTATGACATCAGCCTTTTCCTTAGAAAAATCCCTTCTCTTTTGTATCACAGGTGCTATGTCTCTTCGGATGGACAGTTGGTGTGATATAATATCTGCTGGTACTCCGGTAGCATCAGCATTGCACTAAGCAAAAACATGCTGATAGTCTTTCAAAAATTTTAACATTTTACCCTTTAATTCCACTGTCATCTTGGATCCTATCTTGTTACTTTTTCCTTCAGCCAAATAGTGTGTTTCAACTTCTTCAATCGGTATTAGAACTCTAGGGGTCTCTCTAGGGTCATCAATTTCACCCTCTCCTCCAGAAAGCCCCTCAAACTGCTATTCCTCATTGATCTGAACTGCCCCCAACGTTTGAGGAGCCAGTGTTGTTGCATAACACTCTCTTGCTATCTTTTGGCTGCTCCGAACAACTCCCACTTGTCATTGCACATGATATTTCAAACATTGGTGGACTGTTGAGGCCACAGCATACATCCTAGAAAGTCAAGACCTCCCCAGAATAGCATTATAACAAGTGGGACAATCTACCATGATGAACAGTATTCTGACCATCTTTTTAAAAAGGCCTTTGCCCAATAAAACCTCCTCCTTGAATTCTCTGATCATGTCTGCTAAGCTTCCTGTGAAACCAAAAATCGACCTGTTCGAACGTTGAATTACTGCTGGATTTTTCATCTTTTTATAGGAAGTTAAAAAGAGAATATTGGCAGAACTTCCGGTGTCCACCAAAATTCGTCTTATGTCATTGCCCCCGATGGATGCTCCTATAACAACAACATCTTCATGAGGACCATCTATATCCCTCAAGTCATCCTCATCAAAAACAATGAAGGGAAATGGAATCTGCGATTAATAGGAAGTCATGCCTCCTTTCAGTTGGGTAGCTAAAGTACGAACATGCCTCTTTCTCGAAGAAGCAGTTGGTGGTGTCATGGTGTCTCCTCCGAAAATTGTGAGTGAATCGTAAAAGTTGATAACTCCGGACACCGACTTGCAATGTTATGCGATAACACCCACTTTATTCCGGGTTGGATCAGGGTCCAAGTATTCTGACTCTACATCGAACCTTTCGATTATGACCATAGCCCCATCCGGACCCGATGTGCCTGCATTGTTCGGACCAGCCCGATGAGCGTTATCAGGCCTATTTCCTCCTCTTCTTTTAACATATGCTCCCAATTTTCCTCTTCCAATCAAATTCTGAACTTCTTGCTTCAAAGAAATACAATCCTCAGTGGTATGGCCAGTATAATTGTGATATGTGCATAAACAATTGTTGCGGCTCTCCCTATGAGACTGTAACGCAGCCGGCCTTCTATAATGTACTTCGTCTTTTGTTTTGTCATAAATGGTGGCTACGTTTTCTTTTAATTCTGAAAACCACTCCGGTTGAACCCAAGGCCCTCGTTTATTTCTAGATTGTTGACTCTGAGCTGGAGCAACTGGCTGAGACTTAGCCTTGGCTCTGTTATGACTCTGCCCGGCCTCCCTAGCCTTGTTCCCGGATTGGTTTTGGTTTGGATTCGATGCAGCCGGAGCAGACCTTACCTGCCTGTGCACCCTAGTTTTCTTTGTTTCATCTACATTAATCTACTTTCCAACCTGATTCAGCAAACCTCCCCATGTCATGGCCTTTTTTCTGGTCACTGAATCAGCCAGGTTTCCAGGGTTTAAGCCCTGCCTCAGAGAATCTATTGCTACTTGTTCAAAGCAATCAACCAACTCATTTTTGGTGTTTACAAAGCGACTTATGTATTCTTTTAGTGATTCGTTTGGTTCTTGGGCACAATCGATAATCGTGTCTCCATTCCCCTTTACCTCCTTACTTCCAACAAACTGTCTTCGAAAAGCCACCAAAAAAGTATCGAAATTTCTGATGCTTCAGAGCACTTCAGAGCACTTCAGAGCACTCCCCGTAAATGATTGGGAGAATACTCTACAAAGCAACTTGTCGTCATCATCAAAATTCATCATGAAATTTTTGAACTGTTCCAAGTGGTTATCTAGGTCTTTACTGCCATCGTATTTTTCCATTTTTGTACTATCAAACCTCTTAGGAAGGTTTCCGGATATGATCTTGGAGGACAATGAAGATTGTCTCCAATTCCGGCCACGACTGAAAACGGTATCCTCATTAGGAGTTGCAAAGATACCTGGCTCATCATGGAAGGTAAAAGGATCCATCACCATCCGATCTACGTGTCTCCGGCTATGAGACGATCCTTTGCCTATATGTCTCTTTAACCTTCCATGTCTATCCCTTTTTCTTGAGTACTTTTTTACTAACTTTTATTTATTTTTAGAACGACCTTCATCACTGCTGGATAACAGGGATTCTTCGACTCCATCTTCACCTGAGGAGCTGCTGGAAGATTCTGAGTCTGAATCAGAACTCTCCACCGGTTTAGATCGGTGAGACTTTTTTGAGCTAGCATGAGTTTTTTTGTGCTCACATGGGTTTTTGAGGGCTCATGTTCTCTTGGGTTGTCAGTATGATGAGCAACCGACACCTTAGACTTCTCTTTTGTGCCCATCTCTGCCCTCTTGGCAGCCGTCAGAGCTTCTATTTCAACTTTTAACCTATCTCGCTCCTCAATGGTATATTCATCATTTTCTCCCACCACTTCGGCCAAATCTGGTGGTACTTCCTGCATGTCCGGATTCATCCGAACTGGTTTTTCCTGATAGTTTTGAATGCTAGATTCAGGCACCGTCGTCCTCCCACTGTGGTAGCCAATTTGGTGAGGTTTATTTTCGTTTGAGGGTAATTTTGTCCAGAGTTTTGTGGTATTTCAAAGGTATTTAATGTTTGGATAGAGTGTAGAGGGAGAATTGAGCTGCCTGGTTGTATTTAATTTTCATTACCCTCATTAAATGAAAGTGGTTGAGTATTTATATCCCTAATTGTGGGCCGCATGGGCTTTCGGGGTGACTTATGGATTCGGGTCGAGTTCAAAGACTCATTAGTTTTAAGTAGGTAGGTAATTAGCTTAGTCATGAAGTGATTAAGTTTTTAGTACATTTAGTTCAGTTCGGATAGTTCAGTGGGTGGATGTTGTCCGAATTGCCCCTGTCCGGTTCTTATAAAGAGTGGCAAAAAATTCCAGACTCATCAAGCTTCTAAGTGCTTATTTTGTAATAATTGTGAAACTATCAACCACTATTTTATTTAATAAAAAGCATCATGGGAAGTTCAACCTTATTTTGGAAGCACCTTCAATGTAAGTATTGCGAGTCATATGACTTTGCAACATATAATCCGGTGCTGCTTCCGGTCTTCCCCAAAAGCCATTTAGATCTGTAGCATCTTACCGTCAATTATATGCTGGACTCCATAGAATAAAAAAAGAATAAGTAAATTCAATCAACGGACCTTTATAGTCTCTACAATCACCCAACACACCACATATCAAATTCAAAAGTTGGACATAACTAATCTCTTGAAAAAATATCATTGGTCTCCTGATATAGACGCTACTTTTATGTTGGGCTGTTACAATCACCTAAATAATCATTGTAAGACAATAGTAGCAACATTGAATCTTCTTATGGCTCAAAAACTAAAGATGAATATAGATGGATCCTCCTTACAAGATGGAGAACCAAGTGGAGTTGTAATCATAAGAAATAATCAAAGTGAAGTCATCACAACTATTTAGAGAATCTATGGTAAACAGAGTCCTCTAATAGATGGAAGTCATGCATTTTTAGATGGTTTATATATATGTCATAGCATGAATATTGCAAATGTTGATATAGAAATATATTCACTAACACTCATAGATATATTAAAGCAATTCAATACCCCTAGTACATTTCTTCTTTAGTTAATTATTGTGAAAAAGTAATAGTTTCAAGAATGAAAATCACTCATATATTTCGAGAGCATAAGTCAGCAGCAGACTGGCTAGCCAGATGGACACATAAATGCAAGTTCAAAGAGCATCTACATGGTAACCAGCTACCAAATCATCTCAGAGCCATTCTGTTACTAGACAACATTACAGTAGACAGAATCACAGAGCTACACTAACATCCTAAACAACATATATCCTTCAACGATTCTTTCTCAATATATGATTATATAAGAACTATCTATAATTTTTAGTACGTAAGAATACCTGAAAAAACACCATATGCAGAGAAAGAGATGTAGCTATAAATCAAAAACCCTTAAGGACTCTGGAATCAAATTCGGAAGTAAGCTCAAACTAACACGAGAAGATAAGGATGAAAGGCTAAAAAAGAAATACTAACTAGGAGATGAATAGAACACCATGAGTATACTGCTTGATTCTCGAGCTAATTAACTCAAATTGTCTTCTAGCAAGCAAAAGTCAGAAAGCTTAGTTTCATTAAGCTCAAAATATTTATCTGTTTCTAAAATTTGAAAGGTTCAAAGGTAAGAATTGAAATAATTCAAGCCCCAAAATTTTAGAACACCATTTTTGGATATTAAGTGTTCTTCGATGGATTTGGCCTAAATCTAAATCTAGATACGAGTCTAATGTTAATATTCAATAGGTATGGGCCTAATGTAAGGAACTAAAATTAAAAAAACGAGACAAATTAAAAAGACATAAAAAAAGAACAAATGATGACGTGACTTTGTCTCTGAATTTAACTTATTTAACCATTTATTGGAGTAATTTTAAGATCATGTTAACAAGTAACGCCTTTAAATCTATATATACATGAAAGAAATTAAGGCAGATTACAAACACACCAAAAATCCTAAAACAATCAAATTTTCTTTGCGTAATATGGTTGAAGCAATGAATAGTCTAACAACAATACCCTTTTTCATCCCTCCCTTGGTTTTGATATTCATTGTTTTTCTCTTCTCAACTAGAAGAATATTTGCATCTCTACAAAAGTGGCGTAGCCACGATTTGATCTTTATGGGGTCCTGGTTATTGTGAAAAATAAAATAACAGAAAATAAATTTTTTTAAACTTTTATCCACCATGTTTGTTTATTTTTTTTGGTTGTTTGGTTAACTAGTGTTTTTTTATTTATGAATCCCTTGTGTATTGGTTATTTTCTTCAGTATTTTGTCAATCTATAATCATGAACACCAAAGTTATCGAGCTTGACAATGCTGCCTCCCATTTAGGTCTTTTTATCTTAGTTTTTTTACTTATATTCGTATAATGTGTGCATCTTGATATCTATAGGATTCGAGAAAGTAAAAAATCTATCATATAATCATATTCAATATAATTAGATTAGTGTTTTCACGTCCTCATTTATTTGTTTAATTAATAAGTCTATTTAATATATGTTAGAACCCATGATCTATGGTTTCTACCTCAGCCTTTTCCACTCGGATAGGCTGTATGTTCTGTATCCTTATTAATACAATATATATAAAAATCGTGGGTTCCTACAAAGCCAACGTTAATGCAAAACAGCTTCCTCCTGGACCAGTCCTTTGCCCTGTCCTCGGCAACATCCCCGAATTTTTTTTAACAAGCCAACATGGCGTTGGATGAACCGTCTCATTAGAGATATGAACACCGATATTGCATGCATACGTCTAGGTGCTACTCATTTTATCCCCGTTACTTGTCCTAAAATTGCTCAAGAAATTCTTAAGCAACAAGATTTAGTTTTTGCGTCTAGACCGCATACTTTCTTTCAATCAATCATTAGTTATGGGTATTTAGGGACCGTGATTTCTCCTCACGGTGATCAATGGAAGAAAATTTCAAAAGTTATAGTGTCAGAGATACTATCTTCGGCTAGGCACAGGTTGTTCCACGAAAAAAAGAGCTGAAGAAGCAGACAACCTTATATGTGAAGAATATGAGATCGGAGAAGTTTCAAGGCAACAGTGAGTTGCTTGAAACTTCGACCTGATCTTCAATGGCTGCTGTACTTTGGTGTTGGAGAAGAGATAGAGAGAAGAGAAAGGATTTAGGGTTTCTTCAGACAACCCTTTAGTGTATCGACCTAGTTTAAGAAGGGTTAAAAGCTTGGGCCTCCAGTTGGGTCGGATCTTTTAATCACTGAAGCCCATGTCAAGGCTCAGCTGTCCATGGGCCATATCGCACGACCTAAGGTTGTTTGGACTAGGTGGTATTTCATTAAACAAATGCATTCAATTAAAGAGTGTAACAGCATTGTAACTAACTCCCACTAGCTGAAAAACAAACCTAACAAACTAAGATTCTCTCCTCACTACTATATGTACTGCAGCTCACATTTCATGAAGAATTAATCAGATTTACAAATTTTAATTCCTTTCTTCTCTCTTCTATATTTCAACTTGGTATCAGAGCTACCAAGGCCTTCAATGGTGAATCCTGATTCACCAACACTGAGCAATGAGTCACTTGGCTCAGTTCTTCCTGGCTGTTTCCCTACTGCAACCAAGAACGCTCACCTGCAAACAATCAGCAACCACAACAATCAGATAAGGCTTGACAGAAACAACTATCTACTATGGAGAACAATGGTTCTGCCTATTGTTAAAGGAAACAAACTAGGAGGTTTCATCACAGGGGACAAGCCATGTCCTCCTAAGTTTGCTAGTGATCCTGAAGGAAACATGATTGAAAATGCTGACTATGAGGACTGGATCTCTAAGGATCAGCTTCTACTTGGCTGGCTCTATTCCACTATGACTTCTGAGATGGCTACTCAACTTATGCAAGAAGGTACATCTAAGGAGCTATGGGATGCTGCTAGCAAACTTTCTGGCTCACAAACTAGAGCCATAATCACCTACTACAAGTCAGATTTTCAGAGGACACGTAAAGGTACTTATACAATGAATGATTACCTAAGTAAAATGAAGAGTATAGCTGATAATCTAGTGTTGGCTGGCTGTGGTGTGTCTGTTGATGATCTAGTGACTCAAGTCCTTGCTGGTTTGGACTCTGAGTACACTCCTATTGTTGTAAGTCTAGCTGATAAGGAGTCTATTGGTTGGCTGGATTTACAAACTAGTCTGCTAACATTTGAGAGCAGACTAGATCAGCTGTTAAGTCTACAAAACAATGTAGCTAACCTAAGTTTAGCCTCTGCTAACTTCACTCAGAAAACAGAGTATAAATCACAAAACAACAGCAACAATTAAAGAGGTTCTAATGGTCAGTATATAGGTGCTTACAGAAACAACAGAGGAAGAGGTAACTACTCTAACTATGGAAGAGGAAGGAACAATTACTCTAGAGGGAGAGGGGGACGTTTCTCCCAGAATAAACCTACTTGTCAAATCTGCAATAGGTTTGGACATTCTGCTGCAGTCTGTTACTATAGAGATGACCCATCTGTTATGGGATCCACCTCATCTGAACAACCTAAAGGGGATGGAGACCATTCTGCATATCTGACTACTCAAGACTCAAATGGAGACTCTGCTTGGTATGCTGACTCAGGTGCTAGTCACCATGTGACTGGGAACTCAACTGGTTTGACTCAGAAGACTGAGTATGCAGGTAACAAAGGTATCATGGTTGGTAGTTGTCACAGGTTGCCAATACAATGTATTGGGAATTCTAGTCTGCAATCTTACACTAAAACACCCATTTACTTAAAGAATATCCTATATGTGCCTAAAATAAACAAGAATTTATTATATGTTTCACAACTTACAAATCATAACAGGGTTTTTGTTGAATTTCATGATGGTTTTTGTCTTGTGAAGGACAAGGTGTCAGGGACAGTGCTTCTCAAAGGGACTATTGAGAATGGGTTGTACATAATGGAAAGTTTTCCTAAGTCACAAGCATTGGAGGATCATTCTAGCTTTACAAAGCATAGGTCTCAAGTCACTAATGTTCTATATTCTCAAGCTTTGTCTGTTAGTCTTTCCAATTCCCTAAAACATGGATGGCATAGGAAGCTTGGCCATCCATCACAACATGTTCTAAACACTGTTCTTAAAGCTTGTAATCTTTCTTCTGTTTTAAAGGATGAATGTAGTTTCTGTGAAACATGTCAGTTTGGTAAATCTCATGTTCTACCCTATTCTGTGTCTCACTCTTATGCTAGTACTGTGTTAGACCTCATACATACAGATGTATGGGGTCCATCTCCTATTTAGTCCACTCAAGGTCAGAGATACTATGTTATATTTCTAGATGACCACACTAGGTTTACCTGGTTCTATCCTATCAAACACAAAAGTCAAGTTGTTGGGGTTTTCAAAATGTTCAAATGTCTAGTTGAGAAGCAGTTTGATAAAGCTATAAAAGTGGTTCAATGTGATGGTGGAGGGGAATACTTACCCCTGTCAACTATGACTCATGAACATGGCTTTATTCTAAGGAAGTCATGTCCTTATACTTCTGCACAAAATGGCAGGGCTGAAAGAAAACACCGACATATTGTCGAGACAGGACTGACTCTTCTAGCTCAAGCCAGCTTGCCTTACAGATTTTGGGTTCAAGCCTTTGAAACTGCTATCTACCTTATAAACAGACTCCCTACACCAGTCTTGTCAAACAAGTCACCATATGAGCTATTGTTTCACAAAATTCCAAATTATCTAGTTCTAAAAACGTTTGGGCGTGCATGTTTCCCCTGTCTCGGGGCCTATCAGACTCACAAGTTTCAGTTTCACACTACAAAGTGTGTCTTCTTGGGGTTTAGTCAGTCTGATAAAGGATATGTTTGTCTCAGTTCTATGGGCAAGGTTTATATTTCTCGAAATGTAGTTTTTAATGAGGTTGATTTCCCCTTTCAAGGGGATTTTCTAAACACTTCAAAATTTGAGTCTCCTACTAGCTATCCTATAGAGATGTGGTTTCCTTGTTTACCTACAGGACTTGTGACTAAAGACAACTGTTCTGATCCTACTCCCTCTCTTGGTGCCTCTCTTGAAGCCAGTTCTCTACATCAGTCTCACTCACAAGGTACTACTCTGAATTCATCTAATCCTGATGTTGATACTTGCTCTAACCCTGTTACTCACTCTAGTCCTATCTCACCACATAATCTACCAAGTGTTCCTTCTTATACTTATATTTCTAGCCCTAGTTTGACCACTCACAGACAAGCCTCAAACACTGACTTAAACCCTGACTGCTCTAATCCTAAAATATCTATCTGTCTGCCATTTTCTTCTCCTGATCCTTCTCTAAAATCTCTGCCTATCTCTCACACTCACCATATGCAAACTAGGTCTCAAACTAGGACTCGTATACCTAAAGTACCTTGTGTTGGCTCCTTAACAACTACTGATCTATCTACCATGGAACCTACTACTTATTCTAAGGCTGTGCTTAGCCCACACTGGGTCACTGCTATGGAGGCTGAATATCAGGCTCTTATGTCTAATAAAACCTGGTCTTTGGTTCCTTGGAGTTCTAATCAAAATGTGGTAGGCTGCAAGTGGGTTTACAAGGTCAAATATCACATGGATGGTTCTGTTCAAAGGTACAAGGCCAGGCTTGTTGCCAAGGGGTTTCATCCAACCCCTGGGATTGATTTTTATGAAACATTTAGTCCGGTGATCAAACCATCTACAGTTAGACTAGTTCTAGCTTTGGCAGTATCTAAGGACTGGGAGGTCAGACAATTAGACATCAATAATGCATTCTTAAATGGTTTTCTTACTGAGGATGTTTATATGGCTCAGCCAGAGGGGTTTCAGGACCCTGCCAAACCTACACATGTGTGCAAGCTCCACAAGGCCCTGTATGGTCTCAAACAGGCTCCAAGAGCCTGATATTCTAGACTGAAGGATACACTACTTAAGTGGGGTTTCAAAAACTCAAGGGCTGATTGTTCTTTGTTCTATTTTGTCTCTAAAGCTACTGTGATTTTGGTCTTGGTCTATGTTGATGACATGCTTATCACAGGCACACGAACAGAATGTCTACAGGGATTTATTCACAGGCTGAATGCAATGTTCTCACTCAAGGACATGGGGCCACTCCATCTATTCCTTGGAATAGAGGTTCATCGTGACCCCATAGGCATGTACTTAACTCAGCAACAATATATAAAGAACTTACTGGTTTCGCAGGGACTCTCTCGGGCAAAGCCATGTCCAACTCCTATTGCTGCTGGTGTCCACCTCTCGAGCACCTCAGGGACTCCTCTTGCTGATCCTACACCATACAAAAGTTTATTAGGGGCTTTACAATATCTCACACACACTCGACCTGATATTGCCTTTGCTGTTAATAAGCTAAGCCAATATCAGCAATCACCTACTACCCTACATCTACAAAGTCTAAAGAGAATACTTCACTACTTATCTGGCTCAAGGTGGGTTGGCATTCACATCAAACCCAGTTGCAATCTTCAACTCCAGGGGTTCTCCGATGCCGATTGGGCTTCTTCACCAGACGACAGAAGAAGCGTTGGTGCTTATTGTGTTTACCTTGGAGAATCTCTGGTGTCGTGGTCTTCCAAGAAGCAGAATGTGGTTGCCCGGTCGTCGACTGAATCTGAGTACAGGGCTTTAGCCAACTTGTCAGCAGAACTGATCTGGCTTTGGTCAGTTCTCACCGAGATCGATTTTCCCATCAAACCTCCATCAGTCATCTGGTGTGACAACTTAGGAGCGAGTTCTCTTGCATGTAACCCCGTCTTCCACGCCAGGACGAAGCATATCGAGTTGGATATTCACTTCATCCGTGACCAAGTCCTCTAGGGTGCTCTTCAAGTGCGGTTTGTTCCCTCTCATGATCAGCTTGCTGATTGTCTCACCAAACCGCTTCCTCATCACCGTTTTTCGTTTCTCCGGGACAAACTTGGGCTCATTGAATTGCCCCTTCGTTTGCGGGGGGATGTGAAGAATATGAGATCGGAGAAGTTTCAAGGCAACAGTGAGTTGCTTGAAACTTCGACCTGATCTTCAATGGCTGCTGTACTTTGGTGTTGGAGAAGAGATAGAGAGAAGAGAAAGGATTTAGGGTTTCTTCAGACAACCCTTTAGTGTATCAACCAAGTTCAAGAAGGGTTAAAAGTTTGGGCATCTAGTTGGATCGGATCTTTTAATCACTGAAGCCCATGTCAAGGCTCAGCTGTCCATGGGCCATATCGCACGACCTAAGGTTGTTTGGACTAGGTGGTATTTCATTAAACAAATGCGTTCAATTAAAGAGTGTAACAGAATTGTAACTAACTCCCACTAGCTGAAAAACAAACCTAACAAACTAAGATTCTCTCCTCACTACTTTATGTACTGCAGCTCACATTTCATGAAGAATTAATCAGATTTACAAATTTTAATTCCTTTCTTCTCTCTTCTATATTTCAACTTTATATACTATGTTCACAACATTTACAAACAATCTAAACCCGTGGACCTGAGAACTGTGATTAGGGCGTATTGTGGAAGCGTAATGTTGAGGCTGATGTTCAACAAACCGTTTTTTGGAGAACCAACACTTGATGGTGGCCCAGGAAACGCCAACATTGAGCATATGGATGCGTTGTTCGCTTGTCTTAGATCAACATTTTCTTTTTCTCTTTGCGATTTACTGCCTTTTATATCAGGGCTCGACTTGGATGGCCATAAAAAAAGTGGTACTAGAAACAAATAGGATAATCGACAATTATCATGACCCTATTGTTCATGAAAGGGTCAAACAATGAAGTTTAGAAGAAAAGAAAGAAGTTAAAGATTTTCTTGATATTTTTATTACATTAAAAGATGCCAACGGGAAACCATTGCTGATTCTAAACGAAATCAAAGCTCAAATCAAGGTACTAGCTCAATCTCTAAGCGACTAGCTCAATTGGCATGACGTCATTGTGCTAACATTTATATTATGAGTTACAAACTTCTTTGAAACAAAAAATTGATCTTAAATGCTAACATTTATATTATAATTTGTTTAACAGGGACTTGTAATTGCTGCACCAGACAACCCGTCGAATGCAGTTGAGTGGACAATTGCCGAGATGCTAAACCAACCACAACTCTTTGAGAATGCTTGGGAAGAACTAGAAAGGGTTGTTTGAAAAGACAGGCTTGTCCAAGAATCTGATGTTAGCGAACTCAACTACATCAAAGCTTGCCTTAGAGAAGCTTACAGACTTCACCCGGTTGCTTCCTTTAATGTTCCACACATGGCAATGAAGGACACAACTGTAGCCGGTTACTTCATCCCCAAGGGCAGTCAAGTCCTGCTGAGCCGTTTGGGTCTTGGAAGCAACCCTAATGTATGGTCTAAACCACTGAGTTTCAACCCTGAACGCCATATGGACAACAATAATGCTAATGTGGCGTTAACGGAGAACGATCTCCGTTTCATTTCGTTTAGCTCAGGACGTCGTGGATGCAAAGGGACTGTTCTCGGCACTTGCATGTCTACGATGTTGCTTGCTAGATTACTTCAGTGCTTCAGGTGGAAGATTCCTACCAATCGGGATAGTGTCAGTCTTATTGAGTCAACTGATGATCTCTTCCTTTCTGAGCCTTTTGGTTGCTTTGGCTGAGCCAAGGTTGCCCGCTCGTTTATATGCTGCTTTACATTAAAACAAATGTAAATCCAGCCAGTTTCTTGTACGGGTGTACAAAACCCAATAAACCTACCATTATTCTGTAAATATATTTGGACCATTTAAGCATACCCTTATTCTCAAAATATATTAGATTTCAAACTATCTACTTATCAGTAAATAAACAATTTCAATGAATATGTAATGTATCTACAATAAAAGATAAAGTTTGAATTTTTATAAAATTAAGATAAAGGTTTTAGGTGAAAGTAATCATTTATAAAGTATGTGAAGAGTTTAGAAGTTAAGAAGTTTAGAACTGCTGCAAAATAATATTTAACTGCTAAAATATCGGAAAAAATATCGAAAAATATCAAAAAATATATGATATATTTGAATCAATGACATTTATTGAAATTCTAACTTCTCAAACAACATCATTCTATAACGTGATCCGGTACTATCATTTATGTTTGGATCAATGATATATATTGTAATTTTAACTTCTCAAACAACATAATTCTACCATGTGATTCGGTATTATCATTTATGTTTCTTTGCTGCTGGCGAGATAGCGACCCAACAACCTGAATTGGGCTTTCGTAGAGCGATTTCATCCGATTTTCATCCAACTCCACTCAAAATACCTATTGATCAAGATTTGATATTTTTTGCAATATATTTTTACTTTTACTATAAAATTATTATTATTGACAAGAAAGAAAAGACACTGAGGTATATCCTTAGCATAAACTCATTACATTTTAAGCTCAAAATATACATTATTTTAAAAGTTAAAAATTTATTTTTGAAAAGAATATTTAATTCACAAAAAAAAAAAATTCAACACAAATACAATAAAATATAAATGATATGCATGTACCAGAAAATGTGAAGTTAAAAAAAAACGAAAATGCATATCGTTGGAAAAGCTTCAATCGTGTAAAAACATAAACCACCATTTAGTTTTTTTTTATAAAAGCGACTATGTTCTTGGTAAAGCTACACCAACGGTTCAAAAGAGGTGAACTAGTGGTGTATAGGTGATAACTAGTGGTGCAACTAGTCAGCACCGCCAGTTCCAAGTCGGAGTACTATCTTTCTAATTGATGGTACCATCGGTTTTAATTCGCGGTACTATCGTTTTAAACCATGGTAATATGGATTCGGTGCTATCATGGATGGGAACTCTTTGTACCTTAGTTTCTGTTTTATGTTTTATTTATATGTATTTTGAAATTGCTGGATAAGGAGGATACCGATGGATATGCGGAGGATTTTAATACGGATCACACTCACATTTTTTTCGCAACATAATATTTATATTCGAGATAGATGGTTAATGGTTAAGTAAATTAAAGAGATCTCTAAACAAAATGGTTTGCTTTCAACATAAAATGTTGTGATGTTTTAAATAATAGGAAAAAATTTTAAATATAATTTGAATGCGAGATATTTGGATGGTATAATGAGGTAGTACCCGTAAATATTTTAAGAAAAAGTCGACCGGATAAACATAGTTTTGAGCTTAAAATTACCATGCTAACTCTATATCGATGGTTGTTAGAGGTTATATGCGAAATTCACAACCGTTAAAGGCTAAACACTTAGATGGCCATTCATACCTGAGACTTTTGATAAAAACGAATTGGAATCGGTAGAAAGTTTTATCTTCATTAAACTTGTTTTAGAGAAACTTTGAACCGAGTACAAAATTGAACGAAAAAATCTATCGTTCATGCACATTATATATAAAACTCGATTTAAAAACCTGTATGGCTTCTAACCCAATTCTAACATAACTAAGAATGTGGAGTTTTCATATTTATTGTACCTAATTATTTTGGGTATAAAAAATACATATTTATGTTTTCGGTTTTATAGTTTATGTTTGATTTAACACCAACATGCGGAATAATTTTCATTTACATGAAATATTGTAGTCGAGGGATGTCTGTAGAGACATTTCAATCAAACAAGAATGACTTATTTCTATAGAGCTCGTTGAGCGACATCAGTAAAGATCAAGAAGTCGATGGGGGAAGTATCATCGTATAATGATTCTAGAAGCTCAAGAATAGTAGAACTTTATAGTTCTAAATAGAATTGGAAGCTTCAATATACCAATGGAGCACCATTTATTAATCATAGAGCAATCAGCTTTGGGATAATACAATGGTGAACAATTTTTTTGGAATCAACAACTAGAGAAGATTAAACATCCATTTACTAAACAACTACGTTGATATAGTTGAAGCAGCCCATAATTATATGATCCTTTTGGATAAATGGAAACGAGTTTTATTTGGGGCCCATGTATCAGAATTAGGCGTTGCGACCACTCAAATCGAACGCGTCGAGAAGCCGAATGATTTTCGGAAGCATCACAAGGCAAAGCCGGGTGATGAAGTCCAGGCCCAAAATTCCATCGTTAAGCCCTCTTTTTGTTGTTTTAGTGAATTTTCTACATTTTTCTATTTTTTCGGATTTAATTAAAATACTTAACCATCTCCAATCATTTTGAAATTAGGCAGGACTTTATTTTGTCTATTAAGAAACAAGTTGTAATTTTGGCTTAGGGTTTCGAGCACTTCTATAAAACGCTCTCAAATCCTATTTTGTCCAATCTTTTATACGTGTCTGCACCAGATATTTTTAATATCTTCTTGCATATCGATTTCTTAAGAGTTGTTTGTCTAGCTCAGTTGATTAATTATTTCCTACAGAAGGAAAATCATAGGCTGTTTGTATTTGTTGATGTTGATGTTGTCGATTATGGCTCTCACTAGGATGCATTTTCTTGTTATTGTAACGATGATAAAGGTGGTTATGCCTGAGAGAACTAGAAGAGGAGTTTCTGATTTATCCTTAGTTGTTTGAGATGTGGAGGAAACCGTTGAGGATGTTTTAATCTTGTCCGATTGATTCAAGACTTCATTTCTTAGAGCCTTTTTTTAAACCCTGTATCCACTGTTTTTTTCAAAAGATTCGTGACAACAAGATCTCTTTAGAAACACACTAACTCAAATAAAATATTCCAAGCTTTGTGACTAACAGCAACGAGAATAGATAAATTCCCACTTAAGGATTTCCACCAAAGTAAGTTTTATACAATTGGAAGCTAAGCTACCGTAGGACTAGGTTGCTCAACTTTTATGCATAGTATCTCCATTTTTTCATATTGTAATACTATTAAGAAAAACATTTTATTTTAAACTTTTTAAAACACTAACTTTGTCTGAAACTATATAACAAACAACAATTTCAGTTAATAAAATCAAAATTCGACATCGTTGTTATTGAATAAACTTGTCATCACCAATGATGAGCCATAATACTTATGTGTCATATCATATTTTGATTGTTTTTCTTAAACAATATGAGAGTTTATAAAGGTTGATTTCTCCAATAGTTGATAAAATTAGGCACATTTATGAGGTCTGGTTTTGTCAACCACTAACAAAAATATGAGAGTTTATAAAGCTTGATTTCCTAAAAACATATGTAAATTATATTATAATACATAATTTATTTTCTCTATTATCCAATGTTTTTCCAAAATACATGAACTTGCTTGTGTATGCTCAAAAAACTTGACATTATATGGTGTAATCCATGAATCAAGAACATGATCAAATATTTTTTCAAATTTTAATTGTCTTGCGTATTTTACTATGTAATTTTTTATTTTATACACTGTGCTACAACCAATCACATCGTTACAACTCTTATCATTTTTTTTACCATTTAAAAAAAATATGTTTTACGGTCTCAACGACATAGTACATAAGTTATAACTTGAGTTATTTTCTCTACAATTTTCATTAAGAGAAGCTCAACATTAGTTCATGTAACATAAACTAACTTGTAACCGTTATTTCTATGATCATTCTCAAATATCATGACACTCATTCTTTGTTAACTTACCTCTCTTTCAATATGAATGCAAACCTTACGTTACGTGGTCTTATGCCATTGCATGTATTACTTGATGGATGAATAATAAAATAGAAATGATCGATGGTGATATAAAAAATTATCATTTAAATCTAATTATTTGAAATGATATCCCTGTATATAATCTAATTAAATTAAGAGTAAACAATAATTAGCTAAGAAAAGCGATAAAAATAGACGGAATACTGAAATGTTGAAGGTGGAAGTTGTCGGTTACATGAGTTAAGTATATAAAGAAGTCAGAGAGAAAATTTAAGAAATTTAAAGATTGGAAAAACTAAAGATGAAAGTGTGGCTAAGTTTAAATATAATGAATAAACGAATAATAGTCTTTAATTTAAATGATGATGAGTGGTTCAGATGCAATGTTAAATATGTCAGACATAAGGCGACAAAAGTTCATTAGTTCATAACACATTTTGTGATGTCATTAATTTATTTCTTTTTCAAAATAATTGAACACATAATTATTTGGAAAAGAAATTAACCGACGGGAAAGTGATATGAGTTTTCTTTTTGTATATTATTAACAATCTTTAAGCATGTGAATAATGTTTAAAGACTATGGGGAGTTCTGATAAGGTTATATGTCATTGTGAAATCAATTCATTCATTGAGAAAATATAAAAATTCATATCACCAAGATAAAAGCATCCATAAAATATTGTATCACGAGATCGATTAGATGAATATCTAGACAAGTAGATGAAAAGAAAGCATCGGTAAATAAATTGATTACTAGCATCACTAAAACAGAGAAGTAAATGAAGAAAAGATAAAAGCATCGGCAAAATAGCCGGTAGCCGACTAAGTAAGTAACTAGAGAAATATGATAGTAAGTACATAAAGATAGTAAAAGTACGACATAAGTATGATCTATTACTATAATAGGAACTTAAGAGGTAAAACACTAACGAATGCAACAAATGGTTGACAAGTGTTATGATTTATATTTTTCATCTATTCTCAAGAAATATAAAATAAATTAGTTTTAAGTATTAAATTATATCATAATAAAATGGGTTTATTCATTTACTATGAAAACTAAATTTCCTATTTCTTGATCATTTATCGTCTTATCTCTTAGAAAATAATTTGAGAAGAAAATTCCCTCATTCACCATTGACCAACAAAAAAGATATCTCAGATGTTGAGGTTTTTAAAGTAGTCTTGTATGACTGTAAGACTTTTGTGTATAATTCAGACCACTTTTTAGTTGTACTTTATAATATTATTTCGATATTGTTTTCCGATCTTTATGTTTGTGATTTCTAAAAGAAGTTACGTGTTATACCTCTTGTTCGACCAAACAATTATATTTGATCTTTTAGGAATTACATATTATCTTTTGTTGTGATGACTCTTGATACCTTATATTTGAAGCATGTGTTAGAATTTAGGAATTTGATAACTTCGTTCGTCGTCTTTAGATTTTCTCCATCTATACACTTTGAAAAATAAACCACACCCATCATTAGATGCTGATTTCCTTTTGAGTCCTTTTGCATGATCCTACAAGTTCAAGTCCTCATTTTTCGAATGATTTTAACTTTCATATGGTTTTCATAATATAAATAAAGCTTAAATTTTATTAACAAAGCACTAGTAAGTGTCACAACGTTTGAAAATGTTATATGGATATGTCATAATGGTGGCTTTATAACATAATTGCAAAAGGATTATTCTATGTAATGATGTGTACTCGTAATAGGCACTTCTTTCCTCATCATAAATTTTTTCCACAGTAAAGGTTGTTTCTTCAAGTCTATCCCTAGAAAAAATATTTACTAAGACCTTACATTTATAATTTTCGGCCTTTTATTTATTTTCAAAGTTTTACTTCTCCAATATATTCCTTAATAGGTGATGTCTTTTTATTCTATTTTTTAATGACCCTTACCTTAGAGTCCGAAAAACTTTGTAAGATCTCGTTTACTAGCTAGTAATATGTTAAGGATATTTCTTCATCTACACCATAATTTTTAGAGAGTCTTAATTCAGGTATTGTAACCTCATACTCTACCTTATTGTTGGACGTAAAGAAACCTAATTTGGTAAATTGGGTCATTGTTTCTCCTGAAATGGATGTTAGTTCCACCCTTGCTCTAGAACCTATATTGTTGCTTCCTTCATTAGTCCTAACCTTCCATGTTGGTTCTATGTGGTCCGCCAATCGTATGTGTCTTTGTGACTCAAACTCTATTAGATAATCTACCAAGGCTCGATCCTTGATTATTGTATGCGGCTTGAATCTAATATGAAAATCGCATAACTTTACTAAGTATTTGGTCAATTTTCTAGATATTTCAGGATCTTTGTAGCATGGTTTTAAAGGAAAAAATAAAATAAAATGACTACTATAATATTTGCGTGGACGTAAGATCTCATATTCCTAACCGTTACCACTAAAGTTTGGGAATTATTTTTTTCTAACCGCATTATCTAACATAATAAAATATAGAAATTAAAAATAACATGAGTTTAGATTTGTTAGTATGTTTTGTGAGGGCTTGAACTATTTGATTTTGTTTAAAACCTCACAACATGCAGAAGTCAAGTTGAATATGCCAGTATCCGGATGAATGCCACTTTTTTAAGAGAGTGAGATTAATCTATTCAGTGTAACGAACATCTTTCAATAATTTGAAATCCCTTGATATTTTAATGCGACATTATTATAACCAGAGTGCCAGTTGTGTAGGATTTAATTCTATCAATTTCTCACTAACCATATATCTCATGAATCTCGTGCACTTTTTTCGATTTATGAATCACATCATACGAATATTCCCTAGTCCGACCCCTTCCCACGAACTTCTTCGCTCCTCAGTCTCACTAAAGATTCTCTAAGCTCATCAACTGATAAGGGAAGGAAAATATAGGTGTTTAATATGTAATTTAGCCCACAAATAAGGTCAAGGTCCATGTATTTAGTGACTAAGGACTAAGGTAAAGCACACATAAAAAAATGAGGGACTAAAATGATAGTCCCGAAGAACTTGTTTGTAAATAGTCAAATAGTAGGGTAAGAAATCCACTTTTATGGTGGTAAACATGTAATTTTACCCTCTACCTCATTTACTATATAAAGGACATTCCCTTTTGGGAATATGGGCCAATGATTAATCAATAATTGCAACATTTATTCCTTTTGTCTCTTCCATTTCTAGTAATTCACTGTTCACTATCACATCATACGAATATTTCCTAGTCCGACCCCTTCACACAAACTTCTTCGCTCCTGAGTCTCACTAAATATTGTCTGAGCTCATCAATGGCGCCGTCTGTAGGAACCGTTTGGTACCGAGAATTAAATCTAAAACCTTGAAAACTAAAAGCAAAAAAAATTTATGGATACAGAAACTCGTGGAGAGATCGAGACTAATCCGACCTGAGATTTAGTTGGTATCGAATCTGAAGACCATCTGATGGAAGATAAGGTCACAAACGAAGGCAATGCTCCAAATCGTCATGCGGAAGAACCTTTAGAGGAGTCAGTTTTGGTCACCAGACGAAAAGAGTTGTTAGAAGATATCGAAAGGTTAAATGCTGAAAGGGATGCTATGGTTGCAAGCACTAAAAGGGTCAGATCCGAGGTCCGACAAGAAAAGGTCGAGGCCGACCACATCCAAGTGATATTATACCCAAAGAGAACCGACGCAGGAAAAGCCATCGGCATTCTAAAAGGCGTGCTAGATCCGAGCAAAAGTATGAGCCGTTTGAGTCTAGCGAATTTACCTCGCTGAGCTCTGATAATTCTTCCTCTTCGGAGATAGATTCGAGGTATAAGGTGGATCGAAGGCACAAAGATCCAAGGAAGCATAAACATACTCACCGGACTAGTAGGAGAAGGAATAATTCGAGAAAGAAAGATGATGCTGGCAAAAAAAAATGCACTCCGAGGACCATGTAACTACTCGGAAGCAAACTCAGTCTGATAGCTATCACCAAGTTTACAGAGTCAGTAACCACTTTACTTCTCCAACCAAGGAAAGATTGTACTCTGCCACTAATGACGTTCCGGGGGGGAGTACGTCCAAGGTCGGATATAATTGGAGGTCGTCACCCCTCTCCCCGAAAATCCTCTCTGGGCACCTTCCTAAATGGTTTGATATTTCCAAACTATAAAAGTTTGCTGGGACTCAGGATCCTCACAACCATATTGAGCAGTTCAAGAAATTCATGATTAACTACGATGATGAAAACAAGTTGTTGTGTAGAAATTTCTCTCATACGTTCAAGAACGCCGCTTCTAAGTGGTACAACCGACTGCCTCAAGGGTGTATAAAGAATTTTGATATGTTCTGGAGTATGTTCCGACAGCACTTCGTTAGAAGCAAGAAATTTCGTTCCAACGGAGATACCATCATTTATTGTCGACAAAAGATTAGAGAGAGTTTTAAAGAGTATACCAAGTGATTCATCCAAGTCAAGACGGACATTGAGTATTGCGAGGATAAAGTTGCATTGGCTGCCTTCCAGATGAGTCTTCTTTCGGGGGTCATAAAGGATAATGCTGCAGAAACACAAGCGATGACATTTGGAGCTTTGTTGGATCAGATAGAAAAAAGAATCTTAGTCGAGGAAACCAGGGCCTCAGAGATAGAATTTATGTCTCAATTCTATCAGGATCCAAACTTAGCCCTAACAAGTACGACAACGGTGAATTTCCGACCTCAAGCTCCGAGCCTACCACGACTGTCCAACCGCGGGCTTAGACAGTTTAAGCAACGAACCAGACCCCTCAATGACCGAGCCAGTACCAACAGTATCACCAGGCAGGTCAAGTAGTTCAACAGTATGTCAGACCAGCTTCGAACCTGTGGCTCCGACCAGCTCATTATGTTGAGTTAACTAAGTGTGTCTCCACTATCTTTGAAAAGGCACGTGCAAATGTATATTTCCGCAAGCCTTTTCCTCTTCAGACTCCAAGGGAACACATGAAAAACAAATACTGTCAGTTCTATGATGACATCAGACATCACACTAAGAATTATGTGGCTTTAAAGAAAGAAGTCCAATAATTGATAGAAAATGGAAAGTTGGTCGACTTTATCAAAAAAAATACCGCGGTGGTACCTAAACAAGAAGTCGCTCCAAGGCAAGACGATACCATGATGATTTCCGATGTGAACAAAGAAGAATTTCTAGATGCGTTTGATGTGGCAACGGAGTATCTTGATCCAAAGCCGGTTAGAAATAGTGTAAACATGATTGAAAAGTCAATCCCCAGCGGAAAGGTCAGTGAGTTATCTTCATTTTTTGAGTCACTAACCATTTTCGGGGGAGATATAATAGCAGGTATATCAAACTACTCACGGAATAGGCATATCGTTAGTTTGGCAACATAGTTAGAGGCAGTTGCCTCATCGCACCTTTACCGGAATCTATCACCAATCATTTGCTTTGAGGATGACAATATGAGGGAAGTGGTTGGTCCGCTTGAAGACGCGGTGGTAATCATAGCAGAGATTGCTGGAAACGAGATAAGAAATTTTTGATTGACACGGGGAGTTATGCCAACATTATGTTCATGAAAACCTACAACAAGATAACCAATCCTCCAACCATCCTACGATCCGACAGGACTATAGTGGGATTTACCGGTGCGACCGCGGATGTCGACGGAGAGTTCGAGGGAATGGTAGAACTGGGCAGGGGACCATTCAAGAAAAAAGTGATTGTATTTTTCATCGTGGTAGATGCACCCGCATCGTACAACACCATCTTCAGAAGGTCATGGTTGTCTAAGATGCATGTTGTGCCGTACACACTTCATCAATGTTTGAAGTACGTAGTGGGAGTTAATATCGGAACTGTAAGATCAAGTCAGAAAATGGCTAGAGAAGTCTACACCATGGTGCTGGCCCCTAAACAGTTGAAGGGGGTCGGATCCAAACAAGAATTGCAGTCAGAGGGGTCTCTTTCGAATTCCAATCCTGTTGATGATCCGAGGTAGTCCCCTGGGTTCATGGTCCCTGATGAAGGCTTTGAGAATCATGTGTTTGGCCCTGGAAAAATTCTCAAGATAGGAACAAGATTATCGTCTGAAGTAAAAGAAAGCTTAATCAGATTTCTTTCAACCAAATTACATCTGTTTGTGTAGTGTACAAAGGACATTACAGAAGTACCAGAATAAGTCATCTGTCAGAGATTGAACAGTGTTCGCCAGATCATTCAGAAGCGAAGATCCTTTTCCCAAGAGAAACTGAAGCGATAATGGCAGAAGTAGACCGTTTAACGAAAGTGGGCCACATCCACAAATCGCAATATTCGTTATGGACCTCTAACCCGGTCTTAGTAAAGAAGAAGAACGGAAAATGGCGGATGTGTGTAGACTTCACTGATTTGAATAGGTCTTTCCCTAAAGATCATTTCCCGGTCCGAACAATAGATCAACTGTGGATTCGACATCCGAAATTCGTTTACCGTCCTTTATGGATACAATCAAATCCGGATGGACCCGAGGGATCAAGAGAGCACAACTTTCATCATTGGAAGGGGTCTACACTGCTACCGAGTCATGCTGTTCGGACTAAAGAATGTGGGGGAACAATATCAACGTTTAGTGAACAAGGCGTTCGAAACTCATATTGGAAGAAATGTGGAAGTTTATATTGATGACATTTAATTAAAAGCCTAAGAGATGAAGATCATTTAGTTGACCTAGAAGAAACGTTTGCCAATCTGGCTAAAATAAATCTCAAATCGAACCCGGAGAAGTGCACGTTTGGAGTAAGATCTGGAAAGTTCTTAGGTTACATAGTTAGTGAGCAGGGCATCAAAGCAGATCCAGTGCTGTTAAATGCCTTATGTACTATGGATCCACCTAAAACGATCAAGGAGGTGCAAATTTTAACCGGAAGGTTGGTTGCTTTAAACAGATTCATATCCAGGTCGTCGGATAAGTGTGCCCATTTATTCCAGGTGGGAAAGCGAATCGATTCGACTGGACTCAAGAATTTTCTGATGCTTTTAATCAAACCAAACAATATCTTTCATAGCCGGAAATATTGACAAAGCCATATCTAGGGAGAAGTTGTTCCTATACTTAGCGGTGTCCAACTTCGCAGTCAGCTCAGTTTTTGTCCGAGAAGAATCAAGCCTTCCAAGACCAGTTTATTACGTAAGCAAAATTCTTTTAGATGCATAAAATAGATACCTTAAGTTAAAAAAGCTAGCACTTTCTCTGGCAACATCAACTCGAAATATGAGGCCCTACTTCCAAGCTCATACGGTGATGGTAAAAACATCTTTTCCTTTGAAAAATATGTTACGGAGACCCGATGTGCTCGGAATGATGACTAAGTGGTCGGTATAACTCGAGGATTTCGTTATCGAGTTCGAACCACGAACTACGATCAAAGCACAGGCGTTAGCTGATTTCTTAGTGGAATATCATTCTGACAGGGACGTTGTGGACATGGAAGAAGAAAAACCCGACTCTGAGTGGCAAGTCCGGACCGATGGGGGATCCAGCTCATCCGGATGCGGAGCAGGTGTGCAACTAACCTCCCCGGATGGCATTGCAATCCGACTCGGATTTCAAGCATCAAACCACAAGGCAGAGTACAAGGTGGCCCTAGACGTATTACGACTTGCAAAGATTTGTGGGGCTAAACGGCTCAAGTTTCTCAACGATTCTCAACTTCTGGTGAACCATGCTCTCGGGCGCTCAGAAGCAAAAAAAGATCATCTGGTGAAGTATCTGGAATTTTCAAAGATCTAGCCTTGGAGTTCGAAGACGTCCGATTTGAACACGTTCTAAGGGCAAGAAACTCAGTGGCTGATTCCTTGGCCAAGACATCTTACTCAGAAGAATACCCATGGATAGTGACTCAAGAAAATCAATCTATAACCAAGGAATCCAAAGCAAGGGAAGGTAGCATTGAATCATTCTAGATATCCACAACCTTAACAAAAGATTGGAGAAGAAAAATACAAGATTTGTTAGTCCATGACATGCTGCCCGTTGACAAAGTCAGAGCCAAGAGAATACGGTTCAAGGCCTACTGATACGTAGTCCTCAAAGATGTGCTGTATAAACGATCTTTTAGTCGTCCCTTACTTAGTTGTTTAGGGAAGGATGAATCACACCTAATACTCTTCGAACTTCACGATGGGGAAGACTTTGCGCACTGTGGATACAAAACACTGATACAAAGAGTTCTTCTAGGAGGATACTATTGGCTGACTATATCGGTGGAAGCCAAAGAGTTAGTACAGAAATGTGACACCTGTCAGCGGTTTGCTAATTCGATCCACTTACCCGCAGTACCTCTAGAGTCAATATCTGAATCTCTTCCTTTCAATCGATGGGGAATAGATCTGGTCGGACCACTTCCTATGGCTTCAGGGGGGCGCCAAACAATTATCGTTGTTGTGGACTAGTTTTCCAACTGGGTAAAGGCAGAACCATTAGCAGGAACAAGGGCAAAAGATGTGATCAAATTCATCATCCCTAACATCTGTTTCCGCTTTGGTGTACCCAAGAAGATTTCGATGGATAACGGCCCCCAGTTTGACAACAATGAAATGAGAACTTTTTACGCTTCCAAGGGGATACAACAATGTTTCTCGACACCGTTCCACCCCCAAGAGAACGGTTAGGTCGAAGTCACCAATCAAAGAGTCTTGGACGGTCTAAGAAATAATTTGGAGGGTAAAGCAAGGAAGTGGCCGGACTACCTGCAAGAAGTGCTATAGGCTTATAGGACTACACCTCGGACAGCAACACACGAGTCACCTTTCGCGCTTGTGTAAAGAAAGGACGCACTGGTGCCATCAGAAACAATGTTCCCATCTATCGGACTGAGTGAGTATTCCGAGGAGGGGAATGACAAAAGAAAACACACAAAGCTTGATCAGATAGAAGAAAAGAGAAGAAGGGCACAACTGAATTCCTTACACTATCAAACTTTAATGAGAAGTCGTTATTTGTCAAAGGTTAGATGAAGAGAAATTGAGGTGGGAGACAGGGTCCTAAGAAAATTCTTCCTGCACAAAAAAGACAAGAGACTTGGAAAACTCGCCCCAAACTGGAAAGGTCCATATACAATCACAAAGAAGTTGAAACCGGGGACATACCAGTTGAAAGATAAAGAATGAAGAGATCTTCCTCATCCGTGGAATATTTAGCACCTAAAAGCTTATCTACTTTGATTGAGTGATATGTAAATATTTTCTTTAACAGTCTATGTAAGTTCTGGTGGCATACTCTCTCCTACCCTGGTGGCGCAGGAAGACTTTAATGAGGTGCCTAAATAGCCGTCTTATATATAAAATCTTATTTCCTTATTTAAAAACTAGACTAAGTTCATCTTTTTGAACTCAAACCATACTACAAAGAAGTTTGGACTAGAAAGTTCATCTTTTTTAACTCAAAACACATTCCAAAGAAGTTTGGACTATAAAGTTCATATTTGTGAGCTCAAAACACATTCCAAAGAAGTTTGGAGTAGAAAGTTCATATTTTTTAACTAAAAATATGAACTAAAAAATGTTTTAACTCAACATTAAATCAAAGTAAGAAAAATATGAGGTAGAAAAGATTGAGCAAAACATCACACTAAGAATATATCACTAAAAGTCCAAATAACAAGGAAAATGTTACACTAAAAGTTTCTTGTTGCAGGAATCATAAAACAAAAGGTTAACAAAATAAGAACTACCCAATACAGGCAAGTCGAATGCAGAATTTCCTTTACTACCGACAGGAGAATCCGAGTCCGACGAAGAGCTCTCCGAGTCTTCACTGGATTCAGGATCCTCCACGGATACTCCAGGGGGCGATGGTGTTCAATGACCCGTGTCCAAAGACTACCACGGTGCAAGTCTGGGAATCTCTCATGCATCTCCATTACCATTGCTGATATCAATTTAGCATCCCTCTCCTCAAGACGAACAATAATCGTAGCGGCATACTCATTAAGACGTTCCTTCATCGTAGCTTCAAATTTTTTCTTCAAGCTTTCATGTTCCGCTGATAGCTTTTCGATATCTTGAACAATATTTTCAAAATATAACTTTATTTTGCAATAGCCTTCAAGAAGACCACCAACCATTGTGTCACGCTCGACATCCTTGGCAATGAACTTCTCCCTTTCATCATCAAATTTGGTCTTTTCCTCAGACAGTTCAACCTCAAGGGAAGTGATGGTAGTCAAATGCTCTTCGGAGGTCTTTTTCTCCTTAACCAATTCATCCGTCAGCTCTTTGACGCTCTTATTTAGCTCTTCGGACTAGGAAGACAGAGTTTGTACCTTCGCGGTCACTTCCGATGTCTTGGCTAACTCCTTATTTACATTATCAGACTCAGTGACTAAGGCTTCCACTTTGGAGGATATCTCAGTTTTCTCGGCTACTTGATCGGTCAAGTCCCTCACCTTGTCCTTCAACTCGGAGACTTCTGATGTTAGGGCCTTCACCTCTACCCTCCTCTTAGTAACCTCTTCTTTATAGCGATCCTTCCGATTTCCTCTGTGTTCGAGTAGAGTAGCAATATGCAGTAATTTGTTCAACTCGCTTGCCACGTAATCGTTGGCATAAACGTAAAAATAAGGAGAGTCCGAGGAAAGATACCTATCCTCATCAGAGCCACCTTCTTGACCTTTCCCTCGAATGGAGACTAATTCTCCACCAGAGTCCAAATCAACAATCACAATTTTTTGGGATAGTAGCAGACTCAGACGATTAATGTTGTCACTCCCCCCCCCCCCCCGCGCTCTCAACAACCCTTTTTTTTTCTCCTCAGCAGTCAACTTCTACGGCCTTGTGGCACCGACACGACCTTAAGGCCTAACCTCAACCTGGTGATCAGCATCACTTGGCATGTTTTCAGGATGAGAGGTTGGAGAGAATGCTTGAGGATCGAGGGGGGCTGCCTGTTGATGATCTGATGGCCTCACGTCTAGAGGAAAGCTTACTTGGGTATCCTCATGATCACTCGGAGCCCTTGTGGGAGGACTGACTTGTACCCTCTCTTGGGAATCACCCTGAGCCTCGGGAGCATCGTCATCAGACCCAACATCTTCCTCAGTATCTTCTTCTTCACCTTCCTCGGTTTTTTCTGCATCTTGATTACTCGGAGCTCGGGCCCAAGTAGGGAGGTAGACTGCATTATCCAAGCGCTCTAAACTTTCAAGGGCATCATCACTCGGAGGAGTCACCATAAGTTCTGAGGCAGTCTTCTTTTCACTAAGATCGTAAGCTTTGGTGGAACTTATGGTCCCAGTGCTCACCAGCCTAAATGCTCAGATTGTCAAAGATAGCTTTACCAGACTTAGCATGACGCTTAAAGGACTTAGCAATTCCCTTCATAGCTGAAAAAGACACACAGTCAGAATTTACCGAACTTGGAGACTCGGAAAACATTTAGGTGAGAGTACTTACCTTGTCCGGTCCATTTCAATATCAGCCGATGAGGAAGGTCCTCGAAATCTCCGAATCCATTCCCCCACAACCCGGAAATAAATAGGAATTGTTGCTTCTATTTCTTGTCGGCCTCTAGAAAATCCTTTATCACTTTAAAGTTCCTAGCAAAACCAAGTGAGTAGAAATGATAGTGAGAATTCTTAGCCACTCCAGAAACATAAATAAGTTGTTCCATGGTGAAAGTGTTCCCGGAGAGCATCGATGCCATAATGTAGGCCATAAGGGTATACCACATGTTAGCCCCGACATGAGAAGGATAAAGTTTGACCAAGTGGAAGTAGTCAGCTAGAAAAGGATCGAGGGGCAATCGAAGACCCCAGTTCATCAGCTCTGTATAAAGCACCAACTCGTTGGTTCGAACTGATAAAGACGTATCTCCAACAGTAGGGAATCAGATGGTGATGTTAGTAGGGATACCTCATTGGTCCCTTAACTTGATCTCCTCGGTCGGGTGAAAATACTTGTACTTCACCTTGTACAGAGCTAAGAGATGCTTGGCTTCGATATCGCGAAGATGGTCGCTCAGGATATCTTCCACATTCGAGGGCAGACCCGTCAGACATTTCTTCTTCTTCTTCTTCTTTTTCTTCTTATTCTTTACCAGAGAAGTCTCACCTGGGTGAAAGGGAAGATCAACTGTAGGTTTCGAGGGAGGAGCCAGAGCGCCACCATCCAGGAGGGAGCATCGGTAAGAACGACTAGAAGAGGCTCTGCCTCAATCACCACAATATCAGGTTCTCCCTTATCATCTTCAGGGTAATCGGATATAGATTTCTCCTGAACCTGTGGAATGGAAGTGAGGGACGGTTCCAGTCGAGTCCTCTGGGTAAAATGTTTCAAGGGCTGACGTCTGGCGTCGTTTGAGGAGAGCCTTGGGGGGTTGTCGATGGAGTTGGTACCGAGGAAGGGGTCCTCATCTGGACCGATTTGGTAGCTGGATCAGGTGATCTTTTCCGTTTAGACCAGTCTCGATGTTTTTTAATCGGTGGTCTTTCTCTCTCATAACCTATTACGATGAAGGGGGATGACCGGGTAGGAAAAGCCGAGGGAGTTAGAGAAGCAGAAAGATCAACCCCACCACTTGAAGAGTGTGCTTGACTGGGGGAGGATGCAGCAAGACGGATAAAGCATTCGCGGATCGGAGCCCAGTTGTCTCGAAAGTTAGATTCCCAAATCTCTGCAGGGGAAGGATGTTCTCTTGCACCGGCAGAGATACGAGCACCGATCTGATGAGAGATGTTGAACCACCTCCAGAGCTTATACTTTCCAAGATTGATAAACTCGTCAAGCATGAAAATGCAAAGTAAAAAATTTGTTTAGGCACAGTTTCTCTCTCTACAACGAATTATGTTCAAAGAAAATCAGAAACCTTTGTTCAGGAAAATAGTTGAGTATTTATAGGCAAAGGGAGTAGAAGGTGAACATGCGAAAAATAAGAGTACCATGATACATGTCCGTGATAGTTGCACCACCTAAAAAAATGTTTGACTCGATAATAGCGAAACCAAGCACGTGTACCTGACATTAAATGATTATTTAGGTGACATCAACCTGACCAAGGGGTGAAGTCAGCAAGTTAGAATTCGATCCGAGTCAAAGGCTCACTAGGGAATACGAGATCCGTCCACGATGAAATCTTATCTCGATAAAGTTCGCTCAAAAAGTAAAGTACCAGAGCAGGGTAGCGCATGATCCGATCCGAATGACGTAAATTGCAATTCAAGTCCACGTCCAGAGAATGGCACATGGACTGAGGGGCTACTGATAAGGGAAGAAAAATATAGGTGTTTAACAAGTAATCTATCCCACAAATAAGATCAAGGTCCATGTATTTAGTGACTAAGGACTAAGGTAAAGCACACATAAAAAATAAGGGACTTAAATGATAGTCCCCAAGAACTTGTTTGTAAATACTCAAATAGTGGGGTGATAAATCCACTCTTACGGTGGTAAACATGTAATTTTACCCTCTACCTCATTTACTATATAAAGGACATTCCCTTTTGGAAAAAGGGGCCAATGATTAATCAATAATTGCAACATTTATTCCTTTTGTCTATTCCATTTCTAGTAATTCACTGTTCACTATCACATCATACGAATATTCTCTAGTCCGACCCCTTCACACAAACTTCTTCGCTCCTGAGTCTCACTAAAGATTCTTTGATCTCATCAAAGTTGACCATTGTAAGGTTAGCAAAGGTCTCGACAAAGTCTACCAACTGATGTTCATCTTGATTACTTGTGACCATCGTGTAATCAATGTAAGAATGTAGGTCACGACCAAGTTGGTTTAAAAAAATTTGTTGAACATTTTCTAATATGTGGCCCCATCATGCGTGAGAAAAAAAACATTGTAGCAGTTTAGCCATCATTCTCTGATGAAAGACGTGTGTATAGAATCTACTACATAGATGAGGATTTCATTATAATTTGAATTTTTATCCATGAATATTAATATTATGTTTCTTAAAATATATTTCCCTAGTTGATTAATTTTTTAATATAGGAAAGAGATCATTCAGACAAAATTTATCAAATCGGTGAAATTAACACAATCCTTCACTTGTCGTTCTTCTTCTTGACTAAGACTTGGTTGGATGTACACAATAGATAAAATGATTCTCGGACGTGGCTTACATTACTGATCATGTTTAGTACCGTTGCTACCTTCTTTTGGAGGAAAGGTCTTCAATTCTTCTCGTGGCGTATTATTTCAGCATGGGATGTTGTTACATAATGAGTACCCTAAAAAAAATATACAAGTTCTTTGAATTTTTTTGTAAAGTAGCTCTATAGTTGACTGATATATTTCGGGCGAGACAAATAAATTTAATTTTTAATACTTTGACGGACTTCACGTCTTACCCTTACCCAACCAGGAGAGGCCTTTATGGATTCATCTATATCATCAAAGATGATTGGGAGCCCTAATAATTGTCATTGAGGTTAGGAAAGCCTTCCTTGTAATTATTTGGTTATTATTTATTACTCAAATTGTGTCGTTGATTATGTAGTGAAATAATGTATCTATTGTCGATACTATAGCATGCATCTGGTCCAACCAGGGCCTCATAAAGACTTTATTATGAGAATAAGATACATTTACAACCATTAGAAGAAACTTAACGTGTTTTTAATACAACTCATAAGAATGAGGTGTTCGTACCGTTGAATCTAGTTAACTCCATCTTGGATGATGTTAGCATCGGTGCCCCACATATTTTTTAATACACCTCATAAGAATGAGGTGTTCGTACCGTTGAATCTAGTTAACTCCATCTTGGATGGTGTTAGCATCGGTGCCCCACATATTTTATTACAAGTTATCCTAATAAATATATTTGGTGAACTACCAGTGTCTATCAGAATCCTTTTAACATATACTCAAGCTATATCATATAAAACTATCACGAAATCCTCATGCACTGCACAACTCGTCTAAGGTCATTATTATCAAAGTAAATCATGTGATATGGGTTTTTATATAGTGGTGTTGATGTTTGACCTTGGTACTGTATGTCTAGATACTTTATATGTGTCTTATGAAAAGATTTAGTGATATACATGATAGTGTATCCGTCGCATGCTATTGTAAGAAAGTTATATCAATTTGGTATGAATTGAGGTACTCATTTAGTTTATCCATGATGGTCATGTTGTCTATGGCTCTCGCCGATTCATAAACTATCACAACTTGTTGTTTTTTGTGTATTTCTAGATATTGAGATTTTCCCCTGACCTGCCTCATCTTGGTTATTCGTTCTTCCTTATAAAATCCACAAACTTGACTTTATCAATCAAATTTTGAAACTCCGTTATTTACAAAAATACAGTCTTTTACCTATAATGCCCCATGTTACTATAGAATTCGGTGAGCTTGCTCACATCTCTCATCTCATTAAAAGTCTACATCTTCTCAAACTACCAAAACTTTGGTGTGGTTTATTTTTGTCTGAGGATAAGTTTGTAATTTTTGTTTAGAGTTTTGTGGAGTTTTGTGAGTATTTAATGTTTGGGTAGAATGTAGAGAGAGAATTGAGCTGTCTGGTTGTATTTAATTTTCATTACCCTCATTTAATGTTGGTGGTTGGGTATTTATACCCTTATATTTGGGCCACATGGGCTTTCAGGTCGTGTTTAATGTATTCGGGTCGAGTTTAAGGACCCACTAGTTCTAAGTAAGTGAACTTGTAGCTTAGTCAAAAAGTGATTAGGTTTTAAGTACTTTAGTTCTGTTCGGACAGTTCAATGGATGATGGTGTCCGAACTGCCCCTGTCCGGTAAGGTGGACATTGTCCGAATTGACCCTGTCCGGTTCCCATAAAATGTGGCGACAGAATCCGGACTCATCAGTAGCCCCTTTTTAAAGTGGTGTTCAAAAACCTTTGGAAAGACCTAAAAAACAATCTGTTGCTGGTGACAGTTACATCCGGACAGGTCCTTCGAACTGTGTTATAGTTTTATCCGGACTGAAAAAAGTTCTTGAAACTAAACGGTTTCTTGTCAGAGTTCGTGGGACACGTGTCTCTCTTTGGTTCGTTATTTCAGCCGTTTTTTCACCTATAATTTCGCTCCCACCTTCTCTAAAAATTAAATTCTCCATTTAATGAAGGTGACATCAGCGTCGTTCTCTAATTATTGCAATCCTTTCGAATTCTCCTAGGTATCAAAGCATCTTTTTGTGTGTTTACTATAAATTAAGCATTTTTTTACTTTTTTATCATCATCTTCATACTTACTTTGCTAAACTTCAAAGCTTTCTCTCTTAAACACAAATTCTTCTTTTTGGTTGTGAGTTTATGTTCACAGCTAGGAACGCTTTAATCAAAAGCGGGTGGCTTAATCTATCAGAGTTAGAAAAGGCTCAAAAAGTCGAAAGAGAAAGGCGCATTGCTGCAGGCCTTCCTACTTCCCCTGTCGACAAACCAGAAATTCCAAATACAGAGCCTGACCAGAGCTCTTCTTCAACCAGGAGCGTTAAACGGAGGAGATTGTTTCAAACCAATCTTTCGCCAATTGTTTCAGGCTCGTCAGTTCAGGAATCGGAGCCCACTGTTGAACCAGGACAAGCAGTTACCAGTTTCAAGAATCCTTCCCCATTTATCGCCATGGGATCAGATGCAGATGTCTCTCCTAATAAACTAGCTGATCGGAATTGAGGTCGCTTGGTAAAAGGACAGGCTTCAAAAGGCACAACTTCAAAATCAGGGGCCAAAGACAGCAACACGGGGTCAGAGGAACCCATAAAAGTTCCTAAAGACAAGTTGTCCGGACTGGAGGCCTCTTGCCCAAGCCTCTGAAGAGAAACTACCACACCTGAGCCTCAGCCGGAGGCCAGAGTTCAGGAAAGCATTGAGGCCCAACAGTCCGGAGGTCAGACTGAACCAACTCCTAACTCCCCTCACCAAAAAACAACTGAAAACCCCTCCTCGGTAATGGAGGAAGTAATGGAGGATTCTATCGAAGAGGCTCCGTTTGAGTCCGAAGTCTCCGGACAAACAAGTGACGCTGGTGCTGCTAAGAAGGATAAAGGAAAAGAAAAGCTATGCCTAAGGCATCCGGATCTGCCAGAGATCCGTAAGGGAAAAGTTGGACCTTGTTTCCACAAGGTCAATGTTAAGTATTTACTTGCTTTGTAAAAAATTAATTATGCCTTCATCCATACAGCCGAACAGGGTCAGATGCGAACGAAGTGGGCGATTCCGGAGAATGTAAAAATAAGGATCCCAATAGACCCTGAGACGCCGATGGACTGCAAGCTTAGTGAGGTGGTCATCTTCACTGAACTTTTTAACTGGGGACTAAGGTTTCCCTTAGATCCGGAGATAGTCAAATATTTCCACCTCATCAAGCTCTGACCAAGTCAACTGAGCCCTAATGCATGGTACACTCACATGGCCTGTATCATGGCTTCCAGGCTCTCTGGAATTCCTCTTCCAATGGAGGAATTCGCAGATGTGGCCAGCCTCTGCAGAAATCCCCATATTCCCTTCTATCACTTCAACATGGGTGATAACTATAAAGCAGTAGATGACATGCTCGAGTCGGAGAGAAATTGGAGTACTAAATTCTTGTTCGTGAGTGACGCTTGGGAAAATGGGAAGAAGATCAAAGCCAGAGTCAACCCGAGTCTTCTCACCAGCAGGTGGCGAAGTGATAGTAAGAATCCCACCTTACATTCTCATTTTTATTTTTATCAAATTTGTTTAGCTGATTTGACTTGTCTTTTTTTTTATTTCTTGATAGTGCTGCCCAAAGACTTCAATGATTACTTAAAGGCCGGGCAGATTACTTGTACCAAGATAAACATTTGGGCTGCTAAAAAGTGGGATAATCGCTTCCACAACGCCTTTACTGGAGGCAATCTTGCAAGGTCTTACCTCTGGAACACTACTGACCGGAGGGACTTAACTTGGGAGGAACTTATCACTCTACCCCCTTCGGATGTAGTCCTTAAAATAACACACACATCGGACGGGTCACTGTACTTTCTTGGTCGATCCAAGGCCCCAAGTAAGATGAAAGGCAAAAAAGGGAAGGGCAAGAAGAATGTGGTCGAAACTAATCCCACTGAAGCGGAGGAAACTGCTCCAACAAACCAAGAGGGGCCAGTTTCAAGTCAGATTGATGCTACTCTTCTAGAAGTTGTGGAGCATGAGAGCACTAGGGAAGAGGCAGGATATCCAAAGCCTCCAAGGGTTCCTAAGAGAGACAGGAAACGGGGAGCAGAAAGCAAGGACAGGAAGGCCAAGAAGAAAAAGACCTCCAGGGGTGATGAACTTTCTCTCCGGCCTTCAGAGCCCCTCCCTCCTGTTGACCCTACTGATCCAACAAGAGCAGAAGAGATCCATGGGGACTTTCAAACCGATGAGGTTGGAGGAGGAGACATCAGTATCGATGGTGTCGACATTACAGGGCTTGAGGGACTTGGTGACTATTTTGGAAACCTCCCCAAAGATGACTTTGCTGGGCCCTACCTCCCTCCGAGCACTTCGAACACCGTTACCTGCAATGGTAAAACTTTCACCATTTCAAATGAAAGAGATGTTAAAAATCACTCTATACTGAGCAATATTCAGCCAGTGCTGGTTCTGGAGAAACAGGTGCGAGGTCAGTCACCAATCATTATTGCCCTTAACTCTGACAAGGAGACACTTTCCAACGGCCTCCTCACTGCCACCCAAAATGTTGATGTTTTGAAGAGAGAAAATGAGGAGTTAAAGAAGAATCAAGAGGGTTGGGCCACAAAGGTAGCTACCCTAGAAGATACTATCAAAGATCTCTGGGTGAAGCAGTCCAGGTTGGAGAAGGATCTCTCCTCTTCGAAAGAGGAGATAAAGGCCAAGAACCAAGTCATTCATACTTTGACCAATGACAAGATCGCACTCGAGGACTCGGTGTCCAAGGTTACAGAGGAAAAATCTAATCTTCTAAGGGAGCAAGAGGCAAAAATCCAAGCCAAGATTGATGCTTATGCCAACAATGTGATAGACACTCAGGAGGAAATGTATGCCAAGGTGAAGTCGGACTGGAGTCTACTCTTTCATTAGAAGTTTCTGAAGAGGAATCTGGGGGTGACAGGTTTGATTTCTCCAGTGCATCCTCATCCGATGAAGAAGAGAACACCAGGGAAAGTCCAGGTGAGGAGAATGATGACCTCAAGAAGAAGAAGACGAGTGAGGCTAAGCCATCTTCAAAGGCTCAGTCTTAGAGTAATTATCTTTTGTTTTGTTTTGATTGAACTAAAGTCCTTGTATGGCCAAGGCATTTTGTAACTACGTCCGGTTTCTGACCGGACGGGTCTTTTTGTTTTGACAACTTAAAGTCCTTGGATGGCCAAGGCACTTCGGTTATTTTAATGGATGTCTTTATTTTGCACAGCTCTTGCATTCCTTTAATCTTGATGGCTAATGTTTAAACAGCCCCTAGTTATTTCATAAATATTCTAAAGTGAGAGTGGTTAAATTCTCCGATGACAAATGTTTAAGTAGTCATCATTCCTTTAATTCAATCCGGCCGGTGTTTAAACAAAAATTTGACAAGAAACAAAGTAAGAACACTCAGAATTTTTAAAAAGGAATTAAATTTTAAAAAAGAGCCCGGATACATTATTAAAACCTCCCCGTGCCACCAGGGTAGGAAAGAGTATCCCCCAAATATTTACATGGATTTTTAAACAAGTAAATATTTACATAGTTTCTACTCCAAGTACATCCGGAGGTGCTCAATATTCCAAGGGTGATTCAAAACCCTTCCATCCTTGTCTTCTAGCCAGTATGTCCCACGTTTAAGCCTTTCAATGACCATATAGGGTCCTTCCCAAGTTGGGGCTAGTTTGCCGAGCAGCTTCTCTTTAGTGTGTAAGAAGACTTTTCTTAACACCTTATCCCCCGCCCTGAAAATCTCTTCTTTAAACTCTGGAAGCAAACCTGTTTTTCATCAAACCCTGATAGTGTGCAGCTCTAAGGTGAGCCTTAACTCTTCTTTCTTCTATTAAGTCAAGATGACCTCTGACTGCCACTTCGTTAGCATGTTCGGAGAAATTATGAACTCGAAAAGAAGGGAGAGTTGCTTCTATAAGAGCTATGGCATCCATCCCATAGACTAAGGCAAAAGGTGACTCTTGTGTTGCTGCCCCAGTTGTAGTCCGGTAGGCCCACAAAACCTCTTGTAAATAACTATGCCATTTTCCAGCAGCCCCTTCTAAATTTTTCTTCAAACCGGACAGTATAGTTCTGTTAGCCACTTCAACCTGACCATTTTCTTGTGGGTGGAAAGGTGAAGAGAAACAATGTTGTATACCTCTAGAGGCACAGAAACTCTTCATTTCCTTGTTGTCGAACTGTGGCCCATTGTCTGTTGTTATCTTCTGTGGAATGCTAAATCTGCAACAGATATTGGACAAAATGAATTTTATGACAGCTTTTGATGTTGTACCTGCCAGTGGGGCTGCTTCGATCCACTTCGAAAAATAATCGATAGAAACAATTATTGTCCTGCGTCCTCCGGATGCCATAGGTAGAGGTCCCACAAAATTCAACCCACATCGAGCAAAAGGTATAGGCTAAGAAATTGACTCTAAAAGGATGGCTGTGATATGAATTTCATTGTTATATCTCTGGCATGGGTCACACCTCCTCACCAGCTCCTTAGCATCTTGCATTATAGAGGGCCAATAATAACCAGCCAATAAAACTCTCCTTGTTAGAGCCCTGAATCCACAGTGAGGTGATCCATCACCATCATGTAATTCGGAGAGGACTATTTGAGATTCATCAACCCCTAAACATCGTAAGAGGGGCTTACTGTAAGACTTCTTATAAAGAACATCTCTTAGTATGACAAAACCACGAGCCTTGTACTTTACTTTTCTTGCTATTGACTTATCCGGAGGCAAGATGCCATCAGAGAGATATTGAAGGAGAGGAAACCTCCAATCTTGGGGCTGTCCCATCTGTATATCGAAGCTTTCTTCCTCCTTACCCATATTGAGTTGAATGGAAGGGCACTCCAGCACATGGATCCAAGGGTATGATTCAGTATAGGCTATGGTTGCCAAGGAGTCTGCTAATTCATTCTCTCTTCGGGGTATGTGCTCATAAACAATACTCTTGAACTTAAGTGCCACATCTTTGAGAAGAAGTAAGTATTTTATTAGCTACTCCTTTTTTGCTTCAGATTGACCTTGCGCATGATGGATAAGAAGTTTGGAATCACTCATCAACTTGACCTTTTTGGCTCCACAAATAAGAGCTAATTTTAAACCAGCTATAGCAGCTTCATATTCGGACTCATTGTTAGAAGCCCTAAAAGCAAAATATATAGCCTGATACATTTTGTCACCATACGGAGAGGTTAAGCATACCCCTGCACCACATCCCATAGTACTTGATCCACCATCCGTCCGAACGACCCACACATTTTTATCTTTCATCTCAGTTGTTTGCTCTGTATCCCTATCTGAGCGGAATTCGACTAAGAAATCAGCCACAGCTTGGGCTTTGATTGATGTTCGAGGAGCAAAATCAATATCGAAGTCCCCAGTTCCACTGACCACTTAGTCATTCTACTCGAGATATCTGCTTTTTGTAGAACGTTTTTCAGGGGATAAGATGTCTGGACAATAATAGGATGAGCCTGAAAATAAGGCCTCATCTTCCTAACAGCAATTACCAGGGCTAGCGCTAACTTTTCAAGCTTTAGATAGCGCTTTTCTGCATCTATCAAGCTCTTGCTGATGTAATACACTAGACGGGGATAACTATCCACCTCTCTCACCAACACAGCACTTATGGCACAAATAGAAACTACCAAGTATATGAAAAGAGTATCTCTGTCAATAGGTTTATATAAAGTCTTGTGGGAGGACAGATGTTTTTTAATTTCATTAAAAGCCTCATCACACTGCGAAGTCCAGTCGAATCCCTTTGCACCTTTTAAACTTTGAAAGAACCGGGCACACCTGTCCGAAGACCTTGAAATGAACCGATTTAACGCCGCCAACCTCCCGGACAATCTTTGTACTTCTTTAACATTCCGAGGTGGCTCCATTTGGAATAAAGCATTAAGCTGGTCTGGATCGGGCTGTATCCCTTGCTCACTTATTATGTACCCTAGGAATTTTCCGGACTGTACTCTGAATACACACTTTTCTGGATTTGGTTTTAAATTTACTTTTACTAAGTTGGTAAAAGTTTCTTGGAGATCTGCCAAGTGTAGCTCTTCGTCCAAACCATCATGTCATCGATATACACTTCTATATTTCTTCCAATTTTATCAACAAAGGCTTTGTTTACTAACCTCTGATAGGTAGCCCCATCATTTTTAACCCAAATGGCATCATGTAGTATGCTCCTGATCCTTCGGATCTACTTGAATCTGTTTATACCCGGAGAAGGAATCCATGAAAGATAGTAGCTTATTCCTAGATGTAGAATCCACCAGCTAATCAATCTGGGGGACAGGGTACAAATCCTTTGGGCAAGCCCTGTTGAGGTCTGTAAAATCAATACACATACGTCACTTGCCATTTTTATTTTTCACCAAGACCGGATTGGCTGTCCATAAAGGATACTGAGACTCCTTTATGTGCCCCATTTTGGTAAGTTTGTCGACTTCTTGAACTATGACATCAGCCTTTTCTTTGGAAAAAGCTCTTCTCTTCTGTACTACGGGTGCTATGTCTCTTCGGATGGACAAGTGGTGTGATATAATATCTGCGGGTACCCCGGTAACATCAGCATTGCACCAAGCAAAAACATGCTGATGGTCGTTTAGGAACTTCAACATTTTACCCTTTAGTTCGGATGTCATTTTGGACCGTATCTTAACATTTTTTCTCTCTTCCAAAGAATGTGTTTCGACTTCCTCAACTGGAATTAAAACTCCAGGGGTCTCTGTGGAGTCATAAGTTTCACCCTCACCCCTAGAAAGCCCCTCAAACTTCTATTCTTCATTGATACGAACTGCTCCCAACGTCCGAGGAGCCAATGCTGTTGCATAACACTCTCTTGCAATCTTTTGGCTGCTCCAAAAAACTCCCACTTGTCCTTGCACAGCATATTTCAAACATTGGTGGATTGTTGAGGCCATTGCATGCATCCTAGAGAGCCAAGACCTCCCAACATATTTTGTCATAAGTTATTCTAATAAATAAATTGGGTGAACTATCAGTGTCCATCAGAATCATTTTAACATATACTTAAGCTATATCAGCAAATCCCCATGCACTGCCACAACTCGTCTAAGGTCATTATTATCAAAGATAATTATAGGATATGCATTTTTATATAGTGATGTTGATGTTTAACCTGAATACTGTCTTTCTAGATACTTTATATGCATCTTACTAAAATATTTAGTGATATACATGATAGTGTATCCCTCGCATGCTATTGTAAGCAAGTTATATAGATTTTTGGTATAAATAAAGGAATTTTGTTAGTTTATCTATGATGGTCATGTTCTCTATGGCTCTCGGCGACTTGTAAACTATCGCAACTTGTTGTTTTTTGTGTATTGCTAGATATTGAGATTTTGTCCTGACCTGCATTATCTTGGTTATTTGTCTATTCCTTATAAAAATCCACAAAATTAACTTTATCAGTCAAATTTTATACGTAATTCTTTACAAAAATACCGCCTCTCGCTCATAATGCCTCATGTTATTATGTAATTCGGAGAACTTACTCACATCTCTCAACTCCTTTAAAGTCTACATCTTCTCAAGCTACCGAAACTTGACTACATCTTTGGCCTTGTTGTAGATTACCTCTACATTATCACTGAGTCATATGTAGGGTGTTTGGCCGAATATCTCATGGTTTTTACTATTTTTGAAGTTGCTATTAATATAGTTATTACCATTGTTTATCGAGCCCAAAATCTAGTTATGATATCTTTGCCTTGCAAGAAATTCAGTTGTACTGACTTTGAAAACATAACTTGGATTATAGCTTAAACAATAGTCAACCCAAGGATGGTAGAGAGGATGTGAATTTATAATTACCCTAGAGACTACCCCTTATAATTTCATCGACTTTATAAATTGAAGACAAATAACAACATATTGATATTTGAGATTTTATCTCCACAAATATTGTTGTAAAATGTAACAACACTACCTCTGAAAGCCATGGAGAACTCTTTGTACCTGAGTCTATCATCTCCCTCAAAGTTCATTATTATATTTAACAGCTCTATATCATGCTTTCGATATCCGGTCCCATCATACTTTTCCATCTCCTATTCTTGAATCCTGGCGGAAAATATTCATACAAGATATACATGGCTAATGGGAATTCAACAAAGTCTAAATATGTGTAGAAACAATTGAGCCATATAAATCCTTGTTTACTGGTCTTTCAAAATGATACATTGTTTGTTATTGATGACAAGGATATCGTTGAGCTGAGGGCATAAAAGATAAATAATCTTGGCTGGTAGGATCGCAACCTTGAAAGAAATTCCGCGGTAGTGAAGCTACGCAATGAAGATTTGAATGATACGTTAGAGTAACCATAAAAGGGTTATGCTTGTTTCGATGATTCATAGGTACAACCCTGAGGGAAGTTATGTTATATTTGTTAGTCCTTTTATGGAAACATGTCGATAGAATGAGATTTCTTTTTTCTTTTTTTTCACACCGGGAGAGGATCAAATGCACGTGTTTCTTTCATTCCCTCGTTATGATTGAAAACAATAATATGCACTCCCGACCTTTTGGAGGGGCCATGGAGCACTTTTAGGAGCTATTTTGTGGGTAAGAAAATGCATAAGAACGATGTTTCATCGATCATGGATATGTATCAAAGGTAAGGAAAAACTATTAAAAGCTACATGAATAGATTCGTGCATGAGATGGATACATTGTCCATGCGCAAGGTGGATGTGGCAGTAGCTTCATACTATATAGGCTTAGATATCGAGGGCCATTTGTATGACTATCTCGTTTGGTTCCCTGTTGAAACCATGGGCAACATCCTCGCAAGGTCAGATTAGTTTATCCGAGTTGAGGTTCGTAAAAGGGGAGCATCGGTTTCTTCAACGTCTAATGTATCAGCAAAGCTAAGAGAAGAGGAGATTATGTTAGGCCCAACGATACCCCACAGAACGAGAACCTTTTATAATGAGAACGCATCATGATTTTCACTCCCCGAACAGAGAATATCGAGGTTATTTACGACAAAACCAAAATAAAAGTGAAGTATCAACGATCCCGTCATATGATAGCACCAAACAACGACCAATCTCTTAGATACTTTTGCACCTAGCAAAACGACCACGGGCACTCTAATAGTGGCTGCTAGCAATTGCGAGAAACAATATAGTGACTGATCTGCAATGAGGAACTCGTTTAATTCATAAACCGTAAAAAAGATGAGCGATACGAAGACAAAAACACTAACTGTGACGAGATATCAGGCGGATGATGTTACTAACTACAAGAAGACAAAGGCTAGTAGTGGTTGTATAACATCTCTGGTTGAGACGCATTATTAGGATCAATGTCCAACGCCAAGAAAAAACACAAACGAGACTTAGAAATTCATACGATGGACGAGTCTGCACTCCACCGATACAAGAAACCCTTCATAGACCTAAATTTCAATTATGACGAATTAATGGGTGTGGTTCTTCTCCACGAGGATGCCCTGATCATCAACCTGGATACAGTATCCCAAATATAATAAGGTTTTTATTATTATGTCATTTGGTTTAAAAATGCAGATTCAACCTACCAAAGATTGGTCAGCCAAATATTCATCCATAAGCTCGGAACAAACATGAAAATCTACATCAATAACATAATCATCCAACATAACAAAGAAGATCGACATATCAATATCTTGTCTAAAATATTTAGATTGGTACGCTAATTTCAACCTTAACTCCTCCGTCAAATAATTCTTTTTAATACGGTGGTATTACTTTGAAAAAAAGCTTTTAATATTTATAAGTCAAAATCTTTTGATATATGTTTTTTTATTGTTTATTATGGATATTTTATATAACATTTTTATATAATTATTATTAAAACCAAAAATGGCTTAAAAAATATTTTTATTTACTTTTAATTCTTTTCTAAATTTTATTAAATTTATAATTGTAATTTAAAAACACTAATTATGTGAAGATGAAATTAAGATGCATAAAACATTATTGTTTTCTACTAATAAATAATTTATAAATACTTCACTATTCCATTTTATTGGTAAAACTAATTTTACTAGCTTCATTTGTAATATTTGGAATCATACCTATTTAAACTAGTTGCAAAATACAACTACGTTGTATCAACGTATAAATAAAATTCCTCAAAAAAGACAAAATGTATAAATAAAAGCTTTAAAGTAGTGTATTTTTATATTTGTATAGAAAGCCAAATGATGACCATGAGGTGTCGGTGCTCGTGCTAGTTCCCGAGAATGTATAGTTCTTTTGAGACACGTACAACTGCAAATACTTCAACGTGGCATCAATTTGTTTTCACGAGATAGATATGCAATAAGCTTTTGCCGTCGCATCAATCTGCTTTTACACGATATAGTTATACAACAAATTTGTTTTCAATAAATTTTTTATTTTTAAGTATCTCATTATGAAATTAATTGTGCGCAAATATATTTTATTTAAAAAATGTCCTATATGATTCTGTGCTACCATTTGCAATGAGATTGCAATAAAAGAACGTAGTTTCTTCTTATATGAAATGTGTCACCAACTCTTTTGGACGTATTACAAATACATATTTTTTCTAGCTTTAAACTTGTAAGTAATAAAAATGATTACTAAATAAATATATTTTCACATATATTATTTATAGTTTTCAATATTTAATATTTTTAAAACTTATTGTCCTATTATAGTGTTCAATTTAATAAGTAAAAGGATAAAAAATATTAATATTAATATTTTATATTTTATTGTGATTTTATCGTTTTCTAATAATACGAAATAAAAAAAAATAGAAATTATATGTTCGAAGAATGATTTTATTAATTGATTTGAATGTGTCCGAAATTTAAAAGTTAATTAAATCATTTTTTTCGTGCATTTGTATTTCGTAAATATAAAAAAAATGTTCGTTTCTCCTTATATCTCCTATGAAAAAATTGGAATCAAATCTTCTAATTATAATTGCAAGGTGTTGGAGGAGGATATTAAAAAGGTCGTGTTGGTCTAATTATAATTAAAAGTTATTAGACGAGAATATTAAAAAGGTCGTGTTGTGATATTAGGAGATGGTTGGTCCTACTAATTGTGAGGTAGTCGTAATGCGATCAGATGAAGAGATGAGAGTCTTTACTGCACTTAATTTTACAATTTCTCATCTAATTTCTTAAGTTGCTCACTTAGAGAGATTCAATTGGTTCGCCTCGATAAGCTTGATTAATGTTTTTAACATTTATTTTATCGGCAATGGTTAGAAGATTATGACTCTTGCTAGTCGAGCTATTGGATCCAATCAGAAAAGTTTTTTTCTCACCCGTCTAATAGATATAACATATTTTTGTTGCAATAGGTGGACAATCAGATGCGTACAAATGGAACATAGAAATAGAGTGATTAAGACCAATCTAGCTAAAGTGTATGACAAAGTCAATTATCGGTTCATTTAGGATACTATCATTCAGTTTGGGCTCTTAAGAACATGAGTAATGCTTATCATTACTGCCATGAAGTCCAATTCGATGCCAATTATGTGAAACAGAATATCACTTGAGACTTTTACGCCGAAAAGAGGTATTAGGCAAGGGGATTCATTGGTTCATTGCCTTTTTGTTACGTTTATTAATCGATTATCTCTTATCACTGAAGGTATTTGTAGTAATGGTGAATGAAGCCTCTCCATCTCTCCAGAAGCAAGCCATCTCGGTCTCTCACGTTTTTTTATTCAGATGGTTGAATATTGTTTGCGAATGTTTCACAAGGACAATTTGACCTAATTAAATAAGTATTATGTCTCTTTTACAAAACATACTGCTGATCAATAAGCAATGAAAAGTCGATAATAGTATTTTATAGGTACAATAACGTAAAAATGATTTACATCTATGAGTGGTTTTGTCTTAGTAAATCCATGTGGACGTATCTAGGTACGCCGATTTATTTAGGTCACATCCGAGGAGGTTTTCTGGGTATATTACCATGAGGATGAAGAGAAGATTACTAAATTGGAAAGTGTATAATCTCTCTCTCTCTCTATAACTCTAATATAATTGATTTTGAATGAAGCCGTGACTTAAATAGATGTAAAGAAAAACATTGTCACTGCATATATGCAATAAAGTTGATCATACTATCATATATTTAGTTTGAGGTTTATTGAAGAGGAAAATAAAGAGGTTCTTATTTAGTGGTACAAAGAATTTCAATAAAGTGATATTGCCTAAATTTGGGTGAGGGTGCTCAAACCGAAATATATCAAAGAAGGATTGTTCGACCGTGTAGTTAAGTCGTAAGATTGAAAGATGTGTAAAAACACCTTCGAAGGGTGAAATGTGTTGATTAATGAGTTGAGTATAGTTCAACATTATGATAAAGAGCGATACAAATGAATACTACAGTCACATGAGTATTTTTGTGAGAAAATTAAGGTGAGAGATAAACATTTAAGATAGGGTTTTCTGAATAACATCATGTTTTGTTATAGATTGTTATTAAGTTTTTTGTGTTTGAAAGTATTTACCTAACTTAATTATTAATAAAAGAAGTGTCGGTTGTCCGTGGATGTAGGATTATTCCTACCATCTAAACCACATTACATTTGTGTGCTTGATTTTATTTGTTCTTTTTTTATTTGTTGTCGTCTTGAATTTGGTTAATTGTTTTATCCAAAACTTCTTTAATCGATACATCGGTTATTGTCTCGGTCAAATAGCCGTCTTAATCCCAATAAAAGAGTCGCAAAAGTAGAATCAAAGACTCAATTGAATCACTATGAAATCCCAAGAACTCAACAAAGGTCCATTTAAATAATCAGCAAACACCAACAACCCAACATTTAATTAATCCAAATTTTATATTTCCAGTTTTATAAAAAAAAATAAAAAACTCACAGCACACACCATGATATAATTCACATTATAATGTAAATATTAATAGATTTCAGTATTTTCATTATATGATATTATCAATAGTCAAGTAACTTAATTTAATAACAAATTAAATTAAATTATGGTCAATAATGATATAAATACTTTGTCTTAATTATATATTCACATATTTTTTTAAAGTGGAAAAAAGATGTGACATTCAATTAAAACCAATACTTTGTCTATATTATATATTTAGGCTTTGAAGAGTGATTAGTATCTTGACTATCTATTTTCATTACAAATAGTTCATCGACTAAAAAGCATTCGGTTTTAGTCCATTGGATAGTCATAGGACTAATTACTATTTAAAGCCTATATACATGTTTTTATAAAAAATAGAAAAAACAGATATTATAGTAAATATGATTAGTTGGCTAAGAAATTGTAAATTAGTTATTGAACACGATATCTAAAATATAATATAAATAATTATGAATTAGTCGTTGAACATGATATCTAAAAATTAATATAAATAATTATAAAACTATATCGTATAGATATTGTATATTTCATATAATGATGAGGCAAAATAATATTGAAGACTAACAAAATGGTAAGTTGTAGGTAATACGAGGTAGGTAAAATATAAGATGAGCATTGAAAAAACGAGGGTAATAGCCTATCACGTGAAGGTCATGAAGTTAATATGAGGAAACCAAAGGACGATGCAAGAATGCGTAAAGAAAGCATGGTAAACAAAAATCTGAGACAACCAAATGTCAAGGCAAACACATGCATGACAAGGATGACTAGCAATACAAGACGAAGGAAACAATCTACCAGACTCGAGTAGAAGCCGAGCACATAAAATAGATGCTAGAATGATTATTATAGGGAACCATGTGTCATCCTAATATACGTTACCTAGAAATGTATTTACCTATTTATTAGGAAACCCGACCAGCATTTAAGACACGATTAACACGTTCAAAGTTGTAACAATTGGAAAAAGAGAGTGAATGGTAAGGAGTACAAGTAAGTTACAACCACCGATGTAAACAAATCACATTTTGATATACATAATATTTCTCGATTAGTTATTATTATATTCACATTGTATTTGAGAATAAATTTCGATATCAATTTTGGCACAGTTTGTGGTATTTTTTCTTCAATTTTTAAGGAATCAAACTGCATACCAATGGTGATGACCAGATCGATATTCAAAAATAAAAAATCATGGATCATTCTTATTTGGGATGATATGACGACCATCTCGAGAAATGTAACAAGTTTGCCGACTAAATAGATCAACCCGAGATGAGACCAACTTCGAGTCATCCCACCGTCGTGCACGCCATAATCGGTCATGCAAAACAGTGGACAAAAATCAGCTAATTGGGCGGCATCTGTAGCATAATATGCAGACAATCAAACCCAATGGGGCGGATTAGCACTACCATCCGCATAAATATCGATACCACACTAATCTTACGAGAAGCCCATTCCAAAATAATATGTTGATTACTTCGTCTAATGCTCAGCTCTTTGAAATGTATATTGAAGAATTAAAACATGAGACACTTAATTTGAAATTTGAAAATGATCATAAAGCCAAAGTAAGGATGAAAATAATAATAATTAAAGCATTAAAGTTGTTGGAATAAACGGTTTTCCAAAGAATGAAGGAGAATAGAGAGCGAATAAAGAATTCAGTAAGGTGAGCCATACAGAAAAAATAAGAAGTAATTTAGAAGATGCAGAGCATGTGGGCAAGAGTAGGGAATTGTTTTTTAAAAAATAAAAACTTATTGGTGTCCGACACGATGACCAGTCGAGCAATAAGGAGTCAAAGAAGATAAATGAAATAAAAAATGGTAGAGTATAATAAACAGAGAGAAAATAAATATATGCTTACGTAGTTAAAAAATCTTCATTCGTTATCAAGATTCGTAAAGGAAAACTCCTCCACGAGTTCAACGCTTAACGAATAGAAAATTACAGCGGTTCAAAGGACCCAAATCATAATTTCAAATAATTAATGAATATGATGATGTCTTTAACCTCTTTGACGTTTTACTCTGCAAGGATTTCCCCACGATATTTAAAAGAAATGCGCTTGATTAGTTCAATGGTCTACCCAATTGAACCAATCCAGATTACGAAGGCATGTATAGAGCTTCTAGGAATGAATTTGTTGGGAACAAGGAACATAAAAAAGAAGGAGACTATATTATGAATTTGTATCAAAGAATAGGATAAACATAAAACATTTATGTCTATAGACGTTTTCATAAGATAAACACTTTATGGAAGTCCAAGGATGACGTTGTTGTGGCAGTATTTAATAAAGAACTAGACATGGAATGGTCGTCTGTACGAACCTTTATAGATTTATTGTTGACTGTATGAGAGATATCTTAACAAGATTAGACCAATTCATTAGAGTTTAACACTCTAAAAAGGGAGATTTTTATATTCGCATAACCCTAAATCCCAAAAGTAAAAGTTTCCAACACTCGACATACAGATAAGTAACGAGGTCAAAGAAAACAAGGTCAAAACAACTTTAGTATTTTTATTGAGGCCCTATTATTACGAAACCCGACCCAGAAGTTTACTCCTCTGAGAGAGAACATAGCGACCATCTTTGTAAAGTCCAGAGGGAGGGCAAAGTATTAGCCTTCAAGTAGTATGTTAACCCCCGACTGTGAAAGATCTCGTCGATATTATTTTGTGTTCCGTAATGATCACGGTCATGCAATCCACGATTGCTGGAAATTACGGGAATAAATCAGAGGTCAATGGATAATGGTGAGCTCGTCCCGTTTTCCAAACTTAAAAAAAACGACATAAAGATAAGAATAATGAAGGACCAATAAACAAAGGCCTAGAGAATAAGAAAGATGACATATAAAATAATAATAATAATAGTTACACAATATATTCGGTGGATACATGATGTCAGGAATAAACCCGGAATCTCGGAACAAATTGAAGAAATATTTAAATGTTCATTTGGTAGACGAGTGTTTATACCACCACTATAACAAACTGTTTGTCTGTTTGAATTTTAAAGACAACAATATACGGGCTGTGGCACCCCTCAAATAGACGTTTTTATAATAAACTTGGATATAGGTGGGGTCATGGTCATGCACATCTTTGTAGACAATGGTATCTCTAGTAATGTTATTATTAAAGAGAGTTTTAAAAAAATGGTATGGGACCACCATACATACCGAAAATATGTAGTTGGTCAGATAGGGGGATAAGTCGTCGCAATAGGCGAAGTGAATCTTTTGCTAATTATGGGTTAAGGTAGTAATGAGAATGTTATGAGAATATGTTTTATAGTACTGATGCCATCAGCTCGTATCACACACTTGTGGGAAGGACTTGGCTTCACAAAATCAAACAACACCTTACTCTTTTCTCACAATTCTTGAAATATCACGTTCAAAACTTGGTCGGACTTGTCAGAGGAGTCAGTTAAATATTTGAAATTGTTATGCAATCTTTATGGATCCTACGAGGTTGTCCGAATAACAACCAACAAAACCTCATATAGGGGTAGTCAACATGATAAAATAGTAAATTTGACTATGAGATTGACACCTCAAGGGAGGAGACCCATTATAAAGACCTTTTAGGAGACATAATGCATGAAACACTAGCAAAATAACTAGTAGTTAGGATCGTGAACCAACTCGAGTCTAGTTTCAAATGTAAATTAGTAACTTTACTATAAAAATAACTTAATTTTTTTCTTACAAGGCTGATAATGTCTAAGAGTTAGCTCAAACTTCATTTGTTACGGGTATCAATCGATAAAAGAATGAGGTGGATTCATAAAAACTGGAGGGATTTTTCATCTCATAAATCTTAGACCATCGTCAAACAGATAGACAAGTTGCTAAAACATGGACATATTCGAGAAACAAGATACCAAACTTGGATTGTCAACCCTGTACTAGTCAAAAGGAAAAGTGGAACTGGTGAATGTGCATCGATATTACTGATGTTAACCAAGCCTGCCCAAAGGAATATTTCCCAAACCGTGCATCGACTTAAAAACGCATCTTTTAGTAACGAAGTCTTATCCTTGTTAGAGGCCAACTCAGGAATACAACCAAATCTAAATGCACCCATATGACAAAGAGCAAACCATTTTTCCGATATAAAGAGGTTCGATATCTATAAAATTATAACTTTTGGTTTAATAAATACAAGGTTCAGTTACCAAAGACTTTTCAAAAATTATTTGAAAGAATACTAAGATAAAAATATGGAGGCGTACATAGACAACAAATCGTGAAGAGTAACACCAACTGTCACCATAATGAAGTTTTATCCGACATATTTGAGACTGAAAAAATACAACTTTAAGTTAAACCCCGTGAAATGTTTGTCCGGAGTTCACATTGGAAAGTTCATAAGCTACATTATCAATAAGAACAAAATCGAAACCGACTTCGAACATTTAAAGGCAATATTAACCATGGAGTCATAACAAAACTTTAAGAAGGTTCAAAAATTAGTGGGTCAGTTAGCAGCTTTATCACGATTTACCTTCAAAGTGTCGGAAATTTCAAGCATTGAAAGAATATATGACCTTGTTGGAGATTATTTTCGCTCCAATATGAGAAAAGTTAATCTACCTATACTTATCTCTCTCCAATTTTACAATAAGGGGCATGTTGGTTAGGGTGGTCGAGGGGGTCCATAAACGAATTTATTATGTTAGTAAAAGGATAAGCAATACCGAGAAAATATATTTGAACCAAGAGAAACTGACTTAAGGACTAGTGGTAGCCGTACAAACAATGAGGATTTATTTCAAGAGTCATGTCATGGTCTTACAAACTTGTTTTGTCTTCAAGAATGTACTGTAAAAATTAGATATCTCTAGAAGACTCACAAGGTGGTCAATAGATATAGAAGAGTACGAGATTGTGTACACACCTTGTGTAGTAATAAAAGTTCAAACGCCGCCAATTTTATCAACGCGTTTGTAGGTGACATAATCTATGATAATTAAAGGTAAACAGTCTAACTCGAACCAATTTATAATGGACAATCAAAGTGTAATGGTATTCAAACTGTAATGGATATTTCGATTAATACCATTTTGTGAAGAAATCTGATAATCAAATAAATGTTGTTTCGATGTCATTAACGTGTGGTCGAATACGAGGCTATTTTGGATGGTCTGTAGTTGGCGCGTATCTGTAGAGAAAAGGTTATATGTATGTGACCAGATTCCCAACAAGTGGTAAGTCAGACAAATAGTCTATATGAGGAAAAGTAAAACAAAATAAGAAGGTACTTTGGGGCACTACAAAAATAGGAAAATAAAGTTGATCAAGTACACTGTCTTGACAACGCAATCTCAGATTCCCTAGAGAAAGCATCGGTTTCCAGTGACAACCAGTTTGTTTTATTTAAGAGAAAAAAACTATAGAAAATAACGGGACAATATCTGAGGTCATCCTCCATCGGTCATAACTACCTCATCAACAGTCTTTTCATCCTCATTTACCTTATCTTCTTCTTCGTCACATCATGAACCAGGACACTCGCCCTCGGGAACTAAGAAGTTAAGATCACCTAGGACTACTTTAAATTTGTTTTCTCAAAATCTCTATAATGATGTTCTTCCGCACCCTCTCCAGCAAATTCTACACACGTGCCATGGTCTTAGTGTCATTATCCTTAAGTGTCTTTACACCCTTGCCAAATACGTCCCTCTTAGTATCCTCCATCTCCAATATGAATTCTCGTATCTCACCTTTCAACTCGGTATTCTCAAGCTTCATCTCACACATTTTGCTGGACAACATCTCAATTGTATCCACCATACCTATATTAAGAGCAAGCAACGTAAAATATTATACAATCAACTTATCTCTTCTAAGGTAGCTTTTTACCGAGTAACAATCAAGTTCAACTTATCATCACCACTCATGGTTAACTTTAAAATGAGCTAGAGACCCGTGAGCACAAAATTTACTTTTGTAAAAAGTGAGTAAAACTCTAGCAACCACGTTGAATAACCAGTATCAGCTAGCACCGAGAATGAATTCATATCACCTCCTCGTACACTTTCCTCTAAAATGTTGGTATTTTCCGGAATCTACGCCATAATTAAACACTGAAATAACATACTAGTATAACTATTAAACAAAGACACCCCATAACAAACTATAAAATCCTATCTTACGTGTTTGTATCCATCTTCATTCGAGTTGATCATACTCCGTGAAAATTTTATATTATCACTTTATTGAAACCAAAACCGACAAGCTTTTCTTACATGGATGGGGTAGTTCTCCCACAGATGAGGGAAAATTCACAATCTTCTAAATGTTCTGAACAAATAGGTAATATAATAGGGTGTTTTGAGATTTATGCACATCAATATAGGTAAAACAATCTTGTACACTAACGAGAATTTTAAATTCCTTGAACTCAACATTACACTAACTATCATGCGGAAACTATTCATAGTTAGTAGGGTAGGGCATGTACGCACACACCTAAAAATCCCTTATATGAATGGATGTAGTGAGAATCTAAGACCCTCCTAATAAAACAGTGGTATAAAAATAGGTTTCGCCTTCCCTACCCTGATATTGTAGTTCTCCCGCATCAGGAAGGCGAGTTACAATTGAGTCAGGTAAGCTATAATCAATCTTAAAGTATTTTTCCTCTTCCTCCGATATTTTCTCACAAGTATCAGCTAGCTGACCAAATAGTTTGTGCGTATGTTTTATGGAATGTAGGGAACTTTCGATCTTATTGGTGCTCTTCTTCTGACATTTTATCCTCTTCTCTTTAAATTTTCTCTCTTTTGATAGAAATTTTTAAGTTCAAAGAATGCATTTTATCAGCAAAATTTTCAAATTGATTCAAGTTCCGAGGTTTTATGGGGTCAAAGAAAAGAAAAGATTGTTGGCACAATGGCCTTAATTCCACTACTACGATTCAATCTATGTAGCTTGAATCAAATATCACTCTTGACTAGCCGAGCTTTCGTCCTAATAGACTCTTATGAATCTCTAACCAATTGAATTTTGGTCCTACAAACACATAGATATGTAGAATCGATAAACCACATACATGTTGAACAAGATAATGAGGACAACAAACTGACAACGTAGGATCAAGTGGGAGCTTCCATGGTGATGGTACAACTAAGTTATATTTATCGAGCATGTGCAGTTAAAGGAAATGAATAAACGAATACTAAGAGTTTTTTTATTTCAATATATTCATTTTAATCTAAAACTAGTCTGAATTGTTGGATTTACAACAGATGAACGGTGCATAAAATTTCTATTTTAATAGAAAATATACAAAAATTAAGAAAACGAACGGACTTCCTCCTTTGAAAAATATAAGAATTTTTCAGAAGTTTCACATATGACCGTCTTACAGAAAACAACAAAAAACAGAAAGAAGCAAAAGATATATACTTCATACATATTATCTATTAAGACCTAATGATTACCTCATCAATATTTTTTCGTAGTTTTATAGAAAATTATTTTTACAAATGCTTTAAAAACTATCGAGGAGTCTTGATAAAGCTATACCGTATAAATAGAATATATTTTCCACAATGACGAGATAAATTTATATTAAAAACTAACAAAACATAAATTAAAAATAATACAAAACAATTAAAAAACTAATTAAACATTGACGCGACTATAATAATAACCTACCAGCAAAAAATTGTGAAAGTAATACGAGATAAACATGCTCAAAATAAAAATGGTTAATAATAATACGAAACAGCCGAATATCATAAGAAACATATGCATGACGCAGGTGGTTAAAAGACGAATGTACAAACGGAACAAAAACAAAAAAAATTATCGAATGATTATTTATAAAGCAAATACATGTGAATAATTATCCTGTCACATAATTATCCTTATATCCCTAAATTTAAAACATATGAGTTTAACCTTATTCATGAATGTTGCATAAAAAGAAGTTAATTAGACTTTGAAACCTCATACAACCCTATATTGTTGAGTAAAAAATAATAGATTCTAAGACTTTCATTTTTTTTATCTTATCCATAATCAAATATATTTTTTTATATTATAAACTAAATTAATTTATGATCATCAAACTATATATTTAAGTACTTCAATTGTTTTATTTTTTCATAAGAATTGTTAAAAAACAAAAGAGACAGACATTCAATAAACAAAAACCAATACTTTGTCTTAGCTATATACTTGCATGTTTGAAACGTTTTCGAGGCAAATGAGACATTCAATAAACAATACTATGTAAAACTTAGGTTACTCCGGAGTAGAGTTTTACATAGAAAATAACCAAAGGAACGAACCATACATAGTGACCGTAAAAGGAAAAACAAAAACAGAGAGATTATTGTAAAGAGTTCCCCAAACACAACATCATTGCTGTTATTTATAGTCACTGTTTGGGCTTGATCTCAATACAACACTATTTGGGCCTGATCTCAATACCTTTAATGATAAGACCACCCTTCCAGAGACGAGTTTCTGTCTCGGTCAAGCTCATTTCCAACTCCACCGCCATATCTCCATTCTGGTAGTGCTCTCCCAGCTCGACCTCAAACCACCCGTCTACTCTTTCTTTAACGTCCGAATTGTCTCCCCTACTACTGGAAAAAGAAACCATACGATTTAATGGTCTACCCCTGCGGATAGTACAGGACGGCCTGCTGTTCCTATCTTGATAATCCAAGAAGACGGTTCTCTTAATAGATGGACCTCCGACAAGTCCAACTGCAACCTCGATCTCTTGGTTTTCAAATCCATAAGTAGTCAAAGCGTATTTAAATACAAAGTAAGCACCATAGAGAGTTTCTGCAGATAGTATTTGGGTATTAATTGTTCCACGAATTTCCAACCAGCACACATTAAGGAGCTCCGCAATATCTGGAAGCCTGTTTACATGTATATCAACATCACATACTCGAATCAAATATAAATTAAGCACAAGACTTAGAATTTCAATAAGAGAAACACACCTAGATCCCGGAACGGAAATCCAATCCCAGTACAAAGGATTGTCGACCCAAATAATAGTCAAATCTCTAGGGGACAACATGTAGCACTTCTTTCCAGTCTTTTTCTCCATTGATAGACTCTAAAATATATAAACACAATATCGAATAACTAATTAACAAAAAAGTAGGGAGAAACCTACTTAAAAGAACAAAACCTTAAATAAAAACCATACCTTCTTGCCTTCTTCGATCATGATGGGTTGATCGCAGATATTAAGATAAAGCACTTTTTTCGGCCAATCAACAGTAATAGGTGAGACAAGAGTGCGATAATCAGGTGGCAGAAACCTCTCCCAAGCAGCATTTGAGTCGGCGGCCGATTTGAAAGACTTAAAAACCAAAGAAAGTCTAACTGCGTCACATGGAGTGGTGAAAGAGATAACTTTAGCGATGCAATCCTCGGGTATGATATTAAAATATGATGCTGCTACACCGCTCCCTTCTCCGTCGTCAGGCTCTTGCTCTGCTTCCATGGAGGTTGTTGTTTGTTTAGTAGTTGTTATCCTTTGTGATGAGTATCCTACTTCTTTAATAGAGAAACTCATTTGATTTGTTGGTACGTACTCGGTCCTCTAAACTCCGCCACGAGTCATGTCCTAATATATATGAGTGCAATTAGTAATTTTTATTTTATTTCCTCGTATATACTTATCTTTTTCTTATGCATTCGATATTATTATAAATTATTGTTTCCGAAAGTAGAAGAAAATATTAAATATTTCGTATTCTAAGATGAGAGAGTATTTTACTTCAATTATCTTTATGTATTGAATGCATTTTTTTTTATAATAAAAAATTTATATAAAAATTTATATAAAACAATTATAAAATTATTAAGAAACATTTACTATTTCTCTTGGTAGCCCTATATTTTTCTTAAAGCTAGACTATAGTAATAGTGAGACGCGGTTTTGTTTAAATAAGACTTTCAATTTATTTTTTTTATAAATTTAAATTGTCTAAATACTCCTACCTATACCTATCAAAAACTCTAATTTCAACCTATGAAGGAAAAAGAATAATTAAACAATAATTTATTAGAAGTAAAATATCATAAAGGAAGTAAAATAATATATCCTTAGTATCTAGTAAGATTTGAACTCTTGATCTCTAATATATTTGAAGATCTTTGCCACCATACTAAATTTATTTCATTAATTTAGGGTTATCCCGGGCATACTCATATCCCCTCACACATAAGTCCATACGAGTCCATACGAGTCCACGATATCAAACTTTTGGTCGAAACTGAATTTTAGGGTTATGATAATAAAATTGATAATGGGATGATTTATGCTGAAACAACTAAATATGACCGAAAAACTACCTGCAACAACAACAAAATTTCTAAGTGGATTCTCAAAAAGAGTTTCATTAAAAAACATGGAAAATCAGTTACAAAATTTCAGATTTCTAGTTTGATTTAAGGTTCCTGTAAAGAAATGTTTTGATTTTAAGAGGTAGTTTAGAAAAATCAGTTGTAAAGTCGTATTATTTTAGTTGGTTTTAGGATTCTTGTCATGAGAGCTTCTAATTAAAATTTAAAGCTCTAGTTTAGAACCATTTTTCATATATTAATATTATTTTCTCACGATTGGTGTAATTTTTGGGTAAATCAAGATCGTTATCTTGATTAAACCAGAACGTTTATAATTGATCAATGAAAGTTTGCTGCATTTTTGGTGAATTTGTTGGTTGGTTATTGAGAATTTTTTTGGAAACTTTTATTGTTTGATTGACGCTATTGGTTGTCTAGTCAGAATACTTAATGTAACGCGATCACATTCATGATAAAACAATGACAAAGATTCATGTAACCGGGTTTCATATTATGATGTTAGCATCATATTAATACGAGGAATAAAAGATATAGTCTAAACTGATATATTATGTAAGTAAATATTTATTAAGTGCTTAAACAAGATATCTGAAGTCGGGAACATAAACTTGACACTAGTGGTAGCAACAAGAAAAAATACGATCATATTTCCAAGCTCATTTCAATATTATCCGAACAACATCGTTAAATATTAAAAGAGTTTCAGCGACAAATGACATTTTTTTAGCAGATAGATTTTGAGTTGGTTCTTACGGCGGAAAATATCGAAGCAGATGCTTAACATTTTTTTTCATGCACAAATACAGAAGAGTGACTAATTTTGTAGTATAAGTTTATTACTACCCGATCAAAAGTAGGGGTTATGGTTATTGAGAAGTAAGAAGAAGCGGATGACTAGATGACTCTTAAAAACCTAATTGAATGTACATTTCTAGAGAGCAAGGTCGTAGCCATTAAGCTCAAGATGAAAGCATCATAGTTCCTTTTACTTATATGGAGACTATAGAAAAGAGGTTCGACAAAACTACTATTATGGAAGATTTGAAATTGCCGATCTAGGGAAACTATTGGCCAACGATCATGGAAGATGTGAAATTGCATTTAATATTCTAGTCACCCCATATAATTCTTTCATAGGTCTTGGGGGTCCATCACTGCTAAATTAGTCAATCATAATGGGTCTGCTTCAATTTTGTTTTTTCACTTACCATGTGGTTGATGAATTTTCTGAATAGTATGCCAAATGTACAATTCTATGCGGCTAAAAAGTACGGATAGTCCCCCATGTTTACCACTTGTATCAATATAGTCTCTTTCGTTCAGTTCTGCATAAAAGTCATCCCCTTCGTTTTAAACATTTGCACAATTAGTCCCTCCGCATATTCTGGGGGACCAAAAGTGATACAAAACTTAGAATTTAAGTGCCACGTGTCAGTTTTTAAATGGTTTATATGTGCGGGGGGACTATATTTGCAAATTTTTAAAACGAAGGGGATGATTTTTATACAGAAGTAAACGAAAGGAACTATGTTGATAGGGGACTAACAGTATTTTTTACCCATTCTATGTATTTAACTTTAGGTTTACCTTCCTAAGTTTTTGAACGTCTCGGCTAAATCTACTATGTGTTTGATGTCCTCTGCTTTTGTAACTAACATGACATCTATGTATGCCTTTAAGTTTTTTTCTAATTGATATGCAAGATCTTGTTTATGAAGATTTGGTATATTGACCCTAAATATTTTAAACCAAGTGACATGACCTTGAAACAATTGAGGCATCTTTATGTCATAAAAAAAATTATATTCTTGGTTTCATCAAGCATATGGATTTGATTATAGTCGGAGTACACGTCCATGAAATTTAAAATTTTATTTCTTAAAGTAGCGTTTACCAACTGATTGGGGATACAAAAACATTTCCTTCACTCAAGCTCTATCTGCGCATATTCTTCAGTTTCCATTCTTCTTCGTGACTAGGATCTTTGACGTATATCTGTTAAGAACCATAAAACTATGCTTTATAAACCATATTATCCATTCTCATATTGTCTATCATTCTCTTTCATTATCCTATTGATTCCTCTATCACCTAGATTTTCGATGCAAACATAAGGCTTATATCAGTGAATACTCCATCGACTGATGTGTTTTATTTCATTTAGTCCATAAATTTCAAATTAATTGGTGAGGGTCCATTGACTTGGAAAAATCTTTAAATGTAGTCCCCGACTTGCAAACTCTATAAATTTAGTCCATCGATTTGGAAAAATCTATAAACTTGGTATGTGGTGAGTAGTCTTTTTCATGGTTCCAGAGACTAAATTTATAGCTTTTTCCAAGTTAAGGGATTAAATTTATTGATTTATAAGTCAATGACTAAATTTATAAATTTTGTCAAGTCTAGGGACCCTCACCAGTAATTTTGAATCAATGGACTAAATAAATTAGAACGGGATAACGATGGACATTCACAAATTAAACCTAAAAATAATAACAAGTGTGCAAGATCATCATTGTATACTTAAAATATATATTTAGATATTACAATTAGTATCAGTATCATACGTTTGGCAATTATGAATATTGTTTTACTATATTTTTATTTTTTCTAAAATCTATTCATTTTTATAATACTAATTTTTGGAAATAAAATAAAAATTAAAATTTAATTTTTTTATGAGATAAATTGATATTGGAAATGCACAACGGAAAATCTAATTGATTGACTTAGACACATATGTATAGGTTTTGATTTTAGATTTTATTTAATGTTTATATTGTCTCATAATGCATGATTAAATAATTGGGTCACATTTTTTTAGAATTAGAGAACCCATTATTTCAATAAAGAAAAATGGGATTTTCGATTCTAAAAAAATTAAATGGTTTCTACTGCAAAGGATTCGTTACCACAATAATATTTCTACACCATTGTTGCAATGTTAGCTCACTGGTTATGACCATATTTTCAATTAGTTTTATAGTATTTTAATGTATATATGTTTTTTCCCAAAATCCTGTTGAGACCTCCATCAAACTTGTTAAAATATTAATTATAGTAATTACTTTTAAAATCATTTCATATTATAGCTATTATGAAGTGTATATTGTGTTAGATAATTTAGGATATATTTTTATGTTGCTCCATTATGTATGTTTTGATGTAAGAATGTAGGATTATAAGTGTATAGCCTTCAAGATAAGAGGTTATTATCCATTATTTTTATGTCCATGCATTGTTTGTTTTTAATTTTAGAGTTCAAATTTGAATGACAGTAGTATTGCTTAAGATATCTGGACACTTTAAGAGATATTTTAGTTCTTGGAAACTACTTCTGATATTCAGGGTGCTATGAAAAAGAAACATAAAGGTTTCTTTCAGTTACATAGGCCATTGTGCGATATAATTTGCATATGGGTAATTTATATGTTTATTATTTAAAATAAACATAAATGTTTTTACAAATTGGATACTTATGCATAATTAAACTTCAGTGTTGAATGGATTTGGTTACATATGTCGTAAGCAATCATGATCGGCCTGAAGGAAGGTTTGGGTGTTGACATGTGTGGTTACAAACCAAAATTATTTATTTTAAAGAGTTGTGGTCGCGAACAAACTTAATGAATTTCCCAAAAGGTATCTGGTTCGATTTATTTTAAATTGCATAAAGTTTCGCATACTAATAAGGTTAAATATATAAGTTTGATTTCATCTAAAACATGGGATAAGTTTAGAAGGGTTTGAGAGGTTTAAAATTTGGTTCGATAAAGAATGTTGCTTTGTAACATTTGGTTTGCTCCTCATTACAATTTAATATAAAATTTTAGTAGAAAATAATCAATTAATATATATGCAACCATTATAGTCTCTCTTCATTTAGAAGAGACATTAAATTAATAAATATAAGTAATGGTGAAATATTTATATATATATATAATTGTGATTATGAATAGGAAAGTTAAAACCTGAGACTATTAAGTATACTTTTGTCACAAATATTCATGTTACACCTCTTGGGATGAGGTTGACAATATAATTATTTAAGGTACTTTAAATACCTTTCAATATCTTGACTATTTATACATGTGTTTCGATAAATCAAGAGGTAATTTACCAAAATAAAGGACACGAGGCACATACAAATCCATAAAAATGTTAATACAAATTCAAGAAAATATCTATAATTTTTTCATATGTAAACATGGTAAAGATAATATACATTGTTATATTACATTTATAAGTTCAAATACTTTAATCCTGAATTATGGTACAATATTTAGGTAAAATAATTAATTTTTTCATATCTGACCTTAGTGATTTCCACAAACGGTGGTATGGTAGTTTATTGAACAATGTTATAATATATTTTTTTTAGTTCAAATACGAATTTGTTATTTATTATGTCAATTCATTGTGAATTAGTTAATAAAATTTGTACATTAAACCTTAAACTTAACAAATACTCGATTTACTAGATTTGTACGTTGTGGGATATCTAGTACAAGCAAAGTCTGATGGGTTTAACAATTTAGAACACGTGTATGATACAATAATAAAAATATCAATCAAGCATGGATTCTATTCTATAGCAGTCTAGCTTAGGAAAACACTACCTGATTTTGATTTAAGAAACATATAATAATTTTGAGGATATTTTGTTTACAAGAATTAGTTAGTGAATAATTTTGATTATACAGAAGAATCATAATTGATTCATTTGGATTCAAATGATAATAATTTGATCTTTCATAATCAATCATCTTATAACCATAAGAATGATAAATTCCATTAAAGTTGATATCAAAATCTCGGCTTAATAATAAATAGTTAAAGTTATTCATCAAGAACAAACACAAAATCCTCAAATCATTGTGAAACTAAAGTTGGTGTAGTAGCTTACAAAGATTCACAAGTTGGGAGAGATAAAATATCGTGTATTCCATTTAGGCTAAGTATTTGTATTAAAATTTTGTAAAAGAACATTGACATTTCTGTTATGCAGCGAAAAAATAAAATTTAAGTTTCTTTAACGTCATAAGGAGTTTTACAAGAACATTGAGAATTTAATTTAAACTTCTAAAGCATCCCATTGGAAGGTTTTATTTGTTATCCAAAGAAAATAGACTAGCTAGTTTCAAAATATTTGAACTATCCTTAACTAAAAGATAATATGATAAGATACATAAGGTTTTACACCAGATAGATTTATCTCATATGAAAATATTAATCTTTTTAAAAAAAACTTTTATTTTAGTCATGTGAATGTTTATTTCAAGATAATAATGGTACAATTTGCACACTTAATCATTAAGCTTCGTACTTCATCATTAAATTTTGTTAAGTAAATATTAATATCATGTATCTTTTAATAAAAATATTAAGAAAACTATTATATATTATCACTCAAGGTATCTATTAATTAGGTATGACAGGTTACAAAATTTAATCCTCCCAAAATAAGTTTAACATGTTTGTAACAATCATATACAAATTCTATAAAGTCAACGATTTGTATGAATTAGAAATTTGTTTATGAAATTTTAGTTTAAGTGTCTAATTAGTAATGTTACAAAACATATCGGATTTCTAATATCTTTTTTATTATTAACTTAGTAGAATATTATCAACTTCGCAATTTTAATAAGAGTGGATTGAGATTTAAGATCACATATGGTTAACATATTTATTTCCATAAATTATTATGTCACGTTGCACGCCACCAAGTAATTTCTAATGAATAAATTATGAATTAAATTTCTAGATGAGGCATTTTATGTGTCAAGAACCAATATTTATAAAGATTACTCGTGATATTTTTATGGATTTATTAAAAATACATACATTAATAGCATGTTAAAATATTATGCAGTTAAAATGACAAACCTTTAGTTTGCTTCAGGTAAAATGAGACAGGTTTTATGAGTCAATATTTCAAGAATAATTCAGACATTTAGGAGATACTAAATGATTTAACATGTTTTAGCAGTACAGAAAATCAAAATTTTGCTGCAACATGAATATCAAGTTAACAATTGATTAAACAAATTCAATAAACTCGAAGAATGGAGAGAGAAGAAAAAATAATAACCAAGTGAGAACATGAACGATATAATGTGGTATTTTATGCCCAAATGTAGGATTTAATTTTAATCGTCGATCTTTTTCATTTTCTGTTCGATTAGTTTTCATAATTTATGGATTTGATCTAAAGAAGCGTGGAGGAAAGAAGGATTGCAGAAGTTGAAGAGGGTGCACTTGCATGCTTACAAGATGTAACTTTGCAACATGATGTAGCCCAAAAAGTCCAAACAAAAGACTTATTAATTTTATTTTATTTTATTCAAATATCTTATGTATTTAAATCAAATCTAATTATATTAAGATTTGATTTTATTATATTATATTTTATTTTAAAATATTTATTTTATTTCCTTGTATTATAATTTAGGGTTTTGAGAAGCTCTTATATAAAGCCTCATATGCCTTAAGTTATTTTAAGTTTTTGGAATAATAGATTTTTTTATCTCTGAAAATTTCACTCTTTCTTACCCTTAGATTAGGGTTGCATCATGTTACCCTTGAATTCGGGTTTCATCTATCGTTGCTTCTTCTTCTAATTCCGCTGCGTCGTCAGTTTGGTATCAGAGCCTCAGTTCCTGCTACGGGTCAAGCATGATTCTGAATCTTGATTTCATCTGATTCAAGGTCTAAAGGAGAGAACAACATACGGCCATGAAGATCTCAAAGATCGTTTGGTATGCGGGAGACACACTAGGCGTTTCAATGACGATCATATTGACCGGTTACTGAGGGAGTTTAAATTGGCTACCAATCGTCGAATCAAGGTAAAAATTGCTTATCGAGATGCTGTCTCAGACTATGAAGAGGTTTTCAAAACCATTGAAAAGGTTTTCGAAACTATTTTTTTCCTTCAACTAGATGGCTTCAATGTTACTTTGGATAAGGAACACTCGAGAAGAATTTATCTGATTCTGATAAGGTCAACAATTATAATTCCCAATATAACGATTGAATAAAATAAAATAAATAATTTAGGTTCTTGATGGTGATGGTGCTGTGAATTCGAGGACGAATTCTTGTCAACCATGAGAGGATGATGTAGCCCAAAATGTCCAAACAAAAGACTTATTAATTTTATTTTATTTTATTCAAATATCTTATGTATTTAAATCAAATCTAATTATATTAAGATTTGATTTGATTTTATTATATTTTATTTTAAAATATTTATTTTATTTCCTTGTATTATAATTTAGGGTTTTGAGAAGCTCTTATATAAATGCCTTTAAGTTATTTTAAGTTTTTGGAATAATAGATTTTTTTATCTCTCAAAATTTCACTCTTTGTTACCCTTAGATTAGGGTTGCATCATGTTACCCTTGAATTCGAGTTTCATCTATCGTTGCTTCTTCTTCTAATTCCGCTACGTCATCACAACACATGTAACCTTTTGTTAGCCACTCGTATTTTCACCTAACACAAACAATCTCTCTAACTTAAAAAACTGTGACCATTTGCCAACAAAAATAAATTATAAATACAAGACCACCGCAAAATTATGTGTCCATGTATATCCACTAGGGTATAAATTTTTCTATAATAAATTGAGTGAACCTTGACTGACTATAGAGCATAACATACTATTTTTTAACTTTTGAGCCTTGACCTAAGTCTTCGTTAAGGACTAAGGGGCTACATAATACATTCTAAACTTAGTTTAAAAATAAAAATCAAATTAAGATACTCGACATTAAAGGAATTAAATAATAATAATAATAAATTGGTATAGTCTTTCCTCACACTTTACGAAGGTTTAGTGATGTTGTTTGAATACCTTCATAACAACCTAGGTTAAAACATATTCCCAACTATATAAAGAAGTTAAAATAATAACAACACTTTAAATGACATAGTATTCCTTACTTCATCATTTACGAAGAACTATTGGGCTAGACAACTACACTCAACTAAGAGTTGACGCATTATGAGGCTATTAGTATAAAAACGTAAGTTAGTAAATAACGTATCCATGAACCAAACTTGAGACCGCTCTAGTGATAGTTCGTCTAGGATAAGTTAGAATAACTAGACTTTAAGAGTCTAAAGAGTCTAGCAGAAAACAACTAACATTGAAAATCTATGTAAAAAAAAAGGTTCAGATGAGAAGATAAAACTATTGGAAATATCATGATCAAACGAAACCTCAAGCGAACATCAAGATATGCTTCATCGAAGACAATAGATGCTACAACCAAGATAAGGAGATGCTTCAACCAATGTCATATATTTCGGATAAGTCAAACCAGTACTTTCTTGTTACTCATACGAAAACTAATACTGATAAAGGTGTAAATAGTCTGATCCGCCTATATTATTTCATCAACGATTGAAACACTTCGAACCCAAAAATATAATAAAATATATACTAAAAATATAATATCTAAATAGTTAAAAAACACTAAATAGTTCTAATATTAAAACTACAAACTTTAGAAATTTAAATATAACAACCATTGATATAATATTTGTTAATTTATTTTTCATATCACAACTTTATCATTAATTAAAAAAAATTATTTCAATTTTAATACCAATCATTAATCACGTGGAATTAAAATTATAAAAATTTAGTTATTTAAAAGTTTTGATTCAAAATTTATGATAAAAACTATTTATTTTTTAAAGTTGTAATTGGATATTTTTAAGAGATTTGCTATTGAACGGACAAAAGATGGTCATATGTGTTTTTCAAAATAAATTTTGAGTACAATTTTGAAGTGTCAAATATATTTAAACAGTAATTATATAAAATGTAATTAAATAATGTGTAACTTTTCTTTTAAGTAATAGTATATAGTCGTAAAAAATCAAGGATGTTTCACTTGTTTTATTTAGTTATAGCAATTATGGAAGAATAATTTTGCTACGCTTAGAAACAGTATAAGTATTTAAAATAAAACATTTTTTTTGTTAGTCTTTAGCAATTCAATATAGAACAACTATATATAAAACATAATTTATGGTATTTATTTTTATATAATAAGAATGCTGGATGAGTATAAGCTAAACATATTTTAAATTTCAAGACACATTATGGATATACGACAAATAAATTTTTAATAAAGTATTATTTTAAAATAATATTTTATATAAAGTTATTTTCATTTTAAATATCATATATAAAAACTTAGATAAGTTTTTATGCAAACATATATTTATACTACGTATGTCTTTGATATTAACTTATTTTATTTTGTTCATAATAATTTTTTCTTTTACTCAAGAGACAAAATAACGAATATTTATATAAGGATGTAGTGAAATTTCATGAAATAAGAGCGTTCGTGTCAGTTCCAAAAGAAATGTATGTGTTGCTAATTATCTTAAACTAGAACGTGTCATCGAATTCTTTTGACGCGTCACGGGTATATAACAAGTTTATTTCAAGAAACGTGTATCAGTAATTCATCTAACTTTAAGATAGTATTATATTCAAAGTTGTGTTGCCAGGTCGATTATCATCTGACGATGTACTGTAGTTCTTTTGAGGCACGTGTCCTTAAGCAGCTAAATATGAAATGTGGCATCAATTTGTTGCTCATATATATGGTTTAATTTCAATATTTTTTTTTTAATACCGAACTGTATTTAAAGGTGAGTTAAATTAACTTTTATTACAATTTAATATTTTAATTATCAATACTATCTATCTAACAAATATCCACCGATTATGCTTTTATTTAAAAAAAAAAGGAATATTTTAGTTAAATAGTGTAACTTTAAAACTATGTTCTCCTTTTCTTTTTAATAGCACGATTCACTTTTTTATACATATCAAGTTCAAGAACATAGTTTCTTTTAATTCGATGAATAAATACGAAGATTTTTATAGTTTTTTTTCAAATTCGTATTTAGTTACCGTCTGAATAAGTTTTCATTTTTTTTTTTTAATTAGTTATAAATTTGAGATTTTTTATTTGTTTTAGTTATGAATTATTTGTTGGTTGTGGAATTTTTGGAAAATTGACTTTGTTGTTTGTAAAGATGTTATAAGAAGACGCGAGACATATGTTTAGATTTTTGTAAGAAGATGCGAAAAGTTACGTACATTAGACACGAGACTTGTATAGTTACGATATGTCTCGCATGCGAGACAAATATGCAATATGCAAGACCTGCGCATGCATCATAATGTTTATAGATGCGAGACCATAATAGGTAGATGTGATAGTATAACACGTATTGTATGATAGATGTGAGACTTGCGCATGAATCATAGATGAGAGACCTTCCTTACACGAGACATTCCCATATACTATCATTTTGATACATGCGAGACTATAATAGGTAATATATGAAATATACGAGACATGTGCATGTATCATAGATGCTAGACCTCTCTATGCTTCTGACTGAGAGATGCGAGACACATTTGGTATAATATTGATAAATGTCACACCAGATTATATCGTATGCAAGACACAATTCTTAAAGTAAGTTCACGACAGATTAAATACGAGTTAGGGTGCTAAAGTTGAATAGCGCAAGAACAGTGTATTTTTCAGTGAGAGATGCGAGATCATATTACTTTTAGAATTCTATACTTGTTACTAGTTTTTTAACTGTACAATACAGGTAAGAAATGTTTATACCTCGAGTGTGCATTTGTAAATAGAATGATCAAACAGTATTCGTTCCTCTTATTGAGTTTGAATACTTTGAAAGTATTTTAAGGTATGTTGAAAGTAGATGTAATGTGTTGGTTAAAGATAATTACAGTATGACCTACTGTTGCAGTGATAATACGAATTTTTTATTTACGAATGCTACCGATTATATGGGTTTGTTGGGTTTGCTATCGGTGCTTGATGTGTTAGTGTTGATATAGAATAATATGTGGTTGATCTGTTTGATGAAGAAACATGTAGAGAGTCTAGTTTATGTTATTTACGGCCACAAATAATGACTTAATTAGTGGGGAAAGTATTTTTGGTTTAAGTTATTATGTTCATAAGAAAAAACAACTTGCTATTATTGGTTGTGTTGATGCGGTTACGAGTGTTGGACAAGTTTTTTTTATCAAGGTATGCTTTAGATCATGGTTTTTGTTTATAATATATGCATAATTCTAGATCTAAAATAACTGTTTATTACGAAAATAAAGTCTCACTCGATATTAATGGATACTTTATGCATGACTTTACTTGTCCTCAGACTTCATTGTCATTAAGTGGGTTGTTGAGTTGCATACTTGTGGCACTAGTTTTAGGATATATTTGGAATCCGAATTTATTGCTAAAGAGATTCATGACTATTTTAGCTAAAAAAATGACTTTACAACAACGAGTCTAAAATCATTTGTCAAAGAGGAATGTAGTTTAAATATTTTATATCGTCTCTCATGAAATTATTTAGTTTTAAAGAATGTGCTCATGCTCAACGATATATATATTTAATAAAAAAATTGAACTGTTTATTAGTGAATGAGGTCAAAAAATTATTACCTTTCTCGTTAATTCATCTTGGGACAAATATTCCCAAACATTATTTAAAAGAAAATAATATGATGATATGACATCTTCGTCGTTCGAATATTTTAACCATAAAATCAAATATCTATGTAGTCTACCTATTATGAAATTAGTTGACAAGATTAAAGTCTTGCTAATGAGTCAAATTTCATAATTTTATGCGGAGGGCTTATGTTAGAGCTGTAAATCATGCGGAGGGCTTATGTTAAAAATAATTTTAAAAAAGACTTCAATCTTATTAATTAATTTTTTTCCTCCCAATTTGAAAAGACAAGTTGAAAGGTAAAAAAAATATTTTAATTAGAGGACAAATAACAATCGAGTATATAAAGTATAACCATTGTTCAAAGTGCGGGCATAATAAGTACCCTTACGAAAACATGTTTTAAATATTTGGAATTTACCTTTTATGTTTTGTAGTTTTAATTTTATACTTTTATTTGAAGAATTTTAGAACACTGTAATTTTCATGTTATAAAATACTTGTTACTATAATTTTAAGATCTTTGTTATTGTAAGGTTATGACTAAATGCGAGACCCTCTTTATTATTATGGCAAGACTATCTTTAGTATTATAGAGAAATGCGATATTAATTTTGTCACTATTGGTGAGGTTTATTTTGTATTTAGGGTAATTTTGTAAAGTTTTTTAGAAAGTATGTAGAGTATTAAATGTTTTGGCTGTTTACTAGTGAGAGATTTGGGCCGGATAGTTGTATTAAATGTTCATTACCCTCATTAATGAAAGTGTTTGGGGTATTTATATCCTTAATTAAGGACCCATGGGCTTTTTGGTCAAGTTATGGAACCGGGTCAAGTTTAAGGACCCATTTTACTTATTAAGCTGATTAACACATAGCTTAGTCAAAAAGTGTTTAGTTATTTCTTTACTTTTGTCATGTCCGGATAGTTCAATGGAAAGTTAAGTATGAATTGCCTTTGTTCGGATAACACAAGGGGTTGTGACTGAATAATCTGAACTCATCAGTAGCCCCTTTTTTAGGCTTTGTCAAAAAAATTCGACAGGACTAAAAAATTTACTTAGTTAGTAATGACGTTTTCCAACCCGTTTGTGTATCTAGCTTGAAGTTTGTCCGAACTGACTTTTTCCCAGAATAATAAGAGTCTTTCTTTGGATCATGGGACACGTGTCACAATCTGATTCGACCTACCAGCCGTTTTTACCTTGATTGGCGCTCCCACTAAACCTAGAAAGTAGCCTATGCATTTAATTTTTCCCACATCTACGCCATCTTTAATCATTGCAAAATATCTTCATCTCCTCCTAGGTATCAGTTACCTTTTTTTCACCAATATATAAATCCCCATTTTTTTTTCACTGTTACATTGTCTTCATCACTCAAAAAGCCTTTAGAGAGTTTTCTACCCTTTCTTCCAAATTTGTCCTTGGATAGTTTTATGTTCACGGCTAGAAACGTTCTTGTAAAAGGCGGCTGGTTGAACCTGTCTGAGTTAGAGAAAGCAAGGAAAGTCGAAAGGGAGAAACGTATCGTTGTTGGTCTCCTGGTCTCCCCAAGCAAAAAGTTTGGTGAACCACCCCAGGAAACTGACTAAGGGTCATCCTCCACCAGAAACCCAAAGCCTAAACAGCTGTTCAAATCAAGCCTCTTACCAATTCCATCAAGTTCTTCAGTTCATGAGTCCCAACCCTCCGCTCAGGAAAAATCAGTATCGAGTGTTAGGAAACCCTCCCCTTTCATAGCCATGGGCTCAGACATTGAAAATTCCCCAAAAAAATCAACTACATGCCAGACAACTCGTTTGGTGAAGGCCCAAGCAACTGTCTCACTGTCAAAACCCTCCAAACCGGAGGCCTCTAAAGTAATATCCAAGGATAAATCCTTTGGATCAGAGGTGCTCTTTAAGAGCCCCACAAGATAAGCCCTCCAGATCAGAGGCATCAAAAGTAGCCTCTCAAGAGAAGTCCTCTGTAGCTCAGCCTCAACCGGATATTAGGCATTTGGAAACAACTGGCGCTCATCCATCCGGACAACCTTTGGTGTTAGAAACTGTTCCCCTCCCATCTAAAACTACTGAGAGACCTTCCACACTGATGGAAGAAGTGATGGAGGACAGCATCGAAGAGGCCCCCTTCGAAACTGAAGCCTCAAGACAGACTGGGGATGCTGCCTCTGATAGAATAGGCAAAGGAAAAGTAAAGGTTGGTGTAGCTCATCTGGATCTCCCGGAATGCTTGGAGGGCAAGGTAGGGCCGTTAACGTTAAATATTTGTTGGTCATGCAGAACATAAATTATGTATATACTTATACTGCCGAGCTGGGCCTGATCCGGACAAAGTGGGGGATCCTAGAGTCAGTGAAGGTGAGGATACCTGTCACTCTGGAGACTCCGATGGATTCCAAACTTAATGAAAGGGTCATCTTCACCGAACTATTCAACTGGGGGCTCAGGTTCTCCTTAGACCCAGAGATTGTCAGCTACTTCCACCTGCTAAAGCTTTGCCCAAGCCAATTAAGTCCAAATGCTTGGTACTCCCTCATTGCTTGCATAATGGCATCGACGCTGTCCAAAATCCCTCTCCCTATGGAGCAATTTGTTGTTGTGGCAAGTTTGTGCAAGAATCACCACATCCCATTCTACCACCACAACATGGGACCTAACTTTAAAGTGGTAGACGACTTACTAGAATCAGAGAAGAATTGGAAAACTCAATTCTTATTTATCAGTGGGTCGTGGGAAAATGGGAGGAAGATCAAAGCCAAAACAAACCCTAGTATCCTAACTAGTAGATGGAAGAGTATGGATAAGCTCTTCAATTTGTTTTTCATGTTCTTCTCTTCACTTCACAATTATCCCACTCCTGAATTATTCATTACTTCTTTATCAGTGTTGCCGAAGGAGTATACCGGATATCTGGTCGAGTGGCAGACTACATGTGCCAAACTGAATGCATGGGCTGCACAACGTTGGAGGAATGCTTTCCACAACTGCTTTACCTCAGGTAATATGGTGAGATCCCATCTGTAGAATACCACAGGTCGGAGAGATCTTACATGGGAGGAATTGACCACACCCACTCCTCCAGGCGTCATCCTCAAACATACAGAAGAGAAAGATGGTAAACTAGTCTTGCCCTCTACAACCAAGGCTCCCAGCAAGATGAAAAGAAAGAAGAAGAGAACTGCAACAGAAGCAGTTCAGGCTGCCACAGAGGAGACCGGTTTGGGGAACCAAGAAAGGATTGATGTTGCCTTGCTCAAGGTAGTTGAAGATGAGATTGTTAAGGAGGTAGGAGAACCAAAAAATACACCAAAGCCTCCCAAGAAGGACCGAAAAAAGGGAGCAAGCAGTGACGAAAGGGATGCCAAGAAGAATAAGGTCACCTTAGGGGAAAAAATAACTCTTCGCCCTTCGGAGCTTCTACCTTTAACAGACCCAATTGAACCCACCTTGGCAGAGAAGATTCCCACTGGTCTGCAATCCGCAGAAGGTACCAGAGGACGGATTGAAGGAGTAGACATCAGTGCCTTCCAAGACATTGATCTTTACTACAACAACTCTGAGAAAGATGATTTCGCTGGCCCCTACTGTCCTTCAAGCTCTTCTAATATGGTGACTTATAACGAAAAGTCTTACACTGTCTCCAGAGAGAATGATGTGGTGGCTTATTCCCTCCTGGGTTATATTCAACCGGTGCTTGATCTGGAGAGGCAAGTGAAAAACCAGTCCACCCTTATCAACACCCTCAATACTGACAATGAGTCTCTGTCAACCAACCTCCTCAATGCTAATCAGAGCATAGAGGAATTGAAGAAAGATCTTGAAGTATTGAGGAAGGACCAAAAAGATCTATCGACCAAGCTGGCCACTTCAGAGAAGGCTAGTACTGAGCTTTAAACTAATTGCTCTGGTTTGGAACAAAATATTTCAACATTAAGGGAGGACCTGAAGACCAAAGATGGTGTCATCCAGACCTTGTCCGGTGAGAAGACTTCCCTAGAAGATGTCGTGTCTAAGCTAACCAAGGAGAAGGATGACTTGGAGAAACAGCACGAACAGAAAATTCAGGCCAGCATTGATAAATACACCAATGAGGTGATAGACTCCTTGGAAGCAAGGTATGCTGAGGTGAAGTCTGACATGGTGCTTCTTTTTCATGAAACGTTTCCAAAGAGGACCCTTGGTCCTCTATAGAAATAGGTGGAGTATGAAGTAATCTCGTTCCATACCATGGCTGCTGGTGACAAACACAACTATAACAGTGGAATAGACTCTACTACTGATGAAGAGGAAGGAACCGGTGAGATTTCAAGTGCCGAACTCAAAGGTCTCAGGAAAGGAGGTAATGCAGGAACATCCGAAGGGAATAAGCCCTAAGGTTTTAAATATCTTTTGTGTTTTCTTAATTTGTGAACTACTAAAGTCCTTGGATGGCCAAGGAATTTTTGTAATAGTATCCGGTTTGAGTCCAGACAAGTCTTTCAAAACGTTTAAATTCCTTAGATGGGCAAGGCATATTTTGTACTTTGGTAACTGATGCAGACAATTCGGTGAATTAACAGTTTGGAGCTCCGGTGTCAGTTTTTTACCCACATCACCTTGTTTCGAAGGAAACGACGTCACGAACGCAAGTCACCAGCTTCGCTTGTGAGCTATGGGATTTTTTAGCCATTCGGGCTCATCTATCCTCTTTTTTTCGCAATTTTAATACTTTAGGCTATTTTTGTAATTTTCATATTTTTAGTTTTAGGGTTTTGCTTGAACTCTATATAAACCTATCTTCTATTCATTGTTAGGGGAATTGTTTTTGATTAATAAAAAAATTAGGGTTTTATCCCTTTAGGCTTCTCTGCGTTTCACTCTCCATCAGTAACGCTATCCGGTTTACACCCGGACAGGCTTATCTATCAAATTTTACTTTGTTTGATGCTTCCTTTCAATTTTAGTAGCTAAGGTTTAAAGAGCCCCAATTATTTCAAAAATATTTCAATTGAAAGTGTTTAATATCTCCGATGACATGTATTTAATGGTCATCATTCAACCAGATTAATCCGATCTGTCAAACATCCATAGCATTAAACCGAAGACTTGAAAATAGTTATAGTCAAACCACATCGAATGTTTTAAGAAGGCATCATATTTTATTAAAAAACCGGACACCTCATTAAAACCTCTATGTGTCACCAAGGTAGGAAAGAATATGCCCCCTAATATTTACATTGACTTTAAGCAAGTGAATATTTACACAACTTTTATTCAAGATATAACCTGAGGTGTTCAATATTCCATGGGTGATTCAAAATTCTTCCAAATTTGTCTTAAATCCTATATGTCCCAGGCTTAAGCTTTTCGGAGACCTCATAAGGGCCTTCCCAGTTTGGAGCCAACTTGCCGAAAATCCGTTTTCAAAACTGCCACATCAAGCCTTGATAATGGGTTGTTCTAAGATGAGCTATAACCCTTCTTTCTTCTATTAAGTCCAACTGATCCCTATTTGCCACGTCATTTGCTTGTTCGGAATAGTTGTGGACCCTGCATGATGGTGGGGTTGCTTCTATAGGAGTAATTGCATCCATCCCATACACCAAGTAAAAATGAGATTCCTGAGTAGCAGCCCTAGGAGTAGTTTGGTACGCCCATAGCATTTCTTGCAAATAGCTTGGCCACTTTCCTGCAGTCCCTTCTAAATTCTTTTTTAAACCGGACAAAATGAACCTGTTTTCCACTTCAACTTGGCCATTCGCTTGTGGGTGGAAAGGAGAAGAAAAGCAATGTTGAATTCCCCTAGAGGCACAAAAACTCTCCATATCTTTGTTATCAAATTGTGACCCGTTATGTGCCACAGATGTTAGACAAGATAAATTTTATAACAGATTTTGAAGTGGTTCCTTCTAGGGGAGCTCCTTCTATCCACTTTGAAAAATAATCAATGGCTACAATAATAGTCCTGCACCCTCCGGACGCCATTGATAGAGGCCCAACTAAATCCAATCCCAAACGTGCAAAAGGTATTGGCTCAGAAATCGACTCCATAGGTAGCGCTGGGATATGAACTTCGTTACCATACCTTTGGCATGGATCACACTTGTTCACCAATTCCATAGCATCTGCCATTATTGATGGCCAATAGTATCCGGCCAATAATACCCTCCGGGTTAGAGTTCTATAACCATAGTGTGCTGATCCTTCCCCGTCATGTAGTTCAGATAAAACAGTTTGGAATTCTTCAGCCTTCAAACATCGCAGGGAGGTCTGCTGAAGGATTTTTTATACAACACTTCTCTTATGATAAAAAACCACGAGCCTTATGCTTAATTTTTCTAGCCACGGCTCTATCCGAAGTTAAAGCTCCATCAATGTATCGAAGGAGGGGAAATCTACAATTTTTAGGTTGAACTACTTGTATACTCAAACTTTCTTCTTCTTCTTCTTTGTTTTGGTCTGATTGTTTAGATGGGAATTCTTGTATATGAATCCAAGGTTAGGACTCAGAGTATGCTATGGTTGTTAAGGAATCTGCCAGCGTATATTCTGATCTAGGAATATGCTCATTAGCAAACATTTTTAAAGTTGGCTGCCACCTCTTTGAGAATGAATAAGTATTTGATCAGCTGTTCCTTCTTAGCCTCAGACTGACCTTGACCATGGTGGATAAGAAGGTGAGAATCACTCATCAATATCACTCTTTTAGCCCCGCATAGAAAAGCTAATTTAAGACCAACAATAACCGCTTCATATTTAGACTCATTGTTAGAGGCCCTGAAAGGAAAACATATAGCCTAGTATAGTTTATCGCCATATAGAGACGTTAAACAAATTCCAGCCCCATAACCCATTGTTCTAGATCCATCATATGTCCGGACAACCCACTCTTTTTTAGTTTTCTCCTCTGGAGCTTGTTTATAACTTCTGTTCGAATGAAACTCTACCAAGAAATTAGCAACAGATTGAGCTTGATAGCAATTCGTGAGGCAAAATCAATGTCATAATCACCCAACTCCACTGCCCACTTGGTCATCCTGTTTGATATCTCTGCTTTCTGAAGAACATTCTTTAGTGGAAAAGATGTTTCGGACAATGATGGAATGAGACTGAAAGTACGGCCTCATTTTTCTGGAAGTAATCACTAAGGCTAGTACTAGCTTTTCAAGCTTTAGGTACCTCTTCTCAGCATCTATCAGACTCTTGCTGATGTAGTACACCGGACGAGGAAAATTGTCCACCTCTTTTACCAACACTTCACTTATAGCATATTCTGACACAGCCAAGTGTACATAAAGTGTTTCTCCTTTAACAGGCTTAAAAAGGGTTTTGGGTGAAGACAAATGCTTCTTTATTTCATCAAAATCCTGGCTGCATTGTGGAGACTTGTTGAAGTCTTTAGCACCTTTAAAGGTCTGAAAGAACGGGGCACATTTGTCTGAAGACCTTGAAATGAAACGATTTGAAGCAGCCAATCTTCCTGTCAACCTCTGTATTTCTTTAATATTTTAAGGGGTGCATTTTTAATAGAGCATCGAGCTAGTTCGGATCAGGCTGTATCCCTTTTTTACTTATTACATAACCCAAAATATTTCCAGACTGCACCCCTAACACACATTTTTCTGGACTCAAATTTAAATTAACCGTTGTCAAGTTGGCAAAAGTTTCTTGAAAATGAGTTAGGTGCAATTCTTCTTCTAATATTTTAACCATCATATCATTGATATATACTTCCATGTTTCTTCCAATCTGATCAGAATAAATGCTTTGTTCGCCAACCTCTGATAAGTAGCCCTATCATTTTTCAACCCAAAAGGCATCACCTTGTAACAATAGAGACCCCTATCTGTAACAAAGGTAGTGTGGTCTTGGTCCTTTAGATCCACCTGTATCTGGTTATACCCAGAGAAGGCATCCATGAAAGACAATAACTTGTTTCCAGATGTGGAGTCCACCAACTGATCTATCTGAGGGACTGAATAGAGATCTTTTGGGAAAGTTCTGTTGAGGTTAGTAAAATCGATACACATACGCCATTTCCCATTCATGTTCTTAACTAACACTGGGTTGGCAGTCCATAAAGGAACTGATAATCCTTTATGTGCCCCATCTTGGTAAGCCGGTCGACTTCTTGGACTATTACATCAGCTTTCTCCTTAGAAAAAACTCTCATTTTTTCACAATAGGTGCAACACCGCTCTGAATGGACAACTTATGTGATATAACACTTGCAAGCACCCCGGTAACATCAACATTACACCAAGCAAAAACATGTTGGTGATCTGCCAAAAAGGACAACAACTTTCCCTTCAACTCTGGTGCCATCTTGGAGCCAATTCTAACACTCTTTCCTTTAGCCAGAGAGTGGGTTTCAACTTTTTCAATTGGTATCAAAACACCAGGGGTCTCTCTGGGGTCATCAATTTCACCCTCACCCCTAGAAGGCCGTAATAACTGCTAATTTTTATTAGTCGGATTTCTCCCAAAGTTTTAGGAGCAAGTGCAGTTGCATAACATTCCCTTGCTATCTTTTGGCTACTCCGGACAACTCCCACTTGTTCTTGAACCGCATACTTCAAACATTGATGGACTGTTGAGGCTACATCATGCATCCTAGAGACCCAGGACCTCCCAAAAATTACATTGTAGCATGTGGGGCAGTCTACCACAACGAATAGTACCCTGACTAGTTTCTTGTAGGGCCCCTTTCCCAACATCATCTATTCCTCAAATTCCCCGATTACATCCGCAGAGCTCCCTGTAAAGCCCACGATAGTTCTGTTTGACCGTTGAATAACGGCCGGATTTTTCATCTGCTTATAAGAACTTAAAAAGAGTATGTTGGCTGAGCTACCAGTATCAATCAAAATCCATCTGATATTGTTACCCCCAATAGATGCTCCTTTCACCACAACATCCTCATGAGGCCCAACAATATCCCTTAGATCATCCTCATCAAAGACTATAAATAGAAAAGGAGTTTGGGATTGGTATGCAGACATGCCCCCAGACACCGTTTTGACCTATCCTGTTATGACCCCATCTTATTACGAGTTGGCTCAAGTTCTAAATACTCTGAATCCACATTAAGTCTTTCATGGATCACCATTGCCCCCTCCAGAGCCAATGTTCCTGCGTTGTTCGTAGGGCATGTTCGGGGAGCATTGTCATGCCTGTTCCCACTTTTCTTCTGACGTAGGCACCCAGCTTGCCTCTTTCACTGAGATTTTGCACCTCTTGCTTTAAAATGATGTAGTCTTCGGTGTTATGGCCAATATTATGATGATACTGGCAAACATAAGTATTACGAATTTCTTTGGGAGATTGAAGTGTTATTGGCTTCACGAAATGAACCTCATCTCTAGCCTTTCATAAATGGTTGCCACATTTTATTTTAACTCTGCAAACCACTCCGGTTGGACCCAAGGACCTCGTTTATTCCTGGACTGCTGGCTCTGAGCTGGATTTGGGTGGGATTGAGTCTGTTTGGCCCTGTTGGACCCCTGTCTGGTTTCCTTGGCCTTGTACCCGGACTGATTTTGGTTTGGAGCTGCTGGGGCAGACCTCACCTGTCTGTGTACCCTAGTATTTTTAGTTTCATCCACGTTGATTTTCTTTCCCACCTGGTTTAACAAACCACCCCAGGTCATGGCGTGCTTTCGTGTCACTGAATCAGCTAGATTTCCAGGGTTTAACCCTTGTCTCGGAGAAGCTATTGCTACTTGCTCAAAGAAATCAGCTAACCCGTTCTTGGTATTTACGAACCGACTTATATAGTATTTTAATGACTCATTTGGTTCTTGGGCACAATGGATGATAGTATCTCAATTGCCCTTAACCTCCTTACTCCCCCACAAACTGCCTTCGGAAGGCAACCTAAAATATGTCAAAGTTCCTGATACAACCCTAAGGCAAACTGTTGTACCATTTTAGAGCACTTCCTGTAAAAGATTGGGAGAAGGCTCTACATAGAAGTTTGTTATCGTCATCAAAATTCATTATGAAGTTCTTGAACTGCTCCAGATGATTGTCCGGATCTTTACTCCCATCATACTTCTCCAGTTTAGTACTACCAAATCTCTTGGGGAGGTTTCCGGACAGGATCTTGGCAGACAATGGTGATTGTCTCCAATTCCTGCTACGAATAAAAATTGTGTCTTCATTTGGTGTTGCAAAAATACCTGGTTCATCATGGAAACCAAAAGGATCAATTAGCACCTGATCTACATGCCTGTGACTATGGCTGTAAGATGACCATTTGCCCAAATTCCTTTTAAGTCGCCCATGCGTATCTCTCTTTCTTGAATACTTCTTAACTAGATTTTGTTTCTTCCTAGACCTCCCCTCATCACTGCTTGATAACAAAGACTCCTCAACCTCATCCTCGTTCGAAGAGCTACTAGAGGATTCAGAATCTGAGCTTTACACTGGCTTGGACTGGTGAGACTTCTTGGAACTGACATGGGTCTTTTTCGTACTTAAATGAGTCTTTGCTGATGAATCATTATCCCTTGGGTTGTCAGTATGGTGAATGCCTGACGCCTTTGACGTTTTCTTTAAATCCATCTTATCCTTTTTAATGGCCCTCAACGCTTATATTCAGCTCTCAACTTATCTCGTTCCTCGGTGGTGTATTTATTATTTTCCCCAACCACCTCCACCATAGGTGGTGGAATTGTTTGCTCGTTCGGATCCATCCAAACATGTCTTTTTGCTAGTTTGAATGCTAGATTCAGGCACCTTGTTCTCCCACTGTGGTCGCCAATTGGGTGAGGTTTATTTTGTATTGAGGGTAATTTTGTAAAGTATTTTAGAAACTATGTAGAGTATTAAATGTTTTGGGTGTTTAGTAGTGAGATATGTTAGCTGCCTAGTTGTATTAAATGTTCATTACCCTCATTAATGAAAATGGTTGAGGTATTTATACCCTTAATTAAGGACCCATGGGCTTTCGGGTCAAGTTATGGAACCGGGTCAAGTTTAAGGACCCATTTTACTTATTAAGCTAATTAGCACATAACTTAGTTAAAAAGTGTTTAATTATTTCTTTACTTTTGTTCGGTTCGGATAGTTTAGTGGCAAGTTACGTCCGGATTTCCCTTGTTTGGATTGGTGTGGATTATTTGTGTCTTATGGTCATTTTGGCCGGGTGTTTTGTGATGTTTCAAAGGTATTTAATGTTTAAGTGGTTTGTAGTGAGAGATTTGAGCTGTCTGGTTATATTAAATGTTCATTACCCTCATTAATGAAAGTGGTTGGGTATTTATACCCTTAATTATGGGCCACATGGGCTTTCAAATACTTATTGAAACCGGGTCGAGTTCAAAAACTCATTAGTTTAATAAGCAGATTAGCAATTAGCTTAATCAAGAAGTGATTAGCTTTTAATACTTTAGTCCTGTTCAGATGGTTCAGTGGGTGGTTTTTGTCTGAATTGTCTCTATCAGGTTTCTACAGTGAATGGTGAAAATATCCGGACTCATCCCGGATAACACAGGGTGATGTGACTGAATAATCTGAACTCATCAACTATGGAAAGTTGTGAGACTATATTTATCTCTTATCATCTATCGTGGAATGCTTTGGAAACAAGAAAACGTTTGGGAGATATGCAAGACTACCGCTCTGCTTGAAGGAAGATACGAGATTAGTTGTATGATTATGGTGAAAAGCGATAAATATTGTAGGATTTGGATAATTGTTACACGTCTTATATGTTTTAAGAAAGACCTGAGACTACCTTTAGTATCATGGTGAGATAGAGACTATCATTATCTATTATCGTATATGAGGGAATGATTTAAGGAATCAAATATGTGTGAAAGATGTGAGACCATTGAGATGGTCTTACAAAATGCTAGGCCAAATTTATTATTATGAGAAGATGTGAGATTGTGAATAAAGTTATGCGAGACTAACTTTATTACTGTGCAGACATGAAGACATGTTTTAAGGTTTATGCGAGACAATACAATGGAGATATGCAAGGATGTGCAATAAATAAATTTGAGATAAGACAATGAAGACATGCAGGACTGGTAATCAAAAGCATGTGAGGATTGAGTAATAGAGTTTTTTTATTATTCAAGGTATCTGCTTCATCTAATACGCATGGTTGCATCAAACAGTTCCAACTGGCTGCTTGTTGCGAGACTTTTTACTAGATCATTGAGGTTGGGGAAATGTATGAGCGTTGTGTAAGGATTGATTTTTGTCTCTACGACTTGGGTTTTCTTGGTATGATTGGCCATATATGGTATCACTTTGTCTTGATGGAAAATAAGTTTGGGTAACTTCATACAAAGTAGCGTGTTTTTGGTGAGGTGTATGTTAGTTTCCCTCCTCATCAAGTGCAAGAAGATATATCATGTAATTGATATTAGTTTCCTCAAAGTAAATAGAAAAGTGGTTTCGTGTTCGGTTGTTCAGGCTTCTCTTGTTGGTTCGCAATTACGCCTATTTTTAATATTTAATATATTTTAAATTAAAGTTATTTTAGGTATTTGGCATATGGATATTAATTCCATTTTTAAATAGTAAAAGGAGAAATAAAAGTCATGTTGTATAATGTATGGTTTGGAAGTCTAGTTATATGGTTAAGGCGAGATACAAGATGATAGGCAATAAGATGTGAGACGATAATAAATACAAAGAGAGACGTAAGACTGCTGCAAGTACTAAATTCAATACTAAAACAAACACTACATGCGAGAATATTGTAACTAAAATATACGAGACCGGAGTAAATATACTAAAGCAACTACAACATGTGGCTCTTGAATAAATAAGATGCGAGATAACAACAAATACAAAGGAGAGATTCGACACTACTGCAACTACAATTTTAACAATAAAATGCGAGACTACAACAAATAATACATTAAAAAGTAGTGCAACTACAATATGAGAAACTACTGCAACTACCACATGCAAAACTGAAACAAATAATATGTGATACAACAAAAAATACAAATGAGAGATATGAGACTACTACAACTACAACGATAAGCAATAATGTGCGAGACTGTAACACATATAAAAGAGATATGTGAGACTATTTCAACTACATTATGCGAGAGACATTCAATATTAGGAATACAACTGAATATGAGATAGTTTTGAATTAATACCATAGAATTTCCTTCCAAACAACCAGAATTTGCAAGAATTTCCACTAGCATTTTCTAAACTTAGTACATGATAAAAAAAATTACTAATTCGAAACCCTATTCCAATTGATTAACCAATCCTATGTGCTCTTTCATATAGTCATGTTTTGTTTTAAACATTCCTTGAATATAGATTACTACTATTTTATAATTAAGTATTACACAAACCATATTTGCCCATAAATATGACCTAATTTTATTCCACCCAAAGCTGTCACGTATTCTGCTTTGTTATTTATGGTTTCGAAACTAATTTTAATTACTTGTTTTATTTCTTGTCTGGAATGATTGATCAATACTATTCATGCTCTATAACAATTTATGAATGATGTTTCATCAATTTGTATGATTTATTATGTATTTTTTAACATGTCCTCACACATGTTCTCACTCTCACTCTCACTACCATTGTATCATTTTGGAACTTATGTATAGAATTTGTAATTGCTTGTGACTTGATTTCTGGTTTTGGTTAGAAATTTATATCATATTCACCTGACTAATATACCACCTCGTTAGATGACATAAAATGATGTATTTGTCGAAAACATTTACTTAAACGTTTATATTATCATATGAATTTGTAAATGTGTCCTCATATTCCTTGCTGCTACTATTAGTCTAAGAGCGAATGTTTCCAAATCCAAATACTTTGTTTCAGTATCAACATTTTACTTACATAATTGATGGGTTTTTGTATTCCATTGTCATCTCTAACCAAATCTTACTTACACAGACACGTATAAAAATAGACTTTCCCCTTAACGAGTTATTGACAAAATATTAATATAAATCAAAACGTTTTGCTTTTTTAAATTTTTTAAAAGAAAGCATTACTTTTTCTGATACTTTAGATATAAACGGGAAAGTGAAGCTACATGTTTAATTTTGGACTTCATTAAATTACTTTGGTAGATTCATGGTTAAAACTTCTTCTAATTATGATTCACATATTCAATACATCGTTTTGTAATGGCATAACCAAGAAATATTCAAGCTCGTACACCAAAAATAATATTTTAGTGGGTTTAATTTCAAATTTAATTTTGTTAGATTATTAAAATTTTCAGTTTATTTGTTCAAACTCTCATCTTATTTATTATTTTTTACGATCATATAATCAAATAAGCCTCTAAATCATTTCTCTATTGGTAAATAAAAATATGGGTGATGAGGCTTTGATAATATGATCTAACATTTTCTATCCAAACGATATTATTTTATAACAGTATAGCCCATGTTCTATCATAGTAGTACTGTCCTCATTATTTAATGCATATTTATTTGATTATAACTTGAGTATACCTCAATGAAACATAACATTTTATGTTATTCTTTCGAATCAACCAATTGGTCCATACAAAGTAGAGGGAAAATATCTTTGGGATATACTTGATTTAAATCAGTGCAATTAATACAAATCCTCTATTTCTCATTCTTTTTCTTAGAAATAACTTGATTTAGTACCCAATTTGGGTACTTTGATTCCCTGATATAACCAACCTTCAAAAATCCTTCAACATTTTAAACTATTGCATCATATATTTCTTTAGAAAAATATCTCATTTTTTTTCTAAATGAGTATGACTCTTTTAACCATATCTAACTCACGACAAACTATCAGCGTAGTTACCCTTATTACAACATTTACTATCACTGCAAAAATATTCATATTTGACTTTAAACATTCAACCGAATCCTCTTTGAATTTTCAACTAAAAAACTTCCAAAACAAAACTAATTTCCAAATATCAATTTCTTTCCTTTACCATTTCATCTAATGGTTAAGTTATATAAACTTATCCTTTTGGATAATCTACATATTCTTTATCAAACTCATCAAACTTTTATCATATTGAGTTTGTTCATTGCTCTTTAACGGGGTCCATAATGCATTCATCTAAGAAGTATTTGGTTATAAATATTACATATTTACTCTCTAGCTATCTATGGTATTTTAATAATGTTAAATAATATCCTAAAAGGTTTTAGAAGGATCATACAAAGTTACAATGAGTTATGGGTGACGTTTCTCAAACAAAAATATTTGAAAAATGATTGATTGATGGTGTAGTTAAGTTATCTGGTTCAAGGATGTGTAAAAACATCTTTGTATGTCGGTGCATTCTGATTAATAGGGTGAGTATAGTTAATCATTCTAATAGGGATGATACATATGGAAACTAGAGACATAGTAAGCATTATTTGGTAAAATCAAATTATAATTCGTTGTTCATCGAAACTTCAAAGTGGAAAGTGAACAATGTTTCTGTGCACCATGAAATGAAGGAGAATTTGTCATATATGGTTGAGCAAATTATTTAGAGGTTGGAGAAATCCAAGAGCCTAGATAATTCAAATCTTGGATTGGCTATGGTATGAAATATATGGTTGGATAGTAATAACAAAAAATTTAACCCAATTTGAGGCAAAAGTCTATAGCAACAATTCAAGATATGATTTGAAACACGACCATAAATTATATTTGAGCCACTGGAAAAGACGTTGATGGGTGACTAATAGTTTCACTGAGAAGTACACTAGTAAAATTAACTAATCCAAATGTAGGATTTAAACTCAACGCGGATGGGTGATTATGGCCTTATTGATAGACATTGGGTGGAAGTGGAGTATCCCAGAACGTGAATTATTACTTTCTAGGTGGATTTGTGGGTTTAACCTCGGTAAGGTAAACTTTTTAGGCAGAACTTTATGTGTTATAACTTAGGTTATATATGGTATTAACCTGTAAGTATGGAGTGTTTTTTTGTAGACACGAACTTGCAAGAGTTACACACCCTATTGAAAGATGGTGAAAACTATGAGGGTCGCTGGGAGGATGCACTTATGGTATATACATTTTTTTCACGAATAATCTAAACTTTGAATTCAATCATGGGTGAATGGGTGACAACTTCAATGGTGGATCTGATGTTGTTGTGAATCTGTTAGAGAGATTAAAAAAACTTTTTATGAGATATAAATGTAAATAGATTACTCTTATATTTGTATTTTTGCACCAACTCGAGGGTTTATTACGTCTTTCTTACCGACGTGTAGGCCCCAAATGTATAAAAAAACATTGCATTAAAATTTATAATTTTAAAACTGTGTGTAAGTATCACAAGAAATGTAAATTGGGAGAAAGGTAGTAATAAGTTTACTTCAAAAAACATTATGCGCTTTTAATAATTTAATTACCGTAATGGTTATTCAACTCACCTTTAGATATTGTTATGTCTTCTGTTTGTTGTGCGAGGTTGATTATCTGATAAACGTATAAATTATCTTCCATAAAAGTTGGTCTATTAAATTTTTAAAGTCCATCGGGCCGATTCATTAAGAGATAAAACAATACTCCCTTAAATATATTGAGAGATCAAGAACAAGTCAAAGATATTATTATTCAAAATTTTCAATAACTCTTTAGATATTTTTATTCAAATATAGCATTAATTATCATAGATATGATTAGTGAACAACATTAATTCAGATTAAAATAAGATCTAATTTGTTATAGCTAATATATGATCTTTTTTAGTTATGGTATGTACCTTGTAACCCCATATATATGAGTTATATTAATGAATAAACTATTGTCTTCTTGGCTATTATTATTATTATTATTATTTTATATTGGTGTTCATACTTCATACTTCTATCGAGATTTTAGATCCTTTATATGGATCTGCCCAAAAAAGATTTATACTTTCCAAATTGGCGTAGTATGTGAGAAACGAATGGTACCCAATAAATTTTCATCTAGAACCCAAAATATAAGAATGGTATATGGAGATCATAATAAATTTAGAACAAGTAAATACTCCATCAATTTACATAGAAATTATCGATAAATAAACTGGTGAGAAGAATACAGTTGTCACTATTATAGTTGTTCGGCTAAGAGTTATCCTACAATTGTAATAGAACTGCTGGAGGAATATGATAATGGTTTTAAAATGATGGAATAAATTATGTTCACACCTCCTCAACCGAAATTGAAATATAAGATCCAACATTTCAAAGACGGTGTTGAATAATAAGATGAAGAATGCGATGATGTTACCATTTCAATTATAAAATAGCACATTCGGAACTTAAGAACCAAAATCGATGCTGCTAATGATAAATAAGATCGAGGATCTTTCAGTATGAGTAAGAAGCGTTGATTTCATCTTTACAATATGAGAAGGAGAAATAAGACCGCTAGATCTTGGTACACAGTTGATCGAGGGATATGAGAGCATGACCATGAGTGCCATCCATCCCAAACTGGAAAGACAAATGATAAAATAATCATTTCACTTGATGCTTTGTATCGTTCGAATATACAACAAATTACCCTATGCCAGTTGGCATGAACCAGGCCTATGAAAGAATCATTTCAGTACTACTAGGGATGCAATTTGTTTTTGTACACGTGGGTACCCGATTTGAGCCAACCCAAAAGGTTAGAGTACCTGAATATTTTATTTTGCATGAGATGAATTGTGTGTTTTAAAATATGTTACATGTCGAGTTTAGGATGTGTTAAAATTTAAAACAATTTCCGACGGGTACCCACCGAGAACTTGACCCACTAGATACTCGTTATTTTAATATTAAAAAATGATAATATATAATATCTTATTATTCTATAAACTCCAAAATTATATTATAATACAAATGGCATATCTCTTCATTCAGGTAAATATGAACAAGTCAAGAAATTTTATTGATGATGATGATTCGTAGAAAGGATCTTCATTAGCACTAGATATCTTATGCAAATATATATTTTGGATCCTTAACAATCACAAGATGAATAAATTCATTAGTAAAGGGGGTCCATATTATCATGTTCACTATTTTAAAAGTGAGATGATGAGCTACGAAAAAAGATGATAAAATAAAGTGTAAGGAATTTATCTTAATCTTAAAGGGAAATGGCTTCACACTTATCTTAATTGTATTAATCGTAGTTATAATGTGAAGTGTACAGATGTTATCTTAACCGTGCCAATCACATTTGAGTTGTTCGTAGTGGAGGTCAAAAGAGTAATTATAGACATAAGACACTCGACTAATGTATTGTACAGGAGTATTTACGATAAAATAAAAGGTCTTCCCGAAATGATCTACTTCCAGGAGAACTTAAAAGATTCAAAAGTGCATATGAATAAGTTTTAAATGAGCTCAACATGGATCCATTCCTCAACATAAAAGAGTTCAAGAAGAAACTTTGCTGCATTTTATGATAGTAAACACTCATTCTTTCGATAAATATAATTATAGAAAGGTCATGACTTGACTAGATGCATGTTGTAGTATCTATAAATTTATATTTGTCTTAAATTACCAATCAACAAATATATATGTGTAATTAAAGGTAACATAAAGACTTCAAGAGAATACTATGCAACTTCCATTGCTCGCAAGCATCAACAACAACAATAAAACTTACTAGAGGACTCAATTTTCCTAGATAATATGAATAATATTTGGGAACCCCCCCACACATTATAGAACATGGAGAATATATATAAAATATAAGAATGAAATGAGATAAAATATTACGTCTCAGTCAAAACATCCCCACGGATCTAAAATATAAATTACTCAACATTTGCCAAAATAACCTTTATTTCTTTTCTTGTAACGTCCATGATGTCACATAAGTCCCAACCGTGACCATATTTCATAAATTATCCATCAATAATAATTTTAAACGTATAAAATAAAATAAAAGGTCATACTCGCAATAAAAGACATATGCAATTGATTAGGATGGGGCCACAATGATTGGAGTGCGACACATTTGGGAATCATATTATCCGGTGTGGATAACTAACCCAAATGCTAGTAAAACAATCAATTGTTAAGTGGAGAATGTACGTAGATTTTACGGATTTAAAAAAATGTTTTCCCAAGAGATCCGAGTACCCTTCCTATAATTGATAAACTAGTTGTTGTTACCTTCGGGAATATGTTGTCATCCTTTATTGCTACTTATTTCAGATAAAAGTAAATATAAATTCATAAAGATGGAAAAAATATATCACATTGATAACAAAAAAGGATTTATTGATAAAACGTAATACAATTCGGTCTAGAATGCAAGATCCATATATATATATATATACACATATTATAAATAAGATCTTTGTAACCCATCTTGACCAAAAAAATTATAGTCATACATTGTTGACATGTTATTGACATGTTGGACTTTTCAAAACGTAAAAAGGGTCAACCTCAAGCTAAATAAAAAAAATGTACTTTTGGTGTACGATCTATAAAATTCATAAGTTATGTGGTCAGTGAGAAAGGAATTGAAGAAGATCATGATAAACTCTCAAATTTGGGTGTAAGATACCCACCAATAGACACTTAATAACTATTGATTTTAACATGAACATTGGCTTCACCCCACATATTCATCTCCAAATCCTCATACATATGTGAATATAAAAAAATTCATTGCCTTCCCATAAATATTAACAAAGCCAAATCAAGGGGAATCTTCATTTTTATACCTCACGGTATCGTACTATGTTATAAACACCATACTAATAAGGGATTCCAAGACGATATCGTATGCAAGTGAATATTTATAAAGTATCTAACCCAGTTACTTGCAGCTTAAGAATCTTGTTATGTAATTTGTGGTAGCAGCCAAAAAGACGAAGCTATGTTTTAGGCACACACAATAATCATTCGGACATTCTTGCCATTAAGAAGTGTTATGCATAAGTTAAATGTTTCTGGACGAGTGATCAAATGGTCAGTGGAATTAGGAGCTTGCGATATCCAATATGAGTTGATGACTGCAATCAAAGCTTATGCTCAAATATAATTCCTAATGGAGTTTCAATCCGAAAGACTTATCCCTACAAATGACAAAGCCTAATTTACTACAATGTCATAACATATGGTGGAAGTAATAACCAAAAATCAGGAGCATTGCTTAATCTACCTAAGATTAGACATATTTATCGAGACTATCAAGTGTTGCTCCCCACTTTTCACAGACTTCGAATGGGTGATAAATCAAATTTTGTGTCATGACAAGTCCAAAAAATACAATATCATCCAATAATGTTGATGTTAACACTTTAACATATTTGACTTGTACAGGAACTACAATAAAAATCATTTTTCATATAAAATAAAATTGGCTGTCACACTGCCAAAAACATTATATCCATAATTTTTTACTCTTGTGTCATGATAATTGAAGGATAAAAGAAAGAGTAAGACCGGATAACTCCTATCAAAAGATGTCTAACGAAAGGGAGATTTTAGGAGAATATAATAGAGGTAAAAAAAATTAAAATAAAATTAGCAGTGTTTGTTTTGATATCTAAGAGAGTATACAAACATGGCTTAAACAAACATTTGCTCACATGCCTCATGCCAAATGAAGCATCCTTTTTAGTTGAAGTACTCCATCACAAAGAGGGTACTGCACATTATGGGTACAAAGCCTTAATAATAGAATTCTACTTCGGGAATGACACTGGCCAATAATAATGGAGGATGTAAGAAATAGAGTGAAGCTTTGTTACACTTGTCCACGCTTCTCCAACTGTGTCCAAATTCTGAGTGTACTGTTGGAAACTGTCTACGAAATAATTTGATAGATGGGGCCTTGATATTGTAAGGCTTCTCTCCAATTATTTAAGATAATTTTATATTATTAGTTTCAATAGATTATCATTTTAACATAGGTTGAACCACAAACTTTGGAAAAATTACACGAAAAAAGATAGTCAACGTCCTCGTATCAAACGTATGATGTCGTTATAGAATACTAAAACGTATCACAATAGATAATGATTGGATTTTAACTTATAAAAATATCACGAAAGATTCCATATCTGATTTGGATCCGATCGGAGTAGGATTTCGTTTGGTTTTTTGCAGGTAAAGAGTTTGGTGAAATCAAATTCCTCAATCGATGTTAGAAAATTCAAATAGAGGGAGATTTTGGTGTAGAGTTGATTCTCTTGCATACTATTGTTGAATTGAGGAACTTTGAAGAACTGAGAAACTCGGAAGCAATCTTCAATCCATCTCCACCATTTCTTGAGTATTTTACATCATCATTACGAAATCGATACTGAAAATTTAATTTAAGATATAAGTAAAAAAGAAAATGATAGAGAAAAAATCGAACCAAGAGGATGTACAAGCTTGAACGAAGACTTATCCATGGCGGTTCATTTCAATGGATTCTGAGAATTAGGGTTTGGTGATTTCAATGAAAGATGTGTTCTTTGTAGGTAAATCGGGAGTCTTTTATTGACGGGTTTGGTGATTTCAATGAAAGATGTGTTTTTTTAGGTAAATCGGAGTCTTTTATTGACGTCTAGGAACGGTTTCCTTTTATGATCTTATCAAAAATCAAACATACACTTTTTCTTTTAATAAATATAAAATTAAATTGTGATCATCAAACTATACAGTTAAGTAGTTAATTTGTTTGCTATAGAGTCAAGTAGTTAATTTGTTTTATGTTTACATTAAAAAATTTAGAGGAATAATTAAGGCATTCCATAGAAAGAGAAGATACTTTTTTGTCCTAACTATATGCTTATAAATTTGAATGTTTTATGTTTTCATAAGCATCAGAAGAAAAATAAGACATTCCATAAACAAAAACCAAGTTCATACTAACATAAAACATAGATAACTCGAGAGTTGAGTTTTACATAGAAAATAACTAAACGAAATTAGACAAAGTGACATTGGTAAAAGGAAAAACAGAGAGATTATTGTAAAGAGTTTGGGAAAGACAACAACATTGTTGTTATTTATAGACACTACTTGGGCCTGATCTCTATACCTTGAACGATAAGACCACCCTTCCAGAAAAGGGTTTCTGACTCCATCAAACTCATTTCGAGTTCCACCGCCATATCTCTATTGTGGTAGTGCTCTCCCAACTCGACCTCCAACCACCCATCTCTTCTTTCTTTAACGTCTGATATGTTTACTCTACTGCTAGGAAAAGAAACCATACGATTTAATTGTCTACCCCTACGGATAGTACCAGATGACCTGCTGTTCCTATCTTGATAATCCAAGAAAACAGTTCTCTTAACACTTGGACCTCCAACCGGTCCAATTGCAACCTCCACCTCTTGGTTTTCAAATCCATAAGTTGTCAAAGTGTATTTAAACACAAGATAAGCAGCATAGAGAGTTTCTGGGGACAGTATTTGGGTACTAATGGTGCCACGAATTTCCAACCAGCACACATTAAGAAGCTCTGCAATATCTCGAAACCTGTTTACATGTATATCAACCTCACATACTCGAATCAGATATAAAGCACAAGACTTAGGATTTCAATAAGAGAAACACACCTAGATTCAGGAACAGAAATCCAGTCCCAATACAAAGGATTGTTGCCCCAAATAATAGTCAAATCTCTAGGGGCCAACATGTAGCACTTCTTTCCCGTCTTTTTCTCCATTGAAAAACTCTAAGACATATAAGCACAATATCCAGTAGCTAATTCACAAAAAAGTAGGGAGAAACATACAATTAAAAGAACAAGGCGGTAAATAAATACCATACCTTCTTGCCTTCTTCGATCAGGATGGGTTGCTCGCACATATGGAGATAAAGCAACTTTTTCGGCCAATCAAGAGAGGGAGGCGAGACAAGAGTGTGAAAGTCAGGCGGCAGAAACCTCTCCCAACCAGCATCCGACTCGGCAGCTGATTTGAAAGACTTAGAAACCAAAGAAAGTCTAACTGCGTCACATGGAGTGGTGAAGGAGATAACGTTAGCGATGCAATCTTCCGGGATGATATTAATATCTGATGGTGTTACACCGCTCCCTCCTCCTTCGTCTTGCTCTACTTCCATAGAAGAAGTTGTTTGCTATTGATGTTATGCTCCTCCTTTGTGGTGATGATCTTTCTCATTTAATAGAGAAACTCAATTGATTGAAAACTTTGTTGGTACTTATATCGTCGGTGTGTCAAGTCCGTTGTCATTTATGTTGTAATATTTAAAGGTGCAATTATTATTTATTTTTCTTATGTCCTTAATATTGAACTATTATATATTTCGAATTTCAACTAAAACATTTTAATTAAATAAAGAGCCTAAGACTCTAGTTGATTTTATAGTGAAACAAGAATATTTACCATATTCCTCTATTCGAATTATTTATTGGGGGAGCTATCACCGAATTTTCAGCAACAAATTCTGGTATCCATTTTCTTACCTTATTAAAAATGTAAAAGGATTATTAATTTGGGTGAGTTATTAATGATTATACACCAACAAATTCGGGTATCCGTTTAAAAACAATAATTTTAGATATATTATTTTTTTAAATATTAATTTTTTTTGTTCAAATACATCTTATAAAACTACTACGGTATTACAAAGACTAGCCGGACTAATGGTATTTTAGTTATAGTTGGGTCTGTAGTAAGGACGTTTAGTATTGGAAATGAGTCTTCTAGGATACTACTAGAGGCATGCGAACGCTTATCGAAGAAAGTTAAGAACCAATCTGAGAAGTATCTAAAAACTTATCAGAGTATTAGTGAACCAATCATTCACTAACTATTGTTCAAAACTTGGTATTGTATAGACGTGAAATCTTACAGAATAGCCCAACATTATTTGGAGTAAGGATCGTGCTTCTAAAAGTTAGACAAAAAGAAAAGGTTGAGTGAATGAGTTGTTGGGACACCTATAATCATCAATAAGATTCTTTGGACTTTCAATCATCACAATGATTTAATAAGTGTCATATTTGAAACTGGAATTTAGATGGTGTTTGAACATAAGGGCGGAGATGAGGAAACCACTTTCGATCTTGTTTTCGAGTTAGGTTTGTGTTTAGGTTTGGTCTTTACATATAAATTTTAACTATTGTTGGATTTGGATCTTGACTTAAATTTTGTTGGGTCAAAAGCCTTAGTTTATCAAACTGTAGAGCAATGAGAAGACTTTAATAGTGGGGTTTGAATTGTTTCTCGGTCTAATATTGAGGTAAGTTAGATGTATTATACTATTGTTTTCTTGGATATAGAACGCTATGAGACTTATTTTTTGGGCACTATTTCTTTAATAGAGTTCATTGACTTCATGAGAATTGATCATTTCAGGCGTGTACGTGGACAGTTTTCCTCTGATGAGTAGTTGGACCATCTAGGTAAATGATACTAGTGTCACTGTTAGCCAATATGGAGAATTGTTGAATATATGCTCAAAATTACTGTGATAAGATCACTACCGAAGGCTTGACTTGGTGGTGAAGGTTGTAACTTGTTGTGGAAGTTGTAACTTGATGTATTAGGATGTAACTAAGAAGTAAGGTTGGATGTTGAAGTTGGGACTAAATATCGAAGGTTCGAACTAAGGGCTGAATTTAGAATTAAGTGTTGTAGCTGGAAAATATGATTTTTGTAATTTAGTTGGACCATAAGGGCTGAATACGAGTAAGTGGAGACTTAGGAAGTTGAATCTGCTGACTCTCTATTTGAAGTGAACTTAATATATGAGCATATCCGTAGACATGATAGTTATTTATATTGGGTTGAATACATTGGCCGACGATGTAGAGACTGGACTTATGATATTACTGATGAACTTGTCTAAAGTAATTTTCGAATGTCTACGACGATTTCACATAAATGTTCTATTTTGATCTGATGAAATTGGGCTTAAGTTCTTTATCAAAGTTTGCCTTAAGTTCTTTACAGAAGTTGGATTCATTTACTTGTTGAGTTTCTTAGTTAGTAGAGATTTATATTTAGAGAGTGTAGTGAGATAGTAAATGGTAACATAAGAAAGTTAGTCGAGCCTTAGATAATAATTAATGATCATTGATGTGGTAAATGAGAAATATATTTGCTTTTATGATGATTCATATTTTTTTTAAATGTGAATGCATTTCATCCATTCTATTTTAAAACTTACTAATACCAACTAACCAATAACATATCTTAATTTTTTTATAAAACATATATTATTTTTGTTACAACGTTTTTAAAATAAATTATTGCTATAATTAATTATGGTTTATTTATTTTTTACTAAAACGATAAAAAATTAATTACCTGATTTTAATTTTTTTAAATTTCTAATTTAATTTCCTTTTGTATAATTATCAAATAATATATAAAAATAGTATTAAATACATATGTATGAATATTTTATTATGTTTAAAAATAATTACTCTAATTATAAGAAAATAATAGTAAATAATAACTTTGTAATCACTTCTATCGCTTAATTATATCATCATATGTGAGTATTAATTTTCTATGGTCCTACTCATCCGTCCCTCAATAAGTTAAATAAAAGAATTAAAAAACGTAATATTTAATGTAACATTACAACAATAGTATTGCATTGTCATTTTATTTTTGTTATAAAATTAAAAAATTACACTATAACAATTTATAAAAGAAAGTGTAAAGATGTAAAATAATAATATTATTTTATTGGTATAAAAAAAACTTATATTATAAGACAAATTTAATTATATAAGACGAAACTTATTGTAAAAAAGATGGAGTACCATTTTTGGAATGTAAAACTATGTATATAAGTATTTATATTGTATATATAAATATGTAAAAATAATATAATACTGGATTTTATTAATGAGAATTATGTATTTACAAAGAGTTTAGTCCATTATAGAAGGAGATATATCTATAATCTGGGTCTAATATCTCTAATGAAGAATAGGTATAGTGAGGAATATCGTTAATATTTCTAATATCTTTAATATTTCTAACACCCTCCCAAAAACTCATAATATCATAGTATTAACCAATGAGAGTTTGTCATAAAACAAATGTTGAGATGTCGACTGAGCCTTCGTGAATATATCAATAACCTACAAAGATAATAGAACATATGAAAGCGAGATGGTGTCGAGCTGAAGACGATGGTCAGTGAAGTGACAATAAATTTCAATGTGCTTTATTATCTCATGAAAAACAATTTTGTTTGCAATATGTATGCCATTTTTATTACTATTAACCATTATATTTTCAAGAAGCCACCATAACGAAACAACTTCATATGTGCTCAATCACATAACACGGTACTAAACCTCAATACAACATCTAGAAACAACATCTTGTTTCTTGTTTTTTCATGAGATCAATGAATCTCCATAAAAAAAGTAGAAACTAATGGTGGATTGACGGTAATGAGGATCACTATCACAATCAACATCACTATTACTGAAGAAGTTGAATGATATAAAATGATATGGAACTGAATATCATGAAGATATCTTAATATATGATGAACATATCCTCATTGAGCATAAGTATGAGATGTAACAAACTAACTAGCCATATGAAAAATATGAGCTATATATAGCCAAGTAACTGTAAGGTAAACCAAAATCCCCACAAGAGTAAGAAATAGAGTCAAATTTTATAAAAAAAACACCATCAGTGGAGAATACCGAGCATTGGTTTTTAGAGGGGTGTCTGTAGTTTTGTTATCATAAAGTTTCACTTGTTCAAATAAATCAAATATAATATTTCTGAGACTGAGCCAACGCAATACCCAAAACATAACGTAAAGTCTAAAGTATTGCATCGCAAATCAATGAAATGATTTGTCAATAATCATGTTTTTGTCCATTCATACCATAAATATCATCACTAGTAATAATCATATCATCTACATATAGGGATAAAATAATACGTCATGTATTTGTATATCTAATAAATGGAGTCGAATAGTTATTACTTGCATGAGAACCAAGTGGAACAACAATTGTATAATTTCTTAAACCAAACACGATAAGTTTATTTGAGACCATATAAATATTTTTAAGTAAAAAAACTTAATATGATTGGTGAGAAACACATGTGGGAGGAGTCATGTAAATCTTCTCAGGAATATTACTATTTAGAAAGACAATTTTGGCATTCAATTGAAATACCTTTCACTAGAGAACGGATGCAACATCAATAAAGGGTATGAATTGTTGTCATTTTTTCCACTCGTTAAAAAGTCTTATAATAATCCATACCATACTTTTGAGAATACTATTTTGCTACAACACAATCCTTATATTTTTCAACGGACCCATGAGACTTTGTTTTAATTTTAAAAAATCAATGACGACTAATTATATGTTTACCAACTAGAGGTCCCACCATATCTCATGTATGAGTATTATAAAGAGCAAGAAGATCTTTGGTCATAGCATTTTTCCAAAGAGTATGACAAATAACCTTTTTAAAAAACCAAAGTTCATTTAAATAATGTATGTTTCCTATGAAATAAGCAAACAAAGACAAGTAAGAAAAAGAAGAAAAAATTGGTATTTTGGTAGATTTACTTGTACGAGTAGATCTCCTGAGAAATAGAGAGTCTGTTATTACACAGATGAAGAAGCCGGAAAAACTAATATCAATTATTGTAGATGTATCATGATTTGGTACATCAATATCAGTGGTTGTATTGTTATCAATTCTAAAAGGATTAATACCCTGAAATTTTATCTTTATTAGGTTTTCTAATTTTCTAGAATCAAATAAAATTGGATATGCTTGAGAAATATGACATGTCAAGATACATATAGCTTATGACTTATGGAGTAATAAAAAAAATCATTTCTAGCTAACACCATAATCTAGAAAAACAGATATAGCTGTTTTAGCACCCAACTTATTACTTTCAACATAAGGACGAATGATAAACATATGCATCTAAACACTCGTAAGGAAGAATAATCTGAAGGTTCTCCATATAATTTCTAAAAATGAGACACCCTTAAATTATGTGCAGTAGAAATTCTAGTAATCACATGTTCAATAGTCAAAATTGTTTCTCTCCAAAAAGAGTAAAAACTTTAGAATATAAAAGCAAAGAACGACGAGTCTCAATAAGATGACGATATTTTCTTTCTGTAGTACTATACTGTTGAGGGGCTTCATTATCAGATGATTTTTTTGTGGTATGTATCATCGGATGCAAGTAACTGAGTGAAATCATTGGAGATATATTCACCTCATAAGTTATACTTGAATCACTTTATCACAATAAAACATTGAGTTTCAACAAGAGCTTTATCTATTTTATAAATTCCAAAGAAATTTGACCTTTATTTCATATGACAAAGTTATATATATTCATCAATAAAAGATATATAATATGATAAACCACCTTTTATGGAGACAGGAGATTGGCCCCAAACATTAAAATGGATTATATCAAAAGGAGCAACATGACAAGACACACTTTAACTAAATGATAAAGCAAAAAAATTACTAGTTGGAAAACACTACAATCCTGCATATTAGAAGTGTTTAACGAACCTAAAACACATGCACAGACTAATAACTTTAAATAATATATTCAGACGATAAAAATTACTCAAATAAAACGAGGACTAGTCAATACTAGAAGCATCAATATCAATTACTTTGAGTTCATCCAAAACATAGAAATCTACGAATATACGACCTATCCCAATCACGTTCTGAGTACGATGGTCCCGTATAAGACAAACAGAAGAAGAAAATAAGACCCAATGACCAGATTTACACAATTGGCTAACCGAAACAAGATTCAATGCAGGATTTGGAACGTAGTGAATAAGAGTAACCTCAAACCACCCGTCTACTCTTTCTTTAACGTCCGAATTGTCTCCCCTACTACTGGAAAAAGAAACCATACGATTTAATGGTCTACCCCTGCGGATAGTACAGGACGGCCTGCTGTTCCTATCTTGATAATCCAAGAAGACGGTTCTCTTAATAGATGGACCTCCTACAAGTCCAACTGCAACCTCGATCTCTTGGTTTTCAAATCCATAAGTAGTCAAAGCGTATTTAAATACAAAGTAAGCACCATAGAGAGTTTCTGCAGATAGTATTTGGGTATTAATTGTTCCACGAATTTCCAACCAGCACACATTAAGGAGCTCCGCAATATCTGGAAGCCTGTTTACATGTATATCAACATCACATACTCGAATCAAATATAAATTAAGCACAAGACTTAGAATTTCAATAAGAGAAACACACCTAGATCCCGGAACGGAAATCCAATCCCAGTACAAAGGATTGTCGACCCAAATAATAGTCAAATCTCTAGGGGACAACATGTAGCACTTCTTTCCAGTCTTTTTCTCCATTGATAGACTCTAAAATATATAAACACAATATCGAATAACTAATTAACAAAAAAGTAGGGAGAAACCTACTTAAAAGAACAAAACCTTAAATAAAAACCATACCTTCTTGCCTTCTTCGATCATGATGGGTTGATCGCAGATATTAAGATAAAGCACTTTTTTCGGCCAATCAACAGTAATAGGTGAGACAAGAGTGCGATAATCAGGTGGCAGAAACCTCTCCCAAGCAGCATTTGAGTCGGCGGCCGATTTGAAAGACTTAAAAACCAAAGAAAGTCTAACTGCGTCACATGGAGTGGTGAAAGAGATAACTTTAGCGATGCAATCCTCGGGTATGATATTAAAATATGATGCTGCTACACCGCTCCCTTCTCCGTCGTCAGGCTCTTGCTCTGCTTCCATGGAGGTTGTTGTTTGTTTAGTAGTTGTTATCCTTTGTGATGAGTATCCTACTTCTTTAATAGAGAAACTCATTTGATTTGTTGGTACGTACTCGGTCCTCTAAACTCCGCCACGAGTCATGTCCTAATATATATGAGTGCAATTAGTAATTTTTATTTTATTTCCTCGTATATACTTATCTTTTTCTTATGCATTCGATATTATTATAAATTATTGTTTGCGAAAGTAGAAGAAAATATTAAATATTTCGTATTCTAAGATGAGAGAGTATTTTACTTCAATTATCTTTATGTATTGAATGCATTTCTTTTTATAATAAAAAATTTATATAAAAATTTATATAAAACAATTATAAAATTATTAAGAAACATTTACTATTTCTCTTGGTAGCCCTATATTTTTCTTAAAGCTAGACTATAGTAATAGTGAGACGCGGTTTTGTTTAAATAAGACTTTCAATTTATTTTTTTTATAAATTTAAATTGTCTAAATACTCCTACCTATACCTATCAAAAACTCTAATTTCAACCTATGAAGGAAAAAGAATAATTAAACAATAATTTATTAGAAGTAAAATATCATAAAGGAAGTAAAATAATATATCCTTAGTATCTAGTAAGATTTGAACTCTTGATCTCTAATATATTTGAAGATCTTTGCCACCATACTAAATTTATTTCATTAATTTAGGGTTATCCCGGGCATACTCATATCCCCTCACACATAAGTCCATACGAGTCCATACGAGTCCACGATATCAAACTTTTGGTCGAAACTGAATTTTAGGGTTATGATAATAAAATTGATAATGGGATGATTTATGCTGAAACAACTAAATATGACCGAAAAACTACCTGCAACAACAACAAAATTTCTAAGTGGATTCTCAAAAAGAGTTTCATTAAAAAACATGGAAAATCAGTTACAAAATTTCAGATTTCTAGTTTGATTTAAGGTTCCTGTAAAGAAATGTTTTGATTTTAAGAGGTAGTTTAGAAAAATCAGTTGTAAAGTCGTATTATTTTAGTTGGTTTTAGGATTCTTGTCATGAGAGCTTCTAATTAAAATTTAAAGCTCTAGTTTAGAACCATTTTTCATATATTAATATTATTTTCTCACGATTGGTGTAATTTTTGGGTAAATCAAGATCGTTATCTTGATTAAACCAGAACGTTTATAATTGATCAATGAAAGTTTGCTGCATTTTTGGTGAATTTGTTGGTTGGTTATTGAGAATTTTTTTGGAAACTTTTATTGTTTGATTGACGCTATTGGTTGTCTAGTCAGAATACTTAATGTAACGCGATCACATTCATGATAAAACAATGACAAAGATTCATGTAACCGGGTTTCATATTATGATGTTAGCATCATATTAATACGAGGAATAAAAGATATAGTCTAAACTGATATATTATGTAAGTAAATATTTATTAAGTGCTTAAACAAGATATCTGAAGTCGGGAACATAAACTTGACACTAGTGGTAGCAACAAGAAAAAATACGATCATATTTCCAAGCTCATTTCAATATTATCCGAACAACATCGTTAAATATTAAAAGAGTTTCAGCGACAAATGACATTTTTTTAGCAGATAGATTTTGAGTTGGTTCCTACGGCGGAAAATATCGAAGCAGATGCTTAACATTTTTTTTCATGCACAAATACAGAAGAGTGACTAATTTTGTAGTATAAGTTTATTACTACCCGATCAAAAGTAGGGGTTATGGTTATTGAGAAGTAAGAAGAAGCGGATGACTAGATGACTCTTAAAAACCTAATTGAATGTACATTTCTAGAGAGCAAGGTCGTAGCCATTAAGCTCAAGATGAAAGCATCATAGTTCCTTTTACTTATATGGAGACTATAGAAAAGAGGTTCGACAAAACTACTATTATGGAAGATTTGAAATTGCCGATCTAGGGAAACTATTGGCCAACGATCATGGAAGATGTGAAATTGCATTTAATATTCTAGTCACCCCATATAATTCTTTCATAGGTCTTGGGGGTCCATCACTGCTAAATTAGTCAATCATAATGGGTCTGCTTCAATTTTGTTTTTTCACTTACCATGTGGTTGATGAATTTTCTGAATAGTATGCCAAATGTACAATTCTATGCGGCTAAAAAGTACGGATAGTCCCCCATGTTTACCACTTGTATCAATATAGTCTCTTTCGTTCAGTTCTGCATAAAAGTCATCCCCTTCGTTTTAAACATTTGCACAATTAGTCCCTCCGCATATTCTGGGGGACCAAAAGTGATACAAAACTTAGAATTTAAGTGCCACGTGTCAGTTTTTAAATGGTTTATATGTGCGGGGGGACTATATTTGCAAATTTTTAAAACGAAGGGGATGATTTTTATACAGAAGTAAACGAAAGGAACTATGTTGATAGGGGACTAACAGTATTTTTTACCCATTCTATGTATTTAACTTTAGGTTTACCTTCCTAAGTTTTTGAACGTCTCGGCTAAATCTACTATGTGTTTGATGTCCTCTGCTTTTGTAACTAACATGACATCTATGTATGCCTTTAAGTTTTTTTCTAATTGATATGCAAGATCTTGTTTATGAAGATTTGGTATATTGACCCTAAATATTTTAAACCAAGTGACATGACCTTGAAACAATTGAGGCATCTTTATGTCATAAAAAAAATTATATTCTTGGTTTCATCAAGCATATGGATTTGATTATAGTCGGAGTACACGTCCATGAAATTTAAAATTTTATTTCTTAAAGTAGCGTTTACCAACTGATTGGGGATACAAAAACATTTCCTTCACTCAAGCTCTATCTGCGCATATTCTTCAGTTTCCATTCTTCTTCGTGACTAGGATCTTTGACGTATATCTGTTAAGAACCATACAACTATGCTTTATAAACCATATTATCCATTCTCATATTGTCTATCATTCTCTTTCATTATCCTATTGATTCCTCTATCACCTAGATTTTCGATGCAAACATAAGGCTTATATCAGTGAATACTCCATCGACTGATGTGTTTTATTTCATTTAGTCCATAAATTTCAAATTAATTGGTGAGGGTCCATTGACTTGGAAAAATCTTTAAATGTAGTCCCCGACTTGCAAACTCTATAAATTTAGTCCATCGATTTGGAAAAATCTATAAACTTGGTATGTGGTGAGTAGTCTTTTTCATGGTTCCAGAGACTAAATTTATAGCTTTTTCCAAGTTAAGGGATTAAATTTATTGATTTATAAGTCAATGACTAAATTTATAAATTTTGTCAAGTCTAGGGACCCTCACCGGTAATTTTGAATCAATGGACTAAATAAATTAGAACGGGATAACGATGGACATTCACAAATTAAACCTAAAAATAATAACAAGTGTGCAAGATCATCATTGTATACTTAAAATATATATTTAGATATTACAATTAGTATCAGTATCATACGTTTCGCAATTATGAATATTGTTTTACTATATTTTTATTTTTTCTAAAATCTATTCATTTTTATAATACTAATTTTTGGAAATAAAATAAAAATAAAAATTTAATTTTTTTATGAGATAAATTGATATTGGAAATGCACAACGGAAAATCTAATTGATTGACTTAGACACATATGTATAGGTTTTGATTTTAGATTTTATTTAATGTTTATATTGTCTCATAATGCATGATTAAATAATTGGGTCACATTTTTTTAGAATTAGAGAACCCATTATTTCAATAAAGAAAAATGGGATTTTCGATTCTAAAAAAATTAAATGGTTTCTACTGCAAAGGATTCGTTACCACAATAATATTTCTACACCATTGTTGCAATGTTAGCTCACTGGTTATGACCATATTTTCAATTAGTTTTATAGTATTTTAATGTATATATGTTTTTTCCCAAAATCCTGTTGAGACCTCCATCAAACTTGTTAAAATATTAATTATAGTAATTACTTTTAAAATCATTTCATATTATAGCTATTATGAAGTGTATATTGTGTTAGATAATTTAGGATATATTTTTATGTTGCTCCATTATGTATGTTTTGATGTAAGAATGTAGGATTATAAGTGTATAGCCTTCAAGATAAGAGGTTATTATCCATTATTTTTATGTCCATGCATTGTTTGTTTTTAATTTTAGAGTTCAAATTTGAATGACAGTAGTATTGCTTAAGATATCTGGACACTTTAAGAGATATTTTAGTTCTTGGAAACTACTTCTGATATTCAGGGTGCTATGAAAAAGAAACATAAAGGTTTCTTTCAGTTACATAGGCCATTGTGCGATATAATTTGCATATGGGTAATTTATATGTTTATTATTTAAAATAAACATAAATGTTTTTACAAATTGGATACTTATGCATAATTAAACTTCAGTGTTGAATGGATTTGGTTACATATGTCGTAAGCAATCATGATCGGCCTGAAGGAAGGTTTGGGTGTTGACATGTGTGGTTACAAACCAAAATTATTTATTTTAAAGAGTTGTGGTCGCGAACAAACTTAATGAATTTCCCAAAAGGTATCTGGTTCGATTTATTTTAAATTGCATAAAGTTTCGCATACTAATAAGGTTAAATATATAAGTTTGATTTCATCTAAAACATGGGATAAGTTTAGAAGGGTTTGAGAGGTTTAAAATTTGGTTCGATAAAGAATGTTGCTTTGTAACATTTGGTTTGCTCCTCATTACAATTTAATATAAAATTTTAGTAGAAAATAATCAATTAATATATATGCAACCATTATAGTCTCTCTTCATTTAGAAGAGACATTAAATTAATAAATATAAGTAATGGTGAAATATTTATATATATATAATTGTGATTATGAATAGGAAAGTTAAAACCTGAGACTATTAAGTATACTTTTGTCACAAATATTCATGTTACACCTCTTGGGATGAGGTTGACAATATAATTATTTAAGGTACTTTAAATACCTTTCAATATCTTGACTATTTATACATGTGTTTCGATAAATCAAGAGGTAATTTACCAAAATAAAGGACACGAGGCACATACAAATCCATAAAAATGTTAATACAAATTCAAGAAAATATCTATAATTTTTTCATATGTAAACATGGTAAAGATAATATACATTGTTATATTACATTTATAAGTTCAAATACTTTAATCCTGAATTATGGTACAATATTTAGGTAAAATAATTAATTTTTTCATATCTGACCTTAGTGATTTCCACAAACGGTGGTATGGTAGTTTATTGAACAATGTTATAATATATTTTTTTTAGTTCAAATACGAATTTGTTTTTTATTATGTCAATTCATTGTGAATTAGTTAATAAAATTTGTACATTAAACCTTAAACTTAACAAATACTCGATTTACTAGATTTGTACGTTGTGGGATATCTAGTACAAGCAAAGTCTGATGGGTTTAACAATTTAGAACACGTGTATGATACAATAATAAAAATATCAATCAAGCATGGATTCTATTCTATAGCAGTCTAGCTTAGGAAAACACTACCTGATTTTGATTTAAGAAACATATAATAATTTTGAGGATATTTTGTTTACAAGAATTAGTTAGTGAATAATTTTGATTATACAGAAGAATCATAATTGATTCATTTGGATTCAAATGATAATAATTTGATCTTTCATAATCAATCATCTTATAACCATAAGAATGATAAATTCCATTAAAGTTGATATCAAAATCTCGGCTTAATAATAAATAGTTAAAGTTATTCATCAAGAACAAACACAAAATCCTCAAATCATTGTGAAACTAAAGTTGGTGTAGTAGCTTACAAAGATTCACAAGTTGGGAGAGATAAAATATCGTGTATTCCATTTAGGCTAAGTATTTGTATTAAAATTTTGTAAAAGAACATTGACATTTCTGTTATGCAGCGAAAAAATAAAATTTAAGTTTCTTTAACGTCATAAGGAGTTTTACAAGAACATTGAGAATTTAATTTAAACTTCTAAAGCATCCCATTGGAAGGTTTTATTTGTTATCCAAAGAAAATAGACTAGCTAGTTTCAAAATATTTGAACTATCCTTAACTAAAAGATAATATGATAAGATACATAAGGTTTTACACCAGATAGATTTATCTCATATGAAAATATTAATCTTTTTTAAAAAAACTTTTATTTTAGTCATGTGAATGTTTATTTCAAGATAATAATGGTACAATTTGCACACTTAATCATTAAGCTTCGTACTTCATCATTAAATTTTGTTAAGTAAATATTAATATCATGTATCTTTTAATAAAAATATTAAGAAAACTATTATATATTATCACTCAAGGTATCTATTAATTAGGTATGACAGGTTACAAAATTTAATCCTCCCAAAATAAGTTTAACATGTTTGTAACAATCATATACAAATTCTATAAAGTCAACGATTTGTATGAATTAGAAATTTGTTTATGAAATTTTAGTTTAAGTGTCTAATTAGTAATGTTACAAAACATATCGGATTTCTAATATCTTTTTTATTATTAACTTAGTAGAATATTATCAACTTCGCAATTTTAATAAGAGTGGATTGAGATTTAAGATCACATATGGTTAACATATTTATTTCCATAAATTATTATGTCACGTTGCACGCCACCAAGTAATTTCTAATGAATAAATTATGAATTAAATTTCTAGATGAGGCATTTTATGTGTCAAGAACCAATATTTATAAAGATTACTCGTGATATTTTTATGGATTTATTAAAAATACATACATTAATAGCATGTTAAAATATTATGCAGTTAAAATGACAAACCTTTAGTTTGCTTCAGGTAAAATGAGACAGGTTTTATGAGTCAATATTTCAAGAATAATTCAGACATTTAGGAGATACTAAATGATTTAACATGTTTTAGCAGTACAGAAAATCAAAATTTTGCTGCAACATGAATATCAAGTTAACAATTGATTAAACAAATTCAATAAACTCGAAGAATGGAGAGAGAAGAAAAAATAATAACCAAGTGAGAACATGAACGATATAATGTGGTATTTTATGCCCAAATGTAGGATTTAATTTTAATCGTCGATCTTTTTCATTTTCGGTTCGATTAGTTTTCATAATTTATGGATTTGATCTAAAGAAGCGTGGAGGAAAGAAGGATTGCAGAAGTTGAAGAGGGTGCACTTGCATGCTTACAAGATGTAACTTTGCAACATGATGTAGCCCAAAAAGTCCAAACAAAAGACTTATTAATTTTATTTTATTTTATTCAAATATCTTATGTATTTAAATCAAATCTAATTATATTAAGATTTGATTTTATTATATTTTATTTTATTTTAAAATATTTATTTTATTTCCTTGTATTATAATTTAGGGTTTTGAGAAGCTCTTATATAAAGCCTCATATGCCTTAAGTTATTTTAAGTTTTTGGAATAATAGATTTTTTTATCTCTGAAAATTTCACTCTTTCTTACCCTTAGATTAGGGTTGCATCATGTTACCCTTGAATTCGGGTTTCATCTATCGTTGCTTCTTCTTCTAATTCCGCTGCGTCGTCAGTTTGGTATCAGAGCCTCAGTTCCTGCTACGGGTCAAGCATGATTCTGAATCTTGATTTCATCTGATTCAAGGTCTAAAGGAGAGAACAACATACGGCCATGAAGATCTCAAAGATCGTTTGGTATGCGGGAGACACACTAGGCGTTTCAATGACGATCATATTGACCGGTTACTGAGGGAGTTTAAATTGGCTACCAATCGTCGAATCAAGGTAAAAATTGCTTATCGAGATGCTGTCTCAGACTATGAAGAGGTTTTCAAAACCATTGAAAAGGTTTTCGAAACTATTTTTTTCCTTCAACTAGATGGCTTCAATGTTACTTTGGATAAGGAACACTCGAGAAGAATTTATCTGATTCTGATAAGGTCAACAATTATAATTCCCAATATAACGATTGAATAAAATAAAATAAATAATTTAGGTTCTTGATGGTGATGGTGTTGTGAATTCGAGGACGAATTCTTGTCAACCATGAGAGGATGATGTAGCCCAAAATGTCCAAACAAAAGACTTATTAATTTTATTTTATTTTATTCAAATATCTTATGTATTTAAATCAAATCTAATTATATTAAGATTTGATTTGATTTTATTATATATTATTTTAAAATATTTATTTTATTTCCTTGTATTATAATTTAGGGTTTTGAGAAGCTCTTATATAAATGCCTTTAAGTTATTTTAAGTTTTTGGAATAATAGATTTTTTTATCTCTCAAAATTTCACTCTTTGTTACCCTTAGATTAGGGTTGCATCATGTTACCCTTGAATTCGAGTTTCATCTATCGTTGCTTCTTCTTCTAATTCCGCTACGTCATCACAACACATGTAACCTTTTGTTAGCCACTCGTATTTTCACCTAACACAAACAATCTCTCTAACTTAAAAAACTGTGACCATTTGCCAACAAAAATAAATTATAAATACAAGACCACCGCAAAATTATGTGTCCATGTATATCCACTAGGGTATAAATTTTTCTATAATAAATTGAGTGAACCTTGACTGACTATAGAGCATAACATACTATTTTTTAACTTTTGAGCCTTGACCTAAGTCTTCGTTAAGGACTAAGGGGCTACATAATACATTCTAAACTTAGTTTAAAAATAAAAATCAAATTAAGATACTCGACATTAAAGGAATTAAATAATAATAATAATAAATTGGTATAGTCTTTCCTCACACTTTACGAAGGTTTAGTGATGTTGTTTGAATACCTTCATAACAACCTAGGTTAAAACATATTCCCAACTATATAAAGAAGTTAAAATAATAACAACACTTTAAATGACATAGTATTCCTTACTTCATCATTTACGAAGAACTATTGGGCTAGACAACTACACTCAACTAAGAGTTGACGCATTATGAGGCTATTAGTATAAAAACGTAAGTTAGTAAATAACGTATCCATGAACCAAACTTGAGACCGCTCTAGTGATAGTTCGTCTAGGATAAGTTAGAATAACTAGACTTTAAGAGTCTAAAGAGTCTAGCGGAAAACAACTAACATTGAAAATCTATGTAAAAAAAAAGGTTCAGATGAGAAGATAAAACTATTGGAAATATCATGATCAAACGAAACCTCAAGCGAACATCAAGATATGCTTCATCGAAGACAATAGATGCTACAACCAAGATAAGGAGATGCTTCAACCAATGTCATATATTTCGGATAAGTCAAACCAGTACTTTCTTGTTACTCATACGAAAACTAATACTGATAAAGGTGTAAATAGTCTGATCCGCCTATATTATTTCATCAACGATTGAAACACTTCGAACCCAAAAATATAATAAAATATATACTAAAAATATAATATCTAAATAGTTAAAAAACACTAAATAGTTCTAATATTAAAACTACAAACTTTAGAAATTTAAATATAACAACCATTGATATAATATTTGTTAATTTATTTTTCATATCACAACTTTATCATTAATTAAAAAAAATTATTTCAATTTTAATACCAATCATTAATCAAGTGGAATTAAAATTATAAAAATTTAGTTATTTAAAAGTTTTGATTCAAAATTTATGATAAAAACTATTTATTTTTTAAAGTTGTAATTGGATATTTTTAAGAGATTTGCTATTGAACGGACAAAAGATGGTCATATGTGTTTTTCAAAATAAATTTTGAGTACAATTTTGAAGTGTCAAATATATTTAAACAGTAATTATATAAAATGTAATTAAATAATGTGTAACTTTTCTTTTAAGTAATAGTATATAGTCGTAAAAAATCAAGGATGTTTCACTTGTTTTATTTAGTTATAGCAATTATGGAAGAATAATTTTGCTACGCTTAGAAACAGTATAAGTATTTAAAATAAAACATTTTTTTTGTTAGTCTTTAGCAATTCAATATAGAACAACTATATATAAAACATAATTTATGGTATTTATTTTTATATAATAAGAATGCTGGATGAGTATAAGCTAAACATATTTTAAATTTCAAGACACATTATGGATATACGACAAATAAATTTTTAATAAAGTATTATTTTAAAATAATATTTTATATAAAGTTATTTTCATTTTAAATATCATATATAAAAACTTAGATAAGTTTTTATGCAAACATATATTTATACTACATATGTCTTTGATATTAACTTATTTTATTTTGTTCATAATAATTTTTTCTTTTACTCAAGAGACAAAATAACGAATATTTATATAAGGATGTAGTGAAATTTCATGAAATAAGAGCGTTCGTGTCAGTTCCAAAAGAAATGTATGTGTTTCTAATTATCTTAAACTAGAACGTGTCATCGAATTCTTTTGACGCGTCACGGGTATATAACAAGTTTATTTCAAGAAACGTGTATCAGTAATTCATCTAACTTTAAGATAGTATTATATTCAAAGTTGTGTTGCCAGGTCGATTATCATCTGACGATGTACTGTAGTTCTTTTGAGGCACGTGTCCTTAAGCAGCTAAATATGAAATGTGGCATCAATTTGTTGCTCATATATATGGTTTAATTTCAATATTTTTTTTTAATACCGAACTGTATTTAAAGGTGAGTTAAATTAACTTTTATTACAATTTAATATTTTAATTATCAATACTATCTATCTAACAAATATCCACCGATTATGCTTTTATTTTAAAAAAAAAGGAATATTTTAGTTAAATAGTGTAACTTTAAAACTATGTTCTCCTTTTCTTTTTAATAGCACGATTCACTTTTTTATACATATCAAGTTCAAGAACATAGTTTCTTTTAATTCGATGAATAAATACGAAGATTTTTATAGTTTTTTTTCAAATTCGTATTTAGTTACCGTCTGAATAAGTTTTCATTTTTTTTTTTAATTAGTTATAAATTTGAGATTTTTTATTTGTTTTAGTTATGAATTATTTGTTGGTTGTGGAATTTTTGGAAAATTGACTTTGTTGTTTGTAAAGATGTTATAAGAAGACGCGAGACATATGTTTAGATTTTTGTAAGAAGATGCGAAAAGTTACGTACATTAGACACGAGACTTGTATAGTTACGATATGTCTCGCATGCGAGACAAATATGCAATATGCAAGACCTGCGCATGCATCATAATGTTTATAGATGCGAGACCATAATAGGTAGATGTGATAGTATAACACGTATTGTATGATAGATGTGAGACTTGCGCATGAATCATAGATGAGAGACCTTCCTTACACGAGACATTCCCATATACTATCATTTTGATACATGCGAGACTATAATAGGTAATATATGAAATATACGAGACATGTGCATGTATCATAGATGCTAGACCTCTCTATGCTTCTGACTGAGAGATGCGAGACACATTTGGTATAATATTGATAAATGTCACACCAGATTATATCGTATGCAAGACACAATTCTTAAAGTAAGTTCACGACAGATTAAATACGAGTTAGGGTGCTAAAGTTGAATAGCGCAAGAACAGTGTATTTTTCAGTGAGAGATGCGAGATCATATTACTTTTAGAATTCTATACTTGTTACTAGTTTTTTAACTGTACAATACAGGTAAGAAATGTTTATACCTCGAGTGTGCATTTGTAAATAGAATGATCAAACAGTATTCGTTCCTCTTATTGAGTTTGAATACTTTGAAAGTATTTTAAGGTATGTTGAAAGTAGATGTAATGTGTTGGTTAAAGATAATTACAGTATGACCTACTGTTGCAGTGATAATACGAATTTTTTATTTACGAATGCTACCGATTATATGGGTTTGTTGGGTTTGCTATCGGTGCTTGATGTGTTAGTGTTGATATAGAATAATATGTGGTTGATCTGTTTGATGAAGAAACATATAGAGAGTCTAGTTTATGTTATTTACGGCCACAAATAATGACTTAATTAGTGGGGAAAGTATTTTTGGTTTAAGTTATTATGTTCATAAGAAAAAACAACTTGCTATTATTGGTTGTGTTGATGCGGTTACGAGTGTTGGACAAGTTTTTTTTATCAAGGTATGCTTTAGATCATGGTTTTTGTTTATAATATATGCATAATTCTAGATCTAAAATAACTGTTTATTACGAAAATAAAGTCTCACTCGATATTAATGGATACTTTATGCATGACTTTACTTGTCCTCAGACTTCATTGTCATTAAGTGGGTTGTTGAGTTGCATACTTGTGGCACTAGTTTTAGGATATATTTGGAATCCGAATTTATTGCTAAAGAGATTCATGACTATTTTAGCTAAAAAAATGACTTTACAACAACGAGTCTAAAATCATTTGTCAAAGAGGAATGTAGTTTAAATATTTTATATCGTCTCTCATGAAATTATTTAGTTTTAAAGAATGTGCTCATGCTCAACGATATATATATTTAATAAAAAAATTGAACTGTTTATTAGTGAATGAGGTCAAAAAATTATTACCTTTCTCATTAATTCATCTTGGGACAAATATTCCCAAACATTATTTAAAAGAAAATAATATGATGATATGACATCTTCGTCGTTCGAATATTTTAACCATAAAATCAAATATCTATGTAGTCTACCTATTATGAAATTAGTTGACAAGATTAAAGTCTTGCTAATGAGTCAAATTTCATAATTTTATGCGGAGGGCTTATGTTAGAGCTGTAAATTATGCGGAGGGCTTATGTTAAAAATAATTTTAAAAAAGACTTCAATCTTATTAATTAATTTTTTTCCTCCCAATTTGAAAAGACAAGTTGAAAGGTAAAAAAATATTTTAATTAGAGGACAAATAACAATCGAGTATATAAAGTATAACCATTGTTCAAAGTGCGGGCATAATAAGTACCCTTACGAAAACATGTTTTAAATATTTGGAATTTACCTTTTATGTTTTGTAGTTTTAATTTTATACTTTTATTTGAAGAATTTTAGAACACTGTAATTTTCATGTTATAAAATACTTGTTACTATAATTTTAAGATCTTTGTTATTGTAAGGTTATGACTAAATGCGAGACCCTCTTTATTATTATGGCAAGACTATCTTTAGTATTATAGAGAAATGCGATATTAATTTTGTCACTATTGGTGAGGTTTATTTTGTATTTAGGGTAATTTTGTAAAGTTTTTTAGAAAGTATGTAGAGTATTAAATGTTTTGGCTGTTTACTAGTGAGAGATTGGGGCCGGATAGTTGTATTAAATGTTCATTACCCTCATTAATGAAAGTGTTTGGGGTATTTATATCCTTAATTAAGGACCCATGGGCTTTTTGGTCAAGTTATGGAACCGGGTCAAGTTTAAGGACCCATTTTACTTATTAAGCTGATTAACACATAGCTTAGTCAAAAAGTGTTTAGTTATTTCTTTACTTTTGTCATGTCCGGATAGTTCAATGGAAAGTTAAGTATGAATTGCCTTTGTTCGGATAACACAAGGGGTTGTGACTGAATAATCTGAACTCATCAGTAGCCCCTTTTTTAGGCTTTGTCAAAAAAATTCGACAGGACTAAAAAATTTACTTAGTTAGTAATGACGTTTTCCAACCCGTTTGTGTATCTAGCTTGAAGTTTGTCCGAACTGACTTTTTCCCAGAATAATAAGAGTCTTTCTTTGGATCATGGGACACGTGTCACAATCTGATTCGACCTACCAGCCGTTTTTACCTTGATTGGCGCTCCCACTAAACCTAGAAAGTAGCCTATGCATTTAATTTTTCCCACGTCTACGCCATCTTTAATCATTGCAAAATATCTTCATCTCCTCCTAGGTATCAGTTACCTTTTTTTCACCAATATATAAATCCCCATTTTTTTTTCACTGTTACATTGTCTTCATCACTCAAAAAGCCTTTAGAGAGTTTTCTACCCTTTCTTCCAAATTTGTCCTTGGATAGTTTTATGTTCACGGCTAGAAACGTTCTTGTAAAAGGCGGCTGGTTGAACCTGTCTGAGTTAGAGAAAGCAAGGAAAGTCGAAAGGGAGAAACGTATCGTTGTTGGTCTCCTGGTCTCCCCAAGCAAAAAGTTTGGTGAACCACCCCAGGAAACTGACTAAGGGTCATCCTCCACCAGAAACCCAAAGCCTAAACAGCTGTTCAAATCAAGCCTCTTACCAATTCCATCAAGTTCTTCAGTTCATGAGTCCCAACCCTCCGCTCAGGAAAAATCAGTATCGAGTGTTAGGAAACCCTCCCCTTTCATAGCCATGGGCTCAGACATTGAAAATTCCCCAAAAAAATCAACTACATGCCAGACAACTCGTTTGGTGAAGGCCCAAGCAACTGTCTCACTGTCAAAACCCTCCAAACCGGAGGCCTCTAAAGTAATATCCAAGGATAAATCCTTTGGATCAGAGGTGCTCTTTAAGAGCCCCACAAGATAAGCCCTCCAGATCAGAGGCATCAAAAGTAGCCTCTCAAGAGAAGTCCTCTGTAGCTCAGCCTCAACCGGATATTAGGCATTTGGAAACAACTGGCGCTCATCCATCCGGACAACCTTTGGTGTTAGAAACTGTTCCCCTCCCATCTAAAACTACTGAGAGACCTTCCACACTGATGGAAGAAGTGATGGAGGACAGCATCGAAGAGGCCCCCTTCGAAACTGAAGCCTCAAGACAGACTGGGGATGCTGCCTCTGATAGAATAGGCAAAGGAAAAGTAAAGGTTGGTGTAGCTCATCTGGATCTCCCAGAATGCTTGGAGGGCAAGGTAGGGCCGTTAACGTTAAATATTTGTTGGTCATGCAGAACATAAATTATGTATATACTTATACTGCCGAGCTGGGCCTGATCCGGACAAAGTGGGGGATCCTAGAGTCAGTGAAGGTGAGGATACCTGTCACTCTGGAGACTCCGATGGATTCCAAACTTAATGAAAGGGTCATCTTCACCGAACTATTCAACTGGGGGCTCAGGTTCTCCTTAGACCCAGAGATTGTCAGCTACTTCCACCTGCTAAAGCTTTGCCCAAGCCAATTAAGTCCAAATGCTTGGTACTCCCTCATTGCTTGCATAATGGCATCGACGCTGTCCAAAATCCCTCTCCCTATGGAGCAATTTGTTGTTGTGGCAAGTTTGTGCAAGAATCACCACATCCCATTCTACCACCACAACATGGGACCTAACTTTAAAGTGGTAGACGACTTACTAGAATCAGAGAAGAATTGGAAAACTCAATTCTTATTTATCAGTGGGTCGTGGGAAAATGGGAGGAAGATCAAAGCCAAAACAAACCCTAGTATCCTAACTAGTAGATGGAAGAGTATGGATAAGCTCTTCAATTTGTTTTTCATGTTCTTCTCTTCACTTCACAATTATCCCACTCCTGAATTATTCATTACTTCTTTATCAGTGTTGCCGAAGGAGTATACCGGATATCTGGTCGAGTGGCAGACTACATGTGCCAAACTGAATGCATGGGCTGCACAACGTTGGAGGAATGCTTTCCACAACTGCTTTACCTCAGGTAATATGGTGAGATCCCATCTGTAGAATACCACAGGTCGGAGAGATCTTACATGGGAGGAATTGACCACACCCCCTCCTCCAGGCGTCATCCTCAAACATACAGAAGAGAAAGATGGTAAACTAGTCTTGCCCTCTACAACCAAGGCTCCCAGCAAGATGAAAAGAAAGAAGAAGAGAACTGCAACAGAAGCAGTTCAGGCTGCCACAGAGGAGACCGGTTTGGGGAACCAAGAAAGGATTGATGTTGCCTTGCTCAAGGTAGTTGAAGATGAGATTGTTAAGGAGGTAGGAGAACCAAAAAATACACCAAAGCCTCCCAAGAAGGACCGAAAAAAGGGAGCAAGCAGTGACGAAAGGGATGCCAAGAAGAATAAGGTCACCTTAGGGGAAAAAATAACTCTTCGCCCTTCGGAGCTTCTACCTTTAACAGACCCAATTGAACCCACCTTGGCAGAGAAGATTCCCACTGGTCTGCAATCCGCAGAAGGTACCAGAGGACTGATTGAAGGAGTAGACATCAGTGCCTTCCAAGACATTGATCTTTACTACAACAACTCTGAGAAAGATGATTTCGCTGGCCCCTACTGTCCTTCAAGCTCTTCTAATATGGTGACTTATAACGAAAAGTCTTACACTGTCTCCAGAGAGAATGATGTGGTGGCTTATTCCCTCCTGGGTTATATTCAACCGGTGCTTGATCTGGAGAGGCAAGTGAAAAACCAGTCCACCCTTATCAACACCCTCAATACTGACAATGAGTCTCTGTCAACCAACCTCCTCAATGCTAATCAGAGCATAGAGGAATTGAAGAAAGATCTTTAAGTATTGAGGAAGGACCAAAAAGATCTATCGACCAAGCTGGCCACTTCAGAGAAGGCTAGTACTGAGCTTTAAACTAATTGCTCTGGTTTGGAACAAAATATTTCAACATTAAGGGAGGACCTGAAGACCAAAGATGGTGTCATCCAGACCTTGTCTGGTGAGAAGACTTCCCTAGAAGATGTCGTGTCTAAGCTAACCAAGGAGAAGGATGACTTGGAGAAACAGCACGAACAGAAAATTCAGGCCAGCATTGATAAATACACCAATGAGGTGATAGACTCCTTGGAAGCAAGGTATGCTGAGGTGAAGTCTGACATGGTGCTTCTTTTTCATGAAACGTTTCCAAAGAGGACCCTTGGTCCTCTATAGAAATAGGTGGAGTATGAAGTAATCTCGTTCCATACCATGGCTGCTGGTGACAAACACAACTATAACAGTGGAATAGACTCTACTACTGATGAAGAGGAAGGAACCGGTGAGATTTCAAGTGCCGAACTCAAAGGTCTCAGGAAAGGAGGTAATGCAGGAACATCCGAAGGGAATAAGCCCTAAGGTTTTAAATATCTTTTGTGTTTTCTTAATTTGTGAACTACTAAAGTCCTTGGATGGCCAAGGAATTTTTGTAATAGTATCCGGTTTGAGTCCAGACAAGTCTTTCAAAACGTTTAAATTCCTTAGATGGGCAAGGCATATTTTGTACTTTGGTAACTGATGCAGACAATTCGGTGAATTAACAGTTTGGAGCTCCGGTGTCAGTTTTTTACCCACATCACCTTGTTTCGAAGGAAACGACGTCACGAACGCCAGTCACCAGCTTCGCTCGTGAGCTATGGGCTTTTTTAGCCATTCGGGCTCATCTATCCTCTTTTTTTCGCAATTTTAATACTTTAGGCTATTTTTGTAATTTTCATATTTTTAGTTTTAGGGTTTTGCTTGAACTCTATATAAACCTATCTTCTATTCATTGTTAGGGGAATTGTTTTTGATTAATAAAAAAATTAGGGTTTTATCCCTTTAGGCTTCTCTGCGTTTCACTCTCCATCAGTAACGCTATCCGGTTTACACCCGGACAGGCTTATCTATCAAATTTTACTTTGTTTCATGCTTCCTTTCAATTTTAGTAGCTAAGGTTTAAAGAGCCCCAATTATTTCAAAAATATTTCAATTGAAAGTGTTTAATATCTCCGATGACATGTATTTAATGGTCATCATTCAACCAGATTAATCCGATCTGTCAAACATCCATAGCATTAAACCGAAGACTTGAAAAGAGTTATAGTCAAACCACATCGAATGTTTTAAGAAGGCATCATATTTTATTAAAAAATCGGACACCTCATTAAAACCTCTATGTGTCACCAAGGTAGGAAAGAATATGCCCCCTAATATTTACATTGACTTTAAGCAAGTGAATATTTACACAACTTTTATTCAAGATATAACCTGAGGTGTTCAATATTCCATGGGTGATTCAAAATTCTTCCAAATTTGTCTTAAATCCTATATGTCCCAGGCTTAAGCTTTTCGGAGACCTCATAAGGGCCTTCCCAGTTTGGAGCCAACTTGCCGAAAATCCGTTTTCAAAACTGCCACATCAAGCCTTGATAATGGGTTGTTCTAAGATGAGCTATAACCCTTCTTTCTTCTATTAAGTCCAACTGATCCCTATTTGCCACGTCATTTGCTTGTTCGGAATAGTTGTGGACCCTGCATGATGGTGGGGTTGCTTCTATAGGAGTAATTGCATCCATCCCATACACCAAGTAAAAATGAGATTCTTGAGTAGCAGCCCTAGGAGTAGTTTGGTACGCCCATAGCATTTCTTGCAAATAGCTTGGCCACTTTCCTGCAGTCCCTTCTAAATTCTTTTTTAAACCGGACAAAATGAACCTGTTTTCCACTTCAACTTGGCCATTCGCTTGTGGGTGGAAAGGAGAAGAAAAGCAATGTTGAATTCCCCTAGAGGCACAAAAACTCTCCATATCTTTGTTATCAAATTGTGACCCGTTATGTGCCACAGATGTTAGACAAGATAAATTTTATAACAGATTTTGAAGTGGTTCCTTCTAGGGGAGCTCCTTCTATCCACTTTGAAAAATAATCAATGGCTACAATAATAGTCCTGCACCCTCCGGACGCCATTGATAGAGGCCCAACTAAATCCAATCCCAAACGTGCAAAAGGTATTGGCTCAGAAATCGACTCCATAGGTAGCGCTGGGATATGAACTTCGTTACCATACCTTTGGCATGGATCACACTTGTTCACCAATTCCATAGCATCTGCCAATATTGATGGCCAATAGTATCCGGCCAATAATACCCTCCGGGTTAGAGTTCTATAACCATAGTGTGCTGATCCTTCCCCGTCATGTAGTTCAGATAAAACAGTTTGGAATTCTTCAGCCTTCAAACATCGCAGGGAGGTCTGCTGAAGGATTTTTTATACAACACTTCTCTTATGATAAAAAACCACGAGCCTTATGCTTAATTTTTCTAGCCACGGCTCTATCCGAAGTTAAAGCTCCATCAATGTATCGAAGGAGGGGAAATCTACAATTTTTAGGTTGAACTACTTGTATACTCAAACTTTCTTCTTCTTCTTCTTTGTTTTGGTCTGATTGTTTAGATGGGAATTCTTGTATATGAATCCAAGGTTAGGACTCAGAGTATGCTATGGTTGTTAAGGAATCTGCCAGCGTATATTCTGATCTAGGAATATGCTCATTAGCAAACATTTTTAAAGTTGGCTGCCACCTCTTTGAGAATGAATAAGTATTTGATCAGCTGTTCCTTCTTAGCCTCAGACTGACCTTGACCATGGTGGATAAGAAGGTGAGAATCACTCATCAATATCACTCTTTTAGCCCCGCATAGAAAAGCTAATTTAAGACCAACAATAACCGCTTCATATTTAGACTCATTGTTAGAGGCCCTGAAAGGAAAACATATAGCCTAGTATAGTTTATCGCCATATAGAGACGTTAAACAAATTCCAGCCCCATAACCCATTGTTCTAGATCCATCATATGTCCGGACAACCCACTCTTTTTTAGTTTTCTCCTCTGGAGCTTGTTTATAACTTCTGTTCGAATGAAACTCTACCAAGAAATTAGCAACAGATTGAGCTTGATAGCAGTTCGTGAGGCAAAATCAATGTCATAATCACCCAACTCCACTGCCCACTTGGTCATCCTGTTTGATATCTCTGCTTTCTGAAGAACATTCTTTAGTGGAAAAGATGTTTCGGACAATGATGGAATGAGACTGAAAGTACGGCCTCATTTTTCTGGAAGTAATCACTAAGGCTACTGCTAGCTTTTCAAGCTTTAGGTACCTCTTCTCAGCATCTATCAGACTCTTGCTGATGTAGTACACCGGACGAGGAAAATTGTCCACCTCTTTTACCAACACTTCACTTATAGCATATTCTGACACAGCCAAGTGTACATAAAGTGTTTCTCCTTTAACAGGCTTAAAAAGGGTTTTGGGTGAAGACAAATGCTTCTTTATTTCATCAAAATCCTGGCTGCATTGTGGAGACTTGTTGAAGTCTTTAGCACCTTTAAAGGTCTGAAAGAACGGGGCACATTTGTCTGAAGACCTTGAAATGAAACGATTTGAAGCAGCCAATCTTCCTGTCAACCTCTGTATTTCTTTAATATTTTAAGGGGTGCATTTTTAATAGAGCATCGAGCTAGTTCGGATCAGGCTGTATCCCTTTTTTACTTATTACATAACCCAAAATATTTCCAGACTGCACCCCTAACACACATTTTTCTGGACTCAAATTTAAATTAACCTTTGTCAAGTTGGCAAAAGTTTCTTGAAAATGAGTTAGGTGCAATTCTTCTTCTAATATTTTAACCATCATATCATTGATATATACTTCCATGTTTCTTCCAATCTGATCAGAATAAATGCTTTGTTCGCCAACCTCTGATAAGTAGCCCTATCATTTTTCAACCCAAAAGGCATCACCTTGTAACAATAGAGACCCCTATCTGTAACAAAGGTAGTGTGGTCTTGGTCCTTTAGATCCACCTGTATCTGGTTATACCCAGAGAAGGCATCCATGAAAGACAATAACTTGTTTCCAGATGTGGAGTCCACCAACTGATCTATCTGAGGGACTGAATAGAGATCTTTTGGGAAAGTTCTGTTGAGGTTAGTAAAATCGATACACATACGCCATTTCCCATTCATGTTCTTAACTAACACTGGGTTGGCAGTCCATAAAGGAACTGATAATCCTTTATGTGCCCCATCTTGGTAAGCCGGTCGACTTCTTGGACTATTACATCAGCTTTCTCCTTAGAAAAAACTCTCATTTTTTCACAATAGGTGCAACACCGCTCTGAATGGACAACTTATGTGATATAACACTTGCAAGCACCCCGGTAACATCAACATTACACCAAGCAAAAACATGTTGGTGATCTGCCAAAAAGGACAACAACTTTCCCTTCAACTCTGGTGCCATCTTGGAGCCAATTCTAACACTCTTTCCTTTAGCCAGAGAGTGGGTTTCAACTTTTTCAATTGGTATCAAAACACCAGGGGTCTCTCTGGGGTCATCAATTTCACCCTCACCCCTAGAAGGCCGTAATAACTGCTAATCTTTATTAGTCGGATTTCTCCCAAAGTTTTAGGAGCAAGTGCAGTTGCATAACATTCCCTTGCTATCTTTTGGCTACTCCGGACAACTCCCACTTGTTCTTGAACCGCATACTTCAAACATTGATGGACTGTTGAGGCTACATCATGCATCCTAGAGACCCAGGACCTCCCAAAAATTACATTGTAGCATGTGGGGCAGTCTACCACAACGAATAGTACCCTGACTAGTTTCTTGTAGGGCCCCTTTCCCAACATCATCTATTCCTCAAATTCCCCGATTACATCCGCAGAGCTCCCTGTAAAGCCCACGATAGTTCTGTTTGACCGTTGAATAACGGCCGGATTTTTCATCTGCTTATAAGAACTTAAAAAGAGTATGTTGGCTGAGCTACCAGTATCAATCAAAATCCATCTGATATTGTTACCCCCAATAGATGCTCCTTTCACCACAACATCCTCATGAGGCCCAACAATATCCCTTAGATCATCCTCATCAAAGACTATAAATAGAAAAGGAGTTTGGGATTGGTATGCAGACATGCCCCCAGACACCGTTTTGACCTATCCTGTTATGACCCCATCTTATTACGAGTTGGCTCAAGTTCTAAATACTCTGAATCCACATTAAGTCTTTCATGGATCACCATTGCCCCCTCCAGAGCCAATGTTCCTGCGTTGTTCGTAGGGCATGTTCGGGGAGCATTGTCATGCCTGTTCCCACTTTTCTTCTGACGTAGGCACCCAGCTTGCCTCTTTCACTGAGATTTTGCACCTCTTGCTTTAAAATGATGTAGTCTTCGGTGTTATGGCCAATATTATGATGATACTGGCAAACATAAGTATTACGAATTTCTTTGGGAGATTGAAGTGTTATTGGCTTCACGAAATGAACCTCATCTCTAGCCTTTCATAAATGGTTGCCACATTTTATTTTAACTCTGCAAACCACTCCGGTTGGACCCAAGGACCTCGTTTATTCCTGGACTGCTGGCTCTGAGCTGGATTTGGGTGGGATTGAGTCTGTTTGGCCCTGTTGGACCCCTGTCTGGTTTCCTTGGCCTTGTACCCGGACTGATTTTGGTTTGGAGCTGCTGGGGCAGACCTCACCTGTCTGTGTACCCTAGTATTTTTAGTTTCATCCACGTTGATTTTCTTTCCCACCTGGTTTAACAAACCACCCCAGGTCATGGCGTGCTTTCGTGTCACTGAATCAGCTAGATTTCCAGGGTTTAACCCTTGTCTCGGAGAAGCTATTGCTACTTGCTCAAAGAAATCAGCTAACCCGTTCTTGGTATTTACGAACCGACTTATATAGTATTTTAATGACTCATTTGGTTCTTGGGCACAATGGATGATAGTATCTCAATTGCCCTTAACCTCCTTACTCCCCCACAAACTGCCTTCGGAAGGCAACCTAAAATATGTCAAAGTTCCTGATACAACCCTAAGGCAAACTGTTGTACCATTTTAGAGCACTTCCTGTAAAAGATTGGGAGAAGGCTCTACATAGAAGTTTGTTATCGTCATCAAAATTCATTATGAAGTTCTTGAACTGCTCCAGATGATTGTCCGGATCTTTACTCCCATCATACTTCTCCAGTTTAGTACTACCAAATCTCTTGGGGAGGTTTCCGGACAGGATCTTGGCAGACAATGGTGATTGTCTCCAATTCCTGCTACGAATAAAAATTGTGTCTTCATTTGGTGTTGCAAAAATACCTGGTTCATCATGGAAACCAAAAGGATCAATTAGCACCTGATCTACATGCCTGTGACTATGGCTGTAAGATGACCATTTGCCCAAATTCCTTTTAAGTCGCCCATGCGTATCTCTCTTTCTTGAATACTTCTTAACTAGATTTTGTTTCTTCCTAGACCTCCCCTCATCACTGCTTGATAACAAAGACTCCTCAACCTCATCCTCGTTCGAAGAGCTACTAGAGGATTCAGAATCTGAGCTTTACACTGGCTTGGACTGGTGAGACTTCTTGGAACTGACATGGGTCTTTTTCGTACTTAAATGAGTCTTTGCTGATGAATCATTATCCCTTGGGTTGTCAGTATGGTGAATGCCTGACGCCTTTGACGTTTTCTTTAAATCCATCTTATCCTTTTTAATGGCCCTCAACGCTTATATTCAGCTCTCAACTTATCTCGTTCCTCGGTGGTGTATTTATTATTTTCCCCAACCACCTCCACCATAGGTGGTGGAATTGTTTGCTCGTTTGGATCCATCCAAACATGTCTTTTTGCTAGTTTGAATGCTAGATTCAGGCACCTTGTTCTCCCACTGTGGTCGCCAATTGGGTGAGGTTTATTTTGTATTGAGGGTAATTTTGTAAAGTATTTTAGAAACTATGTAGAGTATTAAATGTTTTGGGTGTTTAGTAGTGAGATATGTTAGCTGCCTAGTTGTATTAAATGTTCATTACCCTCATTAATGAAAATGGTTGAGGTATTTATACCCTTAATTAAGGACCCATGGGCTTTCGGGTCAAGTTATGGAACCGGGTCAAGTTTAAGGACCCATTTTACTTATTAAGCTAATTAGCACATAACTTAGTTAAAAAGTGTTTAATTATTTCTTTACTTTTGTTCGGTTCGGATAGTTTAGTGGCAAGTTACGTCCGGATTTCCCTTGTTTGGATTGGTGTGGATTATTTGTGTCTTATGGTCATTTTGGCCGGGTGTTTTGTGATGTTTCAAAGGTATTTAATGTTTAAGTGGTTTGTAGTGAGAGATTTGAGCTGTCTGGTTATATTAAATGTTCATTACCCTCATTAATGAAAGTGGTTGGGTATTTATACCCTTAATTATGGGCCACATGGGCTTTCAAATACTTATTGAAACCGGGTCGAGTTCAAAAACTCATTAGTTTAATAAGCAGATTAGCAATTAGCTTAATCAAGAAGTGATTAGCTTTTAATACTTTAGTCCTGTTCAGATGGTTCAGTGGGTGGTTTTTGTCTGAATTGTCTCTATCAGGTTTCTACAGTGAACGGTGAAAATATCCGGACTCATCCCGGATAACACAGGGTGATGTGACTGAATAATCTGAACTCATCAACTATGGAAAGTTGTGAGACTATATTTATCTCTTATCATCTATCGTGGAATGCTTTGGAAACGAGAAAACGTTTGGGAGATATGCAAGACTACCGCTCTGCTTGAAGGAAGATACGAGATTAGTTGTATGATTCTGGTGAAAAGCGAGAAATATTGTAGGATTTGGATAATTGTTACACGTCTTATATGTTTTAAGAAAGACCTGAGACTACCTTTAGTATCATGGTGAGATAGAGACTATCATTATCTATTATCGTATATGAGGGAATGATTTAAGGAATCAAATATGTGTGAAAGATGTGAGACCATTGAGATGGTCTTACAAAATGCTAGGCCAAATTTATTATTATGAGAAGATGTGAGATTGTGAATAAAGTTATGCGAGACTAACTTTATTACTGTGCAGACATGAAGACATGTTTTAAGGTTTATGCGAGACAATACAATGGAGATATGCAAGGATGTGCAATAAATAAATTTGAGATAAGACAATGAAGACATGCAGGACTGGTAATCAAAAGCATGTGAGGATTGAGTAATAGAGTTTTTTTATTATTCAAGGTATCTGCTTCATCTAATACGCATGGTTGCATCAAACAGTTCCAACTGGCTGCTTGTTGCGAGACTTTTTACTAGATCATTGAGGTTGGGGAAATGTATGAGTGTTGTGTAAGGATTGATTTTTGTCTCTACGACTTGGGTTTTCTTGGTATGATTGGCCATATATGGTATCACTTTGTCTTGATGGAAAATAAGTTTGGGTAACTTCATACAAAGTAGCGTGTTTTTGGTGAGGTGTATGTTAGTTTCCCTCCTCATCAAGTGCAAGAAGATATATCATGTAATTGATATTAGTTTCCTCAAAGTAAATAGAAAAGTGGTTTCGTGTTCGGTTGTTCAGGCTTCTCTTGTTGGTTCGCAATTACGCCTATTTTTAATATTTAATATATTTTAAATTAAAGTTATTTTAGGTATTTGGCATATGGATATTAATTCCATTTTTAAATAGTAAAAGGAGAAATAAAAGTCATGTTGTATAATGTATGGTTTGGAAGTCTAGTTATATGGTTAAGGCGAGATACAAGATGATAGGCAATAAGATGTGAGACGATAATAAATACAAAGAGAGACGTAAGACTGCTGCAAGTACTAAATTCAATACTAAAACAAACACTACATGCGATAATATTGTAACTAAAATATACGAGACCGGAGTAAATATACTAAAGCAACTACAACATGTGGCTCTTGAATAAATAAGATGCGAGATAACAACAAATACAAAGGAGAGATTCGACACTACTGCAACTACAATTTTAACAATAAAATGCGAGACTACAACAAATAATACATTAAAAAGTAGTGCAACTACAATATGAGAAACTACTGCAACTACCACATGCAAAACTGAAACAAATAATATGTGATACAACAAAAAATACAAATGAGAGATATGAGACTACTACAACTACAACGATAAGCAATAATGTGCGAGACTGTAACACATATAAAAGAGATATGTGAGACTATTTCAACTACATTATGCGAGAGACATTCAATATTAGGAATACAACTGAATATGAGATAGTTTTGAATTAATACCATAGAATTTCCTTCCAAACAACCAGAATTTGCAAGAATTTCCACTAGCATTTTCTAAACTTAGTACATGATAAACAAAAATTACTAATTCGAAACCCTATTCCAATTGATTAACCAATCCTATGTGCTCTTTCATATAGTCATGTTTTGTTTTAAACATTCCTTGAATATAGATTACTACTATTTTATAATTAAGTATTACACAAACCATATTTGCCCATAAATATGACCTAATTTTATTCCACCCAAAGCTGTCACGTATTCTGCTTTGTTATTTATGGTTTCGAAACTAATTTTAATTACTTGTTTTATTTCTTGTCTGGAATGATTGATCAATACTATTCATGCTCTATAACAATTTATGAATGATGTTTCATCAATTTGTATGATTTATTATGTATTTTTTAACATGTCCTCACACATGTTCTCACTCTCACTCTCACTACCATTGTATCATTTTAAAACTTATGTATAGAATTTGTAATTGCTTGTGACTTGATTTCTGGTTTTGGTTAGAAATTTATATCATATTCACCTGACTAATATACCACCTCGTTAGATGACATAAAATGATGTATTTGTCGAAAACATTTACTTAAACGTTTATATTATCATATGAATTTGTAAATGTGTCCTCATATTCCTTGCTGCTACTATTAGTCTAAGAGCGAATGTTTCCAAATCCAAATACTTTGTTTCAGTATCAACATTTTACTTACATAATTGATGGGTTTTTGTATTCCATTGTCATCTCTAACCAAATCTTACTTACACAGACACGTATAAAAATAGACTTTCCCCTTAACGAGTTATTGACAAAATATTAATATAAATCAAAACGTTTTGCTTTTTTAAAATTTTTAAAAGAAAGCATTACTTTTTCTGATACTTTAGATATAAACGGGAAAGTGAAGCTACATGTTTAATTTTGGACTTCATTAAATTACTTTGGTAGATTCATGGTTAAAACTTCTTCTAATTATGATTCACATATTCAATACATCGTTTTGTAATGGCATAACCAAGAAATATTCAAGCTCGTACACCAAAAATAATATTTTAGTGGGTTTAAGTTCAAATTTAATTTTGTTAGATTATTAAAATTTTCAGTTTATTTGTTCAAACTCTCATCTTATTTATTATTTTTTACGATCATATAATCAAATAAGCCTCTAAATCATTTCTCTATTGGTAAATAAAAATATGGGTGATGAGGCTTTGATAATATGATCTAACATTTTCTATCCAAACGATATTATTTTATAACAGTATAGCCCATGTTCTATCATAGTAGTACTGTCCTCATTATTTAATGCATATTTATTTGATTATAACTTGAGTATACCTCAATGAAACATAACATTTTATGTTATTCTTTCGAATCAACCAATTGGTCCATACAAAGTAGAGGGATAATATCTTTGGGATATACTTGATTTAAATCAGTGCAATTAATACAAATCCTCTATTTCTCATTCTTTTTCTTAGAAATAACTTGATTTAGTACCCAATTTGGGTACTTTGATTCCCTGATATAACCAACCTTCAAAAATCCTTCAACATTTTAAACTATTGCATCATATATTTCTTTAGAAAAATATCTCATTTTTTTTCTAAATGAGTATGACTCTTTTAACCATATCTAACTCACGACAAACTATCAGCGTAGTTACCCTTATTACAACATTTACTATCACTGCAAAAATATTCATATTTGACTTTAAACATTCAACCGAATCCTCTTTGAATTTTCAACTAAAAAACTTCCAAAACAAAACTAATTTCCAAATATCAATTTCTTTCCTTTACCATTTCATCTAATGGTTAAGTTATATAAACTTATCCTTTTGGATAATCTACATATTCTTTATCAAACTCATCAAACTTTTATCATATTGAGTTTGTTCATTGCTCTTTAACGGGGTCCATAATGCATTCATCTAAGAAGTATTTGGTTATAAATATTACATATTTACTCTCTAGCTATCTATGGTATTTTAATAATGTTAAATAATATCCTAAAGGTTTTAGAAGGATCATACAAAGTTACAATGAGTTATGGGTGACGTTTCTCAAACAAAAATATTTGAAAAATGATTGATTGATGGTGTAGTTAAGTTATCTGGTTCAAGGATGTGTAAAAACATCTTTGTATGTCGGTGCATTCTGATTAATAGGGTGAGTATAGTTAATCATTCTAATAGGGATGATACATATGGAAACTAGAGACATAGTAAGCATTATTTGGTAAAATCAAATTATAATTCGTTGTTCATCGAAACTTCAAAGTGGAAAGTGAACAATGTTTCTGTGCACCATGAAATGAAGGAGAATTTGTCATATATGGTTGAGCAAATTATTTAGAGGTTGGAGAAATCCAAGAGCCTAGATAATTCAAATCTTGGATTGGCTATGGTATGAAATATATGGTTGGATAGTAATAACAAAAAAATTTAACCCAATTTGAGGCAAAAGTCTATAGCAACAATTCAAGATATGATTTGAAACACGACCATAAATTATATTTGAGCCACTGGAAAAGACGTTGATGGGTGACTAATAGTTTCACTGAGAAGTACACTAGTAAAATTAACTAATCCAAATGTAGGATTTAAACTCAACGCGGATGGGTGATTATGGCCTTATTGATAGACATTGGGTGGAAGTGGAGTATCCCAGAACGTGAATTATTACTTTCTAGGTGGATTTGTGGGTTTAACCTCGGTAAGGTAAACTTTTTAGGCAGAACTTTATGTGTTATAACTTAGGTTATATATGGTATTAACCTGTAAGTATGGAGTGTTTTTTTGTAGACACGAACTTGCAAGAGTTACACACCCTATTGAAAGATGGTGAAAACTATGAGGGTCGCTGGGAGGATGCACTTATGGTATATACATTTTTTTCACGAATAATCTAAACTTTGAATTCAATCATGGGTGAATGGGTGACAACTTCAATGGTGGATCTGATGTTGTTGTGAATCTGTTAGAGAGATTAAAAAAACTTTTTATGAGATATAAATGTAAATAGATTACTCTTATATTTGTATTTTTGCACCAACTCGAGGGTTTATTACGTCTTTCTTACCGACGTGTAGGCCCCAAATGTATAAAAAAACATTGCATTAAAATTTATAATTTTAAAACTGTGTGTAAGTATCACAAGAAATGTAAATTGGGAGAAAGGTAGTAATAAGTTTACTTCAAAAAACATTATGCGCTTTTAATAATTTAATTACCGTAATGGTTATTCAACTCACCTTTAGATATTGTTATGTCTTCTGTTTGTTGTGCGAGGTTGATTATCTGATAAACGTATAAATTATCTTCCATAAAAGTTGGTCTATTAAATTTTTAAAGTCCATCGGGCCGATTCATTAAGAGATAAAACAATACTCCCTTAAATATATTGAGAGATCAAGAACAAGTCAAAGATATTATTATTCAAAATTTTCAATAACTCTTTAGATATTTTTATTCAAATATAGCATTAATTATCATAGATATGATTAGTGAACAACATTAATTCAGATTAAAATAAGATCTAATTTGTTATAGCTAATATATGATCTTTTTTAGTTATGGTATGTACCTTGTAACCCCATATATATGAGTTATATTAATGAATAAACTATTGTCTTCTTGGCTATTATTATTATTATTATTATTTTATATTGGTGTTCATACTTCATACTTCTATCGAGATTTTAGATCCTTTATATGGATCTGCCCAAAAAAGATTTATACTTTCCAAATTGGCGTAGTATGTGAGAAACGAATGGTACCCAATAAATTTTCATCTAGAACCCAAAATATAAGAATGGTATATGGAGATCATAATAAATTTAGAACAAGTAAATACTCCATCAATTTACATAGAAATTATCGATAAATAAACTGGTGAGAAGAATACAGTTGTCACTATTATAGTTGTTCGGCTAAGAGTTATCCTACAATTGTAATAGAACTGCTGGAGGAATATGATAATGGTTTTAAAATGATGGAATAAATTATGTTCACACCTCCTCAACCGAAATTGAAATATAAGATCCAACATTTCAAAGACGGTGTTGAATAATAAGATGAAGAATGCGATGATGTTACCATTTCAATTATAAAATAGCACATTCGGAACTTAAGAACCAAAATCGATGCTGCTAATGATAAATAAGATCGAGGATCTTTCAGTATGAGTAAGAAGCGTTGATTTCATCTTTACAATATGAGAAGGAGAAATAAGACCGCTAGATCTTGGTACACAGTTGATCGAGGGATATGAGAGCATGACCATGAGTGCCATCCATCCCAAACTGGAAAGACAAATGATAAAATAATCATTTCACTTGATGCTTTGTATCGTTCGAATATACAACAAATTACCCTATGCCAGTTGGCATGAACCAGGCCTATGAAAGAATCATTTCAGTACTACTAGGGATGCAATTTGTTTTTGTACACGTGGGTACCCGATTTGAGCCAACCCAAAAGGTTAGAGTACCTGAATATTTTATTTTGCATGAGATGAATTGTGTGTTTTAAAATATGTTACATGTCGAGTTTAGGATGTGTTAAAATTTAAAACAATTTCCGACGGGTACCCACCGAGAACTTGACCCACTAGATACTCGTTATTTTAATATTAAAAAATGATAATATATAATATCTTATTATTCTATAAACTCCAAAATTATATTATAATACAAATGGCATATCTCTTCATTCAGGTAAATATGAACAAGTCAAGAAATTTTATTGATGATGATGATTCGTAGAAAGGATCTTCATTAGCACTAGATATCTTATGCAAATATATATTTTGGATCCTTAACAATCACAAGATGAATAAATTCATTAGTAAAGGGGGTCCATATTATCATGTTCACTATTTTAAAAGTGAGATGATGAGCTACGAAAAAAGATGATAAAATAAAGTGTAAGGAATTTATCTTAATCTTAAAGGGAAATGGCTTCACACTTATCTTAATTGTATTAATCGTAGTTATAATGTGAAGTGTACAGATGTTATCTTAACCGTGCCAATCACATTTGAGTTGTTCGTAGTGGAGGTCAAAAGAGTAATTATAGACATAAGACACTCGACTAATGTATTGTACAGGAGTATTTACGATAAAATAAAAGGTCTTCCCGAAATGATCTACTTCCAGGAGAACTTAAAAGATTCAAAAGTGCATATGAATAAGTTTTAAATGAGCTCAACATGGATCCATTCCTCAACATAAAAGAGTTCAAGAAGAAACTTTGCTGCATTTTATGATAGTAAACACTCATTCTTTCGATAAATATAATTATAGAAAGGTCATGACTTGACTAGATGCATGTTGTAGTATCTATAAATTTATATTTGTCTTAAATTACCAATCAACAAATATATATGTGTAATTAAAGGTAACATAAAGACTTCAAGAGAATACTATGCAACTTCCATTGCTCGCAAGCATCAACAACAACAATAAAACTTACTAGAGGACTCAATTTTCCTAGATAATATGAATAATATTTGGGAACCCCCCCACACATTATAGAACATGGAGAATATATATAAAATATAAGAATGAAATGAGATAAAATATTACGTCTCAGTCAAAACATCCCCACGGATCTAAAATATAAATTACTCAACATTTGCCAAAATAACCTTTATTTCTTTTCTTGTAACGTCCATGATGTCACATAAGTCCCAACCGTGACCATATTTCATAAATTATCCATCAATAATAATTTTAAACGTATAAAATAAAATAAAAGGTCATACTCGCAATAAAAGACATATGCAATTGATTAGGATGGGGCCACAATGATTGGAGTGCGACACATTTGGGAATCATATTATCCGGTGTGGATAACTAACCCAAATGCTAGTAAAACAATCAATTGTTAAGTGGAGAATGTACGTAGATTTTACGGATTTAAAAAAATGTTTTCCCAAGAGATCCGAGTACCCTTCCTATAATTGATAAACTAGTTGTTGTTACCTTCGGGAATATGTTGTCATCCTTTATTGCTACTTATTTCAGATAAAAGTAAATATAAATTCATAAAGATGGAAAAAATATATCACATTGATAACAAAAAAGGATTTATTGATAAAACGTAATACAATTCGGTCTAGAATGCAAGATCCATATATATATATATATACACATATTATAAATAAGATCTTTGTAACCCATCTTGACCAAAAAAATTATAGTCATACATTGTTGACATGTTATTGACATGTTGGACTTTTCAAAACGTAAAAAGGGTCAACCTCAAGCTAAATAAAAAAAATGTACTTTTGGTGTACGATCTATAAAATTCATAAGTTATGTGGTCAGTGAGAAAGGAATTGAAGAAGATCATGATAAACTCTCAAATTTGGGTGTAAGATACCCACCAATAGACACTTAATAACTATTGATTTTAACATGAACATTGGCTTCACCCCACATATTCATCTCCAAATCCTCATACATATGTGAATATAAAAAAATTCATTGCCTTCCCATAAATATTAACAAAGCCAAATCAAGGGGAATCTTCATTTTTATACCTCACGGTATCGTACTATGTTATAAACACCATACTAATAAGGGATTCCAAGACGATATCGTATGCAAGTGAATATTTATAAAGTATCTAACCCAGTTACTTGCAGCTTAAGAATCTTGTTATGTAATTTGTGGTAGCAGCCAAAAAGACGAAGCTATGTTTTAGGCACACACAATAATCATTCGGACATTCTTGCCATTAAGAAGTGTTATGCATAAGTTAAATGTTTCTGGACGAGTGATCAAATGGTCAGTGGAATTAGGAGCTTGCGATATCCAATATGAGTTGATGACTGCAATCAAAGCTTATGCTCAAATATAATTCCTAATGGAGTTTCAATCCGAAAGACTTATCCCTACAAATGACAAAGCCTAATTTACTACAATGTCATAACATATGGTGGAAGTAATAACCAAAAATCAGGAGCATTGCTTAATCTACCTAAGATTAGACATATTTATCGAGACTATCAAGTGTTGCTCCCCACTTTTCACAGACTTCGAATGGGTGATAAATCAAATTTTGTGTCATGACAAGTCCAAAAAATACAATATCATCCAATAATGTTGATGTTAACACTTTAACATATTTGACTTGTACAGGAACTACAATAAAAATCATTTTTCATATAAAATAAAATTGGCTGTCACACTGCCAAAAACATTATATCCATAATTTTTTACTCTTGTGTCATGATAATTGAAGGATAAAAGAAAGAGTAAGACCGGATAACTCCTATCAAAAGATGTCTAACGAAAGGGAGATTTTAGGAGAATATAATAGAGGTAAAAAAAATTAAAATAAAATTAGCAGTGTTTGTTTTGATATCTAAGAGAGTATACAAACATGGCTTAAACAAACATTTGCTCACATGCCTCATGCCAAATGAAGCATCCTTTTTAGTTGAAGTACTCCATCACAAAGAGGGTACTGCACATTATGGGTACAAAGCCTTAATAATAGAATTCTACTTCGGGAATGACACTGGCCAATAATAATGGAGGATGTAAGAAATAGAGTGAAGCTTTGTTACACTTGTCCACGCTTCTCCAACTGTGTCCAAATTCTGAGTGTACTGTTGGAAACTGTCTACGAAATAATTTGATAGATGGGGCCTTGATATTGTAAGGCTTCTCTCCAATTATTTAAGATAATTTTATATTATTAGTTTCAATAGATTATCATTTTAACATAGGTTGAACCACAAACTTTGGAAAAATTACACGAAAAAAGATAGTCAACGTCCTCGTATCAAACGTATGATGTCGTTATAGAATACTAAAACGTATCACAATAGATAATGATTGGATTTTAACTTATAAAAATATCACGAAAGATTCCATATCTGATTTGGATCCGATCGGAGTAGGATTTCGTTTGGTTTTTTGCAGGTAAAGAGTTTGGTGAAATCAAATTCCTCAATCGATGTTAGAAAATTCAAATAGAGGGAGATTTTGGTGTAGAGTTGATTCTCTTGCATACTATTGTTGAATTGAGGAACTTTGAAGAACTGAGAAACTCGGAAGCAATCTTCAATCCATCTCCACCATTTCTTGAGTATTTTACATCATCATTACGAAATCGATACTGAAAATTTAATTTAAGATATAAGTAAAAAAGAAAATGATAGAGAAAAAATCGAACCAAGAGGATGTACAAGCTTGAACGAAGACTTATCCATGGCGGTTCATTTCAATGGATTCTGAGAATTAAGGTTTGGTGATTTCAATGAAAGATGTGTTCTTTGTAGGTAAATCGGGAGTCTTTTATTGACGGGTTTGGTGATTTCAATGAAAGATGTGTTTTTTTAGGTAAATCGGAGTCTTTTATTGACGTCTAGGAACGGTTTCCTTTTATGATCTTATCAAAAATCAAACATACACTTTTTCTTTTAATAAATATAAAATTAAATTGTGATCATCAAACTATACAGTTAAGTAGTTAATTTGTTTGCTATAGAGTCAAGTAGTTAATTTGTTTTATGTTTACATTAAAAAATTTAGAGGAATAATTAAGGCATTCCATAGAAAGAGAAGATACTTTTTTGTCCTAACTATATGCTTATAAATTTGAATGTTTTATGTTTTCATAAGCATCAGAAGAAAAATAAGACATTCCATAAACAAAAACCAAGTTCATACTAACATAAAACATAGATAACTCGAGAGTTGAGTTTTACATAGAAAATAACTAAACGAAATTAGACAAAGTGACATTGGTAAAAGGAAAAACAGAGAGATTATTGTAAAGAGTTTGGGAAAGACAACAACATTGTTGTTATTTATAGACACTACTTGGGCCTGATCTCTATACCTTGAACGATAAGACCACCCTTCCAGAAAAGGGTTTCTGACTCCATCAAACTCATTTCGAGTTCCACCGCCATATCTCTATTGTGGTAGTGCTCTCCCAACTCGACCTCCAACCACCCATCTCTTCTTTCTTTAACGTCTGATATGTTTACTCTACTGCTAGGAAAAGAAACCATACGATTTAATTGTCTACCCCTACGGATAGTACCAGATGACCTGCTGTTCCTATCTTGATAATCCAAGAAAACAGTTCTCTTAACACTTGGACCTCCAACCGGTCCAATTGCAACCTCCACCTCTTGGTTTTCAAATCCATAAGTTGTCAAAGTGTATTTAAACACAAGATAAGCAGCATAGAGAGTTTCTGGGGACAGTATTTGGGTACTAATGGTGCCACGAATTTCCAACCAGCACACATTAAGAAGCTCTGCAATATCTCGAAACCTGTTTACATGTATATCAACCTCACATACTCGAATCAGATATAAAGCACAAGACTTAGGATTTCAATAAGAGAAACACACCTAGATTCAGGAACAGAAATCCAGTCCCAATACAAAGGATTGTTGCCCCAAATAATAGTCAAATCTCTAGGGGCCAACATGTAGCACTTCTTTCCCGTCTTTTTCTCCATTGAAAAACTCTAAGACATATAAACACAATATCCAGTAGCTAATTCACAAAAAAGTAGGGAGAAACATACAATTAAAAGAACAAGGCGGTAAATAAATACCATACCTTCTTGCCTTCTTCGATCAGGATGGGTTGCTCGCACATATGGAGATAAAGCAACTTTTTCGGCCAATCAAGAGAGGGAGGCGAGACAAGAGTGTGAAAGTCAGGCGGCAGAAACCTCTCCCAACCAGCATCCGACTCGGCAGCTGATTTGAAAGACTTAGAAACCAAAGAAAGTCTAACTGCGTCACATGGAGTGGTGAAGGAGATAACGTTAGCGATGCAATCTTCCGGGATGATATTAATATCTGATGGTGTTACACCGCTCCCTCCTCCTTCGTCTTGCTCTACTTCCATAGAAGAAGTTGTTTGCTATTGATGTTATGCTCCTCCTTTGTGGTGATGATCTTTCTCATTTAATAGAGAAACTCAATTGATTGAAAACTTTGTTGGTACTTATATCGTCGGTGTGTCAAGTCCGTTGTCATTTATGTTGTAATATTTAAAGGTGCAATTATTATTTATTTTTCTTATGTCCTTAATATTGAACTATTATATATTTCGAATTTCAACTAAAACATTTTAATTAAATAAAGAGCCTAAGACTCTAGTTGATTTTATAGTGAAACAAGAATATTTACCATATTCCTCTATTCGAATTATTTATTGGGGGAGCTATCACCGAATTTTCAGCAACAAATTCTGGTATCCATTTTCTTACCTTATTAAAAATGTAAAAGGATTATTAATTTGGGTGAGTTATTAATGATTATACACCAACAAATTCGGGTATCCGTTTAAAAACAATAATTTTAGATATATTATTTTTTTAAATATTAATTTTTTTGTTCAAATACATCTTATAAAACTACTACGGTATTACAAAGACTAGCCGGACTAATGGTATTTTAGTTATAGTTGGGTCTGTAGTAAGGACGTTTAGTATTGGAAATGAGTCTTCTAGGATACTACTAGAGGCATGCGAACGCTTATCGAAGAAAGTTAAGAACCAATCTGAGAAGTATCTAAAAACTTATCAGAGTATTAGTGAACCAATCATTCACTAACTATTGTTCAAAACTTGGTATTGTATAGACGTGAAATCTTACAGAATAGCCCAACATTATTTGGAGTAAGGATCGTGCTTCTAAAAGTTAGACAAAAAGAAAAGGTTGAGTGAATGAGTTGTTGGGACACCTATAATCATCAATAAGATTCTTTGGACTTTCAATCATCACAATGATTTAATAAGTGTCATATTTGAAACTGGAATTTAGACGGTGTTTGAACATAAGGGCGGAGATGAGGAAACCACTTTCGATCTTGTTTTCGAGTTAGGTTTGTGTTTAGGTTTGGTCTTTACATATAAATTTTAACTATTGTTGGATTTGGATCTTGACTTAAATTTTGTTGGGTCAAAAGCCTTAGTTTATCAAACTGTAGAGCAATGAGAAGACTTTAATAGTGGGGTTTGAATTGTTTCTCGGTCTAATATTGAGGTAAGTTAGATGTATTATACTATTGTTTTCTTGGATATAGAACGCTATGAGACTTATTTTTTGGGCACTATTTCTTTAATAGAGTTCATTGACTTCATGAGAATTGATCATTTCAGGCGTGTACGTGGACAGTTTTCCTCTGATGAGTAGTTGGACCATCTAGGTAAATGATACTAGTGTCACTGTTAGCCAATATGGAGAATTGTTGAATATATGCTCAAAATTACTGTGATAAGATCACTACCGAAGGCTTGACTTGGTGGTGAAGGTTGTAACTTGTTGTGGAAGTTGTAACTTGATGTATTAGGATGTAACTAAGAAGTAAGGTTGGATGTTGAAGTTGGGACTAAATATCGAAGGTTCGAACTAAGGGCTGAATTTAGAATTAAGTGTTGTAGCTGGAAAATATGATTTTTGTAATTTAGTTGGACCATAAGGGCTGAATACGAGTAAGTGGAGACTTAGGAAGTTGAATCTGCTAACTCTCTATTTGAAGTGAACTTAATATATGAGCATATCCGTAGACATGATAGTTATTTATATTGGGTTGAATACATTGGCCGACGATGTAGAGACTGGACTTATGATATTACTGATGAACTTGTCTAAAGTAATTTTCGAATGTCTACGACGATTTCACATAAATGTTCTATTTTGATCTGATGAAATTGGGCTTAAGTTCTTTATCAAAGTTTGCCTTAAGTTCTTTACAGAAGTTGGATTCATTTACTTGTTGAGTTTCTTAGTTAGTAGAGATTTATATTTAGAGAGTGTAGTGAGATAGTAAATGGTAACATAAGAAAGTTAGTCGAGCCTTAGATAATAATTAATGATCATTGATGTGGTAAATGAGAAATATATTTGCTTTTATGATGATTCATATTTTTTTTAAATGTGAATGCATTTCATCCATTCTATTTTAAAACTTACTAATACCAACTAACCAATAACATATCTTAATTTTTTTATAAAACATATATTATTTTTGTTACAACGTTTTTAAAATAAATTATTGCTATAATTAATTATGGTTTATTTATTTTTTACTAAAACGATAAAAAATTAATTACCTGATTTTAATTTTTTTAAATTTCTAATTTAATTTCCTTTTGTATAATTATCAAATAATATATAAAAATAGTATTAAATACATATGTATGAATATTTTATTATGTTTAAAAATAATTACTCTAATTATAAGAAAATAATAGTAAATAATAACTTTGTAATCACTTCTATCGCTTAATTATATCATCATATGTGAGTATTAATTTTCTATGGTCCTACTCATCCGTCCCTCAATAAGTTAAATAAAAGAATTAAAAAACGTAATATTTAATGTAACATTACAACAATAGTATTGCATTGTCATTTTATTTTTGTTATAAAATTAAAAAATTACACTATAACAATTTATAAAAGAAAGTGTAAAGATGTAAAATAATAATATTATTTTATTGGTATAAAAAAAACTTATATTATAAGACAAATTTAATTATATAAGACGAAACTTATTGTAAAAAAGATGGAGTACCATTTTTGGAATGTAAAACTATGTATATAAGTATTTATATTGTATATATAAATATGTAAAAATAATATAATACTGGATTTTATTAATGAGAATTATGTATTTACAAAGAGTTTAGTCCATTATAGAAGGAGATATATCTATAATCTGGGTCTAATATCTCTAATGAAGAATAGGTATAGTGAGGAATATCGTTAATATTTCTAATATCTTTAATATTTCTAACACCCTCCCAAAAACTCATAATATCATAGTATTAACCAATGAGAGTTTGTCATAAAACAAATGTTGAGATGTCGACTGAGCCTTCGTGAATATATCAATAACCTACAAAGATAATAGAACATATGAAAGCGAGATGGTGTCGAGCTGAAGACGATGGTCAGTGAAGTGACAATAAATTTCAATGTGCTTTATTATCTCATGAAAAACAATTTTGTTTGCAATATGTATGCCATTTTTATTACTATTAACCATTATATTTTCAAGAAGCCACCATAACGAAACAACTTCATATGTGCTCAATCACATAACACGGTACTAAACCTCAATACAACATCTAGAAACAACATCTTGTTTCTTGTTTTTTCATGAGATCAATGAATCTCCATAAAAAAAGTAGAAACTAATGGTGGATTGACGGTAATGAGGATCACTATCACAATCAACATCACTATTACTGAAGAAGTTGAATGATATAAAATGATATGGAACTGAATATCATGAAGATATCTTAATATATGATGAACATATCCTCATTGAGCATAAGTATGAGATGTAACAAACTAACTAGCCATATGAAAAATATGAGCTATATATAGCCAAGTAACTGTAAGGTAAACCAAAATCCCCACAAGAGTAAGAAATAGAGTCAAATTTTATAAAAAAAACACCATCAGTGGAGAATACCGAGCATTGGTTTTTAGAGGGGTGTCTGTAGTTTTGTTATCATAAAGTTTCACTTGTTCAAATAAATCAAATATAATATTTCTGAGACTGAGCCAACGCAATACCCAAAACATAACGTAAAGTCTAAAGTATTGCATCGCAAATCAATGAAATGATTTGTCAATAATCATGTTTTTGTCCATTCATACCATAAATATCATCACTAGTAATAATCATATCATCTACATATAGGGATAAAATAATACGTCATGTATTTGTATATCTAATAAATGGAGTCGAATAGTTATTACTTGCATGAGAACCAAGTGGAACAACAATTGTATAATTTCTTAAACCAAACACGATAAGTTTATTTGAGACCATATAAATATTTTTAAGTAAAAAAACTTAATATGATTGGTGAGAAACACATGTGGGAGGAGTCATGTAAATCTTCTCAGGAATATTACTATTTAGAAAGACAATTTTGGCATTCAATTGAAATACCTTTCACTAGAGAACGGATGCAACATCAATAAAGGGTATGAATTGTTGTCATTTTTTCCACTCGTTAAAAAGTCTTATAATAATCCATACCATACTTTTGAGAATACTATTTTGCTACAACACAATCCTTATATTTTTCAACGGACCCATGAGACTTTGTTTTAATTTTAAAAAATCAACGACGACTAATTATATGTTTACCAACTAGAGGTCCCACCATATCTCATGTATGAGTATTATAAAGAGCAAGAAGATCTTTGGTCATAGCATTTTTCCAAAGAGTATGACAAATAACCTTTTTAAAAAACCAAAGTTCATTTAAATAATGTATGTTTCCTATGAAATAAGCAAACAAAGACAAGTAAGAAAAAGAAGAAAAAATTGGTATTTTGGTAGATTTACTTGTACGAGTAGATCTCCTGAGAAATAGAGAGTCTGTTATTACACAGATGAAGAAGCCGGAAAAACTAATATCAATTATTGTAGATGTATCATGATTTGGTACATCAATATCAGTGGTTGTATTGTTATCAATTCTAAAAGGATTAATACCCTGAAATTTTATCTTTATTAGGTTTTCTAATTTTCTAGAATCAAATAAAATTGGATATGCTTGAGAAATATGACATGTCAAGATACATATAGCTTATGACTTATGGAGTAATAAAAAAAATCATTTCTAGCTAACACCATAATCTAGAAAAACAGATATAGCTGTTTTAGCACCCAACTTATTACTTTCAACATAAGGACGAATGATAAACATATGCATCTAAACACTCGTAAGGAAGAATAATCTGAAGGTTCTCCATATAATTTCTAAAAATGAGACACCCTTAAATTATGTGCAGTAGAAATTCTAGTAATCACATGTTCAATAGTCAAAATTGTTTCTCTCCAAAAAGAGTAAAAACTTTAGAATATAAAAGCAAAGAACGACGAGTCTCAATAAGATGACGATATTTTCTTTCTGTAGTACTATACTGTTGAGGGGCTTCATTATCAGATGATTTTTTTGTGGTATGTATCATCGGATGCAAGTAACTGAGTGAAATCATTGGAGATATATTCACCTCATAAGTTATACTTGAATCACTTTATCACAATAAAACATTGAGTTTCAACAAGAGCTTTATCTATTTTATAAATTCCAAAGAAATTTGACCTTTATTTCATATGACAAAGTTATATATATTCATCAATAAAAGATATATAATATGCTAAACCACCTTTTATGGAGACAGGAGATTGGCCCCAAACATTAAAATGGATTATATCAAAAGGAGCAACATGACAAGACACACTTTAACTAAATGATAAAGCAAAAAAATTACTAGTTGGAAAACACTACAATCCTGCATATTAGAAGTGTTTAACGAACCTAAAACACATGCACAGACTAATAACTTTAAATAATATATTCAGACGATAAAAATTACTCAAATAAAACGAGGACTAGTCAATACTAGAAGCATCAATATCAATTACTTTGAGTTCATCCAAAACATAGAATTCTACGAATATACGACCTATCCCAATCACGTTCTGAGTACGATGGTCCCGTATAAGACAAACAGAAGAAGAAAATAAGACCCAATGACCAGATTTACACAATTGGCTAACCGAAACAAGATTCAATGCAGGATTTGGAACGTAGTGAATAAGAGTAACCTCAAACCACCCGTCTACTCTTTCTTTAACGTCCGAATTGTCTCCCCTACTACTGGAAAAAGAAACCATACGATTTAATGGTCTACCCCTGCGGATAGTACAGGACGGCCTGCTGTTCCTATCTTGATAATCCAAGAAGACGGTTCTCTTAATAGATGGACCTCCGACAAGTCCAACTGCAACCTCGATCTCTTGGTTTTCAAATCCATAAGTAGTCAAAGCGTATTTAAATACAAAGTAAGCACCATAGAGAGTTTCTGCAGATAGTATTTGGGTATTAATTGTTCCACGAATTTCCAACCAGCACACATTAAGGAGCTCCGCAATATCTGGAAGCCTGTTTACATGTATATCAACATCACATACTCGAATCAAATATAAATTAAGCACAAGACTTAGAATTTCAATAAGAGAAACACACCTAGATCCCGGAACGGAAATCCAATCCCAGTACAAAGGATTGTCGACCCAAATAATAGTCAAATCTCTAGGGGACAACATGTAGCACTTCTTTCCAGTCTTTTTCTCCATTGATAGACTCTAAAATATATAAACACAATATCGAATAACTAATTAACAAAAAAGTAGGGAGAAACCTACTTAAAAGAATAAAACCTTAAATAAAAACCATACCTTCTTGCCTTCTTCGATCATGATGGGTTGATCGCAGATATTAAGATAAAGCACTTTTTTCGGCCAATCAACAGTAATAGGTGAGACAAGAGTGCGATAATCAGGTGGCAGAAACCTCTCCCAAGCAGCATTTGAGTCGGCGGCCGATTTGAAAGACTTAAAAACCAAAGAAAGTCTAACTGAAAGAGATAACTTTAGCGATGCAATCCTCGGGTATGATATTAAAATATGATGCTGCTACACCGCTCCCTTCTCCGTCGTCAGGCTCTTGCTCTGCTTCCATGGAGGTTGTTGTTTGTTTAGTAGTTGTTATCCTTTGTGATGAGTATCCTACTTCTTTAATAGAGAAACTCATTTGATTTGTTGGTACGTACTCGGTCCTCTAAACTCCGCCACGAGTCATGTCCTAATATATATGAGTGCAATTAGTAATTTTTATTTTATTTCCTCGTATATACTTATCTTTTTCTTATGCATTCGATATTATTATAAATTATTGTTTGCGAAAGTAGAAGAAAATATTAAATATTTCGTATTCTAAGATGAGAGAGTATTTTACTTCAATTATCTTTATGTATTGAATGCATTTCTTTTTATAATAAAAAATTTATATAAAAATTTATATAAAACAATTATAAAATTATTAAGAAACATTTACTATTTCTCTTGGTAGCCCTATATTTTTCTTAAAGCTAGACTATAGTAATAGTGAGACGCGGTTTTGTTTAAATAAGACTTTCAATGTATTTTTTTTATAAATTTAAATTGTCTAAATACTCCTACCTATACCTATCAAAAACTCTAATTTCAACCTATGAAGGAAAAAGAATAATTAAACAATAATTTATTAGAAGTAAAATATCATAAAGGAAGTAAAATAATATATCCTTAGTATCTAGTAAGATTTGAACTCTTGATCTCTAATATATTTGAAGATCTTTGCCACCATACTAAATTTATTTCATTAATTTAGGGTTATCCCGGGCATACTCATATCCCCTCACACATAAGTCCATACGAGTCCATACGAGTCCACGATATCAAACTTTTGGTCGAAACTGAATTTTAGGGTTATGATAATAAAATTGATAATGGGATGATTTATGCTGAAACAACTAAATATGACCGAAAAACTACCTGCAACAACAACAAAATTTCTAAGTGGATTCTCAAAAAGAGTTTCATTAAAAAACATGGAAAATCAGTTACAAAATTTCAGATTTCTAGTTTGATTTAAGGTTCCTGTAAAGAAATGTTTTGATTTTAAGAGGTAGTTTAGAAAAATCAGTTGTAAAGTCGTATTATTTTAGTTGGTTTTAGGATTCTTGTCATGAGAGCTTCTAATTAAAATTTAAAGCTCTAGTTTAGAACCATTTTTCATATATTAATATTATTTTCTCACGATTGGTGTAATTTTTGGGTAAATCAAGATCGTTATCTTGATTAAACCAGAACGTTTATAATTGATCAATGAAAGTTTGCTGCATTTTTGGTGAATTTGTTGGTTGGTTATTGAGAATTTTTTTGGAAACTTTTATTGTTTGATTGACGCTATTGGTTGTCTAGTCAGAATACTTAATGTAACGCGATCACATTCATGATAAAACAATGACAAAGATTCATGTAACCGGGTTTCATATTATGATGTTAGCATCATATTAATACGAGGAATAAAAGATATAGTCTAAACTGATATATTATGTAAGTAAATATTTATTAAGTGCTTAAACAAGATATCTGAAGTCGGGAACATAAACTTGACACTAGTGGTAGCAACAAGAAAAAATACGATCATATTTCCAAGCTCATTTCAATATTATCCGAACAACATCGTTAAATATTAAAAGAGTTTCAGCGACAAATGACATTTTTTTAGCAGATAGATTTTGAGTTGGTTCCTACGGCGGAAAATATCGAAGCAGATGCTTAACATTTTTTTTCATGCACAAATACAGAAGAGTGACTAATTTTGTAGTATAAGTTTATTACTACCCGATCAAAAGTAGGGGTTATGGTTATTGAGAAGTAAGAAGAAGCGGATGACTAGATGACTCTTAAAAACCTAATTGAATGTACATTTCTAGAGAGCAAGGTCGTAGCCATTAAGCTCAAGATGAAAGCATCATAGTTCCTTTTACTTATATGGAGACTATAGAAAAGAGGTTCGACAAAACTACTATTATGGAAGATTTGAAATTGCCGATCTAGGGAAACTATTGGCCAACGATCATGGAAGATGTGAAATTGCATTTAATATTCTAGTCACCCCATATAATTCTTTCATAGGTCTTGGGGGTCCATCACTGCTAAATTAGTCAATCATAATGGGTCTGCTTCAATTTTGTTTTTTCACTTACCATGTGGTTGATGAATTTTCTGAATAGTATGCCAAATGTACAATTCTATGCGGCTAAAAAGTACGGATAGTCCCCCATGTTTACCACTTGTATCAATATAGTCTCTTTCGTTCAGTTCTGCATAAAAGTCATCCCCTTCGTTTTAAACATTTGCACAATTAGTCCCTCCGCATATTCTGGGGGACCAAAAGTGATACAAAACTTAGAATTTAAGTGCCACGTGTCAGTTTTTAAATGGTTTATATGTGCGGGGGGACTATATTTGCAAATTTTTAAAACGAAGGGGATGATTTTTATACAGAAGTAAACGAAAGGAACTATGTTGATAGGGGACTAACAGTATTTTTTACCCATTCTATGTATTTAACTTTAGGTTTACCTTCCTAAGTTTTTGAACGTCTCGGCTAAATCTACTATGTGTTTGATGTCCTCTGCTTTTGTAACTAACATGACATCTATGTATGCCTTTAAGTTTTTTTCTAATTGATATGCAAGATCTTGTTTATGAAGATTTGGTATATTGACCCTAAATATTTTAAACCAAGTGACATGACCTTGAAACAATTGAGGCATCTTTATGTCATAAAAAAAATTATATTCTTGGTTTCATCAAGCATATGGATTTGATTATAGTCGGAGTACACGTCCATGAAATTTAAAATTTTATTTCTTAAAGTAGCGTTTACCAACTGATTGGGGATACAAAAACATTTCCTTCACTCAAGCTCTATCTGCGCATATTCTTCAGTTTCCATTCTTCTTCGTGACTAGGATCTTTGACGTATATCTGTTAAGAACCATAAAACTATGCTTTATAAACCATATTATCCATTCTCATATTGTCTATCATTCTCTTTCATTATCCTATTGATTCCTCTATCACCTAGATTTTCGATGCAAACATAAGGCTTATATCAGTGAATACTCCATCGACTGATGTGTTTTATTTCATTTAGTCCATAAATTTCAAATTAATTGGTGAGGGTCCATTGACTTGGAAAAATCTTTAAATGTAGTCCCCGACTTGCAAACTCTATAAATTTAGTCCATCGATTTGGAAAAATCTATAAACTTGGTATGTGGTGAGTAGTCTTTTTCATGGTTCCAGAGACTAAATTTATAGCTTTTTCCAAGTTAAGGGATTAAATTTATTGATTTATAAGTCAATGACTAAATTTATAAATTTTGTCAAGTCTAGGGACCCTCACCGGTAATTTTGAATCAATGGACTAAATAAATTAGAACGGGATAACGATGGACATTCACAAATTAAACCTAAAAATAATAACAAGTGTGCAAGATCATCATTGTATACTTAAAATATATATTTAGATATTACAATTAGTATCAGTATCATACGTTTGGCAATTATGAATATTGTTTTACTATATTTTTATTTTTTCTAAAATCTATTCATTTTTATAATACTAATTTTTGGAAATAAAATAAAAATTAAAATTTAATTTTTTTATGAGATAAATTGATATTGGAAATGCACAACGGAAAATCTAATTGATTGACTTAGACACATATGTATAGGTTTTGATTTTAGATTTTATTTAATGTTTATATTGTCTCATAATGCATGATTAAATAATTGGGTCACATTTTTTTAGAATTAGAGAACCCATTATTTCAATAAAGAAAAATGGGATTTTCGATTCTAAAAAAATTAAATGGTTTCTACTGCAAAGGATTCGTTACCACAATAATATTTCTACACCATTGTTGCAATGTTAGCTCACTGGTTATGACCATATTTTCAATTAGTTTTATAGTATTTTAATGTATATATGTTTTTTCCCAAAATCCTGTTGAGACCTCCATCAAACTTGTTAAAATATTAATTATAGTAATTACTTTTAAAATCATTTCATATTATAGCTATTATGAAGTGTATATTGTGTTAGATAATTTAGGATATATTTTTATGTTGCTCCATTATGTATGTTTTGATGTAAGAATGTAGGATTATAAGTGTATAGCCTTCAAGATAAGAGGTTATTATCCATTATTTTTATGTCCATGCATTGTTTGTTTTTAATTTTAGAGTTCAAATTTGAATGACAGTAGTATTGCTTAAGATATCTGGACACTTTAAGAGATATTTTAGTTCTTGGAAACTACTTCTGATATTCAGGGTGCTATGAAAAAGAAACATAAAGGTTTCTTTCAGTTACATAGGCCATTGTGCGATATAATTTGCATATGGGTAATTTATATGTTTATTATTTAAAATAAACATAAATGTTTTTACAAATTGGATACTTATGCATAATTAAACTTCAGTGTTGAATGGATTTGGTTACATATGTCGTAAGCAATCATGATCGGCCTGAAGGAAGGTTTGGGTGTTGACATGTGTGGTTACAAACCAAAATTATTTATTTTAAAGAGTTGTGGTCGCGAACAAACTTAATGAATTTCCCAAAAGGTATCTGGTTCGATTTATTTTAAATTGCATAAAGTTTCGCATACTAATAAGGTTAAATATATAAGTTTGATTTCATCTAAAACATGGGATAAGTTTAGAAGGGTTTGAGAGGTTTAAAATTTGGTTCGATAAAGAATGTTGCTTTGTAACATTTGGTTTGCTCCTCATTACAATTTAATATAAAATTTTAGTAGAAAATAATCAATTAATATATATGCAACCATTATAGTCTCTCTTCATTTAGAAGAGACATTAAATTAATAAATATAAGTAATGGTGAAATATTTATATATATATAATTGTGATTATGAATAGGAAAGTTAAAACCTCAGACTATTAAGTATACTTTTGTCACAAATATTCATGTTACACCTCTTGGGATGAGGTTGACAATATAATTATTTAAGGTACTTTAAATACCTTTCAATATCTTGACTATTTATACATGTGTTTCGATAAATCAAGAGGTAATTTACCAAAATAAAGGACACGAGGCACATACAAATCCATAAAAATGTTAATACAAATTCAAGAAAATATCTATAATTTTTTCATATGTAAACATGGTAAAGATAATATACATTGTTATATTACATTTATAAGTTCAAATACTTTAATCCTGAATTATGGTACAATATTTAGGTAAAATAATTAATTTTTTCATATCTGACCTTAGTGATTTCCACAAACGGTGGTATGGTAGTTTATTGAACAATGTTATAATATATTTTTTTTAGTTCAAATACGAATTTGTTTTTTATTATGTCAATTCATTGTGAATTAGTTAATAAAATTTGTACATTAAACCTTAAACTTAACAAATACTCGATTTACTAGATTTGTACGTTGTGGGATATCTAGTACAAGCAAAGTCTGATGGGTTTAACAATTTAGAACACGTGTATGATACAATAATAAAAATATCAATCAAGCATGGATTCTATTCTATAGCAGTCTATCTTAGGAAAACACTACCTGATTTTGATTTAAGAAACATATAATAATTTTGAGGATATTTTGTTTACAAGAATTAGTTAGTGAATAATTTTGATTATACAGAAGAATCATAATTGATTCATTTGGATTCAAATGATAATAATTTGATCTTTCATAATCAATCATCTTATAACCATAAGAATGATAAATTCCATTAAAGTTGATATCAAAATCTCGGCTTAATAATAAATAGTTAAAGTTATTCATCAAGAACAAACACAAAATCCTCAAATCATTGTGAAACTAAAGTTGGTGTAGTAGCTTACAAAGATTCACAAGTTGGGAGAGATAAAATATCGTGTATTCCATTTAGGCTAAGTATTTGTATTAAAATTTTGTAAAAGAACATTGACATTTCTGTTATGCAGCGAAAAAATAAAATTTAAGTTTCTTTAACGTCATAAGGAGTTTTACAAGAACATTGAGAATTTAATTTAAACTTCTAAAGCATCCCATTGGAAGGTTTTATTTGTTATCCAAAGAAAATAGACTAGCTAGTTTCAAAATATTTGAACTATCCTTAACTAAAAGATAATATGATAAGATACATAAGGTTTTACACCAGATAGATTTATCTCATATGAAAATATTAATCTTTTTAAAAAAAACTTTTATTTTAGTCATGTGAATGTTTATTTCAAGATAATAATGGTACAATTTGCACACTTAATCATTAAGCTTCGTACTTCATCATTAAATTTTGTTAAGTAAATATTAATATCATGTATCTTTTAATAAAAATATTAAGAAAACTATTATATATTATCACTCAAGGTATCTATTAATTAGGTATGACAGGTTACAAAATTTAATCCTCCCAAAATAAGTTTAACATGTTTGTAACAATCATATACAAATTCTATAAAGTCAACGATTTGTATGAATTAGAAATTTGTTTATGAAATTTTAGTTTAAGTGTCTAATTAGTAATGTTACAAAACATATCGGATTTCTAATATCTTTTTTATTATTAACTTAGTAGAATATTATCAACTTCGCAATTTTAATAAGAGTGGATTGAGATTTAAGATCACATATGGTTAACATATTTATTTCCATAAATTATTATGTCACGTTGCACGCCACCAAGTAATTTCTAATGAATAAATTATGAATTAAATTTCTAGATGAGGCATTTTATGTGTCAAGAACCAATATTTATAAAGATTACTCGTGATATTTTTATGGATTTATTAAAAATACATACATTAATAGCATGTTAAAATATTATGCAGTTAAAATGACAAACCTTTAGTTTGCTTCAGGTAAAATGAGACAGGTTTTATGAGTCAATATTTCAAGAATAATTCAGACATTTAGGAGATACTAAATGATTTAACATGTTTTAGCAGTACAGAAAATCAAAATTTTGCTGCAACATGAATATCAAGTTAACAATTGATTAAACAAATTCAATAAACTCGAAGAATGGAGAGAGAAGAAAAAATAATAACCAAGTGAGAACATGAACGATATAATGTGGTATTTTATGCCCAAATGTAGGATTTAATTTTAATCGTCGATCTTTTTCATTTTCTGTTCGATTAGTTTTCATAATTTATGGATTTGATCTAAAGAAGCGTGGAGGAAAGAAGGATTGCAGAAGTTGAAGAGGGTGCACTTGCATGCTTACAAGATGTAACTTTGCAACATGATGTAGCCCAAAAAGTCCAAACAAAAGACTTATTAATTTTATTTTATTTTATTCAAATATCTTATGTATTTAAATCAAATCTAATTATATTAAGATTTGATTTTATTATATTTTATTTTATTTTAAAATATTTATTTTATTTCCTTGTATTATAATTTAGGGTTTTGAGAAGCTCTTATATAAAGCCTCATATGCCTTAAGTTATTTTAAGTTTTTGGAATAATAGATTTTTTTATCTCTGAAAATTTCACTCTTTCTTACCCTTAGATTAGGGTTGCATCATGTTACCCTTGAATTCGGGTTTCATCTATCGTTGCTTCTTCTTCTAATTCCGCTGCGTCGTCAGTTTGGTATCAGAGCCTCAGTTCCTGCTACGGGTCAAGCATGATTCTGAATCTTGATTTCATCTGATTCAAGGTCTAAAGGAGAGAACAACATACGGCCATGAAGATCTCAAAGATCGTTTGGTATGCGGGAGACACACTAGGCGTTTCAATGACGATCATATTGACCGGTTACTGAGGGAGTTTAAATTGGCTACCAATCGTCGAATCAAGGTAAAAATTGCTTATCGAGATGCTGTCTCAGACTATGAAGAGGTTTTCAAAACCATTGAAAAGGTTTTCGAAACTATTTTTTTCCTTCAACTAGATGGCTTCAATGTTACTTTGGATAAGGAACACTCGAGAAGAATTTATCTGATTCTGATAAGGTCAACAATTATAATTCCCAATATAACGATTGAATAAAATAAAATAAATAATTTAGGTTCTTGATGGTGATGGTGCTGTGAATTCGAGGACGAATTCTTGTCAACCATGAGAGGATGATGTAGCCCAAAATGTCCAAACAAAAGACTTATTAATTTTATTTTATTTTATTCAAATATCTTATGTATTTAAATCAAATCTAATTATATTAAGATTTGATTTGATTTTATTATATTTTATTTTAAAATATTTATTTTATTTCCTTGTATTATAATTTAGGGTTTTGAGAAGCTCTTATATAAATGCCTTTAAGTTATTTTAAGTTTTTGGAATAATAGATTTTTTTATCTCTCAAAATTTCACTCTTTGTTACCCTTAGATTAGGGTTGCATCATGTTACCCTTGAATTCGAGTTTCATCTATCGTTGCTTCTTCTTCTAATTCCGCTACGTCATCACAACACATGTAACCTTTTGTTAGCCACTCGTATTTTCACCTAACACAAACAATCTCTCTAACTTAAAAAACTGTGACCATTTGCCAACAAAAATAAATTATAAATACAAGACCACCGCAAAATTATGTGTCCATGTATATCCACTAGGGTATAAATTTTTCTATAATAAATTGAGTGAACCTTGACTGACTATAGAGCATAACATACTATTTTTTAACTTTTGAGCCTTGACCTAAGTCTTCGTTAAGGACTAAGGGGCTACATAATACATTCTAAACTTAGTTTAAAAATAAAAATCAAATTAAGATACTCGACATTAAAGGAATTAAATAATAATAATAATAAATTGGTATAGTCTTTCCTCACACTTTACGAAGGTTTAGTGATGTTGTTTGAATACCTTCATAACAACCTAGGTTAAAACATATTCCCAACTATATAAAGAAGTTAAAATAATAACAACACTTTAAATGACATAGTATTCCTTACTTCATCATTTACGAAGAACTATTGGGCTAGACAACTACACTCAACTAAGAGTTGACGCATTATGAGGCTATTAGTATAAAAACGTAAGTTAGTAAATAACGTATCCATGAACCAAACTTGAGACCGCTCTAGTGATAGTTCGTCTAGGATAAGTTAGAATAACTAGACTTTAAGAGTCTAAAGAGTCTAGCGGAAAACAACTAACATTGAAAATCTATGTAAAAAAAAAGGTTCAGATGAGAAGATAAAACTATTGGAAATATCATGATCAAACGAAACCTCAAGCGAACATCAAGATATGCTTCATCGAAGACAATAGATGCTACAACCAAGATAAGGAGATGCTTCAACCAATGTCATATATTTCGGATAAGTCAAACCAGTACTTTCTTGTTACTCATACGAAAACTAATACTGATAAAGGTGTAAATAGTCTGATCCGCCTATATTATTTCATCAACGATTGAAACACTTCGAACCCAAAAATATAATAAAATATATACTAAAAATATAATATCTAAATAGTTAAAAAACACTAAATAGTTCTAATATTAAAACTACAAACTTTAGAAATTTAAATATAACAACCATTGATATAATATTTGTTAATTTATTTTTCATATCACAACTTTATCATTAATTAAAAAAAATTATTTCAATTTTAATACCAATCATTAATCAAGTGGAATTAAAATTATAAAAATTTAGTTATTTAAAAGTTTTGATTCAAAATTTATGATAAAAACTATTTATTTTTTAAAGTTGTAATTGGATATTTTTAAGAGATTTGCTATTGAACGGACAAAAGATGGTCATATGTGTTTTTCAAAATAAATTTTGAGTACAATTTTGAAGTGTCAAATATATTTAAACAGTAATTATATAAAATGTAATTAAATAATGTGTAACTTTTCTTTTAAGTAATAGTATATAGTCGTAAAAAATCAAGGATGTTTCACTTGTTTTATTTAGTTATAGCAATTATGGAAGAATAATTTTGCTACGCTTAGAAACAGTATAAGTATTTAAAATAAAACATTTTTTTTGTTAGTCTTTAGCAATTCAATATAGAACAACTATATATAAAACATAATTTATGGTATTTATTTTTATATAATAAGAATGCTGGATGAGTATAAGCTAAACATATTTTAAATTTCAAGACACATTATGGATATACGACAAATAAATTTTTAATAAAGTATTATTTTAAAATAATATTTTATATAAAGTTATTTTCATTTTAAATATCATATATAAAAACTTAGATAAGTTTTTATGCAAACATATATTTATACTACGTATGTCTTTGATATTAACTTATTTTATTTTGTTCATAATAATTTTTTCTTTTACTCAAGAGACAAAATAACGAATATTTATATAAGGATGTAGTGAAATTTCATGAAATAAGAGCGTTCGTGTCAGTTCCAAAAGAAATGTATGTGTTTCTAATTATCTTAAACTAGAACGTGTCATCGAATTCTTTTGACGCGTCACGGGTATATAACAAGTTTATTTCAAGAAACGTGTATCAGTAATTCATCTAACTTTAAGATAGTATTATATTCAAAGTTGTGTTGCCAGGTCGATTATCATCTGACGATGTACTGTAGTTCTTTTGAGGCACGTGTCCTTAAGCAGCTAAATATGAAATGTGGCATCAATTTGTTGCTCATATATATGGTTTAATTTCAATATTTTTTTTTAATACCGAACTGTATTTAAAGGTGAGTTAAATTAACTTTTATTACAATTTAATATTTTAATTATCAATACTATCTATCTAACAAATATCCACCGATTATGCTTTTATTTTAAAAAAAAAGGAATATTTTAGTTAAATAGTGTAACTTTAAAACTATGTTCTCCTTTTCTTTTTAATAGCACGATTCACTTTTTTATACATATCAAGTTCAAGAACATAGTTTCTTTTAATTCGATGAATAAATACGAAGATTTTTATAGTTTTTTTTCAAATTCGTATTTAGTTACCGTCTGAATAAGTTTTCATTTTTTTTTTTAATTAGTTATAAATTTGAGATTTTTTATTTGTTTTAGTTATGAATTATTTGTTGGTTGTGGAATTTTTGGAAAATTGACTTTGTTGTTTGTAAAGATGTTATAAGAAGACGCGAGACATATGTTTAGATTTTTGTAAGAAGATGCGAAAAGTTACGTACATTAGACACGAGACTTGTATAGTTACGATATGTCTCGCATGCGAGACAAATATGCAATATGCAAGACCTGCGCATGCATCATAATGTTTATAGATGCGAGACCATAATAGGTAGATGTGATAGTATAACACGTATTGTATGATAGATGTGAGACTTGCGCATGAATCATAGATGAGAGACCTTCCTTACACGAGACATTCCCATATACTATCATTTTGATACATGCGAGACTATAATAGGTAATATATGAAATATACGAGACATGTGCATGTATCATAGATGCTAGACCTCTCTATGCTTCTGACTGAGAGATGCGAGACACATTTGGTATAATATTGATAAATGTCACACCAGATTATATCGTATGCAAGACACAATTCTTAAAGTAAGTTCACGACAGATTAAATACGAGTTAGGGTGCTAAAGTTGAATAGCGCAAGAACAGTGTATTTTTCAGTGAGAGATGCGAGATCATATTACTTTTAGAATTCTATACTTGTTACTAGTTTTTTAACTGTACAATACAGGTAAGAAATGTTTATACCTCGAGTGTGCATTTGTAAATAGAATGATCAAACAGTATTCGTTCCTCTTATTGAGTTTGAATACTTTGAAAGTATTTTAAGGTATGTTGAAAGTAGATGTAATGTGTTGGTTAAAGATAATTACAGTATGACCTACTGTTGCAGTGATAATACGAATTTTTTATTTACGAATGCTACCGATTATATGGGTTTGTTGGGTTTGCTATCGGTGCTTGATGTGTTAGTGTTGATATAGAATAATATGTGGTTGATCTGTTTGATGAAGAAACATATAGAGAGTCTAGTTTATGTTATTTACGGCCACAAATAATGACTTAATTAGTGGGGAAAGTATTTTTGGTTTAAGTTATTATGTTCATAAGAAAAAACAACTTGCTATTATTGGTTGTGTTGATGCGGTTACGAGTGTTGGACAAGTTTTTTTTATCAAGGTATGCTTTAGATCATGGTTTTTGTTTATAATATATGCATAATTCTAGATCTAAAATAACTGTTTATTACGAAAATAAAGTCTCACTCGATATTAATGGATACTTTATGCATGACTTTACTTGTCCTCAGACTTCATTGTCATTAAGTGGGTTGTTGAGTTGCATACTTGTGGCACTAGTTTTAGGATATATTTGGAATCCGAATTTATTGCTAAAGAGATTCATGACTATTTTAGCTAAAAAAATGACTTTACAACAACGAGTCTAAAATCATTTGTCAAAGAGGAATGTAGTTTAAATATTTTATATCGTCTCTCATGAAATTATTTAGTTTTAAAGAATGTGCTCATGCTCAACGATATATATATTTAATAAAAAAATTGAACTGTTTATTAGTGAATGAGGTCAAAAAATTATTACCTTTCTCGTTAATTCATCTTGGGACAAATATTCCCAAACATTATTTAAAAGAAAATAATATGATGATATGACATCTTCGTCGTTCGAATATTTTAACCATAAAATCAAATATCTATGTAGTCTACCTATTATGAAATTAGTTGACAAGATTAAAGTCTTGCTAATGAGTCAAATTTCATAATTTTATGCGGAGGGCTTATGTTAGAGCTGTAAATTATGCGGAGGGCTTATGTTAAAAATAATTTTAAAAAAGACTTCAATCTTATTAATTAATTTTTTTCCTCCCAATTTGAAAAGACAAGTTGAAAGGTAAAAAAAATATTTTAATTAGAGGACAAATAACAATCGAGTATATAAAGTATAACCATTGTTCAAAGTGCGGGCATAATAAGTACCCTTACGAAAACATGTTTTAAATATTTGGAATTTACCTTTTATGTTTTGTAGTTTTAATTTTATACTTTTATTTGAAGAATTTTAGAACACTGTAATTTTCATGTTATAAAATACTTGTTACTATAATTTTAAGATCTTTGTTATTGTAAGGTTATGACTAAATGCGAGACCCTCTTTATTATTATGGCAAGACTATCTTTAGTATTATAGAGAAATGCGATATTAATTTTGTCACTATTGGTGAGGTTTATTTTGTATTTAGGGTAATTTTGTAAAGTTTTTTAGAAAGTATGTAGAGTATTAAATGTTTTGGCTGTTTACTAGTGAGAGATTTGGGCCGGATAGTTGTATTAAATGTTCATTACCCTCATTAATGAAAGTGTTTGGGGTATTTATATCCTTAATTAAGGACCCATGGGCTTTTTGGTCAAGTTATGGAACCGGGTCAAGTTTAAGGACCCATTTTACTTATTAAGCTGATTAACACATAGCTTAGTCAAAAAGTGTTTAGTTATTTCTTTACTTTTGTCATGTCCGGATAGTTCAATGGAAAGTTAAGTATGAATTGCCTTTGTTCGGATAACACAAGGGGTTGTGACTGAATAATCTGAACTCATCAGTAGCCCCTTTTTTAGGCTTTGTCAAAAAAATTCGACAGGACTAAAAAATTTACTTAGTTAGTAATGACGTTTTCCAACCCGTTTGTGTATCTAGCTTGAAGTTTGTCCGAACTGACTTTTTCCCAGAATAATAAGAGTCTTTCTTTGGATCATGGGACACGTGTCACAATCTGATTCGACCTACCAGCCGTTTTTACCTTGATTGGCGCTCCCACTAAACCTAGAAAGTAGCCTATGCATTTAATTTTTCCCACGTCTACGCCATCTTTAATCATTGCAAAATATCTTCATCTCCTCCTAGGTATCAGTTACCTTTTTTTCACCAATATATAAATCCCCATTTTTTTTTCACTGTTACATTGTCTTCATCACTCAAAAAGCCTTTAGAGAGTTTTCTACCCTTTCTTCCAAATTTGTCCTTGGATAGTTTTATGTTCACGGCTAGAAACGTTCTTGTAAAAGGCGGCTGGTTGAACCTGTCTGAGTTAGAGAAAGCAAGGAAAGTCGAAAGGGAGAAACGTATCGTTGTTGGTCTCCTGGTCTCCCCAAGCAAAAAGTTTGGTGAACCACCCCAGGAAACTGACTAAGGGTCATCCTCCACCAGAAACCCAAAGCCTAAACAGCTGTTCAAATCAAGCCTCTTACCAATTCCATCAAGTTCTTCAGTTCATGAGTCCCAACCCTCCGCTCAGGAAAAATCAGTATCGAGTGTTAGGAAACCCTCCCCTTTCATAGCCATGGGCTCAGACATTGAAAATTCCCCAAAAAAATCAACTACATGCCAGACAACTCGTTTGGTGAAGGCCCAAGCAACTGTCTCACTGTCAAAACCCTCCAAACCGGAGGCCTCTAAAGTAATATCCAAGGATAAATCCTTTGGATCAGAGGTGCTCTTTAAGAGCCCCACAAGATAAGCCCTCCAGATCAGAGGCATCAAAAGTAGCCTCTCAAGAGAAGTCCTCTGTAGCTCAGCCTCAACCGGATATTAGGCATTTGGAAACAACTGGCGCTCATCCATCCGGACAACCTTTGGTGTTAGAAACTGTTCCCCTCCCATCTAAAACTACTGAGAGACCTTCCACACTGATGGAAGAAGTGATGGAGGACAGCATCGAAGAGGCCCCCTTCGAAACTGAAGCCTCAAGACAGACTGGGGATGCTGCCTCTGATAGAATAGGCAAAGGAAAAGTAAAGGTTGGTGTAGCTCATCTGGATCTCCCAGAATGCTTGGAGGGCAAGGTAGGGCCGTTAACGTTAAATATTTGTTGGTCATGCAGAACATAAATTATGTATATACTTATACTGCCGAGCTGGGCCTGATCCGGACAAAGTGGGGGATCCTAGAGTCAGTGAAGGTGAGGATACCTGTCACTCTGGAGACTCCGATGGATTCCAAACTTAATGAAAGGGTCATCTTCACCGAACTATTCAACTGGGGGCTCAGGTTCTCCTTAGACCCAGAGATTGTCAGCTACTTCCACCTGCTAAAGCTTTGCCCAAGCCAATTAAGTCCAAATGCTTGGTACTCCCTCATTGCTTGCATAATGGCATCGACGCTGTCCAAAATCCCTCTCCCTATGGAGCAATTTGTTGTTGTGGCAAGTTTGTGCAAGAATCACCACATCCCATTCTACCACCACAACATGGGACCTAACTTTAAAGTGGTAGACGACTTACTAGAATCAGAGAAGAATTGGAAAACTCAATTCTTATTTATCAGTGGGTCGTGGGAAAATGGGAGGAAGATCAAAGCCAAAACAAACCCTAGTATCCTAACTAGTAGATGGAAGAGTATGGATAAGCTCTTCAATTTGTTTTTCATGTTCTTCTCTTCACTTCACAATTATCCCACTCCTGAATTATTCATTACTTCTTTATCAGTGTTGCCGAAGGAGTATACCGGATATCTGGTCGAGTGGCAGACTACATGTGCCAAACTGAATGCATGGGCTGCACAACGTTGGAGGAATGCTTTCCACAACTGCTTTACCTCAGGTAATATGGTGAGATCCCATCTGTAGAATACCACAGGTCGGAGAGATCTTACATGGGAGGAATTGACCACACCCCCTCCTCCAGGCGTCATCCTCAAACATACAGAAGAGAAAGATGGTAAACTAGTCTTGCCCTCTACAACCAAGGCTCCCAGCAAGATGAAAAGAAAGAAGAAGAGAACTGCAACAGAAGCAGTTCAGGCTGCCACAGAGGAGACCGGTTTGGGGAACCAAGAAAGGATTGATGTTGCCTTGCTCAAGGTAGTTGAAGATGAGATTGTTAAGGAGGTAGGAGAACCAAAAAATACACCAAAGCCTCCCAAGAAGGACCGAAAAAAGGGAGCAAGCAGTGACGAAAGGGATGCCAAGAAGAATAAGGTCACCTTAGGGGAAAAAATAACTCTTCGCCCTTCGGAGCTTCTACCTTTAACAGACCCAATTGAACCCACCTTGGCAGAGAAGATTCCCACTGGTCTGCAATCCGCAGAAGGTACCAGAGGACTGATTGAAGGAGTAGACATCAGTGCCTTCCAAGACATTGATCTTTACTACAACAACTCTGAGAAAGATGATTTCGCTGGCCCCTACTGTCCTTCAAGCTCTTCTAATATGGTGACTTATAACGAAAAGTCTTACACTGTCTCCAGAGAGAATGATGTGGTGGCTTATTCCCTCCTGGGTTATATTCAACCGGTGCTTGATCTGGAGAGGCAAGTGAAAAACCAGTCCACCCTTATCAACACCCTCAATACTGACAATGAGTCTCTGTCAACCAACCTCCTCAATGCTAATCAGAGCATAGAGGAATTGAAGAAAGATCTTGAAGTATTGAGGAAGGACCAAAAAGATCTATCGACCAAGCTGGCCACTTCAGAGAAGGCTAGTACTGAGCTTTAAACTAATTGCTCTGGTTTGGAACAAAATATTTCAACATTAAGGGAGGACCTGAAGACCAAAGATGGTGTCATCCAGACCTTGTCCGGTGAGAAGACTTCCCTAGAAGATGTCGTGTCTAAGCTAACCAAGGAGAAGGATGACTTGGAGAAACAGCACGAACAGAAAATTCAGGCCAGCATTGATAAATACACCAATGAGGTGATAGACTCCTTGGAAGCAAGGTATGCTGAGGTGAAGTCTGACATGGTGCTTCTTTTTCATGAAACGTTTCCAAAGAGGACCCTTGGTCCTCTATAGAAATAGGTGGAGTATGAAGTAATCTCGTTCCATACCATGGCTGCTGGTGACAAACACAACTATAACAGTGGAATAGACTCTACTACTGATGAAGAGGAAGGAACCGGTGAGATTTCAAGTGCCGAACTCAAAGGTCTCAGGAAAGGAGGTAATGCAGGAACATCCGAAGGGAATAAGCCCTAAGGTTTTAAATATCTTTTGTGTTTTCTTAATTTGTGAACTACTAAAGTCCTTGGATGGCCAAGGAATTTTTGTAATAGTATCCGGTTTGAGTCCAGACAAGTCTTTCAAAACGTTTAAATTCCTTAGATGGGCAAGGCATATTTTGTACTTTGGTAACTGATGCAGACAATTCGGTGAATTAACAGTTTGGAGCTCCGGTGTCAGTTTTTTACCCACATCACCTTGTTTCGAAGGAAACGACGTCACGAACGCAAGTCACCAGCTTCGCTCGTGAGCTATGGGCTTTTTTAGCCATTCGGGCTCATCTATCCTCTTTTTTTCGCAATTTTAATACTTTAGGCTATTTTTGTAATTTTCATATTTTTAGTTTTAGGGTTTTGCTTGAACTCTATATAAACCTATCTTCTATTCATTGTTAGGGGAATTGTTTTTGATTAATAAAAAAATTAGGGTTTTATCCCTTTAGGCTTCTCTGCGTTTCACTCTCCATCAGTAACGCTATCCGGTTTACACCCGGACAGGCTTATCTATCAAATTTTACTTTGTTTGATGCTTCCTTTCAATTTTAGTAGCTAAGGTTTAAAGAGCCCCAATTATTTCAAAAATATTTCAATTGAAAGTGTTTAATATCTCCGATGACATGTATTTAATGGTCATCATTCAACCAGATTAATCCGATCTGTCAAACATCCATAGCATTAAACCGAAGACTTGAAAAGAGTTATAGTCAAACCACATCGAATGTTTTAAGAAGGCATCATATTTTATTAAAAAATCGGACACCTCATTAAAACCTCTATGTGTCACCAAGGTAGGAAAGAATATGCCCCCTAATATTTACATTGACTTTAAGCAAGTGAATATTTACACAACTTTTATTCAAGATATAACCTGAGGTGTTCAATATTCCATGGGTGATTCAAAATTCTTCCAAATTTGTCTTAAATCCTATATGTCCCAGGCTTAAGCTTTTCGGAGACCTCATAAGGGCCTTCCCAGTTTGGAGCCAACTTGCCGAAAATCCGTTTTCAAAACTGCCACATCAAGCCTTGATAATGGGTTGTTCTAAGATGAGCTATAACCCTTCTTTCTTCTATTAAGTCCAACTGATCCCTATTTGCCACGTCATTTGCTTGTTCGGAATAGTTGTGGACCCTGCATGATGGTGGGGTTGCTTCTATAGGAGTAATTGCATTCATCCCATACACCAAGTAAAAATGAGATTCTTGAGTAGCAGCCCTAGGAGTAGTTTGGTACGCCCATAGCATTTCTTGCAAATAGCTTGGCCACTTTCCTGCAGTCCCTTCTAAATTCTTTTTTAAACCGGACAAAATGAACCTGTTTTCCACTTCAACTTGGCCATTCGCTTGTGGGTGGAAAGGAGAAGAAAAGCAATGTTGAATTCCCCTAGAGGCACAAAAACTCTCCATATCTTTGTTATCAAATTGTGACCCGTTATGTGCCACAGATGTTAGACAAGATAAATTTTATAACAGATTTTGAAGTGGTTCCTTCTAGGGGAGCTCCTTCTATCCACTTTGAAAAATAATCAATGGCTACAATAATAGTCCTGCACCCTCCGGACGCCATTGATAGAGGCCCAACTAAATCCAATCCCAAACGTGCAAAAGGTATTGGCTCAGAAATCGACTCCATAGGTAGCGCTGGGATATGAACTTCGTTACCATACCTTTGGCATGGATCACACTTGTTCACCAATTCCATAGCATCTGCCAATATTGATGGCCAATAGTATCCGGCCAATAATACCCTCCGGGTTAGAGTTCTATAACCATAGTGTGCTGATCCTTCCCCGTCATGTAGTTCAGATAAAACAGTTTGGAATTCTTCAGCCTTCAAACATCGCAGGGAGGTCTGCTGAAGGATTTTTTATACAACACTTCTCTTATGATAAAAAACCACGAGCCTTATGCTTAATTTTTCTAGCCACGGCTCTATCCGAAGTTAAAGCTCCATCAATGTATCGAAGGAGGGGAAATCTACAATTTTTAGGTTGAACTACTTGTATACTCAAACTTTCTTCTTCTTCTTCTTTGTTTTGGTCTGATTGTTTAGATGGGAATTCTTGTATATGAATCCAAGGTTAGGACTCAGAGTATGCTATGGTTGTTAAGGAATCTGCCAGCGTATATTCTGATCTAGGAATATGCTCATTAGCAAACATTTTTAAAGTTGGCTGCCACCTCTTTGAGAATGAATAAGTATTTGATCAGCTGTTCCTTCTTAGCCTCAGACTGACCTTGACCATGGTGGATAAGAAGGTGAGAATCACTCATCAATATCACTCTTTTAGCCCCGCATAGAAAAGCTAATTTAAGACCAACAATAACCGCTTCATATTTAGACTCATTGTTAGAGGCCCTGAAAGGAAAACATATAGCCTAGTATAGTTTATCGCCATATAGAGACGTTAAACAAATTCCAGCCCCATAACCCATTGTTCTAGATCCATCATATGTCCGGACAACCCACTCTTTTTTAGTTTTCTCCTCTGGAGCTTGTTTATAACTTCTGTTCGAATGAAACTCTACCAAGAAATTAGCAACAGATTGAGCTTGATAGCAGTTCGTGAGGCAAAATCAATGTCATAATCACCCAACTCCACTGCCCACTTGGTCATCCTGTTTGATATCTCTGCTTTCTGAAGAACATTCTTTAGTGGAAAAGATGTTTCGGACAATGATGGAATGAGACTGAAAGTACGGCCTCATTTTTCTGGAAGTAATCACTAAGGCTACTGCTAGCTTTTCAAGCTTTAGGTACCTCTTCTCAGCATCTATCAGACTCTTGCTGATGTAGTACACCGGACGAGGAAAATTGTCCACCTCTTTTACCAACACTTCACTTATAGCATATTCTGACACAGCCAAGTGTACATAAAGTGTTTCTCCTTTAACAGGCTTAAAAAGGGTTTTGGGTGAAGACAAATGCTTCTTTATTTCATCAAAATCCTGGCTGCATTGTGGAGACTTGTTGAAGTCTTTAGCACCTTTAAAGGTCTGAAAGAACGGGGCACATTTGTCTGAAGACCTTGAAATGAAACGATTTGAAGCAGCCAATCTTCCTGTCAACCTCTGTATTTCTTTAATATTTTAAGGGGTGCATTTTTAATAGAGCATCGAGCTAGTTCGGATCAGGCTGTATCCCTTTTTTACTTATTACATAACCCAAAATATTTCCAGACTGCACCCCTAACACACATTTTTCTGGACTCAAATTTAAATTAACCTTTGTCAAGTTGGCAAAAGTTTCTTGAAAATGAGTTAGGTGCAATTCTTCTTCTAATATTTTAACCATCATATCATTGATATATACTTCCATGTTTCTTCCAATCTGATCAGAATAAATGCTTTGTTCGCCAACCTCTGATAAGTAGCCCTATCATTTTTCAACCCAAAAGGCATCACCTTGTAACAATAGAGACCCCTATCTGTAACAAAGGTAGTGTGGTCTTGGTCCTTTAGATCCACCTGTATCTGGTTATACCCAGAGAAGGCATCCATGAAAGACAATAACTTGTTTCCAGATGTGGAGTCCACCAACTGATCTATCTGAGGGACTGAATAGAGATCTTTTGGGAAAGTTCTGTTGAGGTTAGTAAAATCGATACACATACGCCATTTCCCATTCATGTTCTTAACTAACACTGGGTTGGCAGTCCATAAAGGAACTGATAATCCTTTATGTGCCCCATCTTGGTAAGCCGGTCGACTTCTTGGACTATTACATCAGCTTTCTCCTTAGAAAAAACTCTCATTTTTTCACAATAGGTGCAACACCGCTCTGAATGGACAACTTATGTGATATAACACTTGCAAGCACCCCGGTAACATCAACATTATACCAAGCAAAAACATGTTGGTGATCTGCCAAAAAGGACAACAACTTTCCCTTCAACTCTGGTGCCATCTTGGAGCCAATTCTAACACTCTTTCCTTTAGCCAGAGAGTGGGTTTCAACTTTTTCAATTGGTATCAAAACACCAGGGGTCTCTCTGGGGTCATCAATTTCACCCTCACCCCTAGAAGGCCGTAATAACTGCTAATCTTTATTAGTCGGATTTCTCCCAAAGTTTTAGGAGCAAGTGCAGTTGCATAACATTCCCTTGCTATCTTTTGGCTACTCCGGACAACTCCCACTTGTTCTTGAACCGCATACTTCAAACATTGATGGACTGTTGAGGCTACATCATGCATCCTAGAGACCCAGGACCTCCCAAAAATTACATTGTAGCATGTGGGGCAGTCTACCACAACGAATAGTACCCTGACTAGTTTCTTGTAGGGCCCCTTTCCCAACATCATCTATTCCTCAAATTCCCCGATTACATCCGCAGAGCTCCCTGTAAAGCCCACGATAGTTCTGTTTGACCGTTGAATAACGGCCGGATTTTTCATCTGCTTATAAGAACTTAAAAAGAGTATGTTGGCTGAGCTACCAGTATCAATCAAAATCCATCTGATATTGTTACCCCCAATAGATGCTCCTTTCACCACAACATCCTCATGAGGCCCAACAATATCCCTTAGATCATCCTCATCAAAGACTATAAATAGAAAAGGAGTTTGGGATTGGTATGCAGACATGCCCCCAGACACCGTTTTGACCTATCCTGTTATGACCCCATCTTATTACGAGTTGGCTCAAGTTCTAAATACTCTGAATCCACATTAAGTCTTTCATGGATCACCATTGCCCCCTCCAGAGCCAATGTTCCTGCGTTGTTCGTAGGGCATGTTCGGGGAGCATTGTCATGCCTGTTCCCACTTTTCTTCTGACGTAGGCACCCAGCTTGCCTCTTTCACTGAGATTTTGCACCTCTTGCTTTAAAATGATGTAGTCTTCGGTGTTATGGCCAATATTATGATGATACTGGCAAACATAAGTATTACGAATTTCTTTGGGAGATTGAAGTGTTATTGGCTTCACGAAATGAACCTCATCTCTAGCCTTTCATAAATGGTTGCCACATTTTATTTTAACTCTGCAAACCACTCCGGTTGGACCCAAGGACCTCGTTTATTCCTGGACTGCTGGCTCTGAGCTGGATTTGGGTGGGATTGAGTCTGTTTGGCCCTGTTGGACCCCTGTCTGGTTTCCTTGGCCTTGTACCCGGACTGATTTTGGTTTGGAGCTGCTGGGGCAGACCTCACCTGTCTGTGTACCCTAGTATTTTTAGTTTCATCCACGTTGATTTTCTTTCCCACCTGGTTTAACAAACCACCCCAGGTCATGGCGTGCTTTCGTGTCACTGAATCAGCTAGATTTCCAGGGTTTAACCCTTGTCTCGGAGAAGCTATTGCTACTTGCTCAAAGAAATCAGCTAACCCGTTCTTGGTATTTACGAACCGACTTATATAGTATTTTAATGACTCATTTGGTTCTTGGGCACAATGGATGATAGTATCTCAATTGCCCTTAACCTCCTTACTCCCCCACAAACTGCCTTCGGAAGGCAACCTAAAATATGTCAAAGTTCCTGATACAACCCTAAGGCAAACTGTTGTACCATTTTAGAGCACTTCCTGTAAAAGATTGGGAGAAGGCTCTACATAGAAGTTTGTTATCGTCATCAAAATTCATTATGAAGTTCTTGAACTGCTCCAGATGATTGTCCGGATCTTTACTCCCATCATACTTCTCCAGTTTAGTACTACCAAATCTCTTGGGGAGGTTTCCGGACAGGATCTTGGCAGACAATGGTGATTGTCTCCAATTCCTGCTACGAATAAAAATTGTGTCTTCATTTGGTGTTGCAAAAATACCTGGTTCATCATGGAAACCAAAAGGATCAATTAGCACCTGATCTACATGCCTGTGACTATGGCTGTAAGATGACCATTTGCCCAAATTCCTTTTAAGTCGCCCATGCGTATCTCTCTTTCTTGAATACTTCTTAACTAGATTTTGTTTCTTCCTAGACCTCCCCTCATCACTGCTTGATAACAAAGACTCCTCAACCTCATCCTCGTTCGAAGAGCTACTAGAGGATTCAGAATCTGAGCTTTACACTGGCTTGGACTGGTGAGACTTCTTGGAACTGACATGGGTCTTTTTCGTACTTAAATGAGTCTTTGCTGATGAATCATTATCCCTTGGGTTGTCAGTATGGTGAATGCCTGACGCCTTTGACGTTTTCTTTAAATCCATCTTATCCTTTTTAATGGCCCTCAACGCTTATATTCAGCTCTCAACTTATCTCGTTCCTCGGTGGTGTATTTATTATTTTCCCCAACCACCTCCACCATAGGTGGTGGAATTGTTTGCTCGTTCGGATCCATCCAAACATGTCTTTTTGCTAGTTTGAATGCTAGATTCAGGCACCTTGTTCTCCCACTGTGGTCGCCAATTGGGTGAGGTTTATTTTGTATTGAGGGTAATTTTGTAAAGTATTTTAGAAACTATGTAGAGTATTAAATGTTTTGGGTGTTTAGTAGTGAGATATGTTAGCTGCCTAGTTGTATTAAATGTTCATTACCCTCATTAATGAAAATGGTTGAGGTATTTATACCCTTAATTAAGGACCCATGGGCTTTCGGGTCAAGTTATGGAACCGGGTCAAGTTTAAGGACCCATTTTACTTATTAAGCTAATTAGCACATAACTTAGTTAAAAAGTGTTTAATTATTTCTTTACTTTTGTTCGGTTCGGATAGTTTAGTGGCAAGTTACGTCCGGATTTCCCTTGTTTGGATTGGTGTGGATTATTTGTGTCTTATGGTCATTTTGGCCGGGTGTTTTGTGATGTTTCAAAGGTATTTAATGTTTAAGTGGTTTGTAGTGAGAGATTTGAGCTGTCTGGTTATATTAAATGTTCATTACCCTCATTAATGAAAGTGGTTGGGTATTTATACCCTTAATTATGGGCCACATGGGCTTTCAAATACTTATTGAAACCGGGTCGAGTTCAAAAACTCATTAGTTTAATAAGCAGATTAGCAATTAGCTTAATCAAGAAGTGATTAGCTTTTAATACTTTAGTCCTGTTCAGATGGTTCAGTGGGTGGTTTTTGTCTGAATTGTCTCTATCAGGTTTCTACAGTGAACGGTGAAAATATCCGGACTCATCCCGGATAACACAGGGTGATGTGACTGAATAATCTGAACTCATCAACTATGGAAAGTTGTGAGACTATATTTATCTCTTATCATCTATCGTGGAATGCTTTGGAAACGAGAAAACGTTTGGGAGATATGCAAGACTACCGCTCTGCTTGAAGGAAGATACGAGATTAGTTGTATGATTCTGGTGAAAAGCGAGAAATATTGTAGGATTTGGATAATTGTTACACGTCTTATATGTTTTAAGAAAGACCTGAGACTACCTTTAGTATCATGGTGAGATAGAGACTATCATTATCTATTATCGTATATGAGGGAATGATTTAAGGAATCAAATATGTGTGAAAGATGTGAGACCATTGAGATGGTCTTACAAAATGCTAGGCCAAATTTATTATTATGAGAAGATGTGAGATTGTGAATAAAGTTATGCGAGACTAACTTTATTACTGTGCAGACATGAAGACATGTTTTAAGGTTTATGCGAGACAATACAATGGAGATATGCAAGGATGTGCAATAAATAAATTTGAGATAAGACAATGAAGACATGCAGGACTGGTAATCAAAAGCATGTGAGGATTGAGTAATAGAGTTTTTTTATTATTCAAGGTATCTGCTTCATCTAATACGCATGGTTGCATCAAACAGTTCCAACTGGCTGCTTGTTGCGAGACTTTTTACTAGATCATTGAGGTTGGGGAAATGTATGAGTGTTGTGTAAGGATTGATTTTTGTCTCTACGACTTGGGTTTTCTTGGTATGATTGGCCATATATGGTATCACTTTGTCTTGATGGAAAATAAGTTTGGGTAACTTCATACAAAGTAGCGTGTTTTTGGTGAGGTGTATGTTAGTTTCCCTCCTCATCAAGTGCAAGAAGATATATCATGTAATTGATATTAGTTTCCTCAAAGTAAATAGAAAAGTGGTTTCGTGTTCGGTTGTTCAGGCTTCTCTTGTTGGTTCGCAATTACGCCTATTTTTAATATTTAATATATTTTAAATTAAAGTTATTTTAGGTATTTGGCATATGGATATTAATTCCATTTTTAAATAGTAAAAGGAGAAATAAAAGTCATGTTGTATAATGTATGGTTTGGAAGTCTAGTTATATGGTTAAGGCGAGATACAAGATGATAGGCAATAAGATGTGAGACGATAATAAATACAAAGAGAGACGTAAGACTGCTGCAAGTACTAAATTCAATACTAAAACAAACACTACATGCGAGAATATTGTAACTAAAATATACGAGACCGGAGTAAATATACTAAAGCAACTACAACATGTGGCTCTTGAATAAATAAGATGCGAGATAACAACAAATACAAAGGAGAGATTCGACACTACTGCAACTACAATTTTAACAATAAAATGCGAGACTACAACAAATAATACATTAAAAAGTAGTGCAACTACAATATGAGAAACTACTGCAACTACCACATGCAAAACTGAAACAAATAATATGTGATACAACAAAAAATACAAATGAGAGATATGAGACTACTACAACTACAACGATAAGCAATAATGTGCGAGACTGTAACACATATAAAAGAGATATGTGAGACTATTTCAACTACATTATGCGAGAGACATTCAATATTAGGAATACAACTGAATATGAGATAGTTTTGAATTAATACCATAGAATTTCCTTCCAAACAACCAGAATTTGCAAGAATTTCCACTAGCATTTTCTAAACTTAGTACATGATAAAAAAAATTACTAATTCGAAACCCTATTCCAATTGATTAACCAATCCTATGTGCTCTTTCATATAGTCATGTTTTGTTTTAAACATTCCTTGAATATAGATTACTACTATTTTATAATTAAGTATTACACAAACCATATTTGCCCATAAATATGACCTAATTTTATTCCACCCAAAGCTGTCACGTATTCTGCTTTGTTATTTATGGTTTCGAAACTAATTTTAATTACTTGTTTTATTTCTTGTCTGGAATGATTGATCAATACTATTCATGCTCTATAACAATTTATGAATGATGTTTCATCAATTTGTATGATTTATTATGTATTTTTTAACATGTCCTCACACATGTTCTCACTCTCACTCTCACTACCATTGTATCATTTTAAAACTTATGTATAGAATTTGTAATTGCTTGTGACTTGATTTCTGGTTTTGGTTAGAAATTTATATCATATTCACCTGACTAATATACCACCTCGTTAGATGACATAAAATGATGTATTTGTCGAAAACATTTACTTAAACGTTTATATTATCATATGAATTTGTAAATGTGTCCTCATATTCCTTGCTGCTACTATTAGTCTAAGAGCGAATGTTTCCAAATCCAAATACTTTGTTTCAGTATCAACATTTTACTTACATAATTGATGGGTTTTTGTATTCCATTGTCATCTCTAACCAAATCTTACTTACACAGACACGTATAAAAATAGACTTTCCCCTTAACGAGTTATTGACAAAATATTAATATAAATCAAAACGTTTTGCTTTTTTAAAATTTTTAAAAGAAAGCATTACTTTTTCTGATACTTTAGATATAAACGGGAAAGTGAAGCTACATGTTTAATTTTGGACTTCATTAAATTACTTTGGTAGATTCATGGTTAAAACTTCTTCTAATTATGATTCACATATTCAATACATCGTTTTGTAATGGCATAACCAAGAAATATTCAAGCTCGTACACCAAAAATAATATTTTAGTGGGTTTAAGTTCAAATTTAATTTTGTTAGATTATTAAAATTTTCAGTTTATTTGTTCAAACTCTCATCTTATTTATTATTTTTTACGATCATATAATCAAATAAGCCTCTAAATCATTTCTCTATTGGTAAATAAAAATATGGGTGATGAGGCTTTGATAATATGATCTAACATTTTCTATCCAAACGATATTATTTTATAACAGTATAGCCCATGTTCTATCATAGTAGTACTGTCCTCATTATTTAATGCATATTTATTTGATTATAACTTGAGTATACCTCAATGAAACATAACATTTTATGTTATTCTTTCGAATCAACCAATTGGTCCATACAAAGTAGAGGGAAAATATCTTTGGGATATACTTGATTTAAATCAGTGCAATTAATACAAATCCTCTATTTCTCATTCTTTTTCTTAGAAATAACTTGATTTAGTACCCAATTTGGGTACTTTGATTCCCTGATATAACCAACCTTCAAAAATCCTTCAACATTTTAAACTATTGCATCATATATTTCTTTAGAAAAATATCTCATTTTTTTTCTAAATGAGTATGACTCTTTTAACCATATCTAACTCACGACAAACTATCAGCGTAGTTACCCTTATTACAACATTTACTATCACTGCAAAAATATTCATATTTGACTTTAAACATTCAACCGAATCCTCTTTGAATTTTCAACTAAAAAACTTCCAAAACAAAACTAATTTCCAAATATCAATTTCTTTCCTTTACCATTTCATCTAATGGTTAAGTTATATAAACTTATCCTTTTGGATAATCTACATATTCTTTATCAAACTCATCAAACTTTTATCATATTGAGTTTGTTCATTGCTCTTTAACGGGGTCCATAATGCATTCATCTAAGAAGTATTTGGTTATAAATATTACATATTTACTCTCTAGCTATCTATGGTATTTTAATAATGTTAAATAATATCCTAAAGGTTTTAGAAGGATCATACAAAGTTACAATGAGTTATGGGTGACGTTTCTCAAACAAAAATATTTGAAAAATGATTGATTGATGGTGTAGTTAAGTTATCTGGTTCAAGGATGTGTAAAAACATCTTTGTATGTCGGTGCATTCTGATTAATAGGGTGAGTATAGTTAATCATTCTAATAGGGATGATACATATGGAAACTAGAGACATAGTAAGCATTATTTGGTAAAATCAAATTATAATTCGTTGTTCATCGAAACTTCAAAGTGGAAAGTGAACAATGTTTCTGTGCACCATGAAATGAAGGAGAATTTGTCATATATGGTTGAGCAAATTATTTAGAGGTTGGAGAAATCCAAGAGCCTAGATAATTCAAATCTTGGATTGGCTATGGTATGAAATATATGGTTGGATAGTAATAACAAAAAATTTAACCCAATTTGAGGCAAAAGTCTATAGCAACAATTCAAGATATGATTTGAAACACGACCATAAATTATATTTGAGCCACTGGAAAAGACGTTGATGGGTGACTAATAGTTTCACTGAGAAGTACACTAGTAAAATTAACTAATCCAAATGTAGGATTTAAACTCAACGCGGATGGGTGATTATGGCCTTATTGATAGACATTGGGTGGAAGTGGAGTATCCCAGAACGTGAATTATTACTTTCTAGGTGGATTTGTGGGTTTAACCTCGGTAAGGTAAACTTTTTAGGCAGAACTTTATGTGTTATAACTTAGGTTATATATGGTATTAACCTGTAAGTATGGAGTGTTTTTTTGTAGACACGAACTTGCAAGAGTTACACACCCTATTGAAAGATGGTGAAAACTATGAGGGTCGCTGGGAGGATGCACTTATGGTATATACATTTTTTTCACGAATAATCTAAACTTTGAATTCAATCATGGGTGAATGGGTGACAACTTCAATGGTGGATCTGATGTTGTTGTGAATCTGTTAGAGAGATTAAAAAAACTTTTTATGAGATATAAATGTAAATAGATTACTCTTATATTTGTATTTTTGCACCAACTCGAGGGTTTATTACGTCTTTCTTACCGACGTGTAGGCCCCAAATGTATAAAAAAACATTGCATTAAAATTTATAATTTTAAAACTGTGTGTAAGTATCACAAGAAATGTAAATTGGGAGAAAGGTAGTAATAAGTTTACTTCAAAAAACATTATGCGCTTTTAATAATTTAATTACCGTAATGGTTATTCAACTCACCTTTAGATATTGTTATGTCTTCTGTTTGTTGTGCGAGGTTGATTATCTGATAAACGTATAAATTATCTTCCATAAAAGTTGGTCTATTAAATTTTTAAAGTCCATCGGGCCGATTCATTAAGAGATAAAACAATACTCCCTTAAATATATTGAGAGATCAAGAACAAGTCAAAGATATTATTATTCAAAATTTTCAATAACTCTTTAGATATTTTTATTCAAATATAGCATTAATTATCATAGATATGATTAGTGAACAACATTAATTCAGATTAAAATAAGATCTAATTTGTTATAGCTAATATATGATCTTTTTTAGTTATGGTATGTACCTTGTAACCCCATATATATGAGTTATATTAATGAATAAACTATTGTCTTCTTGGCTATTATTATTATTATTATTATTTTATATTGGTGTTCATACTTCATACTTCTATCGAGATTTTAGATCCTTTATATGGATCTGCCCAAAAAAGATTTATACTTTCCAAATTGGCGTAGTATGTGAGAAACGAATGGTACCCAATAAATTTTCATCTAGAACCCAAAATATAAGAATGGTATATGGAGATCATAATAAATTTAGAACAAGTAAATACTCCATCAATTTACATAGAAATTATCGATAAATAAACTGGTGAGAAGAATACAGCTGTCACTATTATAGTTGTTCGGCTAAGAGTTATCCTACAATTGTAATAGAACTGCTGGAGGAATATGATAATGGTTTTAAAATGATGGAATAAATTATGTTCACACCTCCTCAACCGAAATTGAAATATAAGATCCAACATTTCAAAGACGGTGTTGAATAATAAGATGAAGAATGCGATGATGTTACCATTTCAATTATAAAATAGCACATTCGGAACTTAAGAACCAAAATCGATGCTGCTAATGATAAATAAGATCGAGGATCTTTCAGTATGAGTAAGAAGCGTTGATTTCATCTTTACAATATGAGAAGGAGAAATAAGACCGCTAGATCTTGGTACACAGTTGATCGAGGGATATGAGAGCATGACCATGAGTGCCATCCATCCCAAACTGGAAAGACAAATGATAAAATAATCATTTCACTTGATGCTTTGTATCGTTCGAATATACAACAAATTACCCTATGCCAGTTGGCATGAACCAGGCCTATGAAAGAATCATTTCAGTACTACTAGGGATGCAATTTGTTTTTGTACACGTGGGTACCCGATTTGAGCCAACCCAAAAGGTTAGAGTACCTGAATATTTTATTTTGCATGAGATGAATTGTGTGTTTTAAAATATGTTACATGTCGAGTTTAGGATGTGTTAAAATTTAAAACAATTTCCGACGGGTACCCACCGAGAACTTGACCCACTAGATACTCGTTATTTTAATATTAAAAAATGATAATATATAATATCTTATTATTCTATAAACTCCAAAATTATATTATAATACAAATGGCATATCTCTTCATTCAGGTAAATATGAACAAGTCAAGAAATTTTATTGATGATGATGATTCGTAGAAAGGATCTTCATTAGCACTAGATATCTTATGCAAATATATATTTTGGATCCTTAACAATCACAAGATGAATAAATTCATTAGTAAAGGGGGTCCATATTATCATGTTCACTATTTTAAAAGTGAGATGATGAGCTACGAAAAAAGATGATAAAATAAAGTGTAAGGAATTTATCTTAATCTTAAAGGGAAATGGCTTCACACTTATCTTAATTGTATTAATCGTAGTTATAATGTGAAGTGTACAGATGTTATCTTAACCGTGCCAATCACATTTGAGTTGTTCGTAGTGGAGGTCAAAAGAGTAATTATAGACATAAGACACTCGACTAATATATTGTACAGGAGTATTTACGATAAAATAAAAGGTCTTCCAGAAATGATCTACTTCCAGGAGAACTTAAAAGATTCAAAAGTGCATATGAATAAGTTTTAAATGAGCTCAACATGGATCCATTCCTCAACATAAAAGAGTTCAAGAAGAAACTTTGCTGCATTTTATGATAGTAAACACTCATTCTTTCGATAAATATAATTATAGAAAGGTCATGACTTGACTAGATGCATGTTGTAGTATCTATAAATTTATATTTGTCTTAAATTACCAATCAACAAATATATATGTGTAATTAAAGGTAACATAAAGACTTCAAGAGAATACTATGCAACTTCCATTGCTCGCAAGCATCAACAACAACAATAAAACTTACTAGAGGACTCAATTTTCCTAGATAATATGAATAATATTTGGGAACCCCCCCACACATTATAGAACATGGAGAATATATATAAAATATAAGAATGAAATGAGATAAAATATTACGTCTCAGTCAAAACATCCCCACGGATCTAAAATATAAATTACTCAACATTTGCCAAAATAACCTTTATTTCTTTTCTTGTAACGTCCATGATGTCACATAAGTCCCAACCGTGACCATATTTCATAAATTATCCATCAATAATAATTTTAAACGTATAAAATAAAATAAAAGGTCATACTCGCAATAAAAGACATATGCAATTGATTAGGATGGGGCCACAATGATTGGAGTGCGACACATTTGGGAATCATATTATCCGGTGTGGATAACTAACCCAAATGCTAGTAAAACAATCAATTGTTAAGTGGAGAATGTACGTAGATTTTACGGATTTAAAAAAATGTTTTCCCAAGAGATCCGAGTACCCTTCCTATAATTGATAAACTAGTTGTTGTTACCTTCGGGAATATGTTGTCATCCTTTATTGCTACTTATTTCAGATAAAAGTAAATATAAATTCATAAAGATGGAAAAAATATATCACATTGATAACAAAAAAGGATTTATTGATAAAACGTAATACAATTCGGTCTAGAATGCAAGATCCATATATATATATATATATATACACATATTATAAATAAGATCTTTGTAACCCATCTTGACCAAAAAAATTATAGTCATACATTGTTGACATGTTATTGACATGTTGGACTTTTCAAAACGTAAAAAGGGTCAACCTCAAGCTAAATAAAAAAAATGTACTTTTGGTGTACGATCTATAAAATTCATAAGTTATGTGGTCGGTGAGAAAGGAATTGAAGAAGATCATGATAAACTCTCAAATTTGGGTGTAAGATACCCACCAATAGACACTTAATAACTATTGATTTTAACATGAACATTGGCTTCACCCCACATATTCATCTCCAAATCCTCATACATATGTGAATATAAAAAAATTCATTGCCTTCCCATAAATATTAACAAAGCCAAATCAAGGGGAATCTTCATTTTTATACCTCACGGTATCGTACTATGTTATAAACACCATACTAATAAGGGATTCCAAGACGATATCGTATGCAAGTGAATATTTATAAAGTATCTAACCCAGTTACTTGCAGCTTAAGAATCTTGTTATGTAATTTGTGGTAGCAGCCAAAAAGACGAAGCTATGTTTTAGGCACACACAATAATCATTCGGACATTCTTGCCATTAAGAAGTGTTATGCATAAGTTAAATGTTTCTGGACGAGTGATCAAATGGTCAGTGGAATTAGGAGCTTGCGATATCCAATATGAGTTGATGACTGCAATCAAAGCTTATGCTCAAATATAATTCCTAATGGAGTTTCAATCCGAAAGACTTATCCCTACAAATGACAAAGCCTAATTTACTACAATGTCATAACATATGGTGGAAGTAATAACCAAAAATCAGGAGCATTGCTTAATCTACCTAAGATTAGACATATTTATCGAGACTATCAAGTGTTGCTCCCCACTTTTCACAGACTTCGAATGGGTGATAAATCAAATTTTGTGTCATGACAAGTCCAAAAAATACAATATCATCCAATAATGTTGATGTTAACACTTTAACATATTTGACTTGTACAGGAACTACAATAAAAATCATTTTTCATATAAAATAAAATTGGCTGTCACACTGCCAAAAACATTATATCCATAATTTTTTACTCTTGTGTCATGATAATTGAAGGATAAAAGAAAGAGTAAGACCGGATAACTCCTATCAAAAGATGTCTAACGAAAGGGAGATTTTAGGAGAATATAATAGAGGTAAAAAAAATTAAAATAAAATTAGCAGTGTTTGTTTTGATATCTAAGAGAGTATACAAACATGGCTTAAACAAACATTTGCTCACATGCCTCATGCCAAATGAAGCATCCTTTTTAGTTGAAGTACTCCATCACAAAGAGGGTACTGCACATTATGGGTACAAAGCCTTAATAATAGAATTCTACTTCGGGAATGACACTGGCCAATAATAATGGAGGATGTAAGAAATAGAGTGAAGCTTTGTTACACTTGTCCACGCTTCTCCAACTGTGTCCAAATTCTGAGTGTACTGTTGGAAACTGTCTACGAAATAATTTGATAGATGGGGCCTTGATATTGTAAGGCTTCTCTCCAATTATTTAAGATAATTTTATATTATTAGTTTCAATAGATTATCATTTTAACATAGGTTGAACCACAAACTTTGGAAAAATTACACGAAAAAAGATAGTCAACGTCCTCGTATCAAACGTATGATGTCGTTATAGAATACTAAAACGTATCACAATAGATAATGATTGGATTTTAACTTATAAAAATATCACGAAAGATTCCATATCTGATTTGGATCCGATCGGAGTAGGATTTCGTTTGGTTTTTTGCAGGTAAAGAGTTTGGTGAAATCAAATTCCTCAATCGATGTTAGAAAATTCAAATAGAGGGAGATTTTGGTGTAGAGTTGATTCTCTTGCATACTATTGTTGAATTGAGGAACTTTGAAGAACTGAGAAACTCGGAAGCAATCTTCAATCCATCTCCACCATTTCTTGAGTATTTTACATCATCATTACGAAATCGATACTGAAAATTTAATTTAAGATATAAGTAAAAAAGAAAATGATAGAGAAAAAATCGAACCAAGAGGATGTACAAGCTTGAACGAAGACTTATCCATGGCGGTTCATTTCAATGGATTCTGAGAATTAGGGTTTGGTGATTTCAATGAAAGATGTGTTCTTTGTAGGTAAATCGGGAGTCTTTTATTGACGGGTTTGGTGATTTCAATGAAAGATGTGTTTTTTTAGGTAAATCGGAGTCTTTTATTGACGTCTAGGAACGGTTTCCTTTTATGATCTTATCAAAAATCAAACATACACTTTTTCTTTTAATAAATATAAAATTAAATTGTGATCATCAAACTATACAGTTAAGTAGTTAATTTGTTTGCTATAGAGTTAAGTAGTTAATTTGTTTTATGTTTACATTAAAAAATTTAGAGGAATAATTAAGGCATTCCATAGAAAGAGAAGATACTTTTTTGTCCTAACTATATGCTTATAAATTTGAATGTTTTATGTTTTCATAAGCATCAGAAGAAAAATAAGACATTCCATAAACAAAAACCAAGTTCATACTAACATAAAACATAGATAACTCGAGAGTTGAGTTTTACATAGAAAATAACTAAACAAAATTAGACAAAGTGACATTGGTAAAAGGAAAAACAGAGAGATTATTGTAAAGAGTTTGGGAAAGACAACAACATTGTTGTTATTTATAGACACTACTTGGGCCTGATCTCTATACCTTGAACGATAAGACCACCCTTCCAGAAAAGGGTTTCTGACTCCATCAAACTCATTTCGAGTTCCACCGCCATATCTCTATTGTGGTAGTGCTCTCCCAACTCGACCTCCAACCACCCATCTCTTCTTTCTTTAACGTCTGATATGTTTACTCTACTGCTAGGAAAAGAAACCATACGATTTAATTGTCTACCCCTACGGATAGTACCAGATGACCTGCTGTTCCTATCTTGATAATCCAAGAAAACAGTTCTCTTAACACTTGGACCTCCAACCGGTCCAATTGCAACCTCCACCTCTTGGTTTTCAAATCCATAAGTTGTCAAAGTGTATTTAAACACAAGATAAGCAGCATAGAGAGTTTCTGGGGACAGTATTTGGGTACTAATGGTGCCACGAATTTCCAACCAGCACACATTAAGAAGCTCTGCAATATCTCGAAACCTGTTTACATGTATATCAACCTCACATACTCGAATCAGATATAAAGCACAAGACTTAGGATTTCAATAAGAGAAACACACCTAGATTCAGGAACAGAAATCCAGTCCCAATACAAAGGATTGTTGCCCCAAATAATAGTCAAATCTCTAGGGGCCAACATGTAGCACTTCTTTCCCGTCTTTTTCTCCATTGAAAAACTCTAAGACATATAAACACAATATCCAGTAGCTAATTCACAAAAAAGTAGGGAGAAACATACAATTAAAAGAACAAGGCGGTAAATAAATACCATACCTTCTTGCCTTCTTCGATCAGGATGGGTTGCTCGCACATATGGAGATAAAGCAACTTTTTCGGCCAATCAAGAGAGGGAGGCGAGACAAGAGTGTGAAAGTCAGGCGGCAGAAACCTCTCCCAACCAGCATCCGACTCGGCAGCTGATTTGAAAGACTTAGAAACCAAAGAAAGTCTAACTGCGTCACATGGAGTGGTGAAGGAGATAACGTTAGCGATGCAATCTTCCGGGATGATATTAATATCTGATGGTGTTACACCGCTCCCTCCTCCTTCGTCTTGCTCTACTTCCATAGAAGAAGTTGTTTGCTATTGATGTTATGCTCCTCCTTTGTGGTGATGATCTTTCTCATTTAATAGAGAAACTCAATTGATTGAAAACTTTGTTGGTACTTATATCGTCGGTGTGTCAAGTCCGTTGTCATTTATGTTGTAATATTTAAAGGTGCAATTATTATTTATTTTTCTTATGTCCTTAATATTGAACTATTATATATTTCGAATTTCAACTAAAACATTTTAATTAAATAAAGAGCCTAAGACTCTAGTTGATTTTATAGTGAAACAAGAATATTTACCATATTCCTCTATTCGAATTATTTATTGGGGGAGCTATCACCGAATTTTCAGCAACAAATTCTGGTATCCATTTTCTTACCTTATTAAAAATGTAAAAGGATTATTAATTTGGGTGAGTTATTAATGATTATACACCAACAAATTCGGGTATCCGTTTAAAAACAATAATTTTAGATATATTATTTTTTTAAATATTAATTTTTTTGTTCAAATACATCTTATAAAACTACTACGGTATTACAAAGACTAGCCGGACTAATGGTATTTTAGTTATAGTTGGGTCTGTAGTAAGGACGTTTAGTATTGGAAATGAGTCTTCTAGGATACTACTAGAGGCATGCGAACGCTTATCGAAGAAAGTTAAGAACCAATCTGAGAAGTATCTAAAAACTTATCAGAGTATTAGTGAACCAATCATTCACTAACTATTGTTCAAAACTTGGTATTGTATAGACGTGAAATCTTACAGAATAGCCCAACATTATTTGGAGTAAGGATCGTGCTTCTAAAAGTTAGACAAAAAGAAAAGGTTGAGTGAATGAGTTGTTGGGACACCTATAATCATCAATAAGATTCTTTGGACTTTCAATCATCACAATGATTTAATAAGTGTCATATTTGAAACTGGAATTTAGATGGTGTTTGAACATAAGGGCGGAGATGAGGAAACCACTTTCGATCTTGTTTTCGAGTTAGGTTTGTGTTTAGGTTTGGTCTTTACATATAAATTTTAACTATTGTTGGATTTGGATCTTGACTTAAATTTTGTTGGGTCAAAAGCCTTAGTTTATCAAACTGTAGAGCAATGAGAAGACTTTAATAGTGGGGTTTGAATTGTTTCTCGGTCTAATATTGAGGTAAGTTAGATGTATTATACTATTGTTTTCTTGGATATAGAACGCTATGAGACTTATTTTTTGGGCACTATTTCTTTAATAGAGTTCATTGACTTCATGAGAATTGATCATTTCAGGCGTGTACGTGGACAGTTTTCCTCTGATGAGTAGTTGGACCATCTAGGTAAATGATACTAGTGTCACTGTTAGCCAATATGGAGAATTGTTGAATATATGCTCAAAATTACTGTGATAAGATCACTACCGAAGGCTTGACTTGGTGGTGAAGGTTGTAACTTGTTGTGGAAGTTGTAACTTGATGTATTAGGATGTAACTAAGAAGTAAGGTTGGATGTTGAAGTTGGGACTAAATATCGAAGGTTCGAACTAAGGGCTGAATTTAGAATTAAGTGTTGTAGCTGGAAAATATGATTTTTGTAATTTAGTTGGACCATAAGGGCTGAATACGAGTAAGTGGAGACTTAGGAAGTTGAATCTGCTGACTCTCTATTTGAAGTGAACTTAATATATGAGCATATCCGTAGACATGATAGTTATTTATATTGGGTTGAATACATTGGCCGACGATGTAGAGACTGGACTTATGATATTACTGATGAACTTGTCTAAAGTAATTTTCGAATGTCTACGACGATTTCACATAAATGTTCTATTTTGATCTGATGAAATTGGGCTTAAGTTCTTTATCAAAGTTTGCCTTAAGTTCTTTACAGAAGTTGGATTCATTTACTTGTTGAGTTTCTCACTTAGTAGAGATTTATATTTAGAGAGTGTAGTGAGATAGTAAATGGTAACATAAGAAAGTTAGTCGAGCCTTAGATAATAATTAATGATCATTGATGTGGTAAATGAGAAATATATTTGCTTTTATGATGATTCATATTTTTTTTAAATGTGAATGCATTTCATCCATTCTATTTTAAAACTTACTAATACCAACTAACCAATAACATATCTTAATTTTTTTATAAAACATATATTATTTTTGTTACAACGTTTTTAAAATAAATTATTGCTATAATTAATTATGGTTTATTTATTTTTTACTAAAACGATAAAAAATTAATTACCTGATTTTAATTTTTTTAAATTTCTAATTTAATTTCCTTTTGTATAATTATCAAATAATATATAAAAATAGTATTAAATACATATGTATGAATATTTTATTATGTTTAAAAATAATTACTCTAATTATAAGAAAATAATAGTAAATAATAACTTTGTAATCACTTCTATCGCTTAATTATATCATCATATGTGAGTATTAATTTTCTATGGTCCTACTCATCCTTCCCTCAATAAGTTAAATAAAAGAATTAAAAAACGTAATATTTAATGTAACATTACAACAATAGTATTGCATTGTCATTTTATTTTTGTTATAAAATTAAAAAATTACACTATAACAATTTATAAAAGAAAGTGTAAAGATGTAAAATAATAATATTATTTTATTGGTATAAAAAAAACTTATATTATAAGACAAATTTAATTATATAAGACGAAACTTATTGTAAAAAAGATGGAGTACCATTTTTGGAATGTAAAACTATGTATATAAGTATTTATATTGTATATATAAATATGTAAAAATAATATAATACTGGATTTTATTAATGAGAATTATGTATTTACAAAGAGTTTAGTCCATTATAGAAGGAGATATATCTATAATCTGGGTCTAATATCTCTAATGAAGAATAGGTATAGTGAGGAATATCGTTAATATTTCTAATATCTTTAATATTTCTAACACCCTCCCAAAAACTCATAATATCATAGTATTAACCAATGAGAGTTTGTCATAAAACAAATGTTGAGATGTCGACTGAGCCTTCGTGAATATATCAATAACCTACAAAGATAATAGAACATATGAAAGCGAGATGGTGTCGAGCTGAAGACGATGGTCAGTGAAGTGACAATAAATTTCAATGTGCTTTATTATCTCATGAAAAACAATTTTGTTTGCAATATGTATGCCATTTTTATTACTATTAACCATTATATTTTCAAGAAGCCACCATAACGAAACAACTTCATATGTGCTCAATCACATAACACGGTACTAAACCTCAATACAACATCTAGAAACAACATCTTGTTTCTTGTTTTTTCATGAGATCAATGAATCTCCATAAAAAAGTAGAAACTAATGGTGGATTGACGGTAATGAGGATCACTATCACAATCAACATCACTATTACTGAAGAAGTTGAATGATATAAAATGATATGGAACTGAATATCATGAAGATATCTTAATATATGATGAACATATCCTCATTGAGCATAAGTATGAGATGTAACAAACTAACTAGCCATATGAAAAATATGAGCTATATATAGCCAAGTAACTGTAAGGTAAACCAAAATCCCCACAAGAGTAAGAAATAGAGTCAAATTTTATAAAAAAAACACCATCAGTGGAGAATACCGAGCATTGGTTTTTAGAGGGGTGTCTGTAGTTTTGTTATCATAAAGTTTCACTTGTTCAAATAAATCAAATATAATATTTCTGAGACTGAGCCAACGCAATACCCAAAACATAACGTAAAGTCTAAAGTATTGCATCGCAAATCAATGAAATGATTTGTCAATAATCATGTTTTTGTCCATTCATACCATAAATATCATCACTAGTAATAATCATATCATCTACATATAGGGATAAAATAATACGTCATGTATTTGTATATCTAATAAATGGAGTCGAATAGTTATTACTTGCATGAGAACCAAGTGGAACAACAATTGTATAATTTCTTAAACCAAACACGATAAGTTTATTTGAGACCATATAAATATTTTTAAGTAAAAAAACTTAATATGATTGGTGAGAAACACATGTGGGAGGAGTCATGTAAATCTTCTCAGGAATATTACTATTTAGAAAGACAATTTTGGCATTCAATTGAAATACCTTTCACTAGAGAACGGATGCAACATCAATAAAGGGTATGAATTGTTGTCATTTTTTCCACTCGTTAAAAAGTCTTATAATAATCCATACCATACTTTTGAGAATACTATTTTGCTACAACACAATCCTTATATTTTTCAACGGACCCATGAGACTTTGTTTTAATTTTAAAAAATCAACGACGACTAATTATATGTTTACCAACTAGAGGTCCCACCATATCTCATGTATGAGTATTATAAAGAGCAAGAAGATCTTTGGTCATAGCATTTTTCCAAAGAGTATGACAAATAACCTTTTTAAAAAACCAAAGTTCATTTAAATAATGTATGTTTTCTATGAAATAAGGAAACAAAGACAAGTAAGAAAAAGAAGAAAAAATTGGTATTTTGGTAGATTTACTTGTACGAGTAGATCTCCTGAGAAATAGAGAGTCTGTTATTACACAGATGAAGAAGCCGGAAAAACTAATATCAATTATTGTAGATGTATCATGATTTGGTACATCAATATCAGTGGTTGTATTGTTATCAATTCTAAAAGGATTAATACCCTGAAATTTTATCTTTATTAGGTTTTCTAATTTTCTAGAATCAAATAAAATTGGATATGCTTGAGAAATATGACATGTCAAGATACATATAGCTTATGACTTATGGAGTAATAAAAAAAATCATTTCTAGCTAACACCATAATCTAGAAAAACAGATATAGCTGTTTTAGCACCCAACTTATTACTTTCAACATAAGGACGAATGATAAACATATGCATCTAAACACTCGTAAGGAAGAATAATCTGAAGGTTCTCCATATAATTTCTAAAAATGAGACACCCTTAAATTATGTGCAGTAGAAATTCTAGTAATCACATGTTCAATAGTCAAAATTGTTTCTCTCCAAAAAGAGTAAAAACTTTAGAATATAAAAGCAAAGAACGACGAGTCTCAATAAGATGACGATATTTTCTTTCTGTAGTACTATACTGTTGAGGGGCTTCATTATCAGATGATTTTTTTGTGGTATGTATCATCGGATGCAAGTAACTGAGTGAAATCATTGGAGATATATTCACCTCATAAGTTATACTTGAATCACTTTATCACAATAAAACATTGAGTTTCAACAAGAGCTTTATCTATTTTATAAATTCCAAAGAAATTTGACCTTTATTTCATATGACAAAGTTATATATATTCATCAATAAAAGATATATAATATGCTAAACCACCTTTTATGGAGACAGGAGATTGGCCCCAAACATTAAAATGGATTATATCAAAAGGAGCAACATGACAAGACACACTTTAACTAAATGATAAAGCAAAAAAATTACTAGTTGGAAAACACTACAATCCTGCATATTAGAAGTGTTTAACGAACCTAAAACACATGCACAGACTAATAACTTTAAATAATATATTCAGACGATAAAAATTACTCAAATAAAACGAGGACTAGTCAATACTAGAAGCATCAATATCAATTACTTTGAGTTCATCCAAAACATAGAATTCTACGAATATACGACCTATCCCAATCACGTTCTGAGTACGATGGTCCCGTATAAGACAAACAGAAGAAGAAAATAAGACCCAATGACCAGATTTACACAATTGGCTAACCGAAACAAGATTCAATGCAGGATTTGGAACGTAGTGAATAAGAGTAAGAGATATATGAACGTTAAAAATAGAACATACACTCTCTACCAATATTAATGTAGCAATAAGATAAAGAACATATATGAGTGAAATAAGATATAATGAAACAAATTATGACATGTAAGGTGATATATGACAAAGCACACCAAAATCTAAAAACCATAAAGATGAATCAATATCTAAAGTAAAATCCAGTGTGAGACAAAAACGCAAACATGACAATATGATTACAAGTAAAATATTGTCTGAAAAAATTCCATAAATTGGAGGGCCAATGTTGAGGGTGGCATGGGTCTATCAATATCTCTAAATAATGTGACAGCAACAAGAAATTATGGGGACAAAATGAAGTATAAAATTATCGAGGAGAACGTCTATGTTGCTAACATGGTTGTTGTTGAAAAGGTCGTTGTTGAAGATTTGTTGTTGAAACGGTTGTTGTTGAAAAGGTCGTTGTTGAAGATTTGTTGTTGAAACAGTTGTTGTTGAAGCAATATTTGCTTAAAGGTTGTTGTTGTTGTTTTCCTTTCAGCAATGGACATTAAGGTTTCCTATAGTTATTCTCCTTACATAAAGCTAATTTATCAAATGCTATATTTTCTTACCTCGATGTTTTTCAAGCCGATTTGGAGTTGGGGGCATTGTGGGACAACAAACAGAATAGCAACATAAGTCATTTTTACTATTTGTCAATCTGATATTTGTTTTGAGTCTTTTATGCAATAAGCTCATGAATTACCAAATCAACAATGAAAAGAGGAATTTTATGGAGAATTGTTTCACCCAATCCTTCAAAGTCATAATGTAGAGACATAAAAAAACTACATTAATCTTTGCTTTTCTCTGTAAGAAAGATAATGTTTGAATACCTTCAAGTACACAGTTCTATAAAAGCTAATTTTTTCCACAAATCTAGCATGGGAGTGTAAAATAAAAAATACGTATATCATTTTGTTGTAGAGCACAAATATCATACTCTAACTGGTATTTCTTAACAAAGTTGTATCGTCCCAAACCGCTTTTGATGTTCATACTTAGCTAACTGAATACCAATCAACTTAGTTACAAAGTTATTGATCTAAATGATAACCTTTGGGTTGTCGGTTTCCCAAGTATAAAACAAAATAAGATAGTTCTCAACATCGTTTTTACCAGTAGTTGAAAGTTTTGTACCTGAAGCATATCCCAACATATGTTTTTCACGAATAAAGTTCATGACATAGCTTCAATATGCACAATTTTCCAGGAAGATGCGTATTAATAGATTGTATGGAGTCATATGTTCCTATCCTATTTCCATATGAATCTACACGGGATACTCTAACCAAACCAAACAATCAAGGAATATCAAATTGAAATAAACATCCAAACCAAATCAAATTTGAAAGACAAATTTAAAAATCCAAATCGATTTTTTTTTAATTCAAACCAAAATCGAATCCAAATATAAAGATAAGTTTAAATCGAATCAGAATAACTTCTCAATCGAACATAATCAAACAATAAAAAAGTACACAACTATAATCCAATTTAAAATGAAACGGAAATCCAAAAATCAAAACGAACCAAATACCTCGATGAAATCATAAATGCTCGTATATAGTTATGGGGAAATTATATGTCCCCAATCAAGTCAAACAAAAAATCAAACAATATGACAATAACAAATCACATGACCCCAATGGTTTAAATGTCGTTTTTAAAAATAATTCTTGGAACCTTGTGGGTAACGATATGTGTAACGATGTACTTTAATTCTTCAACTCTAACCGCTTGGACCCTCAAGGAACTCCACCCTCATTTCTCTTATCCCCAAAAAACTCCCCCACTATGCCTCTTCTTTCAGAGCCAGCCCTTCATGTAACATCATCTACAAAATCATATATAAGATCCTTGACAACAAAATAAAAAATACCTTTGTTTAACCGATTAACAACTACCAATCGACACTTGTTGCTGGTATGAACAACACTGATAACATTCTCTTTTTTTAAGAGCTCTTGAAATGGTACCATCTTAATTCTAAAGGCAAAATGGCCATCTTAAAAATCGACCTTATGAAAGCTTTAAATAATGTTAGAAGGTACTTCATTATTGATATTCTTGTCTCCATGGATTTACCACAGACGATAATCACTTGGATCATCCAATGCATTTCTTCCCTCTTACATCATTAAAGTTAGTGAAGACCTTTTCAATTGATTTCTTGGAAGAAAGTCCCTGAGACAAGGCGAACATGTCTCTCTAATTTCCTCTTTGTTCTTGTCATGCAAATCTTATCTTGCATTCTAAAGGAAACTAATAATGATAGAAACTTTAAATTCCATTAGAACTATCATAAACTCAGAATCATTAATCTATGCTTTGTGAATGATTTAATGATCTTCTATAACAGTGACATCTGGTGAGGTTTATTTTCGCGTGAGGGTAATTTTGTCCAGAGTTTTGTGGTATTTTGAAGATGTTTAATGTTTGGATAGAGTGTAGAGGGAGAATTAAGCTGCCTGGTTGTATTTAATTTTTATTACCCTCATTTAATGCAGATGGTTGGGTATTTATACCCTTATCTTTGGACCATATGGGCCTTCGGGTTGTGTTAATGGATTTGGGTCGAGTTTAAAGACCCATTAGTTTTAAGTAAGCAAGTAATTAGCTTAGTCATGAAGTGATTAAGTTTCTAATACTTTAGTTATGTTCGGACAGTTTAGTGAGTGGAGGTTGTCCAAACTGCCCCTGTCCGGTTAGGTGGATGTTGTCCGAATTGCCCCTGTCCGGTTCTCATAAAGAGTGGTGACAAAATCCGGACTCATCAATAGCCCTTTTTTTAGGTGGTGTTCAAAGGCCTTTGGCAAAACCTAAAAAATAGCTCGTATCCGGATAGATTTTCGAACTGTGTAAGGGCTTTATCCGAACTGAAAAAGTTCTCAGAAACTAAACGGTTTTTTGCCAGAGATCGTGGGACACGTGTCCTTTTCTGATTCGCCATACCAGCCGTTTTTTTCCCTAGAACGGCGCTCCCACTTTCTTCAAAAAAGTAACCTCTTCATTTAATGAGGATGACATCAGCGCTGTTTTTAATCATTGCAACCCTTTCGAATTCTCCTAGGTATCGAAACATCTTTTGTACCTTTACTATAAATTAGTCTTTTTTTTTACTGTTTTACCATCTTCATCATTCTTGCTCTGTTAAAGTTCAAAATTTTCTCTCTAAAAAACAAACACTTTCTTTTGTTGTGAGTTTATGTTCACAGCAAGTAAAGCTTTAATAAAAGGTGGGTGGCTCAATTTGTCGGAGTTAGAAAAAGCTCAAAAGGTTAAACGAGAAAGGCGCCTTGCTGCAGGCCTCCCTGTGTCCTCTATCGACAAATCGGAAACCCCAAGCTCAGAGCCTGATCGGGGCTCTTCTTCAACTAGAAATGCCAAACTTAGGAGGTTGTTCCAACCCAACCTTTCACCAATTGTTTAGGGCTCATTGGTTCACGAATCAGACCCTACTGTTGAACCAGGGCAGACAGTCACCAACTTTAAGAAACCTTCCCCATTCATTGCCATGGGGTCGGATGCTGATACCTCCCCAGAGAAGTTAGTAGATCGGAGAAAAGGTCGCTTGGTGAAAGGGGAAGTTCCAAAAGCTACATCTTCAAAATCGGGGGCTAAAAATAGCAATACAGGGTCAGAAGCACCCATTAAGATTCCTAAGGACAAGCTGTCCAGCCCGGAGGCATCTAGTTCAAGTCTCTGGAAGGAAACCACTGCATCTGAGCCACATCCGGAGTCCAGACTATAAGAAGCCAGTGACGTCCAACAATCCGGAGGGCCTGCTGAGCCAACCTCTAGCTCCCCTTACCCAAAAACAACTGATAATCCTTCTATGATAATGGATGAAGTGATGGAGGATTCTATCGAAGAAGCTCCCTTTGAGTCTGAAGTCTCCAGGCAAACAAGTGAGGCTATTTCTGCCAAGAAGGACAAAGGCAAGGAAAAAATATGCTTAAGGCATCCGGATTTGCCGGAGTGTCTTGTGGGAAAAGTGGGAAGTTTTTTCCACAAGGTAAGTGTCAAATACCTGCTAGCTTTGCAAAAACTTAATTATGCTTTCATCCACACAGCCAAACTGGGTCGGATGCGAACAAAATGGGGGATCCTGGAGAATGTCAAAATAAGGATTCTGGTGGATCCGGAGACACCGATGGACTGCAAGCTCACTGAAATAGTTTTCTTAACCGATCTCTTCATTTGGGGACTAAGGTTTCCCTTAGACCCGGAGATAGTCAAATAATTTCACCTCATCAAACTTTTCCCAAGCCAACTGAGCCCCAATTCCCGGTACACTCTTAGGGCCTGTATTATGGCCTCCAGGTTTTCCGGAATTCCTCTTCTAATGGAGCAGTTTGCAGCTGTGGCCAGCCTCTGCAGAAACCACCTTATTCCCTTCTATCACTTCAACATGGGTGATAATTACAAAGTAGTGGATGACCTGCTCGAGTAGAAAAGGAATTGGAAGACTCAATTCTTGTTTGTGAGTGGCGCCTAGGAGAATGGGAGGAAGATTAAAACTGGTGTCAACCCGAGCCTCCTTACCAGTAGATGGCGAAGCGATGGTAAGAATACCACCTCACACTCCCATCTTTACTTATAACAAATTTATTTATCTGACTTGTCTTTTTTTTTTTGGTACTTCTGCCTAAGGACTTCAATGACTACTTGAAGGATGGGCAGACCACTTGTACCAAGCTAAATGTTTGGGCTGTTGAGAAATGGGGGAATCGCTTCCACAATGCCTTTACCGGAGGCAACCCAACAAGGTCCTACCTTTGGAACACAACTTACCGGAGGGACTTGCCCTGGGAGGAGCTTGGTGAGGTTTATTTTCGTCTGAGGGTAAGTTTCTAATTTTTGTTTAGAGTTTTGTGGAAGTTTGTAAGTATTTAATGTTTGAGTAGAGAGTAGAGGGAGAATTAAGCAGCCTGGTAGTATTTAATTTTTTTTACCCTCATTTAATGTTGGTGGTTGGGTATTTATACCCTTACATCTGGGCCTTATAGGCTTTCGGGTCATGTTTAATAGACCCGCGTCAAGTTCAAGGACCCATAAGCTCTTAGTAGGAGAGCAGGAAACTTAGTCAAGAAGTGTTTAGGTTTTAAGTACTTTAGTTCTTGTTCGAACAGTCCAATGGGTGAGGTGTTCGAACTGCCCTGTCCGGTTAGGTAGTGTTTCTCCGAACTATCCCTGTCCGTATTGGTAACAGAATCTGGACTCATCTGTAGCCCCTTTTTAGGTGTTTGTTCAAAAACCTTTGTCAAAACCTGAAAAACAGCCCGTTGTTAGTGACAGTTTCATCCGGACAGGTCTTTCGAATTGTATTATGGTTTTATCCGGAATGAAAAAAGCTCTTTGAATCTAAACGGGTTTTTTGCTAAAGTTTATGGGACACGTGTCTCTTTCTGGTTCGTTACTGCAGCCGTTTTTTCACCTCGAATTTCGCACCCACCTTCTCTGAAAAACAACCTCTTCATTAATGAAGGTGAGATAAGCGCCGTCCCTTAATCATTGCAAATCCTTTCGAATTCTCCTAGGAATCAAAACTTCTTTTTGGGGTTTACTATAAATTAAAACACTTTTCCACTGTTTTACTATCACTTTCATTTTCACTTTGCTAAGTTTCAGAGCTTTCTCTCTCAAACACAAGTTCTTTACTTTGGTTGTTTATGTTCACGGCTAGGAACGCTTTAATCAGAGGCGGGTGGCTCAATCTATCTGAACTAGAAAAAGCACAAAAAGTTGAAAGGGAAAGGCGCATCGCAGCAGGCTTACCCGCTTCCCCCATCGACAAACCAGAAAACTCAACTACAGAGCTTGATCAGGGTTCCTCATCTACAAAAGGTGTCAAACCGAAGAGATTGTTTCAAACCAGTCTTTCTCGTATCGTTTCAGGCTCATCAGTTCAAGAGTCAGAACCCACTGTTGAACCAGGTTTAACAGTTACTAGTTTCAAAAAACCTTCCCCATTCATAGCCATAGGGTCAGATGCTGATACTTCTCCCAACAAACTGGTTGATCGAAGAAAAGGCCGGCTGGTCAAAGGGCAGGCTTTTAAAGGCACCCCTTCGAAATCAGGCGCCAAGGATAGCAGTATAGGGTCAGAAGCACCCATAAAAGTACCCAAGGACAGGCTGTCCGGTCCGGAGGCTACTGGCTCAGGCCCCCGAAGAGAAACCTCCACATGAGAGCTCCGGCCGGAGGCCAGAGTCCAGGAGAGTGTTGAAGCTCATTAGTCCGGAGGTCAGGCTGAACCAACTCCAAACTTCCCCCTCACAAAGACAACTGAAAACCCTTCCTCAATAATGGATGAAATAATGTAGGACTCTATCGAAGAGGCTCCATTCGAGTCTGAACCCTCCGGACAGACTAGCGATGCTGCTGCTACCAAAAAGGATAAGGGCAAAGAAAAACTGTGCCTTAGGCACCCAGATCTGCCAGAGATCCTCGAAGGAAAAGTTGGACCTTGTTTCCATAAGGTTAGTGTTAAATATCTTCTCTCTTTACAAAAAATCAACTATGCTTTCATCCATACAGCCGATTTAGGCCGGATGCGTACGAAGTGGGGGATTCCGGAGAACGTGAAGATAAGAATCCCCATAGACCCCGAAACCCCAATGGACTGCAGACTCAGTGAAATAGTCATCTTCACTAAGCTTTTTAACTGGGGTTTAAGGTTCCCCTTGGATCCGGAAATAGTTAGGTATTTCCACCTCATCAAGCTCTGTCCTAGTCAGCTGAGCCCCAACGCCTGATACACACTTATGGCCTGCATCATGGCCTCCAGGCTCTCCGGGATTCCTTTACCAATGGAGGAATTCGCAGCTGTGGCCAGTCTCTGCAGAAACCACCACATTCCCTTCTATCACTTCAACATGGGTGATAATTATAAAGCAGTGGATGATCTGCTTTAATCAGAGAGAAATTGGAGGACTCAATTCTTGTTCGTAAGCGGCACTTGGGAGAATGGGAGGAGAATCAAGGCTGGAGTTAACCCAAGTCTCCTCACCAGCAGATGGAGGAGTGATCGTAAGTATCCTATCTTACATTTTTATTTTTACTTTTATCGAATTTCCCTAAACTGACTGGTCTTGTTTTTTGTCTTAACAGAGCTACCCAAAGACTTCAATGACTATCTAAAGTCCGGGCAGACTACTTGTACCAAGATCAACACTTGGGCTGCTGAAAAGTGGGGGAATCGGTTCCACGATGCCTTTACCGGGGCCAATCTTGCAAGGTCTCACCTCTGGAACACTACTGGCCGGAAGGACTTGACCTGGGAAGAACTCACCACTCCACCCCCTCCGGATGTAGTCCTCAAGAGAACTCACGCACCGGACAGGTCATTATACTTGCCACATCGGGCCAAGGCTCCGAGTAAAATGAAAGGCAAGAAGGGGAAGGGCAAGAAGGTTGCAGGTGAGGCTAACCCTGCCGAGGTGGAGGAGGCTGCTCCAACAAACCTAGAGGGGCCAGCCCCAAGCCAGATTGATGCTGCTCTGCTAGAAGTGGTAGAGCATGAAAGTGCTAGGGAAGAGGTTCAATCCCCAAAACCCCCAAGGGTTCCTAAGAGAGACCGAAAACGGGGAGCAGAAAGCAAGGACATAGAGGTTAAGAAGAAAACGACCTCCAGGGGTGATGAACTTTCTCTCCGGCCTCCGGAGCCTCTCCCCCTGCAGACCCTACTGATCCGACAAGAGCAGAGGAGATCCCTGGTGACTTTCAAACTAGCGAGGTTGGAGGAGGAGATCTTAGCATTGACGGTGTTGACATCACAGGGCTTGATGGACTTGGTGACTATTTTGCCAACCTTCCCAGAGACGATTTTGTTGGGCCTTACCTCCCTCCGAGTACTTCGAACACCGTTACTTTTAATGGTAATACTTTTACTGTTTCAAGTGAAAGGGATATTATAGCTCACTCCATATTAAGTAATGTTCAGCCAGTGCTTCTTTTGGAGAAACAAGTTCGAAGTCAGGCAGATATTATCAAAGATCTCAAATCTGACAAAGAGAGACTGTCCGATAATCTTCTTACTGCCACTCAACATGCTGATATTCTGAAGGGAGAAAACGAGGAGCTAAAGAAGAGCCAATAGGAGTCGATCACAAAGGTTGCCACTTCAGAAGACACTATTAAAGAGCTCTGGGAGAAGCTGTCTGGATTAGAGAAAGATCTCACCTCTTCCAAAGAGAAGGCAAAGGCCAAGGATCAAGTCATCAACAACTTGACAAATGACAAGATCGAGCTCGAGAACACAGTGTCCAAGGCTGCAGAGGAGAAATCAGATCTGCTAAGGGAGTAAGAGGCCAAGATTGAGGCCAAGATCGATGCTTATGCCAACAATGTAATAGACAGTCAAGAAGAAATGTATGCCAAGGTGAAGTCAGACATGGTCTTGCTTTTCCATGAGAAGTTTCCGAAGAGGAATCTGGGAGACTTATGGAGTTTTGTAGAGTATCCAGACCTTCCCTTCCATACAATGGCCGAAGGTGACAGGTTTGATTTCTCCAGTGCATCCTCATCTGACGACGAAGAGAACACCGGGGAGAGCCCAACCGAGGAGGAGGACGATCCTAAGAAGAAGAAGAAGACAGATGAGGCCGAGCCATCTTTAAAGGCTCAATCTTAGAATTTGAATTATCTTTTTATCTTTTATGTTATCTGAACTAAAGTCCTTGAAAGGCCAAGGCATTTTTGTAATTGTGTCCGGTATTTGACCGGATAGATCTTTTGTTTTGTCTGACAATTTAAAATTCCTTGGAAGGCCAAGGCACTTAGGTTATTTCAATGAATATCCTTGTTCTGCACAACTCTTGCATCCTTTCATAGTTTGTTTCAATTTTGGTGGCTAGTGTTTAAATAGCCCTAAGTTATTTCATAAGAATTCTAAAGTGAGAGTGTTTAAATTCTCCATTGACAAATGTTTAAGTAGTCATCATTCCTTTAATTCAATCCGGATGGTGTGACAAAAAACAAAGTAAGAACACTTCGAATTTTTTGAAAAAGGCATCAAATTTTATTAAAAAGCCACGACACCTCATTAAAACCTCCCTGTGCCACCAGGGTAGGAAAGAGTATGCCTCCAAATCTGTACATGGATTTTTAAACAAGTAAATATTTACATAGCTTCTATTCCAAGTACATCCAGAGATGCTCAATATTCCAAGGGTGATTTAAAACCCTTCCATCCTTGTCTTCTAGCCAATATGTTCCAGGTTTAAGCCTTTCAATGACCATATAAGGTCCTTCCCAAGTTGGGGCCAGTTTGCCGAGCAGCTTCTCTTTAGTGTGTAAGAAGACTTTCCTCAACACCTTGTCCCCCGGCTGGAAATCTCTTCTTTTAACTCTAGAAGCAAACCTACTTCTCATCAAACCCTGATAGTGTGCAGCTCTAAGGTGAGCCTTAACTCGTCTTTCCTTTATTAGGTCAAGCTGACCTCTGATTGCCACTCCGTTAGCGTGTTCGAAGAAGTTGTGAACTCGAAACGAAAGGAGGGTTGCTTCTATGGGAGCTATCGCATCCATCCCATAGACCAAGGCAAAGGGTGACTCTTGAGTTGCAGCCCCAAGTGTAGTCTGGTAGGCCAACACAACCTCTTGTAAATAGCTAGGTCATTTCCCAACAGCCCCTTCCAAATTCTTCTTTAAACCGGACAGTATAGTTCTGTTAGCCACTTCAACCTGACCATTCGCCAAATTGGAGACCACAGTGGGAGCACGACGGTGGTGTGGTATAATATATGCTAGAACCCCCAGTAACATCAGAGTTACACCAAGAAAAAACATGCTGATGGTCTTTTAGAAACTTCAACATTTTAATCTTCAGTTCTGATGGCATTTTGGACCCTATTTTTACACTTTTTTCTTCTTCCAAAGAATGTATTTCAACTTCTTCAACCGGAATCAACACTCCAGGGGTCTCTCTCGGGTCCTCAATTTCACCCTGACCCCAGAAAGCCTCTCAAACTACTATTCTTCGTTGATACGAACTGCCCCCAACGTTCGTGGAGCCAGTGCTGTAGCATAACACTCTCTTACAATCTTTTGACTGCTCCGGACAACTCCCACATTCCCTTGAACAACATATTTCAAACACCGGTGGACTGGTGAGGCCACTGCATGCATCTTAGAGAGCCAAGACCTCCCTAAAATAGAATTATAACAAGTGGGACAATCCACCACAATAAAAAGTATCCTGACCATTTTCTTAAAAGGGCCCTTGCCCAACAAAACTTCATCTTCAAACTCCCCGATCACATCTGCTCAGCTTCCAGTGAAGCCCACAATTGATCTGTCCGAACGCTGAATTACGGCTCGATTTTTCATCTTTTTGTAAGTGGTTAAGAATAGGATATTGGCTGAGCTTCCAGTATCCACCAAGATTCGTCTTATGTCATTGCCACCAATGGATGCTCCTATGACAACAGCATCTTCATGAGGGCCAGCTATATCTCTTAAGTCATCTTCATCGAAAACAATGAAGGAAAGTGGAATTTGTGATTGATAGGAGGCCATGCCTCCTTCTAGCTGGGTGGCTAAAGTATGAACGTGCCTCTTCCTTGAAGAAGCAGTAGGAGCTGTCATAGTATCCCCTCCGAAAATTGTAAGTGACTCAAAAAACTTAATAAGCTCGGAGACCGTTTTAAAACGTTCCTCAATGGCACCCACTCTATTTCAAGTTGGATCAGGATCCAAGTATTCTTATTCTACATCAAATCTTTCGATTATAACCATAGCTCCCTCCGGAGCAGCATTGCTCGGACCAACCTGATGAGCATTATCAGGCCTATTTCCTCCTCTTCTTTTGACATATGCCCCCAGCTTTCCTCTTTCAATCAAGTTCTGAACTTCTTGTTTCAAGGTTATACAATCATCACTGGCAGAACGAATTGTTACGATGTTCCCTAGGAGAATGCAGTGTGGCCGACCTTTTATAGTGCACTTCTTCCTTTGTTTTGTCGTAAATGGTGGCCACACTTTCTTTTAATTCTGCAAACCACTCTCGTTGAACCCAAGGCCCTCTCTTATTTCTAGATTATTGACTCTGGGCAGGTGGAGCTGGCTGAGATTGAGCTTTAGCCCTGTTATGCCCCTGTCCGGTCTCCCTTGTCTTGTTCCCGGACTGATTTTGGTTGGGGTTTGGTGCAACCGAGGCATACCTCACCTGCCTGTGCACCCTAGTTTTCTTTGTTTCATCAACATTGATTTACTTTCCGACTTGATTCAGCAAACCTCCCCAAGTCATGGATTTCTTTCTGGTCACTGAATCAGCCAAATTTCCAAGGTTTAAGCCCTTCCTCAAGGATGCTATTGCTGCTTGCTCGAAGCAATCAGCCAACCCATTTTTGGTGTTTACAAAACGACTTATGTATTCTTTCAATGATTCGTTTGGTTCTTGGGCACAATGGATTATTGTGTCCCCATTTCCCTTCAACTCTTTACTCCCAACAAACTGCCTTCGAAAGGCCACCCAAAAGGTATCAAAATTCTTGATGCATCCTTGAGGTAGGCTGTTATACCACTTTAGAGCACTCCCCGTAAAGGATTGGGAGGATGCTCTACATAGCAACTTGTCGTCATCATCAAAATTCATCATGAAGTTTTTAAATTTCTCCAAGTGGTTGTCCGGATCAGTACTGCCATCGTATTTCTCCATTTTAGTGCTATCGAACCTCTTAGGGAGGTTTCCAGACATAATCTTGGAAGACAATGGATATTGTCTCCAATTCCGGCCACGACTGAACACAATATCCTCATTGGGAGTTGCAAAGATACCTGGTTCGTCGTGGAAGGCAAAAGGATCCATCAGCATCCGGTCTACATGCCTCCGGCTGTGAGATGATCCTTTTCCTATATTCTTCTTCAATTTCCCATGTCTATCCCTTTTTCTTGAATACTTTTTAATCAACTTTTGCTTTTTTTGGATCGGCCCTCACCACTGCTGGAGAACAAGGACTCTTCAACTTCATCCTCGTCCGAGGAGCTACCAGAAGACTCTGAGTCTGAGTCAGAACTCTCCACTGGCTTAGACCGGTGAGAATTTTTGGAGCTAGCACGAGTCTTCTTGGTACTCACATGAGTCTTCGAAGGCTCATGCTATCTAGGGTTGTCGGTATGATGAGTGACTGATGCTTTTGACTTCTCTTTCATGCCCATCTTAGCTTTCTCTGCCCTCAGAGCTTCTATCTTGCCCTTTAATCTATCACGCTCCTCGATGGCATATTCATCATTTTCACCCACCACTTCAAGCAAAGCTGGTGGTACTATCGGGGCGTCCGGAATCATTCGGACTGATTTTTCCTGTTGGTTTCGAATGCTTGATTCAGGCACCGTCGTGCTCTCACTGTGGTCACCAATTTGGTGAGGTTTATTTTCATCTGAGGGTAAGTTTGTAATTTTTGTTTAGAGTTTTATGGAAGTTTGTAAGTATTTAATGTCTGAGTAGAGAATAGAGGGAGAATTAAGCAGCCTGGTAGTATTTAATTTTTATTACCCTCATTTAATGTTGGTGGTTGGGTATTTATACCCTTACATCTGGGCCTTATGGGCTTTCGGGTCATGTTTGATGGACCCGGGTCAAGTTCAAGGACCCATGAGCTCTTAGTAGGAGAGCAGGTAGCTTAGTCAAGAAGTGTTTAGGTTTTAAGTACTTTAGTTCTTGTTAGAACAGTCCCATGGGTGAGGTGTTCGAACTGCCCTGTCCGGTTAGGTAGTCTTTCTCAGAACTGTCCCTGTCTGTAGTGGTAACGGAATCTGGACTCATCAGAGCTGACCGCCCCACCCCCTCCGGAAGTAACCCTCAGAAAAACAGATGCACCGGACGGGTCGTTGTATCTTCTTGGTAGAGCCAAAGCCCCAAGAAAGATGAAGGGCAAGAATGGGAAAGGAAAGTAGAGTACGGTTGAAGCCAATACCACCGGAGTGGAGGAAGCTGCCCCAATCAACCAAGAGGGGCCAGATTAATGACAGATTGATGCTGCTCTTCTACAAGTAGTGGAGCATGAAACTACTAGGGAAGTGGTAGGATCTCCAAAATCCTCAAAGGCTCCCAAGAAAAATAGGAAACGAGGAGCAGAAGGCAAAGACAGGGAGGCCAAAAAGAAGAAAACCTCCAAGGGTGATGAAGTTTCCCTCCGGCCTCCGCAGCCTCTTCCTTCGGTTGATCCTACCGACCCCACTCAAGCAGAAGGCATCCCTAGGGACTTTCAAACCGGAGAAGGTGCATGAGGGGATATCAGCATTGATGGTGTTGATATTAGTGGTCTTGAAGAGATCGGTCGTTACTTCGAAAACCTCCCTAAGGATGATTTTGCAGGGCCTTACCTCCCCCCAAGTTTTTCGAACATCGTTACCTTCAATGGCAAGTCTTTCTCTGTCTCAAGTGAAAGGGATGTCATCATTCACTTTATATTAAGTAATATTCAGCTAGTGCTTAATTTAGAGAAGCAAGTACGAGGTCAGTCAGCCATCATTAATGCCCTTACTTCTGAAAAAGAGAAATTGTCTGGCGACCTCCTCACTGCCAATCAAAATGCTGATGTTTTGAAGAGGGAAAATGAGGAGTTGAAGAAGAACAGGAGGATTGGGCCACAAAGGTAGCCACTTTGGAAGATACTATCAAAGAACTCCGAACAAAGCAATCCGAGTTGGAGAGAGGTCTTTCTTCTTCGAGAGAGAAGAGGTTAAGGCTAGGGACAAGGTCATTCATACTTTAACCAATGACAAGATCTCGCTCGAGGACTCAGTGTCCAAGGCTTCTCAAGACAAAGCTGATTTTCTAAGGGAGCAAGAGGCAAAAATCCAAGCTACGATTGATGCTTATACCAACCAAGTGATAGACATTCAGGAAGAAAAGTTTGCCAAAGTGAAGTCGGGCATGGTCTTGCTCTTTCATGAGAAATTTCCGAAAAGGAATCTGGGAGACTTATGGACTTTTGTAGAGTACAAATACCTCCCATTCTACATGATGGCTGATGGTGACAAGCATGACTACTACAGTGCTGACTCATCCGATGAAGAAGAGAACACCGGGGAGAGTCCGGATGAGGAAAATGACGACCTCAAGAAGAAGAAAACTAGTGAGGCTGAGCCATCTGAGAAAGCTCAGCCTTGAAGTATTAACTATCTTTAAATTTTGTGCAATCAAACCAAAGTCCTTGGATGGCCAAGGCATTTTTTGTAATTGTGTCTGGCTCCTGCCCGGATAAACCTTTTTGTTTGAAAACTCAAAGTCCTTGGGTGGCCAAGGCACTTCGTATGTTTTAATGGGTAGCTTTATTTTGCACAACTCTTGCATTCTTTCATAGTATTTCAATCTTGGTGGCTAATGTTTAAACAGTCTTTAGTTATTTCATAAATATTCTAAAGTGAGAGTGTTTAAATTCTCCGATGACAAATGTTTAAGTGGTCATCATTCCTTCAATTTAATCTGGTCTGTTCGAAAAACAAAATTCACAAGAAACTATTAAGTAAAAACACTCCAAATTTTTAAGAAGCATCAAATTTTATAAAAAACATGGACACCTCATTAAAACCTCCCCGCGCCACCAGGGTAGGAAAGAGTATGCCCCCAAATATTTACATGAACTTTTAAACAAGTAAATATTTACATAATTTATATTCCAAGTACAACCGAAGGTGTTCAATATTCCAGGGGTGATTCAAAATCCTTCCATCTTTGTCTTGGAGCCGATATGTCCCAGGCTTAATCTTTTCAATGATCACATAGGTTCCTTCCCAAGTTGGAGCCAATTTACCAAACTGCTTCTCTTTAGTATGTAGTAAAACGTTTCTCAGTACCTTAGCCCCCGGTTGAAAATCCCTTCTCTTGATTTTAGAAGCGAACATGCTTCTCATCAAACCTTGATAGTGTATAGTTCTAAGGTGAGTCTTAACTCTTCTTTCCTCTATTAAGTCAAGCTAGCCTCTGATTGCCACTTCATTGGTATGTTCAGAAAAGTTATAAATTCGAAATGAAGGCAGAGTAGCTTCTATGGGAGCAATGGCATCCATCCCATATACTAAGGCAAAAGGAGACTCTTGTGTTGCAGCCTAAGGAGTGGTCCGGTAAGCCCACAAAACTTCTTGCAAATAACTAGGCCATTTTCCAGCAGCCCCTTCCAAATTCTTCTTCAGACCGGACAGTATTGTCCTGTTGGCCACTTCGACCTGACCATTTGCTTGTGGGTGGAAAGGGGAAGAGAAGCAATGTTGTATGCCTCTAGAGGCACAAAAACTTTCCATTTCTTTGTTGTCGAACTGTGGCCCATTGTCTGTTGTTATCTTTTGTGGAATTCCAAATCTGCAACAGATATTGGATAAAATGAATTTTATAACACCTTTTGATGTTGTACCTGCCAACGTAGCTGCTTCATTCCACTTCGAAAAATAATCAATAACAATGATTATTGTTCTGCGCCCCCCGGATGCCATGGGTAGAGGTCCAACTAAATCTAACCCTCATCGAAAAGGTATTGGCTCAGAAATTGACTCTAAAGGGATGGCTGGGATATGAATCTCATTGCTATATCTCTGGCATAGGTCACACTTTCTTACCAACTCCTTAACATCTTGCATTATGGAGGGCCAATAGTACCCAGCTAAGAAAACTCTTCTTGTTAGAGCCCTGAATCCCAGTGAGCTGATCCCTCACCATCATGTAACTCGGAGAGCACTATTTGAGACTTGTTGACACCTAAACATCGTAGAAGGGGCTTACTATAAGACTTTTTATAAAGAATATCTCTTAGGATGACAAAACCACGAGCCTTGTATTTTACTTTTCTTGCTACTGATTTTTCCGGAGGTAAGATGCCGTCTAAGAGATATTGAAGAAGATGAATTCTCCAATCTTGAGGTTGTTTTATCTGTATATTGAAACTTTCTTCTCCCTTATCTGGGTTGATTTGAATGGATGGGCACTCCAGCACATGAATCCAAGGGTAGGACTCAGTATATGCTATGGTTGCCAAGGAGTCTGCCAGTATGTTTTCTGTTCGGGGTATGTGCTCATAAATGATGCTCTTAAAATTGAGTGCTACTTCTTTAAGAAGAAGTAAGTATTTAAGTAGTTGTTCATTTTTGGCTTCGGATTGAACTTGTGCGTGATGGATAAGAAGCTGAGAATCGCTCATCAACTTGACTCTTTTGGCTCTACAAATAAGAGCTAACTTCAAACCAGCTATAGCAGCTTCATATTCAGCCTCATTATTAGAGGCCCTGAAAGCAAAACAAATAGCTTGGTACAATCTGGTCACCATACGGAGAGGTCAAACATACCCCAGCACCACATCCCATGGTACTTGATCCACCATCAGTCCGGATGACCCAGATTTTTTTGTCTTTCACATCAGTTGTTTGCTTAATGTCCCTATCTCAGTGAAATTCAGATAAGAAATCTACCAGTGCTTGGGCTTTGATTGCTATTCGAGGAGCAAAATCAATATCGAAGTCTCCCAATTCCACTGACTACTTAGTCATTCTACTTGAAATGTCGGCCTTTTGGAGAACGTTTTTCAAAGGAAAAGACGCCCGGACAATGATAGGGTGAGCCTGAAAATAAGGTCTTATCTTCCTCGCTGCAATCACCAGGGCTAATGCTAATTTTTCAAGCTTCAGATAGCGTTTTTCTGCATCTATCAAGCTCTTGCTGATGTAATACACCGGACGGGGATAATTATCTACTTCCCTTACCAATAATGAACTTATGGCACAATCAGAGACTGCCAAATATACGAAGAGAGTTTCTCCATCAACGGGTTTAGACAAAGTCTTGGGGGAAGACAAGTGCTTTTTAATCTCATCGAAGGCCTCATCACACTGTGGGGACCAATTGAAATATTTCACACCTTTCAAAGTTTGAAAAAATGAGGCGCACTTGTCCGAAGACCTTAAAATAAATCGATTTAGTGCAGCCATCCTCCCAGTCAATCGTTGTAATTCTTTAATATTCCGAGGAGGCTCCATCTGTAGTAAATAATTAAGTTGGTCCGGATCAGGCTGTATCACATGCTCACTTATCACATACCCCAAGAATTTTCCGGACTGCACTCCAAAAACATACTTCTCGGGGTTTAATTTCAAATTCACTTTTACTAAGTTAGCAAAAGTTTCTCGGAGATCTGCCAAGTGTAGCTCCTCTTCCACACTTTTCACCATCATATCGTCGATGTACACTTCTATGTTTCTTCCAATTTGATCAGCAAAATCTTTGTTTACCAACCTCTGATAGGTAGCCCTAGCATTTTTTAAACCAAATGGCATCACCTTGTAATAATGAAGGCCCATATCGGTACAAGCGTAGTATACCCGAAGAAGGCATCTATAAAAGATAGCAGCTTGTTCCCAGATGTGGAATCCACCAACTGATCAATCTGGGGAACTGGGTATAAATCCTTTGGCCAGGCCCTGTTGAGATCTGAAAAATCAATGCACATACGCCACTTGTCATTCTTCTTTTTTACCAATACCGGATTGCACCAAGCAAAAACATGCTGATGGTCTTTCAGGAACTTTAACATTTTTCCCTTTAATTTTGAAGTCATCTTGGATCCTATCTTGACACTATTTCCTTCAGCCAAAGAATGTGTTTCAACTTCTTCAATCGGTATTAAAACTCCAGGGGTCTCTCTGGGGTCATCAATTTCACCCTCACCCCCATAAAGCCCCTCAAACTGCTATTCCTGATTGATACGAATTGCCCCCAACGTCCGAGGAGCAAGTGCTGTTGCATAACACTCTCTTGCTACCTTTTGGCTGCTTCGAACAACTCCCACTTGTCCTTGCACAACATATTTCAAACATTGGTGGACTGTCGAGGCCACTTCATGCATCCTAGAGAGCCAAGATCTCCCCAAAATAGCATTATAACAAGTGGGACAATCCACTACGACAAACATTATTCTAACCATCTTTTTAAAAGGGCCTTTGCCCAACAAAACCTCTTCTTCGAACTCTCCGATCACATCTGTTGAGCTTCCACTGAAACCCACAATTGACCTATTCGATCGTTGAATTACTGCTGGATTCTTCATCTTTTTGTAAGAAGTTAAGAAGAGAATATTGGCTGAACTCCCGGTGTCCACCAAAATTCGTCTTTTGTCATTGACCCCGATGGATGTTCCTATGACAACAGCATCTTCATGAGGACCATCTATATCCCTCAAGTCATCCTCATCGAAAACAATGAAGGGAAATGGAATCTGTGATTGATAGGAAGTCATGCCTCCCTCCAGTTGGGTAGCTAAATTATGAACATGCCTTTTTCTCGAAGAAGCAGTGGGTGCTGTCATGGTGTCTCCTCTAAAAATTGTGAGTGACTCAAAAAAATTGATAAGTCTGGACACCGAATTACAATGTTCTGCGATAACACCCACTTTATTCCGGGTTGGATCAGGGTCCAAGTATTCTGACTCTACATCGAACCTCTCGATTATCACCATAGCCCCTTCCGGAGCCGATGTGCCTCCATTGTTTGGACCAGCCCGATAAGCGTTATCAGACCTATTTCCTCCTTTTCTCTTAACATATGCTCCCAACTTTCCTCTTTCAATCAAATTCTGGACTTCTTGCTTCAAAGCAATAAAATCCTCGGTGGTGTGGCCAGTATCATTATGATACTGACAGAAACAATTGTTACGGCTCTCCCTAGGAGATTGTAACGTAGCCCGCCTTCCTATAATGTACTTTCTCCTTTGTTTTGTCATAAATGGTGGCTACGTTTTCTTTTAATTCTGCAAACCACTCCGGTTGAACCTAAGGTCCTCGTTTATTTCTAGATTGTTGACTATGTGCTGGAGCAGCTGGCTGAGACTGAGCCTTGGCTCTGTTATGAGTCTGCCCGGCCTCCCTAGCCTTGTTCCCAGACTGGTTTTGGTTTTGATTTGGTACAACCGGAACAGACCTCACCTGCCTGTGCACCTTAGTTTTCTTTGTTTCATCTATATTGATCTGCTTTCCGACCTGATTCAGCAAGCCTCCCCATGTCATGGCCCTTTTCTGGTTACTGAATCAGCCAAGTTTCCAGGGTTTAAGCCCTACCTCAGAGAAGGTATTGCTACTTGTTCAAAGCAATCAGCCAACCCATTTTTGATGTTTACAAAGCGACTTATGTATTCTTTTAGAGATTCTTTTGGTTTTTGGGCACAATGGATAATTGTGTCTCTATTTCCCTTTACCTCATTGTTTCCAACAAAATGTCTTCGAAAAGCCACCAAAAAAGTATCGAAATTTCTGATGCACCTTGTGGAAAACTGTTGTACCACTTCAGGGCACTCCCCGTAAATGATTGGGAGAATGCTCTACAAAGTAACTTGTCGTCATCATCAAAATTCATCATGAATTTTTTAACTGTTCCAAGTGGTTGTCCGGGTCTTTACTGCCATCGTATTTTTCCATTTTTATACTGTCAAACCTCTTACGGATGTTTCCGGACAGGATCTTAGATGACAATGGAGATTGTCTCCAATTCCTGCGACGATTGAAAACGGTATCCTCATTAGGAGTTGCAAAGATACCTGGCTCATCATGGAAGGCAAAAGGATCCATCATCATCTGATCTACGTGTCTCCGGCTATGAGACGATCCTTTGCCTATATACCTTTTTAACTTTCCATGCCTATCCCTTTTTCTTGAGTATTTTTTTACTAACTTTTACTTCTTTTTCGAACGGCCTTCATCACTGCTGGATGACATGGATTCTTCGACTCCATCTTCACCTGAGGAGCTACTAGAAGATTCTGAGTCTGAATCAGAGCTCTCCACCAGCTTAGATCGGTGAGTCTTTTTCGTGCTCACATGGGTTTTTGAGGGCTCATGTTCCATTGGATTGTCAGTATGATGAGCTACTGACGCCTTAGACTTCTCTTTTATGCTCATCTCTGCCCTCTTGGCATCCCTCAGAGCTTCTATTTCAAATTTTAACCTATCTCGCTCCTCAATGGTGTATTCATCATTTTCTCCCACCACTTCGGCCAAAGCTGGTCGTACTTCCTACACGTCCGAATTCATCCGAACTGGTTTTCCCTGATGGTTTTGAATGCTAGATTCAGGCACCGTCGACCTCCCACTATGGTCGCCAATTTGGTGAGGTTTATTTTCGCGTGAGGGTAATTTTGTCCAGAGTTTTGTGGTATTTTGAAGGTGTTTAATGTTTGGATAGAGTGTAGAGGGAGAATTGAGCTGCTCGTTGTATTTAATTTTCATTACCCTCATTTAATGCAGGTGGTTGGGTATTTATACCTTATCTTTGGGCCATATGGGCTTTCGGGTTGTGTTAATGGATTTGGGTCGCGTTTAAAGACCCATTAGTTTTAAGTAAGCAAGTAATTAGCTTAGTCATGAAGTGATTAAGTTTTTTATACTTTAGTTCTGTTCGGACAGTTTAGTGAGTGGAGGTTGTCCGAACTGCCCCTGTCCGGTTAGGTGGATGTTGTCCAAATTGCCCCTGTCCGGTTCTCATAAAGAGTGGTGACAAAATCCGGACTCATCAACATCAACTCCATTTTCCTTGTTAAAGAAGGCTTCAACAACGTTTTCTTAATATCGGGGCTCTAGTTTAGTTATTATAAAAGTCATAATTTGTTTTCTCTAGGATCAACCTAAATCTCAAATTTGACCTCACAAACCTGCTAGGCTTAAGGCTAGCTCACTCCCAGTCAAATATCTAGGAGTCTCAATTCTCTCTAGTCGGCTCTGACATAGTGATTGTTGATCTCAACTTAATAAAGTTACCACTCGTATCTCATTATGGACCTCAAAACACCTATCTTATGCTGGTAGACATCAAAATGACTAGTCATGCCTACTGGTTGTCCATCTTCATTATACTTTCAAGAATCCTAAAAAACTCTCCTAATACCTCAGTTGTTTCCTCTGTTCCGGCCTTGATATGAAGAAATCAGAGGCCAAACTAGCATGGTCTATTATTATATTGCCCACGTTGGACGGCGATCTTGGGATTCTAAAAGTCAAAATCTAGAATCAGACGTTCATCCTTACACGTTTATGGTCGATTATAAGTAATAAATCCAATTCTATTTAATGTGACTGGGTTAAAACCGAGAATATTAAAAATAATAATTTATGGGCTATTGATCTCGACTACTCTCCCTCCTGGCTTGGAAGATAATTTTATCTTTTAGGCCAATTACTAAAATTATTCATGGTGGCGGTCGACAATGACAATAAAACCTTTTTTGATTTGATCAATGGCTACTCAAATCCTCTATTGTCACTCAGTACAGATAGAACATTATTTACGATTCAAAGTTGGGTAAGAACCCAATAATCGTTGAATTTATCTTTGACAGGCACTGGATCTGACCTACGAATAGGATCTCTGCCAACACTACAAACAGCAACAACCTTAAGGAACTCTGCAAGATCATTTATTTTCCTTCATCCCCCAACATCCTCGAGGAGGATGTCCACTTCTTGTTCGCCAAACCCGGGTTCTTCACGATCAAGGATACCTACAACGTCGACCGTTTGCCCATCCCTTGTGTCGGATAGTTTGATATAAATTTAATATTCCTCGTCATTCTTTTATTATTTGGCTTTCTACATATGGTAAACTCACCACCCACGATAAGCTTTTGTATTGGGAATAAAAACATTATCATCCTGCGCTCTTTGCAACTTGGACGATGAAACTATAAATCATATTCTCTATGATTATGGTTTCTTTGGGAGCTTGTGGGACTTCGCTAGCTATAAGCTAAATATTTTGTTCACTCTTAATTCTAATTACGCCTATTGGATTTCTGAGGCTTCAATTGGATCCTTTCCAGTTTTCGCCACCTATGACGCGCCTTCTTTAGCGCTATTATTTACAATATCGTGAGGGAAAGAAACAACAAAATCTTCAACTTCCCCTCGAGCATTTCCTCTATGGTTTTTATCCGTAAAATCTACCTGTTATTCTTATTTTACCACTTTCAATTTTTTACTCTACATCATGTTCACTTACTCCATATTTGCTGTTATCTCTATTTTAGCTTTTCAATCATGTTATGACCTACACACACTAGATTAGTTTTCTCTATGGTTTTAAAATCAATTCGCAGGATATGTCACATGTATTTTTAAAAATTATTTTTATTTTTTAATACTTTTATTAAAAAAAATACAACAATACTCAAATACTATATAAAAAATAAAATATAAAAAATACTCAAATTTTATTAATTAAAATCGTATATTTATAAAGAACTTATTTCACTTTAGAAAAAAATATTTATTCAAATAGTTGTAATATTTTAATATTTTGAATATTTTTTAAAATATGTTCTAGAAAAATAAAGAGAGAGAGTTGCTATTATTATTAGTTCAAGACAATGTTTTGCTTGTTAGGTCACGTGTCTTTGCATCAGCTAAACATGCTTTATATGAAAGGTGGCATCAATTTGCTTCGAACACGTTATGTACATATAAAACATGCAATTTTAATAAATTCTTTTACTGTCAGATTGGGTTAATCTTATTTTTATTCTATATTATAAATTATCAGTGCAATGATGTCGTGTCTTTTCAGCAGCATAGAGGGATCGTGTCGAGTCAAGAGTATATAGATTCTTAGTGATGTGTCGCAAAAATATGCTAAATATTAGGACGTGTCATCAAATCTTTCCGCCACGTTGTACATATATATTTGAGGTTTATTTACTAGGAGTGGAGTTGTTATTATACTATTCGTCTCCATTTTTTGGTATTGTTTGTTACTAGAAACGATGGTATAACTATCGGTTCGGTTTATTTACTAGGTTTGGTATTTTTTAGTATCTAAAAATAAAAATGGTGAAACTTCTCTCGTACATAAATTTAATTTATTTAATATCTAAAATTATTGGTTCGGTTTATTAATAAACTAAAATTTATTTTGTTAAAAAATGAAAAACAAATTAAATATATTTTTTATTTTTATTCATTATTTTTTAGATATTGGTTTTACATTATATTAATTATTACAAAATAAATATTTTATTTAAACTAGAATTTACTCCGTCTAAAAATTTATTTAATCAACTAAAACCAACCATTTACCCTCAACAAACTAAATATTGACCACTCTTAGTTTTTAAATGAAAAATTACATGTTGGTGTAATGAGAAACAATAAAATGATATTATTCCAGCCGTTGGTACGCTGTAAGTAGATCCTTGAATATTGTGTTGTCTTCCACCATATTCTTCTATGTTCAAAACTTAAATTCACTAACATGGACACTAAATCCAATATTTCAATTGCTTTGTTACTAAATTACAATGTATCATGGTTCCTACTATCTATATTAAATTGTTACCGAAAATTGAGAACCACAACATACCAATAAGTAACAATTACCGAGTAAAATTTGACTGCGAATTGTATACCAATAAATAACGATTACCGAGTAAAATTTGATTGCGAATTGTATACCAATAACTTACATTTACGGGAGTCAAATTTAACTGCGAATTGGTTCCTTCAGTTGAATCACAAATGAAAGTTTAAACTAGATTTAAACGCAAATCAAAGAACTATATTCTTTTTTAGACATTCTTGAATTTGAGTTATTTCGAGAACTAGAGTAAGTTCTTCAAAAATATATTTTGTGTATTTTTTATATTTTTAATAACAAGAATAAATTCTCTAAATTACTTTTTATTACATTAACAATATCCCTTATAGATAGTATTGTATTTTAAAATCAACACTATTCTTCGAAAAGTGAGTAGTAGCTCCAATTCTAACAAATTCATTTAACCAAGTTCTTTGCTAAAAAATATATTATCCTTAAATTGAAGGCCGTTATTTGTAGTAATTTTACGAGGAACTCCAAAGCTACAAAAAAATATTATTCACAATAAATTTTTAATAATATCCTTGGCTCTTCTACCAAATAATGGTTCAACCTCGGTCCATTTCGAGAAATAATCAGTTCCCAAAATAATCATTTGACGCCCTCCAGAAACCATAGGTAGTGGCCCTACTAAAATCTAATCACCATCTATCACAGCCTCGTACTAAAATTTTAGCATTCGATCGTCATTGATAACCTGCCAACAAAACAATTTTTGAAACCATTCGAACCCACAGTGAGTTGAACCCTCACCATCATGTAACTCATATAAAATCTCTTGATATTCCTGTTTACCAAAACACCATAATAGAGGTTTTCTTAAACACTTCTTGTATAACACTTCATCTAATACTTCATAACCATGAGCCTTCTATCGTAACCTTTAAGGTAACTTTACAGTATGAGGTAATTTACCTCTAAGTAAAAAAATTGAAGATATCGTAATATTGTATCTAAATGTTGTTCATTTTTTATATGAAAGGTTCGTGACTTCTTTTAGGATTAATTTTCAGAATAATATTTTCATTGTTTTGTTTTTGTGTAATGTGTTTTAAGGCTCCCTAAAACATTGAACACTATATTTTATCCAAGTCTTACTTTTGTGTTTTTTTAAGGATGTCAAGGCTCTCAAAGTGTGAGACTAACCTCATTTTATTATTATTTTGGAGGATTCTGAGACCTATAAGGTAATGAATACTACATTTCATCTTAATCTCATTATCTTTGTTGGTATTTAAATCCTTTGGGGATGTCAAATCCTTGAAGGTGTTAAAACTATATTTTATCTCAAAATTAATTATTTGATTTTAAGAATGATAAATCTATAAAAATGATGAAAAATACATTTCATCTTAGAGTTATTATATTTTTATTTATCATCTAAAAATGATGAAAAATGATTTTAAGATAATGTTTTTTGCGGTGATTTTGGAGAGAAGTTCGGCCTTTACCTAATTTGAAAAGTAGTTTATGACAATAATAATATGCTTGCGATCTCTCGAAGAACTAATAGTGGTCCGACCATGCCAATACCTTATATGTCATAAGGTAGGGCCTCAAATATTGCCTCGAGTGGTACCGTAGTGACATAACTCGTATTCGAAATATGCTAGTATAAGTTTAACGTTTTCACGATGTCCTTGGTGTTAGTTGATACGGTTTACCAGAAGAAACCGACCAACAAAAACCTCTTCGTTAAGGTCTTATAACCACCATGAGTCGACCTCTTCCCATAATGGAGTTCTTTTAAAACCATGGTTGATTTCTCGGGCCCCAAACATTGAAGCAGAGGTCTATCACCATGGTAGTACTCAATTAATCCCTCTTGAAACAACTATAAATATATGATTTTTGGGATCCAAGCCAATATATTTTCCCTAGAAGATAGCTTATACAGTATGACGGTTTACGTCATGGTCTAGATATTCATTGGTCAAATCGTAAATAGTGGCCTCATAGCTAACACGTATCATATTGTTGTTTTCTTATTTTAGAACCGCTATCTAAGTTCTTGACTCACCTGAAAAGATATTTTGTCTCACATGGTATAACATATTTATAATCAATCTCGCGACAAACCAGAGGTATAACAATACCTAAAACTCAACATGAATTTCATGATATATTTAAAAAAAAAAAATTTAAAAATAAACTTATACTATATTCTAACATGTTGAAACAAATTGATGTCACGTTTAGTTTATTTAGCAAACTCGTGGCTCAAAAGAATAACACATTCTCCTGAACAAACATTAGCAGTCTAGCACTAACACCTCACCTCATAGGCATCCTTTTGTTTTTCTATAAAGTATGAATACTTTTACTCCCTCCGTCTCGTAATGTTAGACGTTTTAGGAAATATATTTTGTCTCATATTAATAAATAATCGTTCTTTTTTTAAGGCAGTATTAATTACACCTCTTACACTTCTCACCAATAAAAATTTTTATTGACTGCACAAACTTCTCATCCCACCAATCAAATTTAATTTTGTTTATTTTTTGTCTCTTATTACGACACAGAAGGAGTATTACATATATATAGAGTGTTACATTCTATAGTAAGAAGTAAAGAAAAATATGTTTATTCTAATAAACTTTCAATATTTTCAAATATTACGAGTGAAACTTGGAAAAAGAATTCTAAAAAGTTGTTATAATTACATAGGAAAAGTGATTAAAAATATTTTTCTTGCTAATTTTATATTTTTTACGATTATAAAATATTATTTTACATATAAAATATTTTGACACATTTATTTAATTATTTTTGTATATTATTGGTTAGTTATTTTGTAATTTTAAAATTTGATAATTTTTTAAAATAACTATTTTTATGATATTTTTATGTGGAAAAATATATGAGAGAGAAATTGTCAAAAACTCCAAGGTCATATCTTCTATTGTGGTTCAAATTAATTTTTTTTAACTTCTAAAATTTGAAGTTGAAGTTTGTATTCTACCTTTTATTTGAATCCTTCAATCATCATGAAATAATCTCAATCGAAAGGTCAAAGGAAAAAATTAAAGAATTAGAGTTTAAAGGAAAATTTGTGTTAATATTTTCAGATCTTCAAATCGAAGATTCGGTGATAAAGAAGTTATCAATGAATTAAGATTAGAAGAAGGTTGTGGTGTCTTTATTCCATCGTGTCTGGTCTCTCTACTTCCATTATGCATGGTCTCTCAAATTCATCATGCTTGGTCTCTCCACTTCCATTATACATGGTTTCTCAAATTCATCATGCATGGTCTCTCCACTTCCATCGTGCATGTTATCATGTATGTTATCTCAACTTCCACTATATGTGGTGTCTCCACTTCTATCATGTCTGGTATTTCCACTTTGTCTCACATCTTTCCACTTCATCATGCATGGTCTCACATCTCTCCACTTCATCATTCCTAGTTTCGCATGGTACTCCATATCTACCATACTTGGTCTCTTAACTTCATCATGCCTGGTCTCATATCCAATCTCACTTCATCATATCCAGTCTCACTTCATCATGCGATATCTCTCCACTTCATCATGTGATGTCTTTTCACTTCATCATGTGATGTCTCTCCACTTAATCATGTCTAGTCTCACATCTCTCTATTTCATCATGTCTGGTCTCGCATCTCTCCACTTTGTCATGCATGGTTTCTAGCTCATCTCTCTACTTTATCATGTCTCGTCTTTCATCTCTCATCTCTCCACTTTATCATGTCTAGTTTCCCATCTATTTATTTCATCATGTCGTATCTCTCCAGTATATGATGCGTGGTCTTTTATCTCTTTAGGACATCATGCGAGACCATGACAAAACGAAATACAAAATGTGACAACCAGATAAACGTAATGTGAAACCATGGTAGTGGATCAGGTAAAAAAAAATCAAAAAATATATTCATAAATTTAGTTTTTTCGTCTTTAAAAAAACAATAGTTCCTATTTTTCAATTTTCTCTCCGAATCCAAATATAAAAAATACATAATTATATATCAAAAACTAATAAAATAGAAAACGTTTGTTTGAAAAAAATACGTGGATGGTGATGAATACTAAATATTCAATAATTACGCTTAAAAGAATAGACGCCGCTAAAACTAAAAGAATAACGTTGAATATTTTAAAATAAAAACACTAATAACGTGAATAAAAAATATGATAACTATTTTTGCTATAGAAATCAACTAGAATTAAAAAAAAAATGTTTATTTAAAATTTATAATCATTTATAATACCGAGGACAAAGAAAAAGCAAAACTCATTTTGAGTTAGTCGGCATAAACTAATTTAAGGAAGAAAATTTGCACCTTTAAATATTAGGAATTTCTAGAATGGCCAAATAAGTACCGCCAAAGTTTTCTATCACTTGAGTAAGCACCTATAAGTTCTGATGTATCACTATCAAACAAACCACAACCTCAATGGAAGGAGAGTCAGACCCAGACGACGGAGTAGGGAGCGGCGTAGAACCATGGGCTTTTAATATCATACCCGAAGATTGCATAGCTAAAGTGATCTCGTTCACCACTCCAGGTGACGCAGGTAGACTTTCGTTGGTTTCTAAGTCTTTCAAATCAGCTGCCGATTCTAATATTACTTGGGAGAGGTTTCTGCCGCCTGATTATCGCCCTCGTGTCTCGCCTTCCTCTCTTGATTGGCCGAAAAAGTTGCTTTATCTTCATATATGCGATCAACCCATCCTGATAGAAGAAGGCAAGAAAGTATGGTATTTATTTAAGGTTTTGCTCATCTAAATCTAAATATGTGTCTCCTTAATTTTGGTTTAATATTATGTTTGATATTATGTTTATATGTCTTAGAGTTTTTCCATGGACAAAAAGACCGGAAAGAAGTGCTACATGTTGTCCCCTAGAGATTTGACTCTTGTTTATAGCAACTATCCTTTGAATTGGAATTGGATTATTGTTCCCCTATCTAGGTGTGTTTCTCTTATTGAAATCCTAAGTCTGGTGTTTGATATTTGATTAAGTATGTGATGTTTGATATATATGTAAACAGGTTTTCGGATATTCCAGAGCCTCTTGACCTGCGCTGGTTGAAATTTGGTGGGACCATTAGTACCCAAATGCTATCGGAAGATACTCTTTATGGTGCTTACTTAGTGTTTAAATACACTTTGCCTACTTACGGATTTGAAAACCAAAAGGCAGTGGTTGCAATTGGACCTGTTCGAGGTCCAAGTGCTACGAGAACTGTTTTCTTGGATTATCAAGATAGAAACAACATGTCATCCGATACTATCGATAGGGGTAGACCGTTAAATGCTTCTTCTAATAGTAGAGAAAACCACTCCGCCGTTAAAGAAAGAGGAGATGGGTGGCTGGAGGTGGAGTTGGGAGAGCACTACCAAAGTGGAGATATGGCAGTGGAACTGGAAATGAGTTTGTTGGAGGCACAAACTCGTCTCTGGAAGGGTGGTGTTGTTTTTCAAGGTATTGAGATCAGGCCAAAATAGTGTCTATAAATAACAGCAATGTTGTTGTATTTCGGAAACTCTATACAATAATCTCTCTGTTTTCCTTTTACAAATGTCCACTCTGTCGGTGTTTCGCGTAGTTATTTTCTATGTAAAACTCAACTCTCAAGTTATATATGTTTCATCTAGTATGAACTTGGTTTTTGTTTATGGAATGTCTCATTTTCTTTCCAATACTTATGAAAACACCAATAAAATTTTTTAATTAGGTTAATATATAGTTAGATAGATTATTTATATCTTCGATGAATTTCAACTAATTCATTATTTTACACTCAATAACATGAGATGGTATACTCATTCAAATGCAATTCATTTAATTCATTATTTTAGACTCAATAATATGAGATGGTATACTCATTCAAATGTAAACAGATTTTTCTTAAGAGGGGTTGTGGATACGTAAGTTTAAAGTTATGACTTTCCTTATAACCATATCTACAATAAAAATATTTTGTTGTCTTTTGCTATTTTGTTTATGCGATTTAAAGTGTTTTTTTCAAAATTGGATATATCGAGCCAAAAATTGAGAAAAAAAATGTTATATTCAAAACCTAGCCAATTTTCATAAAAAAAAATTAAAAACTTTAAAAACATAAGAAGTTTTAAAAAAATCATCTATAAATCTCTACGCTCCATAAAAGAAATCTCAAGTGGAAAGCTAGAAGGAGAACTTTGACGAGGAATGTCAAACTCCAGATAAAAAAAAATTCTAATTAATTTATTATAACTTTTTTTTTTATTTTGGTAGTCCTTTTTTATTTAGAAAAATGGAAACCGTGCAGTTTGTTCCGCTGGCCGAAAAGCGCGACATTAGTGAAAGTGGGATTAGGATTAAATGTTTCTAGAATAGTCTAGACCATTCTGCTAGGTTAGGCAATACCAACCCGTGGTCCTTGTACCTCACCCCGTCGGGAAAGGACTGAAAATTGATTGTTTTGTTTTTTAAGCGATATCCGGTTTGGTGGAATTTTCCAACAACATGGCAGGTGGAAATATTTCAATTTTTTTATTTTATTTGTTTTTCATGATTGTATTTGTAAGAAGAGGGGTTTATTGATTATGGATTGATAAGAGAAAAGCCTTTCTAAATTGATTATTGTTAATGGTTTTACACGAAATCTCAATAGACGCTGCAAGAATAGATTGATTGGGTAAAGCTTACGCAATAGATAACGAGTTTGTAATTCTATTACATCGTGCGGCGATGCCAAAAGTCAAAAAACTCGTAGAATCATTTTTCTGCGCGAGAGATTTGGAAAGTATACAAAGTTGGTAGAGCCGAACGATCTTAAAACGAAGTTTATCGAAACCAAGAAATGTGGATGCCTTTTCACCTTTAAATGAAATAAGATAGATAGTGATTGATGGTCCTAAGAAGTCACATGCGGAGTTCACAATCAAGAGACTATATAATTTAGTGAAGTGTATTCGTACTTGGGACGAATTTACAAAGCAGACTTGGATTTTGTAGTCAGTACTACGAAAAAGGGATCCAGTCCTCATGATATTCTTGACGGAGTGAAAAAAGTGAATCCTTAAAATGCGTCGTATATGCGGACCGTGTAAAATTCTCAACTAAAACAACGGAAGATCAACAAAGGTTGTCGCTCGCAAATCCAATATTTGTTAGGTGAACTGAAAATGTTCAACTATTATGAATGACATAGATCATGCGAAAATGGAAGCGGTATCATAGGTGAACTTTTCTTCACACTCCCGGTTAGTTTAGATTTGTTATGGACGTTTCCAAATTTTGTAATAATGAATAACACATACATGGTAATAAAATACAAGATGCTGTTGTATGAGGTTATTGGAGCCACTTCTACTGGAAAATCTTTCTACATCGGATTTGCGTTTGTGTCCCCAAGAAAAATTCGAGAGCTACAAATGGGTGTTAGAATGTTTACAATCGTTAGTGGTAACTCACTCCATCGAACCACCCTCTGTTGTTTTGATCGATAGAGACTTAGCGTTAGTGAAGACGGCCGAGAAAGTGTTATCCAATGCAACACACATCTTGTATTGATGGCCCATTTACATGAATGTGTTTGGGAAAACAAAAATAAATAAAGAGTTAGATGGTACGGAAATTATCTAATGTAAATTCTAAAAAATTGAGAGATTGTGGGTAATGAATGACATAATAAGCATGGAAAAACAACATATAACTGAAAAAATATTAAAAATAAATAAAACTTAAAACTTAAAAAATATGGGTTGGTAAATTTATAAAAATATGATATATTGGTAAAGCACCCGCTCACTATTTATAAGCACAATAGATTGATACTTTACTCATGAAGAGAGTGAATTAGTACTTTAACGATTGGTTTTGTATATATATATGATTGGAAAACATGATCAATTGGTTATAAAACTAAATATATATATATATATATATATATATATATATATATATCATATAAAATATTGTATATTTATCTTATATGATCAAAATATATATAAACACAAAAAATATTTTTACAGTGCCTATATCTTATAACACAATTTATCTTCTTTTAAAAAATCTTTTCTTATGAAAAAAATATAAAAACTACGAATCAAGTGATTCTAGAAAGCTCAGACCAAATAGATTCTAGAAAGCTTAGACCAAATATATTTCAAAAAATCTATTTTAAGAAATATAATTTTGTATATCAATAATGGGTAAAAAAAATAATGAGTTTAAATATAAAAAAACTACGAATCAAGTGATTCTAGAAAGCTCAGACCAAATCGAGATAAAGCTTTGTTCTATACAGAAAAATACCTCTACGACTTCAAGGCAAGTTTTCTTCTTTGAATTTCTTATGCTTTTCTCTTTGGATTTTCTTCAATAGAGTGGCCAACCCTCTCTTATATTTTATTTCCATCAAGATCAACCAAACGTGTGAAAATAAGAACTTATACCTAAAAAAGCACCCAAAATTGGATTAAAAATCTAAAGCAAACTAAAAAAGGTTTAGAGTATTAATGGGGGAGAATACATTGGTCCTTTTGATGATTATTATAGAGACCAAGGTATTCTGCATAAAAAAACACCTCCCAAGACCCCTTAGTTGCATGGCGTAGCTGAGAGACTAAACCGAACATTAACTGAAAGGGTAAGATGTCTTGTTTCACAATCAAAACTCCCTAAATACTTTTGAGGTGAAGCTTTGAATATAGTAGTACATGTCTTGAATCTTAGTCCTTCTGTACCCTTAGATGGAGATATCCTAAATAGAGTTTGGACATGTAAAGATGTTTCTTATGATCATTTGCGTGCCTTTAGGTGCAAAGCTTATGTGCATATTCCTAAGATGAAAGGTCTAAGCTTAATTCGAAGACAAGAGAATGTGTATTCATTGGTTATGGCATTGATAAGTTTGGCAGATTTATGATCCAATTAATAAGAAGCTTATTAGGAGCAGAGATGCTGTGTTTATGGAAGATCAGATAGTTCATGATATGGATAAGTAACATAATTCAATGCCTATGTCTGAGAATGACTTGGTAGATTTGGGGCATATTCCGCTTGCACATACTCCTACAGAAGTTGAAGAAAGTTAAGATGATTACTCATCTACTTCAAGAGGTTTGCATATTTTTTATACTGGTGATCATGATAATGATTTTGTGGATGAACAAGAGAATGAAGAAGAGGTTGAACAACCTGAAATTCCAACTTGGAGATATACTAGAGATAGACAACCCTCTACTAGATATCCTTTTGAGCAATATATTTTGTTAACCGATGCAGGTGAGCCTGAGTATTACAATGAGGCTGTTAGTGGTGTGTGTAAAAATCAGTGCATTGAAGTAATAAATGAAGAGATGCAATCACTTCATGAAAATCATACAGTTGTGTTAGTGAAGTTACCTGAAGGGAGAAAAGCCTTGAGTAACAAGTGGGTGTATAGGTTGAAGGAAGATGCTAGTTCTGTACAACCTCGGTACAAAGAAAGATTGGTAGTTAAAGGCTTTGGTCAGAAAATGGGTTGATTTTGATGAAATATTTTCTCCAGTTGTAAAACTTTTGTTTATTCGTGTGGTTTTAGGAATTTCAGCTAGTCTAGACTTGGAAATTGAGCAAATCAATGTAAAACAACATATTTGCATGGAGACTTAGAAAAAGAGATTTTTATGAAACAACCTGGAGGTTTTGTGATTCAAGAAAAAGAAGATTATGTGTGCAGACTGAAGAAAAGTATATATGGTTTGAAGCAAGCTCCGAGACAGTAGTATAAGAAGTTCATGTCAGTTATGGGAGATGAGGACTACAAGAAGACTTCTTCTGATAATTGTGTATTTGTGAAAAAATTTACCGATGCTGATTTTATTGTTCTCTTACTTTACGTAAATGATATGCTTATTATTGGAAAGAATACTTTGCGGATTAATTTTTTGAAGAAACAGTTTAGTAAGGCTTTCGCAATGTAAGATTTAGCCCCAACAAAGTAGATTCTTGTCATTCAAATTACTAGAGATAGAGGTTTAAAGAAGTTATTCTTGTCACAAGAAAAATATATTGAGAAAATTCGTTAGAAGTTTAAGATGGACAAAGCTAAAGTGGTTAGTTCACCACTTTCCAATCATTTCAAGTTAAGCAAGAAACGATGTCATTTAACTAATGAAGAAAATAGATATATGACTAATATTCGATATGCATCTGCAGTTGGAAGTCCTATGTATTTCATGGTATGTACTCCCGTCTTGACTTAACTCATACTGTTGGTGTTCTTTGCTCTTTGATGGGGTCCACAAGGCATTCATCTAAGAAGTATCTAGTTGTACATATTACATATTTACCCTCTAACTCTCTATGGTATTTTAATAATGTTCAATAATATCCTAAAAGGTTTTAGAAGGATCTTACAAAATTACAACGAGTTATGAGTGTCGTTTCTCAAACAAAACTTTTCAAACAAGGATTGATTGACGGTGTAGTTAAGTCATTGGGATCAAGGATGTGTAAAAACATCTTTGGATGATGGTGCACTCTGATTAATAGGGTGATTATAGTTCATCATTCTGATAAAGAGTGATACAAATAGAAACTAGAGACATAATAAGTATTATTTGGTAAAATAAAATTAGAATTCGTTGTTTATCCCGAGTGAGGAGGCAATATATCAAGTGAGAAATGATTTGGGCACTCAAGTGTCTCTAAAAATGATGATTACTACTTTTGTGTGTCATAAAGAATCGGCTTCTAGTGATGGTTAATTTGGTGGGACAGTGTGTCAGAAGGTCGATTATTTGTAGTTGATATGGTAAAACCTTAGAGAGAATTGCAAAGATCATTGAGGATCATATAATGGACTTGCATATTTAAAGAGAGATTTGAGAATATGATGAAGTCTCTAACACCTAAAAGCATCAAAATTTCAAACTGAACAGTGAACCATTATTTTTTGCACCATGAAATGAAGGAGAACTGGTCAAAGATTGGATATGGTTGAACGATCAAAATTTTTTGCACCATCAAAATTCAAGTCGTGGATTTGATATAGTATGACATATATGGTTGGATAGTAATAACCAAAAAATTAACCAATGTGAGCCAAAAGTCTATAGCAAAAATTCGACATATAATTTGAAACACGACCAACAATTATATTTGAGCCAGTGAAAAAGACGTTGGTGGGTGACTAATAGTTTCACTGAGAAGTACACTAGTAAAATTAACTAATCCAAATGTAGGATTTAAACTCAGTGTGTATGGGTGATTGTGGCCTTATTGCTAGACATCGAGTGGAAATGGAGTGTCCCAGAATGTGAATGATTACTTTCTAAGTTGATTCGTAGGTTCAAATTTGGTAAGGTCATCTTTTTAGAAAAAACTTTATGTGTTATAACTTAGGTTATATATAGTATTAACAAGTAATTATGGAGTGGTATTTTATAAACAAACTTGCAAGAGTTACACGCCCTAGTGAAATATGATGAAGATCATGGGGGTCGTTGGGAGGATACACTTCTGGTATATACAAATATTTACACGAATAATCCAAACTTTCAATCATGGATGAATGGGTGACAACTTCAATGGTGGATCTAACGTCGTATGTAGATCCATTAGATAGATTAAGGAAAATTCTTATGAGAGATAAATTTCGATAGAATACTCTTATATTTGTATTTTTGCACCAACCCGAGGGTTTATTACGTATTTTTCTCAACGTGTAAGCCCCAAATGTATGAAAAAACTTTGAATTATAATATATAATTTTTAAACTGTGTGTAAGTATTACAAGACCTGTAAATTGGAAGAGAGGTAGTAATAAGTTTATTTTAAAAAAATTATACGTTTTTAATAATTTAATTTACATAATGGACATTCAACTCACCTTTAGATGTTGTTATATTGTGTGTTTGTTGTTCGAGGTTAATAATCTGATAAATCTATGAATTATCTTCCATAAAATTTGGTCTATTAAAATTTTAAAGTCCATCGATTTATTAAGAGATAAAAAATTACTCGTCTAAATATATTGAGAGATCATAAACAAATCAAAGATGTTATTATACAAAATTATCAATAACTCTTTAGATATTGTTATTCAAATGTATCATTAATTATTATAAATATGATTAGTTAACAACAATAATTCAAATTCAAATAAGATCTAATTTTTCATAGATAATATTGAATCTCTTCTAGTAATGGGATATAACTTGTAACCTCGTATATGAGTTACATTAATGAATAAACTATTGTCTTTTTGGAGGATATTATTATTATTATTATTTTTATTTGTGTTCATACTTTACTCTTCCATATAGATGGAAGATCATTTATATAGATCTGCCCAATAAGATTTATACTTACCAAATTGGTGTAATATGTGATAAATGTTTGGTACCCAAAAAAATTTCATATGAAACCCAAAATATAAGAAGGGTAAATGGAGATCATAATGAATTTAGAGCAAATAAATACTCCATCCATTAACATTGAAATGATCGATAAATAAACTGGTGAGAAACATACAGTTGCCACTGTTATGGTTGTTCGGCTGAGAGTTTTCCCACAGTTGTAAAAAAACTTGTTGGATGAACAAGATAATGGATTGAAAATGATAAAATAGATGATGTTCACACCGAAAGTAAAATATAAATTCAACATCTCATATAGGGTGTTGAAGAATAAAATGAAGAATGGATGATGTTACTATTTCAATTATAAAATAATACATTCGGAATTTTCTAAAAATAGTATAATATATCATTAAGAACCAAAACCGATGTTGCTAATAATAAATAAGATTGAGGATCATTCCGTAGGATCAAAAAGCGTTGATGCCATCTTCGCAATAAGGAGAAGTAAGACCGCTAAATCTTGGTACATAGTTGATCGAGGGATACGAGAGCATGCCAAGGAGTGTCACAATCCCAAACTGGAAATATAAATGATAAAATAATCATCTCACTCAATGTACAACAAATTACTTCATTCCAGTTTGCATGAACCAAGCCTATGAAAGAATAGTTCAGTACTACTAGGGATGCAATTTATTTTTATCTCTTGGGTATCCGACTCGAGCCGAAGGGCTAGAGTATTTCAATCTTTTATTTTTCATGGAATGTGTCGTGTGTTTTAAAATATATTACCTGTCGAATTTGGGATGTTTTATAAATTTTAAAAAAAAATTGACGGGTACCCACCCAAAATCCGACCGAGTAGATATCCGTTATTTTAATATTAAAAAATAATAATACATAATATATTATTATTTTATAAACTCTAAAATTATATTACCATATGATTCAATTAGCTTTGTATTATTTTTAGTTTTTGTATTTATGATTTGGTTTTTATAGTCTTATCAGTATTCATATATATCTTTAGTTAGTTTATATTTAAAAAATGTTAAAATTTAAATTAAATAAATTATGAAAAAGATCTGTATATTTAAATAACAAATATAATTGTATTAAAAATTATAAATATTTTAATTAATAAATATGATTTGTTACTAATTTTTACATTTGTTATTAAATCTAAGAGATTATATTTGGGGTATTATTTATTTTATAAGTATTTTTGAAACTTCTTTTTTAATATTTTTATTGGATATTTAATTATAAAAGTTTATTGCATAGATAAATAAATAAATATAATGGGTACCCGCAAGAAATTATCCGAACCTTATGGGTTTGGGCGTGAGAAAACAAATATTTTATCCGACGGGTTTAGAAAAATAAAGACGACATGGGTTACGAGTTTAGTCATACATACACCCATCCCGACCTATTTTCATCCCTAAGCACAAACATTGACTAAAGTGAATCCCTAAGAAAGAATTTTGCACCCATATCAATAGCCTACTAAACTATTTCCCAATGATATATTAATACTTTAGCATGAGTAGATGCAAACAAACATTATATGCCATCTTCAGTGAACATGAGTGAGTATATACCTTCGGTTTCGTATCCTTCAACACATCGAAATCTTTACTATGTTGCATCAACACATGGCCATTTCTCTAATAGACACAATTGGTATTTGTAAGAATAACTAGTTTCAAATATTCAACTTATAAGTGGCATGGACCCAAAAATTTGAAGCATATCCCTTCATTCAGGTAAATATGAACAAGTCAAGAAACTTTATTGATGATGATTATTCGAAGAAAGAGTCCTCATTAGCACTAGAAATCTTACACACAAGTTATATTTTGTATCTTTCACAATCACAATATGACTAAATTTACTAGTAAAGGGGATCCATATTATCATGTTCACTAGTTCAAAAGTGAGATGATGAACTATGAAACAAATTATAAAATAAAGTGTAGAGAATTTATCTTAATCTTAAAGGGAAATGGCTTCACACTTATCCTAATTATATTAAACACAGTTTTAATATGAAGTGTATGGAAGTTATCCTAACCATGCTAATTATATTTGATTTTTCCGTATTGGAAGTCAAAAAAGTAATTATAGACACAAAAAAACTCGACTAATATATTGTATAAGACTATTTACGATTACATGAGAGGTCTTATAGAAGTGATCCCTTTCGTGGACAACTTAACAAGATTCAACGGTGAATATGAATAAGTTTTGAATGAGCTCAACATGGATGCATTCCTTGGTACAAAAGAGTTGAAGACGAAACTTTACTGCATATTATGATAGTAAACGCTCATTCTTCATATAAGTGTAATTATGGAAACGCCATGACTTGATTAGATGCATCTTGTAGTATCTATAATTTATCGTTTCTATAATTACCAATCAACAAAAATGTAAGTATAATTAGAGGGAACATAAAGACTTCAAGAGAATAATATGCAACTTTTCTTTCTCGCAAGCATAAGCAACAACAATAAAAATCACCAGAGGACTTGATTTTTATAGATAATACGAATAATCTCTGAGAACCCCCCTCCCCCCCATATTATAGAACATATATAATAAATATAATATATAAAATAGAAGGAGATAAAATATTAAGGCTCATTCAAAACATCCCCGCGGGTCTAAAATATAAATTACTCAACCTTTGCCAACATAACCTTGATTTATTTTCTTGTAACGTCTAGGATATCACATGAGTCCAAACCAAGACCCTATATTATAAATTATCCATCAATAATAATTTTCAACGCATAAAATAAAATAAAAGAACGTACTGTCAAGAAAAGACACAAGCAATTGATTAGGATGAGGACACAATAATTAGAGTGAGACACATTTGGGAATCATATTATTCGTCATGGAAAACTAACCCAATACTAGTAAATTTATAATTTTTTAAGTGTAATATGTACGTAAACTTTAAAGATTTAAACAAAGCTTTCCCAAGGGATCCTAGTACCCTTTCTATAATTGATGAACTAGTTAGTGTTACCTTCGAGAATATGTACCCTTTCTATAATTGATGAACTAGTTAGTGTTACCTTCGAGAATATGTTGTTATCTTTTATTACTAATTATTCCGGATATAAGTAAATATAAATGCATGAAAATGGAAAACAAATATATCACATTGATAACTGAAAAAGTCTTCATTGATAAAATGTACTACCATTCAGTCTACATATAAACATATTATAAATAATATCTTTGCAACCCATCTTGACAGAAATCTACAGTCATACATTGTTGACATGTTATTAACAAGATAATGAGATGATAAAATTTATTGAGACCTTTTCAAAAAGTGTTATGCAGAAGCTAAATATTTCCAGAAGAGTGACCAAATGTTCACTGGAATTAGGAGATTTCAACATCCAATATGAATCGATTACTGCAATCAAATCTTATTCTCAAAGATAATTCCTAATGGAGTTTCAATCCGAAAGACCTATCCACTCAAAGGACAAAGTCAAATCTACCAGAAGGTCGTAACATATTGTGGAAGTAATAACAAAAAATGAGGAGCATTGTTTAATCTCTTTAAGACTGGACATAGTTATCGAGACTATCAAGTTTGGATCCCTAGTCACAAATAATAAGGAAAAATATGAAACAACTATCAAAGGTCTTCCACTAGGAAACATATTTGGAGCAAAAAAAAATCTCACTTTTCAGAGACTTCGAATTGGTGATCAAACAAAGTTTGTGTCATGTGAAGTCCAAAAAATACAATATTATCCTACAATATTAATGCTAACACTTTATCATATTTGACTTGTACAAGAACCACAATAAAAAATCATTTTTCAATTAAAATAAAATTGGCTATCACACTACCAAAAAGATTATATCCATAATTTTTTACTCTCGTGTCATGATAATTGAGGGAGAAAAGGAATAGTATAACCGAAAAACTTCTATGAAAAGATATATAAAAGGGAGATTTCATGAGAATACAACAAAGATAAAAAAATTAAAATAAAATCAGCATGGTTTGTCACAAACCTCGAGCCAAATGAAGCAACCTTTGTAGTTAAATTAATCTATGACAGAGAGGGTATTGCACATTATGGTTACAAAGCCTTAATAATAGAATTATATTTCTGGGATTACACTAACCAACAATAATGAAGGATGTAAAAAATAAAGTCAAGCATTGTAACACTTGTCAACGCTTCTCCAACTCTGTCCAAATTCTGTGCGTACTATTAGAAACTATCTACGAAGTAAATTGATATTGTAGGGCCTCTCTCTAAAGATTTAGAATGAGATTTGGAAGTGTCAATAAATTATTTTTTTAAACTTACGTTAAACCACAAACATTAAAAAATATTGCACGAAAAAAAACGTTAAAGTCCTCATATCAGATGTCAATGTTGTTATAGAGTACCAATGTTGTTATAGAGTACCAAAACTCGTAACAACAGACAATAAGAATATGGGATCCGCATATTCGATCTCAACACTAGTATGATATTGTCCACTTTGGACACCGAAGGCCCGCACGAATTTGCTTTTGGTCCACTTCCAAAAGGCCTCATACTAGTTGAGGTATGTTTTACTTATATACCATTGATCATTCCCATGTTTAACCGATGTGGGATGTGGGAATTTGGTCGTCACTCTAACAATTCCTCCTCTCGAACAAAGTAAGTACCACTTTTAGCCTCTTCTCAATTAACTTCTATCCGCCCACTCTAATCAGGTTGACAGTCTACCTGAATCATAGAGGTATTACGAATGTTGTTGCTCACCTCCTGTTAGACCACTTTGTCTTTTGTTCATTAGCGTCACTCCCCACTCCAATCAAATATCACCGCTTGATGAGCCACAGGCGCTCCGAATTAGGATCTCTAGAGCAAACCATTCATCTTGAGCATGGCTTGTACATCCTTTTCGACATAGAAGAATTTCACTTACATCACCCACCACATCGTGTTATGTCTGGTTCTGGGTCTTGATACCAATTTTGTTATTAAATCACTATGCAATTTATCACAAAATGGCTCACGCAAAGAACACAAATGAAACAAATAATAGTAAAAATATAACACAAGATTTAACGTGGTTGACAACTTTCTTCGTCCACGGGCGCAACCAGAGAAAAGTGTTTCACTATAGTAGAAAAGGGTTACAGATTTCAGATCGTGTTTTGTGTAGTCCTAGTAGTCAATTTATAAGGAATAGATAAACTTACTAGACAATGAGCCTAATGGGCTCATATACACAGATCTAATAAGAAAACCATTCATTGCATCTTATTGCCAATGACACAAAACTATACCGTCGAGCACGGTACACTGTCAAGCCATTATTCGACTCATTCACAACAAATTATCCCTTGAGAATGTCCTTTCTTCACTATCAATAAAGAAACATCTCTTCTTCTTACTCACCAAATGCCCCTAAGGTATTCACTCTATACCGCAAACACCAATCCAGTTTAGGCACTTCCTAAACTTTCGAACTGATACTGTATCGGTCATTATATCTATTGGATTATCGTGTGTAGACCATTTCTTCACATCAACAATTCAATTTGATATTATATCACGAATAAAATGATACTTGACATCTTTATGCTTTGCATGCTCATGGTACATCTGGTTCCCTGTAAGGTGTATGACGCTTGACTGTCACGAAACACTTTTATAATAGTCATATCCAAGCCCAAATCTGCCACCAAACCTTGCAACCATATTGTCTCTTTAACTGCTTATGTTACCGATATGTACTCTACCTCTGTTATAGACAAAGCTACAGTAGCTTGCAACAGATCTCACTCCCAGCTAGAGTAAATATATATATCCTGTCAGAGATCTCCTTTTATCCATATCACCTACAAAATTAGAATAAAAAAACCAACCAATGATCCTGCAACATCATTCAATGATTCACCAATATCGGTCTTGTTAAAAGTTAAGCCAATGTTTACAGTATTCTTAAGTAACCGAAGTATCCATTTCACTTCCTGCCAGTGTTCTTTCCCAAGATATCCCATGTACCTGCTAACTATATTAACCGCATGTGATATAACAAGATGTGTGCATATCATAGCATACATGATACTACAAACTGCACTTGCATATGAAACCTTCAACATTTGTTCCAACTCAGCATCGTCTTTGGCCGTTCCTACTGCACACAACTTGAAATGAGTAACAAACAGAATGCTAACTGCCTTAGTATCAGACATGTTGGATTATCGTAACACTTTCTCAATATAGCTTCGTTGAGACAAGTGTAATTATCTTACACTTCTGTTCCTGATAATCTCCATACCAAGAATTTTCTTTGCTCTACTCAGATTCTTCATCTCAAACTCGGCACTTAGCTGCTTCTTTATCTGAACAATGTGTGATATACTACAAGCAACAATAAGCATATCATCCACATACAACAACAAGTAAACATAAGAATCAGCTGACATGTCTTGATGATAAACACAACTATCATATGGACTCCTCGTAATTCTAAAGGTAAAATGGTCACCTTAAAAATCGACCTTATGAGATCTTTTAATAATGCTAGAAGGTACCTCATTCTTGATATTATTATCTCTGTGGATTTACCACAAACGATAATCACTTGGATCATCCAATGCATTTCCATTCCCTCTTACACCATTAAAGTTAGCGGAGACCCTTTCAACTGATTTCTTAGAAGAAAATCCATGGGACAAGGCAATCATGTCTCTCTCATTTCCTCTTTGTTCTTGTCATGCAAATCGTATCTTGCATTCTAAAGGAAAATAATAATGATAGAAATTTCAAATTCCATTAGAAGTGTCATAAACTCAAAATCATTAATCTATGCTTGTGCGTGATTTAATGATCTTCTATAACAGTGATATCAACTTCATTTTCCTTATTAAGGAAGGCTTTAACAACTTTTTCTTAATATTGGGGCTCTAGTTTAGTTATTATATTCATAATTGTATTCTCTAGGATCAACTCAACTCTCAAATTTAACCTCACAAACCTGTTAGGATTCAAGGTTGGCTCACTCCCAGTCAAATATCTGGGAGTCTCAATTCTCTCTAGTCGGCTCACACATACTGATTGTTGACCTCAACTTAATAAAGTTACCATTCGTATCCGATTATTGACCTCGAAACACCTATCTTATGCTGGTAGACTTCAAGTCATCAAATTCGTTCTCTTCACTAGTCATGTCTACTGGTCGTCCATCTTCATTATACTTTCAAAAATCCTAAAACAACTTTTTTAATACCTCTGTTTCGGCCCTGATATGAAGATATCACGGGTCAAACTAGCATGGTCTACTATTATATTTCCCACGTTGGATGGTGAGCTTGGGATTCTAGAAGTCAAAATCTAGAATCAAACGGTCGTCCTTAAACTTTTATAGTCCATTATAAGTAATAAATCCAATTCTATTTAATGTGACTGTGTTATAACCGAGAATATTAAAAATAATAATTTATGGGCTATTGATCCCGACTACTCTCCATCGTGGACTGGGAAGATAATTTTATCTCTTATGCTCATTGCTAGATTTATTCAGGTTGGCTATCGACAATGAAAAAAAAAACCTCTTTTGATTTGATTAATGGCTACTCAAATCCTCTATTGTCACACAATACAAATAGAACATTATTTACGATTCAAAGTTAGGTAAAAACCCAATAATCGTTGAATTTATCTCTGACAGGCATTGGACCTGGCCTACGAATAGGAACTTTGCCAACGCTATAAACCACAACAACCTTGACGAACTCCGCAAGATCATTATTTTCCTTACTCCTCCAACATCCTCGAGGAGGATGTCCATTTCTGGGTCGCCAAACAAGGGTTCCACATCTTCACGAACAAGGATACTTACAATGTCGACCATTTGCCCATCCATTGTGTCCGATAGTTTGGCATAAATTTAAATACTCATGGTTATTCTTTTATTATTTAATTTCTACCTATGATAAACTAACCACCCACGATAAGCTTTTGTTTTGGTAATTAACACATCATCATCCTGCGCTTTTTGCAACTTGGACGATAAAACTATAAATCATATTCTCTATGATTGTAGTTTCTCCCGGAGCTTGTAGGACTTCGATATGCTAAAGATGGTTTTCACTCTTAATTCTAATTAGGCCTATTAGATTCTTGAGGCTTCTAATTGACCCTCTCCAGGTTTCGCCACCTATAACGCGCCTGTTTTGGCGCTATTATTTACAATATCTCGAGGGAAAGAAACAACAAAATTTTCAACTCCCCTTCGAGCCTTTCCTCTGCGGTTTTAATCAGTATCCTTTCGGATCTTCATTTCAAAATCTACCTGTTATTCTGATTTTAACAGTCTCCATTTGTTACTCCACAACATGTTCACTTAGTACATATACTCTCTACTTTAACTTTTCGGTCATGCTATGACCTACATACACTAGATTCGTTTTCTCTATTATTTTAAGGTCAATGTGTGGAATATGTCACATATATTTTTAAAAACTATTTTAATTTTTTAATGCTTTTATTAAAAAAAATAGAACAATACTCGAATACTACATAAAAAATAAAATAAAAATACTCAAATTTTATTAAATAAAATCATATATTTATAAAGAACTTATTTTATTCCGTAAAAGAATTTAATATTTTTTATTTGGTATAATATTTTAATATCTAGAGTATTCTTGAAATTAAGTTATATAAAGATAAAGAGAAAGAGTTAATATTAATATTAGTTCAAGACAATGTATTGCTTTTGAGTCACATGTCTTTACATAAGCTAAACATGCTTAATATGAAAGGTGGCATCAATTCGCTTTGAACACGTTATCTATATTATAGAAAAGGTTCAATTCCAATAAAAAAAATTACTGTCGATTGGGTTAATTTTATTTAAAAATATATTTTATATTATAAATGTCTAGGGTTCGTGTCAAGTCAAGAGTATGTAGATTCTTAGTGATGTGTCGAAAAAGATGCTAAATATTAGGACGTGTCATCAAATCTTTTCGCCACGTTGTACATATATAAGAGGTTTATTTACGAGTGGAGTTGTTATTATACTATTCATCTCCATTTTTTTGGTATTATCACTACATCTACATGATATGCGGTTCATTATTAGTATTTAAAAATAAAAATGGTAAAACTTCTCTAGTACATGAATTTAATTTATTTAACATTTAAAATCATGGGTTCAGTTTATTAATAAACTAAAATTTATTTTTGTTAAAAAAAGAAAAATATTAAATATATTTTTATTTTTATTAATTATTTTTTAATATCTATTCTACATTATATTAATTATTACAAAATAAATATTTTATTTAAACTAAAATTTAATCCGTCTAATAATTTATTTATATCAACTAAAAACAACAATTTACCACTACAAACTAAAAATTGGCCACTCTTGATTTTTAATTAAAAAGCATACAGTGGTGTAATAATAAGAAATAATAAAGAGAAAAGTATCCATAAATACATTTTCAAGTATTTAATCCCAAATAAGTATCCAAATATGAGATTACACTAGTAGTAAGAAGCCAATATTTTTACCAAATTAGCCCTAATACCTAGAAGAAAGAGAAAGTAGGTTATTATTATTACAATTTTTACTTTCCCCCAAATCCCAAAAACTTTTAGAAACGAAAAAGACAATAGGATAAAGTCAGAGAAGAAGTTGAACCTAAAAGAACTCTGTCCACCGTCTCGTTTTGAGCGAACAAACTCCGGCGAGTGTGAGCGAACAAACTCCGGGGAGTGTAGCAGAATTACCGTGCGGAGCGATCGTCGAACTCCATAATCTTCTTGTAGACTGTCTCTAGTTTTTTCGTCTGAAGCAAGAACAACCGGGGTCGGTCAAGTTCGTACTGTCGGAACTACAGTTAAGGTTCGGCCTCACAATTTTTCTTAATCGTGTTTAGTAGACTGCATGTCGGATGATATCCCTATGAACCGTTTTAGTTCGATAATTGGCTTATTGGTTCAGTACTTTGGTTATATTTTCCGGTCGGTGATTGGACGGTAAGTTGTTTGAAAAGATGAAACATGGGTAGTTGTGGTTGTTTTAGTTGTTTGTATTAGCGTCTCGCGTCAGGGCTTCAACTGTGGAAAGATTTAGTTGTTTTACAGTGGTTTGTATTAGCGTATCGCTTCAGGCGCTGAACTACCGGTAGTATGTAAGTGGTTTACAATAGTTTGTTATAACGTCTCGCGTTAGGCTTGAACTGTGTCTCATTTTTAAGCGTCTCGAAATGGGTTGTATAAGTGTCTCACGTCGGGGACTATACTGTGGCTAGTTTGTAGGGGGCGTGCATCAGTTTTTTATTGTGTATCGCGTTAGGGAGTGAAATGTGGGTTGGTTTTAGGTGGTTTACAGTAGTTTGGTATACTCACTCGCGCCAGGGGCTGAAGTGTGGGTAGTTTTTATGCGGTTCACAGTAGTTCGTGTGTGTGTATCGTGTTAGTTGTTTTAATGCATTGTATGGGCAGTTGGCGTGGGGTACATCTCGCGTGATACTCATGCTAGATTGGAAAACTGGTAGTCTGTTTGAGTACCGTTTGTCGCGTTATTAGGCGCATATTAGGTAAGGGTAACACGCGCGACATGTAGTGAATATGTCGCGTCGTAGGGTTGGTCGTTGTGGCTAGAGCATGGGTCGTTGGCGTGTATCTCGCGCGAGAACAATTTGTCTATGCACGCGTTGTCTGTGTTAACTCATTAATGTTAGGTTTATAATGAGCTCTACAAGGACATAGTTCTACGAGGAGATATGCATTGTTAAAATCTAATATGGGTGTTCTTTTGTGCGTACAGGTTCTGCTATGGGGAAAGGTACTTTTTACAGGTCTGGTTTGGTAAGCATATTAAATTTGCTGCAGAAAGACATAGTGGCTGAGGAGCATATCGAGGCTACGAAGAACACACCATTCTATACTTTGCTGAAAACTTCCTTCATGCTAAGGAACGAAGATCTGCCAAAGAGGTTTAACAAAGTTATAGAGGAGATTATAAAGAGATATTCTGTAAAGAATGGGTGTTTTAGAATAGGTGCGAAACGGGTTAAACTGACAACGAACGATGTTAAAGTCATCTTCGGTCTTAAACACGGAAATGAGGAAATATCGATGAACAGAACATGGGGTTTCACTGGAAGATTTGCCGATGGTGTGGACAACGAGTCTCCACTGATGCAGAAATATTTCTTGCGTCAAAGGGCGAGGAAAAGTGGACCGTGAAACCAAAAGGTTGTTTCAAATGCGATGATAAAGGTATAAATAACAGATTATGAAATATGGGGATGTTTTAGCATATACAATCAAATAACTACTGTCTGTTTTGATACATAAAGCAATAGAAATAGCTGCAAACGATGGAAAGGAGGAATCAGTAACCGACGTTGCGAAGTTTTTAATACTCTTAATTTGTTCTACCCTGTTCTACTCTGTATCTGGAGATATCATGGGCTGGACAATGGTTTTCTACGTAGAAGACATGCTCAAAATTAATGACTATGATTGATCGAGAGCAATGGTCGAGAAGCTGACGAAGTCTATGGTTAATTGTTTGGAGAAAGGGACCCCATATCACGTCATCAGCTGCGTAGCAGTGTTATTGGTGTGTATTGAACTATTAGTAATTATATTGTTCTCTTATAAAAATAATACGAGTGTGCCCTTTTTTCCCAGCCCTTTATAATAGAGCACACAATGCTAGGGGCAGACATGGTAAGGCCAAACATGATACCTAGGTGCTACAAATGGTGGGGGTTTGAGTGCAAGGAGTCAACTATTGCGCTTGTTAAGAGGCTCAGGAAGCTGGCAAATGATGAGGTAATATATGGTCGTTCCAAGTTGTTTATATATTGAATCGCGCTAGGCATAAATATCGTAGCGCGATATATATTAACTATGAAGCGCTCTATTGCGCGAGATGTATTTGCATCCAATCTCGTGTAGGGTGCATGATTCGTGTGAGAGACTCGCGCTGTATGCGGGAACAGGTTAAAAAATCAACAACAACGCCTGCACTACATGCATCGCGTTAGATGTTGTTGGTGGGTGAGCGAATCGCGTTGTAGCTACAAAATGACTCGCGTGTGAATCAGACGGTTGTATAACACGCATCGCGAGATGAGTACTAAGTCAGAACATGATTTGCGTCATAGTGATACTTCATTCGAATAATACGCGTCTTAAACGTATGTGTGTGCGTTGTTTGTTTGAACATACTTGTTGTGTGTTTCAGGTGTTGGAAGGAGAAGTCAAGTTAATAGAAGCTGAAGAAATGGTCTTCGGGTCGGGGGAGACTAGTGCAGGGTCTGTTAGGAAGTTGACAAACAAAAGGAAAAAGACGATGATCTGTAGAAAATGGAAGCGAGGAAAGTATTGTAGTGGAGGGGAAACAAATAAGATGGAGATTGCATAAGGATCTGGAACAGCTGATTACCGGAGAGTGGATGAGGCTTACGGGTAACAGCTGCAGGGGTGGATGGATCAGAATAAAAATACACCAGAGAAAGAGGCAGCTCAAGTACTCAGACGAAGAGGATGAAAGTTTACAAGACAAACGCTTGTAATATTTTATTTAAGAGGATGGAATCTGTTAATAAGAGAACCATTAGAAAATACAGATACTCGGTAGAAAACAAAAGGCTTAAGATTTCTCTTGCACGAAAGAATCGACAAGTAAGTCGTTTAATAGGTTGTAAATTTTAATGATGCATTTTAAATACTTTGGCTAATACTTGTTGAATTTCACCACAGATTGAAGAACTCCAAATGGATGTTGCTTTGTTAACTTTGAAGCTTCAAGAACAAGTTGATAAAAGTAACGAAGATGATGAAGAGGTTGTTGGGGTTAATGAAGCACTATAGAAGGTTTGTGTACTACCTTTCTGTTCGGTAGAAGAGGAGTCACAGTGAAAAGAGTAGATGTATCAGTAATAGTGGATGAGGTTCCTAAAACCATAGTTTATGTCTCAAGAAAACATGGGTTCAAAAAGTTAGAACAAGGACAGAAAAAACCTGATAAATAAGAAGAAGTTGTAGAAGGTTTTACACATGACGATAATGAAGAAGACACACACGAGGGGGTAGAAGATGGAGGTGAAACAGATGAGGAGAATAATGTATCTGGAGCTGCTGATGGACCGAACGATGTTACCGAGACATCGGGGGATGGACCGAACGGTGCTGTAAATTGCTATTGTACCCATAGCAGAAGAACTGAATATTGTTGTAGCTGAAACTGAACAAGAGTTTGAAGACCAAGCTGAGCAGCATGAGCCAAAACCCAGTGAAGCAGAAGCAAATGTTGTCGTAGCCGAAACTGCTCAAGAGTTTCAAGACCAAGCTGAGCAAAATGTGATTATGGCAGCAGCACCTGAACCAATACCAATAGAAGCAGAACCTCTTGAGGTCGTAGCTGAAACTGCCTAAGAGTTACAGGTAGATGTTGTAGAAAAAGGGAGTACGAATGAGATTGCGGGAGAACAGAATCGCGCAGAGGCTGCAGTTGATACAGTTTATGGCGATGTTGCTTCAAAAAGCACGGAGGCAGATTTGGAAATTGCAAATGTTGGTGAGCAAACAAGTGGAACGGAAATGAATACAACTGGGCCATATGAAACTCTCTGTAGCGTACCCAAGCCCATAGAGCAAGGAGATGAAGATGTAAGTGGATCTTAAATTATTAAGATTCAACTTCTTATAGCTATCCTATAGTTGATTTGTTTTTAATTTGGCCAAGCTGTTGTTTTTGAAACTTCGGATTTAAATAAGGTGTTTTAAAGGTTGTTTAATACATTAGGGAATGATTTTAAATTATCAAGTACCGCAAATCTTATGTTATAGCTATACTGTGATTAGTTTTGCAGTTTCAAAACTTGACATCTTCCTAACTCGCAATAAGAAAGAGGAATGTTATACCATATCTCCTTTTTATATCACTTCATATTACAAGATCAAAACCCCAGCTGAAACCAAACAGTTAAATTAATATTTACTGTCTAACGGAACCCAGTGTCTTCTAAGTCGCGTAAGTGTAATATCTGTTGTCTAACTCGCGTTGTAATAGCAAAATAGTAAGAGTTCATTGTAACGTATCTAGCGTCGTATGCCTAATATTTAACTTCCTTAATCGCGTGGTGTAAGTCGCGTAAGGGCAATATTTAATTTCCTGAATCGCGTGATGGCAATGTTTATAAAGGCCTAACATCAAAGCGTAACTCACGCATAACGATAGTCTACCAAGACTAATATTTATTGCGTAACACGCGTTGTGAGCCACTATATATTGCGTATCTCGCGTAGTATGCCATATGAAACATGTCTCGCGTCCCTGTATAATATAACACGCACCTTTGGTTACATTTTCCAAGGTATGTCATGTGAAAAAAGAAGGTTACAGAAAGGAATAATTACGTGCGCACAACGAACTATTAATCAAAAACCAAAAACTGAAACCGGAGTGGAATTGGGAGCTGCTATAACATCAACAAATGAGTTACAACCGAAGTTGGAAGTGCAACGCAAAGCAAAGGTGGAAGTACTAACACAGACTGAGATAAGAGAACAACTACGACCATAAGAGAACAACGCAAAGCAGATTGTTTTGATCTTCCAAACCTTGATGATGTATTCCTATTGTGTACACAATCATTTTTTGACGAAGTTGATAAGGCGGCGGCTATACACTCGAGTGGAGGAAAGTCGGGTGGCATTAGTGCGTCGAAAAGTGTGTTACGAGATGCACCTACAATGGTAAGTTCTAAACTATGGTAACAGTCATATGTTGAGTTGCAACTTGGTAATGGTTATTTAACACGATTTATGTCGTTTTACAGTTAGTAGATAATATAAATCCAAATTGGGATTTACTTACTTAGTCGCAACAGACAGGAGCTATTGAACAAACTTGGGAAACAGAAACAGCAACTACGAAGTTAATAGACGTTAGTCAATACCGCAAGGTCGTTGAAATACAAGAAAACGAAGATCAACTAGACTCTGAAGTATGGTATTTGCCAGAACACGAATTTACATACCGACTAAGTGTTAGTGTGACAGAGCTAATGGCCGTAGCATACGAAGAGGAGCTAGATTTTAAGGTAAAGTTTAGAAACTTGATATAACACAAGTAATTGACAACTACTCTAGGTATAGCTATGCTTTTTACGTGTTGTAGATCATCGATGCCTGGATATATAAGCTGCTTTAAGTATCAAACTGGACTGTACCTTTTAAAGGGCTCGATGACGAGTACAACTGTAGATATAAACTAACATTTTTCTTATTTGACAAGCTGAACTATTGTATGAAGAAAAGATACATACTACGTGTGAAGAATGGATACAAAGTTAGAGCTGCTAGAGAGATTCCACAGCAAGATAAATATTTGCTTGACTGTGGAGTGTTCGTCTGTCAGTATGTCAAAGATATTATCGAGCACAGGTTTGTAGGGAAGGAATATAGCAAGTGTATGCCAGCTCAAGCATGCGCAGAAATTTTTAACCACTTCCTGAATGATAAGAATACTAATATTAGGGCCTCGGATGTCTAGCACTGTATGTTGTACGTGACTCGCACCACATTTGTATGTTGACTAGCGTTGTATGTTGTACGTGACTCGCGCCTCAGGTGTAACTTAACTAGCATGATATGTTTTGTGTGAATCGCGCCACAGTTGTAGGTTAATGCGCACTGTATGTTGTATGTAACTCATGCCATAGTTGTAAAGTAACTAACAATGTATGTTTTGTGTGAATCACACCACATTTGTAAGTGAACTAGCACTGTATGTTGGATGTGACTCGCGCCACATCCAAAAATTAACTAGCACCGCAAGTTTGGTGTGACTCGCGTCACCGTGGTAAGTTAACTAGCTCTGTATGTGGTTTGTGACTCGCACCACAATTGCAAGTTAACTAGGACTGTATGTTGTATATGAGTCGCGCAATAGTTTCTTTTTTTGCCTCCTATGACGCGTGATACTATATGTATGTTTGTCGGACTATCACACGTGTTACGTTTTTAACACAGCAACGTTGAATGTTTTATGACACGAGTTACGCAGGTTAGCTCATTACCTAATACGCGTGATGAACTATATATTCAACTCCCGCCAAAAATGATTTAGTCATTGATATTGTCCCGCCAGAAACTAACATACTAAATATTACCCGCCTAGTTACCCACAAAGTATTTCGCCCTTATATATACCTCCACAAAACTACATATAGTATACACTGAAAAAATTAACACACTCCAAATAGAAAATAAGTATGAGTTGGTGCGTCGATGAATACCAACACTTGCTTCAAGCCATGAAGTACGTGAAGACAACAAACTCGAATGAAACGGCCGACGTTTGTTTCGATCAAGTGTTATGCAAGATGTACTTTGACTATAGGAGGCTTGGATTTGTCGGCCCCCACGTTCGCACATGAGAAGAAGTCGCTGCGAGGTACAACGAACTGAAATTCAAACCCTTGCTACGTGGTTCTGATCTTTGTCTAGCTTTGTGCTTAGAGGTAGGAAACTTATAGGAGTGGGAAGATAATGATTGGATATCAAGAGATATGATTATGTACCTAAAGGAATCGATCGCACAAAGAGAAGATGCTATTGTTAATTGTTCACCGGTTTGATGTTAACCATGATTGTTTAATTAAGGTTTTATTTTTCACGTCGTCAAAAATGTAACTTTATTCGAAGAACAATGTAGTCTTTAAATTGGAAGTAATGGAATATATATGGTAATGATAAGAATGTTTGATATTTTGGTTAGTGTAAATTTTCATCAATTGGTTACAATTCGTGATTCCCTAAATGTTTCTCCGCCATTACGAACGTTTCTAGTTTCGCGCGTCGTAGGGGAAGAAGTTCCCTCGTGTTGAAGGCCAATCAAAAGAAGCTAGAGTCATATTACGGTTCCATCGAGCGCCATATTACGGGCTAATCTCGCGTCCTATGAAGCGCGCATCTAGCGTCACATGACAGTTAAATCTGCATCGTAATACGTGCACGTCTAGCATCATTAGACATGGACATCTAGCGTCATATGATATGTTAATCTAGCGTCGTATGATGTTTCTATTTTCATCCATCCAGGGGCTTATGAACATAACATCTCGCGTCACATTCATCCATCTAGCGTTGTATAACACGAATATGACGGGTTGTGTCAATTATCATCTATCTAGCGTCTTATGAATGAAACATCTCGTATTGTACAAAACGGGAATGGGAAGGGTTGCCCATTATCATCTATCTAGCGTCACATGAACTGCTTAATCGTCGTCAGATTCATCCATCTAGCGTTATACCATATTATGTGACTCGCGTTGTGTCCATTATCATCCATCTAGCGTCTAATGAACCACACATTTTGCGTGATATTAAACCATCTAGCATTGTACAACTCATATGTCTCGCGTTGTGTTCCATTTCATCACTTTAGGGTCCCATGAACTCAACATGTCGCGTGCTATTTCATGGGGGTTATTTTTTGGTTTGCAACTTATAGAACGCAAGCAGCAGGGTAATGGACACATTTATGTATATTTAATTTAACTAATAAACTGGAGCAAGTTACATTATTCAGCTAACCAAGTTCAAATATTCACTTTTTTATAATGTACTTAAGTATATATTATTTACTCAATCGTAAATTAAATAATAATAAACTTAAAAAAATCAATAATTAGAATTAATCAATAAGAGGAGAGCTGTAAAATATTTGGGTAGTAGTACGCCTTGGTTATCGTGATTCAAATTTAAATTGCGTCATAATCAATGGCTAGTGAAAAGACAATGGGATGTATTTTCACTAATTGCATTGGGTTTATTAATGAATGATGTGACTTGGGTAGCTAAAACACTCATTGCATGTATATTAGATGCTCACTAGGGTACTCGTTCTTTTTGAAATTATATAAATAGACGTCTCGCATTTGCTTGCATGCTTATACATCAGACTATTAAAATTCTAAAAACCGTTTAAATTCTATAGAAAAGAAAAACTCGACGATGAGCGGTTGAGACGACTCCTACGACAATCACGGTTCTAACGGTACTTTTTCCGATGCGAGTTCTCGCTACTCGGACTACAAGCGGGAGACTACCACCGAGTACTCTTCCGACATTGAGTCGGATCCTTTCTCTCCCTCGCTTTCACCTACGACTGAGTATTCGTCTGAGTACTCCCTGTCGTGGCCGGACAAGGATTCCGACATCGACTGGTATCCTAAACGACGAAGGATACTGAAGAACAAGAAGACGAAGACGGGCAGGAGGAAGATAACTCCTAGGAAATCTTCGAAGGACTCATCTCACGATTCTTACTGGGGGAGGAAACCGACGACGAGGATGAAAAGGAGGAGGATGGAGAGGAGGAGAATGAAGAGACAGACGAGGAGTCTGACGATGAGGAGGACACATCTGAGGAGGGTAACTCTTCAGATTATTAAGATATGCTTGTGCTGTTTCAAATTGTAGTTGTTTTTTGTGCTTTTAATTGGTAAACCCTTTTGCATTTGGTTGTTTTTTATTAAGGTTTAGTATCTGGGCATGGGTAGGCCCTCTGTTATCCATATGTATTAAGTTTTGTCTTTCTAAATTACCAATGGATCTGATTGTCTGTTTCGATAGTTTGATAGAGTATTTGACACCCACCAATTGAAAAACATAATACAGTAGAGATCGGTAGTAAATTTGTTCGTCACGCGGTGTAAAGCCTACATGATTCGCGCTGAGAAAATGTAAAACTAATTAACACATAAAAGAATTGAGATGAATAAGGTGACTTATCACGCATTATGTATCCTCAATGAATTGCGTACATACCTCGCGTTAGAGTGGAAGGGCAACTAATCTAGCATCATAGAAGACGAACATGTCGGGTGTCTGAAGCAACCGGATCGTGTCTAGCGTCATAGCATATTCACACCTCGCGTCGTATCATAGTTAAGTCTAGCGTAGTGCACGTAATTCTAGCATGCTTTGCAAAGCGTCAACGCATCTAGCGTCATATCTCAATAATATCTCGCGTACCTTGTGAAAGTTCAACGTGACTAGCGTCGTCATAGACGACCATCTCGCGCGATGTAATCCAGGCACAACTAGTCCAGCATCGTATATCTCGTTCTACGTACGAAACTTAGGCGCGTCTAGCGTTACGTTACAATAACGTCTACCGTGATTTAAGCAAACTTCAATTAATCTACGATAACAGATGAAAACTTCTATGTCATTAAAGGGTATCAACTGAAAAAGTTTGGGCGAATAGCATATTCACATCTAGCGTCGTATAATACTTACGTCTAGTGTAGTGCACGTAATTCTATTATGCTTTGCAAAACGGCAAGGCATCTAGCGTCATATCTCAATAATATCTCGCGCACCTTTTGAAAGTGCAACGTGACTAGCGTCATCATACATGACCATCTCGCGCGATGTAATCCTGGCCAAACTAAATTAGCGTCGTATAATACTAACATCTCGCGCTACGTACGAAACTTGGACGCGCCTAGCGTTATGTTACAATAACGTCTATCGTGATTTAAGCAAACTTTAAGTAATCTACGATAACATATGAAAACTTCTATGTCATTACAGTGTATCAACTGAAAAAGTTTGGACGAATACCATGAGAAAAATACAAAACAAGTGGAATCAAGTTAATACATACTAAATAAAACAAATATAAACAAAATAAGATTTTGACGGGGAGCTCATAATTTCCTATCACATGTCCTTTGGTTGTGTCCAAATTTAAAGCAACGACCACAACGCAAGTGGGTAGATGATACTTCTCCTCTAGATGGAATCCTCTTCTTCCTTGTCCTTCCAGCTCACTTTTTTACGTTAGGAGGTAGAACAACACGTCCTTCGGATTCGTTAGATGATGAACTTTCACCATAGTCGGTTATTGCAGGTATGCTAAACGAATAGGTGGATCTGTAATTACTTACAGTGTAGAATGGTTCTACCAACGTCATAGGATCTTCGTTCACGGATGTTATTACAGCCAATGAGTGAGCACATGGAAAAAACTCTTGCTGCCATGAACCACATGAACACTTAAAATCAAGTATGTTGAAAACCATAACTGGTTCAGAGTAAACTTCGAATGAACCTGCAGAAGACTTAGATACCACCCAGGTACTGCAATGGTCGACATGAGTGAAAGCCTTGAATGCATGATCCGAAAGCCACAAAACACCTCCTGAAGACATTCCCAAAACCAACCTCCAAATGACAATCCGTAGTAATATCTCGACTTTTTAATCTTCTAAAACCTGCGTTCAGCAACCCAAACGAAGTATTCTAGTCTCCAAAAACTTCCCTCCTTGCCTTCTCTAACGCATTCCATGATAAATGGTAAGAAATATCTAAACCATAGACTTGTTTGACAGAAGACTAAATAGTTTTTGCTGTTAAAGAATGACTTGTCCTAATTGATTCATATATTTCATCCGCGATTAAATCAGACGTCAAATGCCTACTTTTTTTCTTGGAAAATACCGGGCTACATGAATTGGTGTTGGCAAAGCGCTTGATTATCATGAAACCAGTGCTAGAATTTATTGAGGCATACAGTCGCCATTTACAACCAGACTTTTTGTTGACACAGTAAGCAGTGATCTTAGTGGATGTATTATGCATTTACTTGAAAACAAAACCAAGCTCTAAAGTATATCGGCATAAAGATAACCTTAAACCAGAGGCACCATCAGCGAATGTCTGACCAACTCCTGTGATAGCATCAACCCAACCCGTAGTGGCAAGATGTCTTTTTTTTATGTTGCGAACCAATTAAACCATTACTACTCTCCCCGCTTAATAAATGATCATCACAGGGTTCTACAAAGCTTGTGGTAGGTTGTTTACCAATGTCATGCGCATTCGTTTCGACTACTCGTTGTTCTATAAAGAAGCTAACGCTATTCAGACGCTCCACATTGATATAAATAGTTAATTTAATGAAATCAGTCTCGTTAGTAAACAAGCAATAATTTTCACTGCCACAGAAGTAGGAAATAGTGTAGCAACCGTTAACCAGATCATCCCATCTACCTTCAATATATTTTTCAACAGATTCAAAGTTTTCAAACGCGCTAAAAGGAAGGATCGAAGTCTGCTTCGAATATTTAAAAATACAAACTTTTTTCTTAGACATCTAGTACGCTGCAAATGATAAACATAATGAGTTGACGTGAGGGAGCTGTCCTAAATCGCGTCAGTCCAAGCGTGAGTGACTCGCGTTGTCGTAGGTACTGAAACTCGCGTACAAGATAGGTAACTCGCGTTATATAAAGGGGAATAATATAATACGTTCGCAAGGGCGCGATATATATCGACTATACCTCCTAGGTGACTAGAGTAGTATGTATTTGAGTTGACTCGCGCGAAACGTGAATCACTATACACTTTGGTTAGCTCCTCTAGTGGCAAACCTATCTCGCTTCATATTTAAATTCAATTTTTTAAAAAATAAATCGCGCGAATTGTCGGATGTTGTACGCTACAACTCGTGTACACTACTATAACAGAGAACAACGCGGGACAAGGTATAAAGTAAAATAAAAAAGTCAACTGCACCTATCGTCTTCAACAAAACACCAGGTAAGATATAAACGCCATTAAAGAACCTGTACTAAATCTTGACTATGAAAAAACTTAAAAAAACTGGATTCCAGCTCCACATAACCTAAACAACACTTTAATGTAACCAGAATAAAGTTGAAATCTTTGACAACTAAAAAAACCCACGAACTTACAAAACCCAGGAACTAACAAAAGTTGAAAAAAAAACAAAATCCAGCTTCTACTCGTGAAAAACATAACAAAAGTTGATACAAGCTTACCTCTTTTCTGATTTCGGGAACCAGTTTAAACAAGGAGATTGATTGAAAATGGTTTCTTTTGAAAAAGGTATAGGTTCATTACAACTTTTCAAAATAGCAGACTAGGCTGTACTATTAAAAATTCAAAATTTGAATTATTGTTCGAAAATAGACTGACACATTTGAGAGTATTTAAGGAAGGGAAATATTAGCTGGGTACTAAATAGGAATTAGTTTGCTGAGATAGATATTTAGTAAGCATAAAAGAAAATTGGGGTACTAGATAATAATAAGTTTGGTGAAAAGGTATTTAGTGTGACATTTTCCAATAATAAAATGATATTATTCCAACAATTGCTAAGCTGTAAATAGATCCTTGAATATTGTGTTGTCTTCGAGGATATCCTTCTATGTTCAAAACACTAACATTGATATTCACACTAAATCCAACATTTCAATTGGATTGTTACCAAATTATAATGTTAACATGGTTCTTATTATCTATACTAAATTATTGCATAAAATTGAGAACAACAAACATGCCAATAACTCACATTTAACGCTAAAATTTAACCACGGATTGTCTTGTTAAGTAAACTCACAAATTAAACTTCAAACTAAATCTAAACACAAACCAAAAAGCTATTTTGGTTTTAGACAATCCTGAATTTGAGTTATTTCGAGAACTAAACTAATTTTTAAGAAAATACACTTTGTATATTTTTATATTTATAATAACAAGAATAAAATTTCTAAATTACCTTTTGTTACATTAACAATATCCCTTATACATAGTAATACATAAAAAGACACTTATTGCATATCAAAATCAATAGTATTCTTTGAAAAGTCGTTAGTAGCTCCAATTCCAACAAGTTCATTGCTAAAAGATAGAACATAGCTAAGAAATTCGAGAGTCGATTTTTAGCTGGACCAAAATTAAATTTTAGCTCTTCAACTCTTTGGCCTTGTAAATATATACCAATTCTAATAAAAATCATATTTTTAATTAAAAATAATATAATAAAATTTAATATATTATCCAGAAAAAATTGATTATATATCCAAAATTGGCTTCACTTTTGAAGATACCAATTTTCATCAGAAAAGCAAGGAGCTTGATATTCGAATTTTGTAAAAAAAAGTACTGTATCAACTACCATGAAGGTATTGATGGACAAACTACATAGTGAATCCACATGCCACCGCTATAGTCATTCAAATAGAAGATTTTGAGCGGTTGGAAAAATATAATGATTTTGATACGAAACAAACAATGATGGTCACATTTTCTAAACCGAAAGTGAAATATGAAATAGTATACTGAAGAATATATCAATAAACCAAAAAAAATGACGATGTGAAAAAATCAATTATAAAAGAATGCATACTTAACATTACACACCAACACAATATCCTCTTAACAACCAAAACCAATGTTTCTAATAACAACTCCTATTGAAAATTTTGAGGAAGTAGAAGTTTGCAACAGGAGAAAAAGAAACATAACTCATATATATATATATATATAAAACATAGATATATTAGTAGAATATAACATGACATTGAACACCAACGAACCTAACATAGAAATATAGATGGTAAAAATTCATAACAATCAATGCATAACCCTGATCAAATGAACAACAACTTTTTTTACTCCAGCCTATGATGAACGAAGGCTATTAATAGTAATTTTTTTAAATATATACGTATTTTTCCGACCTAAGTAACCAAGAATAATTGGTGCATGACGCTTAAGATAATGTTGAGTTCAAGAATTTTAAAAATATCTATTAGCTCACCAGATTTTCTTGCTAATATCGATGTGTATAAGTCTTATGAGATCCTTTCTATTACATATTGGTTCGGGGTGGGAATAAAATATTCAATTTACCTTTATCCGACCATAACTAGAAGATCTCCTTCATGTTTATATCAGGGAAGTGGGAGTATGAAATTTCTATAAAGTATGATTAACTTGAACATGTATATGAAAACACGTAAAATATTATTCGTGTGATTTTGTTGTAACCCAACCGATGCATATCTGTTTGTACTTATATCTTATATGCGTATTTAATTATAATGTAGAATATGGCCAATACTAGTATTTATGGAGAAATGTGTACAAGGGAGGTAAGACAAATCCATTGTCGGTGCTTGTTGTTGTTGTCTATTAAATGTGATCGTTAAGTCTCACTCTCTTTTTACAAATAAAAATTTCTTATTAGCAAGTTTGTGGCTCGTTCAAAGCTAACCATGCATGCTGATGAAAATGCAAGGGAAATCTAATTATTACCGGGGAGAAGGCCAACCCAGAGGATATATTCTTCAACACATATACAACGAATATTAGTCATAGGCTAGATTGTATTCCCAAAGAAGAAAAAATAAAAAAGATGCAGAAGAGGCCTCCTCGATCAAGTGGGAGGTACAAAAAATATAATCGCGTAGCTGATGTTGAGGGTAGCAAAAGAAAAGAAGTCACTAAAAAAACATAATACATGTAAAACCGAGCATGCTCGCTAAAATAAAATATTGGCACGGTGAAGTTGTCGCCCTAAGGAGATAATCGTGATGGTCGTCAAGGAGAATACGTAGAATTCGAAGTGTCAGGATAAAGAAATGTTACACGTTGATGAATAACGAAGTCCTTGTATCTCCAAAAATGAACCATTTTAAAAAATCCCCCATGGTGAAGAAATATGCTCTCGCAGTTAAGAAAGATTCCTTGGTTGTGGATCCAAAAATGGTTGGAAACTAGAGTCCTTGCCATAAAAGGGTTTGAATCTCCTTATTTGATGAAGTTATCATTCTGGGTGAGAAGAAAGTGGTGTTTCATGGTGTGATAACTACGGGTAGTAATGAATATATCCTCGTCTGGCAAATATATCGATTCTGAGATATAGATGGTACTTGTCACAAACAAAACAAGCAAAAAATGACCAGGTTGTCAAGCCAAGCACCAATACACCTGTGGTATTCTAGGGCTCAGATAAGAGAAAATAGGTAGTTGTACCTGATTTGAAAAAAAATGATAGCTACAAATGATCGTCGAATGAGCCTATGAATGTTAGAGCAGCGACTGAGGTGGATCCCTCTATGATCAAACTAGCATCTCAAATGAATGGGAGTGATGGAGCGTTAGTGATATAAATTCCCACCCCTTCGATGGTGATGTACCGAAAACCGAGACATTGTCTTGTGCTATCTTACTATGATACTATGTCTATAACTGATATTCTACAGAGACAACTCGAGCTGTGAATAGTGGTACATTTTGTGTTATGTTATTTTTGTGAAGCTACCATAACTCGATTTCGTATATCAAAGTGATGAAAGAGTTTTGTGAAGCTACCATATCAACGATTGACGCGAACGTATATCAAAGTGATGAAAGAGTTCAGGCCCAAGCCATTGGTTTTTGGGTAAGTTAGAGACTTAAATATAAAGTTTCTAAGTTATAAACGTGCCTATGTGTCTTCACGACTAAAATTTGAAAAGTTAATGAAGGAGAAGCTACAAGTAGATGGTACATTAGCAAAAGTGTTTGTCGCGAGGGACACTATGAAAATTGAGAATGTTTTATTGGTAGAACTAAAAGGCACGTTGATTGCGCATAGTATTGTGGATAAAAATAAAAAAAACATAATTCCCCAAAATGTAGCGATGTTGGCTCAAAAGGTAGATGTGGCAGATAAAGTTGAAATGTTATCCAACAAAATGTGCACGGTGATGTTGGAGAACACTTAGTTGAAAATTGTGGCATATGATGTCAGAATGGAGATTGAGCATGCAAAAAAGGAGATGTTAGATCAGACGGCTAAAATGATGAAGAAAAAATAAGTTAATATATGAAAGAGAAAGAGTAAAAAACTCTAACGTCGCATCTACCTTTCTGGTTCAAATTAATTTTTTTGGACTTCTAAAATTGAAGTTGAAGTTGTTATTCTATCGTTTATTTAAATCTTCAATTATCAAGACAAAATAATCTTAAACGGAAGTTCGAAAGAAGAAATTAAAGAATTAGAGTTTGAAGAAAAACCCGTGTCAAGATTTTCAGATCTTCAAAATGGAAGATTCGATGATAAAGAAGTTATCAATGGATTAGGATTAGAAGAAGGTTGTGACATCTCTACTCCATCGTGTCTGGTCTCTCCACTTCCATCGTGCATGGTCTTTCAAGTTCATCATGCATGGTCTCTACACTTCCATCGTGCATGTTCTATCTAGTTTTTCATGCATGTTATCTCCACTTCCACCATATGTGGTGTCTCCACTTCCATCATGTCTGGTATATCCACTTCGTCTCACATCTTTCCACTTCATCATGCATGGTCTCACAACTCTCCACTTTATCATGACCAGTTTCGCATGGTTCTCCATTTCCATCATACTTGGTCTCTTAACTTCATCATGTTGGGTCTCATATCTCTCCACGTCATCACATCCAGTCTCACTTCATCATGCGATATCTCTCCATTTCATCATGCGATGTCTCCACTTCATCATGCGATGTCTCTCCATTTCATCATGCCTGGTCTCACATCTATCTATTTCATCATGCCTGGTCTCGTATCTCTCAACTTTATCATGCATGGTCTCTAGCTCGTCTCTTTATTTCGTCATGTCTCCTCTTTCATGTCTCAACTTTATCATGTCTCAACTTTATCATGTCTTGTCTTTCATCTCTCCACTTTATCATGTCTAATCTCCCATCTATTCATTTTATCATGCCGGGTTTTGCATCTCTCCAGTATATGATGTGTGGTCTCTTATCTCTTGATGACATCATGCGAAACCATGACAAAACGAAATACGAAATGTAAGACCAGACAAACGTAATGTGAGACCATGGTATTGGGTCAGATAAAAAATAATCAAAAAATATTATCTATAGATTTAATTTTGCTACTCTCCAAAAAATATTAGTTCGTATTTTAAAAAAAAATCCGAATTCGAAATTGAATACATAATTATATAAGAAAAACAAATAAAATAGAAAACGTTTGTTTAGAAAAATACAATAAATACTAAATTTCAATAGTTACACTAGTAGGTGGAACTAAAAGAATAATGTTGGATATTTTAAAATAAAAACAATAATAACGTGAATCAGAGAATATGATAACTTTTTTTGTAATAGTAGAAAATCAACTAGAATTCAAAAAACTTTTATTTGAAATTTATAATAATTTATAATGTGGAGGACAAAGAAAAAGCAAAACTCATTTTGAGTCAGTCGGCATAAACGAATTTAAGGAAAAAAAATTGCACCGTTAAATATTAGGACTTTCTAGAATGACCAAATACGTAGCGCCGAAGTTTTCTATCACTTGAGTAAGCACCTTTAAGTTGTGAGGTATCACTATCAAACCCACCACAACCTCAATGGAAGCAGAGCCAGACCCAGACCACAGAGTAGGGAGCAGGGTAGCACCATGGACTTTTAATATCATACCCGAAGATTGCATAGCTAAAGTGATCTCGTTCACCACTCCATGTGACGCAGGTAGACTTTCGTTGGTTTCTAAGTCTTTCAAATCAGCTGCCGATTCTAATATTGCTTGGGAGAGGTTTCTGCCGCCTGATTATCAGGCTCTTGTCTCGCCTCCCTCTCTTGATTGGCCGAAAAAGTTGCTTTATCTTCATATCTGCGATCAACCCATCCTAATCGAAGAAGGCATGAAGGTATGGTATTTATTTAAAGTTTTGTTCTTCTAAGTATGTCTCTCCTTATTTTTTTTGTTAATTAGTTATTTGATATAGTGTTTATATGTGTTAGAGTTTATCGATGGAGAAAAAGACCGGAAAGAAGTGCTACATGTTGTCCCCCGGAGATGTGACTATTATTTGGGGCAACTATCCTTTGTATTGGGATTGGAATTTTGTTCCAATGTCTAGGTGTGTTTCTCTCACTGAAATCCTAAGTCTGGCGCTTGATATTTGATTAAGTATGTGATCTTGATATACATGTAAACAGGTTTCGAGATATTGCAGAGCCTCCTAACCTGTGCTGGTTGAAAATTTCTGGCACCATTAGTACCCAAATGCTATCGGTAGAAACTCTTTATGCCGCTTACTTAGTGTTTAAATACACTTTGCCTACTTACGGATTTGAAAACCAGAAGGTAGTGGTTGCAGTTGGACCTGTTGGAGGTCCATGTGCTAGGAGTAGGAGAACTGTTTTCTTGGATTATCAAGATAGGAACAGCATGTCATCCAATACTATCCATAGGGGTAGTTCTTCTAATAGTAGAGAAAACAACTCGGGGCGTTAAAGAAAGAGGAGATGGGTGGCTGGAGGTTGAGTTGGGAGAGCACTATCATAGTGGAGATATGGCGGTGGAACTGGAAATGAGTTTGTTGCAGTCAGAAACTCGTCTCTGGAATCTCTGGAAGGGTGTTGTTGTTGTTCAAGGTATTGACATCAGGCCCAAATAGTGTGTCTATAAATAACAGCAATGTTGTTGTATTTCGGAAACTCTTTACAATAATCTCTCTGTTTTCCTTTTAAAAATGTCCACTCTGTCTGTGTTTCGTGTAGTTATTCTCTATGTAAAACTCAACTCTCAAGTTATATATGTTTCATGTAGTATGAACTTGGTTTTTTTGGGATGTGTCATTTTCTTTTCAATACTTATGAAAACACAAAAAGAAAAGTTTAATTAGGTTAATATATACTTTAGATAGATTAGTCATATCTTCGATGATAAGATGATAAAATTCAACTAATTTATTAATTTTCACTCAATAACATGAGATTGTATAAGGTTTCAAATGTAAATAGATGGTTTCTTTTTTGTTTCTTTTTGAAAATTGGGTACATCTCCCTACAAGTTGAAAGAATACAAAATTTGTTACTCAACCTTTTTAATTATACATAAAGCCTAATTTTTTTTAAAAAAATATCAAAAAAATTCAAAAAACAAATTAGAAAAATATTTACAAATCGGTCCTAAAAAAATATTCGAATAAAAAGCAAGAAGAAAAACCTTTTAGGACTTAAAACTTTAAATAATGTAGTTTTTTTAATTAATTTGTTATAAATTTTTTATTTTGGTAGTTCTTTCCATTTTAAAAACAACTAAAAGCGTGCAGCCCCTAGGTTGAAAAGTTCGACGTTGCTAGGTTGAGTTTAAATGTTCCTAAAATAGTCCAGACCATCCCGTCTGATTATGCAAAATCAACCCACCGGTGTTGTCTAGCCCACCCACTCGGGCCGTTACCACCCTCAGGTCTTTATGCCCCACACCTTCGGGGAAGAAATGAACATAATTTATAAATGATAGTTTTATTTTTTTAAGCAATACCCTGCAGGGCGGAATTTTCAAATAGTCGGGCGGGTGAAAATGCATCAAATTGTTTATTTATTTTTTATAATTGTATTTTTTGTGTGCAAGAGGAGGAGTTTATTGATTCTAGATTGATAATAGAGATTATAGTCATTTTTTCAACACGGAATCTCACTACATACAACAAGAATTTATCGACTGGGTTAAGCTTACCGCTGATAATGACACAAATTATTAGGGACTTGTAAATTGTAAAGTTAAGAGAGGAGATTGATATTATTTGTAAATATAAAAGACAACTAAATAAGCTAAAGTCTTCCTAGACTCCTATAAATAGGATTGGAGATAATGAATAAACGAATCCGACTTTTACTTCTTGATATAGATTATGGTTTGTTGTTTCTCTCTAGAACTTCAATACTTTAATTATCTCTCAATCTATGCATAAGGATATCTCTGAGACTTAACATTGGCGACCACAGTGAGAGAGATATAATAAGGTACCTAGATAGCACATCTAAAACAAGAAAAGATCAAATTCATAGTTAATAGTATTGCTTATAATTGAACCAAAGGAGACAAGAGCTGATCGAGCAGTTCGTGAAGCAATTAAAGAAATTAAGTCAGATTTACACACGGAAGAAAGTCCATGTAGTACTCAGGTTCCTGAGGAATATAATCAATCTGACATTGATATCGAATAAATCAGCTGTTAGAAAAAATAATTGTTTTGAATTATGAATATGCTCGGAGAGTACAACAAATCAATCTGGTATATTGAAATCCGAAGTGCATCCGGACAAGGAAAAAAATGAGTCGGGAAACCAATCTGACGAGTCTTATAGAAATCATTGAATTCGAAGTGATCGTAAAAAGCGTATTTTCAGTCAGACAAGGAACATTTTTCTTCGTAGAAATATAAAAATGATAAACATTGATATATTTCATCCAGTAATAGTGAATTTTGTAGCTCGAATTTTAAAGGTAATTTGTTTAAGCAAGGAATGCAGTGAAATTCTTCGAAAGGGGAAATAATTCGGCATCAGAATTCACGTAAAGAATATGAATCAAAGAAGGAAAGTAGGCCTCGAAATTTAAGGTATAATTTATTATATAAGGGAATACGTCCAATCAATACGTTAATATAGCGGATCAAAACTTGTACGCACTAATGAGAGCTAATGGAGATGATCAGTATATACAAGGGATAGACTGGAGAAGTTCTCATTTATCCGCTGACATCAGGTCAATACCGCTACCGAGGCGTTTTGATATTTCAAAAGTAGAGAAGTTTGATGGAACGCAAGATCTTGATGACCATACTGAACAGTTTCAAGAATAATATGATGAATTTCAAAGATGATGATAGGCTAGTTTGTAGAATATGTTCTCATAATTTTAAGAGTATTGTTTTGAAGTGGTATAACAGAATTCTGAGGGTTACACAATTATAAAATGCAAACAAGTAGTGAGGGAAAAGTTAAATCACTATACTAGATGATTTGTATTACCGAAAATAGAAGTAAAGGATTGTAAAGAACTTGTTGGTATGACAACTTTTAGACAAGGGTTACTTCCGGGGGATCTAACAAATGAAACTACTAGAATAATAGCTTTGACATTTGAAGCATTGATGGCTCAAGTTGAAGAGAAAATTAAAGTTGAAGAGTCCACTAGGATTTGAGGTAGTTCAAGTTCTACTATAAGAACTTCAGGACATGCATTTACTGGTCAAGGGAACCAAGTACACGCTTCGAGTTCTCAAGCACCACCTCGTCTGAGGACTAATACTAATCTACCTCCACGAACAGGAATGGCTCAAACTCATGGGTATAACTATCAATCTCACCGTCCAAGACCAAATCAATTGATAAAACCAGAATATTTGGCGGAGCTAACTGAGAATGTAGCTGTCATTTTTTAGAAATCTAAAGGTCAGATGAACATTAGAAAGCAAACTCTGATAGATAGGCCAAAAGAAGAATAGAATAATAGTTTTTTGCAAGTATCACAATGACATTGGCCATAACAATGCAGATTGTATAGGGTTTAGAAAAAGAGATACCGATTTTGATAGAGAATGTTAAGTTAACAACTTTTGTTAAAGGACAAAGCGGTGGGTTACAAAATCTGAGCACAATAAAAGAACAGATTGTTAATGCAAATTCGAAGCAAGAGAGTTCATTGATGATTTTGGATTCTAAATGTGATAAGTTTGGTGCGGCAACAAAGTATTTAGATATGGACCCGGTTCGGTTAATTTTTTTTATTGTGGATGAGCCACCGGTACAAGGACGGGTTCTATGTTTGTATGAATCTTTAGCAATTTTCGGGGGATATACCATGATCGATAATACTAATAGCTCTAGAAAAAGGCAAGTAGTGTGTTTGGTTACCCAAATAGAAGGTGAAATGTCCACTCATTTATATAAAAAGATGAACACACCTTTTATCTTGTTCGATGATAACGATCTTTGAGGAATAGCAGGACCTCATGAAGATGTAGTGGTTACAAAGGCATATATTATTGGAGTTGAAATTTGACATATTTTGATAGATACAAGAACTTCAGCCAATATATTGTTCAAGTCTAAGTATGATAAGATATGTAATCCACCTAAGATTCTTCAAACTGATCGTACGATAATTAGTTACAGGGGTGACAACTCAAGTTATTGAAGAATTCGAAGGGGAAGTATGTTTGGGAAAATGTCATTTTAAAAAGAGGGTCCAAGTCTTGTTTTTGGTGTAAGGTCAGGAATATTTCTAAGGTATATCATCAGTAAAAAAATAATAGTATTTTATCCTGAACCATTAAAGGCTTTTGTTTCCATGACATCACCTCGAACAATAAAGGAAATGCAAATTTTGACAAGAAGGGCAGTTGCTCTTAATCGATTTATCCAGATATTCTGACAAATTTCCTCCCTTTTTCCAAGTTTTATGAAGGCTAAAAGAGTCTATATGGACACCCGAGTGGGAAATGGATCTTTCGAAGATTAAGGAACTTTGTTGTCACCTCAATGTTTTTCTAAGCCTAGAATTGGAGAACAACTTTTTTTTCCGGAGGGAACCCGCAATCGCTACTCAACGAGTGCGCATGGGGTAAACCCTCAGTCTGACGCAATAGCCTGCAAACCAACGCCAGAAGGTAAACCACACAAGATGATAACTTAGCCTAGAACCCGTTTGTAGAGGGACTCAAACTCGCGACCTTTGGTCACAAGCATGCGTTACTCCACCACCTTGGCTACCCCTTTCAAGGGAAGAACAACTGTATTTGTATATAGTAGTATTGGATTTTGCAGATAGTGTTGTTTTGATACTAGAGGAAATGGGAGTTTTTAAGCCAGTTTATTATGTTAGCAAGAGTTTGTAGGCATCAAAGAAAATATTTATGAGGCTTGAAAAATTAGCCTTGGCTTTAGTGGGGGCTGCTACAAAAATGTTCCTTATTTTCAAGCTCACACAATTGTTGTTCAAACTTATTTTCCACTAAATAATATCTTACAACGATCATATATTTCTGGTACAATGACCAAGTGTTCAGTTGAGTTGGGAGAATTCGATATAATTATTTCTTTCGAATAGCAATTAAGGCTCAAGTTTTAGCAGATTTTTTTGGTCGAGTTTCATTCAAGTCGATCAGATGAGGGGATAGTTAAATAATTATTGCTAGAAGTTCCAACATGGCTGGTTTAAGGCTTGCAAGTATTTGTGAGACGAAAATAGTTTGTTTATAGACAGATTTACAGCTAGTTTTGTATCTTTGTGAGCATCAAGGCTTAACTCTTTTGTTTGATAAAGTGATTATTCAGCATATATTAATCAAGAAGATAACACAATTTTTTATTCTTTAGCAAGTATTACATACAAAGAAGAATATCTATGGATATTGCTATAAGAAAGTCCTTCAATTTTAGTAAGATCGGAATATTATAAGTATTTAAACGAAGTATTTGTCACTCCAGACGTAGTTCGAAGTGACTGGCGGTCTGACATAGTGGATTTTTTTGCTTAGAGGAACATTGCCTCTAGATGTTAAGTCAGCTCATAGATTGAGATACAACAATCATGGTTATATAGTATTAGATGGGGGTTGTATAAGAAGTCTATAAGTAAACCACTATTACGTTGTTTGGGAAAGCATAAAAGTCAAGAAAAATATCTGAATTACATGATAGAGAAAGTTCATCCCATTGTGGATACAAGTCTTTGATGCGGCGAGTTTTGTTGGCATGTTGATGCTAAGAGTTCGGTACAAGGTTGTGATACTTGTCAATGTTTCGCTAATTCTATCCATAGCCAGCGGTACCAGTTAATTCCATATCCGAAGCGGTCCCCTTTTACAGATTGAAGATAGATCTAGTAGGACCATTGCCTATGGATTCAGGAGGACGCCAAATGATTATTGTAGTAGTAGACTATTTTTCGAAGTGGGCTGAAGCAAACCCGTTATCTAGCACAAGAGTCATTGATGTTTTCAAGTTTATGATGAGTAATATTTGTTATCATTTTGGAGTTCCTCGAAATATGACTACAGATCATGGTCCTTAATTTAACAATAGAGAAATGATTTCTGTTTGCAATTCGAGAGGTGTTGAACAATGTTTTGCAACACCTTTTCATCCTCAAGAAAATGGTCAAGCGAAAGTAACTAATAGGTCTATTTTGGAAGGCTTAAAGAAACATTTAACAAGTATGCTGGGAAATGGCCTAATTATTTTCCAAATGTGTTGTGGGCTTATAGAACAACTCATAGAGAAGCTACTCAAGAAAGACATGTTTGTCTTGGTATATGGTATGGATGTTATAAGCCCTGCAGAATCTACTTTACCTTCTTATAGAATACTCTATTACTCTCATGAGTCAAATGAAGAGGCAAGAATGATAGACCTTGACTTAATTAAAGAGAAGAGAGTTAGAGCGCATTTGAGTTCGACTTATTATGAAACTTTGATGAGGAGTCGTTATAATTCGAAGGTAAAACAGAGGTATTTTAAGGTGGTGATAAAGTTTTGAGGAAAGTATTTCTCCATACAAAAGAGGAGGAGCGTGTAGGTATGGCCCCGTATTAGGAAGGTTCCTATGTGGTATTACACCGACTTCAGTCGGGTACATATCCGTGCACAATGAACAGGGCAGACTACTACAACACCCTTTGAATATAAAAAACTTGAAACTATACTTGGAATTTTTTCTCTTGTCAAACATTTTATATAGTTTTCTTTTTTTGTTTGTATTAGTGGCATACTCTTTCCTATCATGTTGGCCCGTGAAGGTTTTAATGAGGTTCCACATTTACATTAATAGATATTAATAAAATTATTTTTCTTGGTAGGTGGTTATTTTAGACAAAAATACTTTAAGTTATTTTGGTAAATATGCAAAAACTGATCATCTTTGAAGTAGTTAGCTAAAGGTAGTTTAAGTAATTATTTTATTCGAAATGCTACACGTTCATTTAGAGCACTGTTCGAAGAGATAATCATATATGAGGTGCTAACATTCTTTTAACACGATGTTCTATTCGAAGTGCTACACGTTCATTTAGAGCATCATACGAAAAAAATAGTAAAATTTAAGGTGTTAACATTCATTAAACACGCTATTTTATTTGAAGTGCTATACGTTCATTTCGAGAACTAATTCAAAAAGAGATAGTATTAGGTAATGACGATGTTCGACGTATTGAAATATAAGGTTCGCAAGTATTTGAAAGATAAAATAAAGAATTGTTTTTTGGAAAAATAAAAAGGCATTTTTCATCCTTACAAAAATATAATTTCAAGTGTCAAGCATTTAAGAACATACAAAAGATAGAACACCAACAACTGGTGATTTAACAACATATAAAACATAAATTTCAACTTTTTAACCCTCTTGATTTTCATTGGGAGAGGGGTTTGAGCTTCTTTTCGAGGAGCTCTTTCCTTTATCTGAGATATCTTCATCTTCCTCTGACTCAGTTTCTTCAGAAGATTCACTAGGCATAGGTTTGAATGCTTCACTTGGATGATTTTTTACAGCAATTAATTTCCAAAAGCATGATAAATTTGACTTTGGAAATACCACATGGACTTTGCGGAGCAAAGTAAATATTTTTTTTCTCCTCGGCATTTTTGATAGCAGCAAGGCTTTCTAGCCCACTTTTACAACAAGGAATTTTTCTTCCCTGAATTTTACCTTAAGTGATTCCAACTTATCAACTGTTTGTTTCTTGTCTACTTCACTTTAGTTAGGTGACTCTTTTAAGGAAGAGTAGTTGGTTTGTTATTCGAATATCTTATTTTCATGCTTTGTTATAAGATGAACTAGCTTAGTTTGATGTGAAGTCTTTAGCTTTGTTATTTCTTGTTCATTAATAGCTCTCAAATGACGCTTGAGCTGGACGACTCTGTTTATGAACTCTGATGTATCAGACTCGAAAACTTGGAATTGTTCGAGGATATGTCGATTGATAATATCTCTCATCTTTTTGTCTCCCGCATCCTGTTTTTCCACCGTATTATATCTTTAGCCATAGCCTCCAGTTTGCTTTGAGCAGACTTAACCTCTGTGCATAAATGCTTTGCTACGTTTTCGAGGGTTGCGAATAGTTGAAGTGCATTTGATACTTCTTCAGAGGGTTCCTTAATAGGGATAGTAAGAGAATTGTCATAAATTATAAAAATAGATGATGAGAAACCTGGTGGAAGATTCGAACTTATAATTTCAGGCATAAGAGGTGCGGTAACTTGATGACTATGTTGTTCAAGTTGTTCTTGGATTCGTTGAACTTCAAGATCCATGTCCCTATAAAGATCTTGAATTTCATCTTCACCAATATTATTTTAGTTGATGAAGTCATCATTTCCTTGATGATCTGTCACCATAGATTTATTCTCTGTCATTGGTATTTGGATTTAAATTTTAGGGAATTATTTCGACACTTTTCTCTCCATTTTTTGTTGGAGGAGTTTTCAAAGAACCTTTATTTTTTTTCGAAGTGGCAGTTTTTTATTTTTTTGAGAAGGTTCAGCCTTGATTCCTTTATCAATGGTAGAAAAGTAGTTTTTCTTGCTTTCCTCTTGGTTTTTCTCTATATTTTCTATAGCTTCAGATTTGATGAAAATTGACATCTGCTTTATTCTTTTTACCCTTCTTCTTTGGGAGTAAGTGGCTTTGTGACCTATTTTTAACCGAAAATATGAATTTTGCATCAGGTTTTAATTTTATTTTTACAACGTCATCAAAATTTAGAGGCTCAATTAATTATTATTCTTGAACAATAGAATCCAGAGAGATTCTTCAAAGATGATTGTTGATAAAATTCACTAGTAAGAATGCATTGTGGAACTCATTACCCCATGCATTTTCCGCCTAGGTAGACAATTTGGCAAATATTTCTTTGACAGTCTTCTTATGAGCTTTGTACAACTTTGAAATTTCTACATGCAATAACAATACATAAAACACGAGTTGAAATATAAGATACGAAAAGAAAAAAAGATTGATTATATGATACGAAAATCAAAAGATAGTGATTATAAGATACGAAAAGCAAAAGAGAGTGATTATAAGATATGAAAAGCAAAAGAGATTGATTAAATTACTGTTACTTTTCCAAAAAAAGTTTGAGCTTTATCGGATTCTCTTTGGAAATTCCCTTGCCATTTTCTCAGGCTCCAGAAATGAAGAAAAATCTTTGTTTCCACAACTTGTCACCTTCGAGAAGATCGTCAATTTCCTTGAAGTTACCTCTGAGGGTGAGATAATAGAATGGTATCACTTGATGTTTTGAAAGATCAGTCATTGTAATAAAGTCTTTGATCAAAAGAGGAATTTTGACTAGTCTGGAAGCCCTAATGACAAATAAGAGGGTGAACCATAAATTTGGGTTTGCTTGTATTGGGCACAAATCAAGGCTTTTAAATCACTCCACTATCATTGGGTTTAATGGGAATTGAAGTCCGAGTCGATGATCTCACGGTAGACCACAAGTTCATTTACTTCACAAGATAGTGGAGTCTCTCCTACTTGTGGTAAGCGAAGCACGAGATTGTCTAGCAGACCCCATGGGCTTCACTATTGATGAGTTCGGATTATCCAGTCACATCTCACTGTATTATCCGTACAAGGGAAATTTGGACAATAACATGCCACTAAATTATCCGAACAGGACAAAATTAAAAACACCTAAACACCTTTTGACTAAGCTATGTGCTAATCTACTTAAAAAGTTAATGGGTCCTTTTGACCACCTTGAAATTGTTCCCCATATTATGATGGTTGAATGGAATATGGTGATTCTTGCATAGACTTGCCAAAGTGGAAAATTGCTCCCTTGGAAGTGGGATTTTTGATAACCTTTACGCCCTTATGCAAGAATGGAAGGAATACCAGGAATTTGGCTTAGCTGGCTTGGGCAGAGTTTAACCAGGTGGAAATACCTGACGATTTCTGGGTCCGATTCCCAATTGAGCACCTCAGTGAAAATAACCACCTCGTGGAGTTTGCGGTCCATATGACTCTCTGGAGAGACACGTATCTTTACCTACACTAACTCTAGGATCCTCCATTTCGTCCGAATCCGACCCAACTTAGCAGTGTGGGTGTAGACATAGTTTATATTTTGTAGAGCCAACATGTATTTCACATTAATATTTTTAAAGCAAGGACCTACCTTGCCCTCTAGACACTCTGAAAGCTCTGGATGGGTCAAACAGACCTTGACTTTGCCTTTGCTCTTCCTGTCAGAAGCAACATCCCCTGTTTGAGCTGATGCTTCAGTTTAAAATGGAGCCTCCTCGATACTGTCTTCCATTACTTCTTCCACGACTGTGAAAGGTTTATCAATTGCCTTGGATGGATGGAGATCAACTTCTGGAACCAAATGTTGTTTGGATGGATGAGCGTCAGTTGTCTTTGAAGGCCTGGTGTCCAGTTGAGGTTAGGATCCGGAGGGCTTGGCCCTTAGGGCTACTTTAGATGCCTCCGATCCGGAGAGCTTATCTTTTGAGGTTGTTTTAGATGCCTCTGATCCAAAGGGCTTTGGCAGTGAAGCAGTAATTTTGGCTTTAGTTAGACGAGTCGTCCGGCGAGGGGTTAACTCCCTTGGGTATGAAGGGGGAGGTTTTCTAACACTCGAAACCAATTTTTCTTTAGCAACATAAGGTTGAGACTCTTGAACATAAGAGCCTAAAGGAAGGGGAGAAAGGTTTGGTTTGAATAACTATCTAGGCTTGGGATTTCTGGAAGAAGATGATACTTCGTCAGCTTCTTGGGTCGGTTCACTAGATTTCTCACTTGGGGAAACTGAGAGGCCAGCAGCAATGTGATTGTCCCTTTCAACTTTTTTCGCCCTTTCTAGCTCTGATAAATTTAACCAGCCGCCTTTAACAAGTGTGTTTCTGGCTGTGAATATAAAACTCTTCAAGAACAAGTTTGAAGGTAAGAGTGAAAATCTCTCTACAAACATTTTGAGTGATGAAGACAATGAAATAATGAAAAAATATTTATATAACAGTAGAAAAAAGTAATTGTTACCTAAGAGAAATTGAAGAGGGTTTGGCAATGATTAAAGACGACGCAAACGTGTGAAGGATTAAACGCCTAGGTAATTTCTAGACTTAGTGGGTGTGCGGATCTAGGAAGAATAACAGTTGGTAGGTCGAACCAGACTGTGACACGTATCCCACGATCCAAGAAGAAAACTCTTAGATTTCTGGAAAGAGAAATCAATTCGGACAGACTTCAAACTGAGTAAATGATGAGAATAAACCTCCTAGTACGGATAAAGTCATTATTGGTTAAGTATAGTTTTTAGTCCTACCAAAGATATTTGGCAAGGCCTAAAAAAAGGGCTACTGATGAGTTCAGATTATCGAGTCACAACCCACTGTATTATCCGGACAAGGGCAATTCGGACAATAACATGCCACTAAATTATCCGAACAGGACAAAACTAAAAACACTTAAACACCTTTTGACTAAGCTATGTGCTAATCTACTTAAAAGGTTAATGGGTCCTTAAACTTGACACGATTTCATAATTTGACTCGTATGCCCATGGGTCCTTAATTAAGGGTATAAATACCCCAACCACTCTCATTAATGAGGGTAATGAACATTTAATACAACCAGACTGCTCAAATCTCTCACTAATTTATATCAAACACTTAATACTCAAAATACTTTACAAAATACATTACAAAATACTTTGATCAAAGTGCAACACACGGACATCAAGGGCTCATTTGAAATGAGTTAATTATTGGTCCTACATAAATTCTCTAACAATGTGTATGAGAAGCTAAAAAATAATGTCTCCCTTTATGCTTTAGAACATTTTTCCGAAGAAGTAGAATATGCCCAAAAAATAACAATCGTGGATGGCATGCGTTGTGGTTGTGAAATACGAACTACATACGGTATACCTTGTTCACCTGATATCTACGAATTTATTCGCAATGACTTAGAGGTTCCTTTACATAATATTTCACGACCATTGGAAGAGGTTAAATATTATTTTCCGTACCAATTATTACGATGATCGAGCAATTGAAAGTAAAACTCAATAAACGAGTATGCAATATCATGGAATCCCAGGACGATTCACGCATATAGCATGTTTATGAGAAATAATTTTCCATCTTCCATCCGGAAAAAACTTCCCTTTTGGAGCCTTTAGTCAAACTAAAAGCGTGCAACCGTTCACCTTCAAAACTTATGTTCTCTATAACTTCATATGAATTATCCACTATACGCGACAAAATTGTACCACAAGAATGTGCTAGATTCCGAGTAAACGAGTGCCTCATCGCTAGAAACTCCAACCGTCATTCCGCGTAAAAGAAACAAATCACCGGATCCCAAACTTGGTAGGAAAAGTGTCGCTCGAAAACAAAGGAGCGTTATTCTAACACAAGCGAGTGGGATGATGCAATTCAGTGGAACGATCGGTTGTAGGTCAAGTGCTATGATATTGGATAAGGAAATTTTAGTTGATCCTAAAGGGTACATAAACCAATTCCCCGTCCTGTTTCGACCTTTAATAACGTCCACCATCGATGTTAAACCAGATGGCCACTGCGAGTACCGCTCGATTGCGTTTGCCTTGAATTGACAATAGGATGGATGGAGCTTCATTATGGATGCCCTCTACAACGATCTTATGGATTACGCATCTGTGTGCGTGAAGATTCTTACAATCATGAAGGATTTAATAGATATTATGGAACGTACAAAGTGCAAAGTGCTCCAATGTTGTGGCTACTATATAGAATTGGATGTCGATGCCCGAGATGGGACAATACTCCACTTCATAGGACAATATACAACCATGAACGTTTGTTTCATTTTTATTCCGTTAAGAGGTGCACCCATACGATGTCAAACCATTTATAAATTGGATTGGGTTGGGTCAACTACAACCACTTTGTGAATGTAAGTATCTTATCACATCATCGGTTTTTCTAAATATTTAAACACCTCACTCAATATATTTTATTGTGATTTTATTGTGTTTCCTCTTTGTAGCTTTCCATCACGACGGTGCCCCATGTGCGAGAATACATCCTTGTTACCTAAAATTGCGTTCAACATAAGCGGAAGGTTGGGCATTATCGATTTATTCTCGTTGCAGTGCGTACGAAGAAATTAAAAATCATGGTCTTGAAATATCCGCCTTAGCCAGTTTGTTTAAAAACTCGATCATTGTATATATGTATAATTTGTTACTTAAAACTTGTATGCTATGAATATTATGATGATGTTAATTTTAAAACGATAACATTGACATCTTAATTAGTTCACATAATTTAAGGCATTGCATAATTATAAATACAAATGTAAACAACATAAATGAATAAATAGTAAACAGAGGTGACATAGTAGACATTTAAGGCGCGGAATGGTGACGGATAATTCCAACCATAATCAAATTGTTTCTCGAACGAATATTTCTCATCCTCGCTAGTTCTTTAGGACTTGGGTAGGTTCTTACATATGTGGCTAATGCGTTTGATTTCTGATGCAGTTCGTGCATCACATGTTCCATCATATCTTTTGTAAGAGTACTTTGAAACGTCATACTGAATACATCGCGGGTTTCACATTGGAATTTGTAAGGTAGTGACTCAAACTTTATAATTGGTATCATGTTCAAATAAGCTAATATATCAACTAATTCTTCATGTTTACATGGTAGGGGCATCATATACCCCGAACATGTTACCTTCTTATCGTGCATGAAGTAGATGTTGCATAAACCAGACGTCTCCTATGACATCGTATTTTTTACAAACTCAAGAGAGAAGTTTTGCATCTTTGTGCAAATTCAATTAGAATCACTCATTGGTATTTATGAACATATATTGCTCGAGCATGGTTCCATCATTTATAGATGGGGATTCAGCAGGAATATCTAAAAACTTTAATGGGCTATCCAAAATTGGCAGGATTACTTATAAAAATATTTATGAATTCCCACCAGGTGGGGTGGTAATTCTCATCCAACATGCCACCAATTCTCAAACGGGGGTGTAACTATTCCTACATGTGAGAATTTTTGAACTGGCGGGAAGGCACCCAAAAAACGGCAGCCTTCATATTTTTTAAGGGTGTCTCCCAGGCGGTCATGAATTTTTCACCTGCCGGGGGAAAACTAGCCCTCCGGGTGGAAATTTTCACTCGATACGTGCTTCGACGGGGTGACAACTATAATCAAGCCCAATATGTTGTGCCTATCTAGTCTGCGTCCCTAGCGGGTAAGGAAATTTCACCCGAAGGTTGGAAACTTCCTCGACGGGAGAGAAGTTTCTACCCGACAGGGAGTGCACCCAGACTCAGACCTTAAAGTTATTTGGCATTTGGTATGTAGACCGGACAGATGAAACAATGTCACCCAGCGGGGGAAACTATTATGCTGAATCGCAAGTTCTGTCGCGGCAGGGATAGGTATGATTTCAACAATACCTAGTGTATTAAACTAACTTAAACCCTCCGCAAGGAGTTCATCAAACCCAAAATTGACTAAAAATTAAAAAAATCAAACATCCAATGTTATGTTATACAATACATAGCAAACAAAATTCCCTAACACCAAACAAAATACAAATATACGAATCGTAGACAACTTAAAAAAACCATTATACTCATTAAAAACAACCAATGTTATACAACATACAAACTATCCAATATTATGTTGTACAATATACAAAATACCAAATATAGTATTCACAATAAGATTTCTCTAAAACATCAAACAACGTATCAAGAAACCTAGAATGACAAGGAGCTAGGGACTTGTGATTTAAAACATTTTATTGGTAAAATTTATGGCCTCTTCCGGACTTTCGTCGAGAGGTCGAGTACGATTTATCGTATGAATCACATCCACAGTAGAGCATTCGTGGAGGATATACAGACTGATGTGAAATAAACCATACTTTACAACGTAAGTTGTATACTGAGACGTTGATGTCGTACGGATTATCGACTCATCTCTTAGAGAACGCTACTCGCGTCGAGGTAATCCATCCATCATAGAACGATCTCTTGCGCTAGCGAAACTTTTACACCGTAAAAAGTGATCTAACTGCTCAGAACACTCTCCCCGCTCTCCCTTACTAGCTTCCACCATAAGGGATACACTCTCTCAAAATTGGTTTGGCCTCTTCACGTTCACGTCGTCCCTTTCTAGATTTTTCCTTTTCCGACCTGGCTACTTGTTGTCTGCGAAAACAACAAAAATATTACTACTTTTTAATTGCGAGACCAACTATATGTCTAGATGTATACACCAACTTAAAACCATAACATTTATACGCACTAGAATTAAGAAGAAAACACAACACTTCTCACCCAAAATAATGTAACCTAGTGAAATTTTTTAACATCCCCTAATGTTTCCCACCATAATTTTGTTTCCCGAACAATTGCACAATATGGACTTAAAACTTTGCTCTTTGTATGTGATAGAAAACGATGTTTTCTAGTTCTAAGTAATAATTTATAATGAAAAGGAGAAGTTAATAAAATTATGTGTGGCTAGAGCCAGTTCAACTCTTTTGGGATATTAGGTAGGACCGAGCCTAGTTATTGGGTCTAACCAAGTTAATCAGACTATTACATTGAGCCGAGCCTGTGTGCTAATTCAAACACATGAATATTCTAAAAAAACTGGAATTTCAACGTCCAAACAAAGCCATTTACTAGCAATTTAATGTCTAAATGTAAAGGTATGGTCATCTGGGCAGCCTCTGAGAGGAATATTTTAAATTTCTAAAAAAATGTTCTTATTAACCGCTCGGGCTGTCCAGATTCACCCGACGGAGGATAAGAACACCTGCAAAAAAAACACTCATCACCGAAGTGTTTTTACTTATATACCACTGATCATTACCATATTTAACTGATGTGGGATGTGGGACTTTGGTCGCCACCTTAACATCATACATATATTTTGTTTTCTGCATATTGTTTATATGTGTCCTGTATGTGTCATGTATATGGTTGTTTTTCGACACCCATTAGTTTTTTAATACATTTATACTAAACCATTATTTTATTATTCATTACACACAACCTCTAGTTTTTTAGAATCTTTATCAGATTTCTTTAAACAAAGAAAACTTCATCTTTTTGAAATCTTAAATTTCGAATCTGCTTTCTTCCCTCCTCTTTGAATCTAAAATTTGGATCTTCAATTCTTTGTTTTATGTATTTGATTCAAACATATTGCCTTTAGGATTTATTTCTTTGCTTATAAGTGTTTATTTTTGCATTCAATTGTTTTGACATATTATTATGTTAAAATGTAAATTATTATGAAACACGTCTAAAATCTATTTTTCAAAGAAATGATAGATTAAAGATTTTACTACAAACATTATACTACTTTAACCTCGTCAATGAATGATTCATATTAGGTTTTAATGTTTAATTATATTTTTTATTTGAGATCAAATAAAAAATCATTTCCTTTTTCAACATTTAATTTTAAATTTAATTTCTCGAGTCTACCCTCAATTTAAACTTATCCATTACTAAATTTATTAAACTTATCCATTACTAAATTTATTGTTTATAACGGTTATAAAATAAAATTTATAAAATATAAATAATTGTATCATTTATAATATTGATAAATATCTAGGGAAAAAATAATTCTATCCTAATATAAATTTAAATTATTAGGTTATTTTATTAGTATAACTTTATATAGTTTTAGTTTTTTATTATTGATTGTATTAACTAAAGTTTAAGAACAATGTTTTCGGAGAGAACACGCAACCGGTACTCAGAATGCAATAAGTACGCACTGAGTAAACCCTCAGTCTAATGCAATAGCCTGCAAAGGTAAACAACACAATGTGACAGACTCAGTCGAGAAGGTGTATGTAGAGGTATTCGAACTCATTACCTTGGAGTAAAATAAATATTTGCGAAAGTAGTAAACATCGATTATGTGGTACTAAAAAATGGTTGATTTATAAAAGTTTAGAAAATACTATTGATAAAAATAATGGAAGTTTATTATAAGTTGAAATTGATATTGACTCAAAAAATTAAGTATTGGAAATTCAATATAAGTTTAAATTGAGATCTTAATGAAGAAATTAAATTCAAAATTAAAGATTGGAAACCTGAATTTTTTAAACTCAAAACATTAACATTAAAAACTGAATATTTCCTTGATGAGAGTAAAATAGTATATTTTTTAAACAAAACTTTCCATCTATCATTTCTTTAAAAAATAAATAGTAGGGGTATCTGATAATAATTTATACTTCTGTCTAATACTATTTCCAAAAGAAATTGAATCCAATGCAGAAAAAAAAACAATGAATAAATTTTAAATTCAATATGTTTAAATCAAATGAAAATGCACCAAGAAAAAAAGAATTGAAGATCTAAATTGTACCTTCAAAGAGAAATAATAGATAGCTAATTTGAAATTTGAGATTCTAAAAATGTAAGGTATTTTTTGCTTGTGGTAAATACCGATAGGATTGAAGGATATGTATTGATAACAAAAATAAATAAAGATTTAGATGGTACATAAATTATCTAATGGAAATTCTAAAAAATGAGAGATTGTGGGTAATGAATGACATAATAAGCGTGGAAAAACAACCATATACATAACATATATAAACAATTATGAAACAAATACTAAAAATAAATAAAACTTAAAACTTAAAAAATATGGGTTGGTAAATTTATAAAGATAAGATATATTGGTAAAGTACCCGTTCACTATTTATAAGCACAATGAATTGATACTTTACTTATGAAGAGAGTGAATTAGTACTTTAGATTAGACATCACCAAATAAAAATCCCAAAACCCGAAAAGTTTATAAAATTGTATATTTATGGAATTTAAGTTGCATTTTTTTGAAGTGAGATCTAAAAACATATCAAACAACCTTTGATATCTTGCAATGAATATTTATCGGCTAATCGTTGTGATTTCCTTTGCTTCTAGATGAAATGCTTAATGTAAATCCTAAAAATTTAAGAAAGAAATGTAATTATGTATATCAATAGTGGGTAACAAATATAATGAGTTTAAATATATAAAAAAAAAACTAGGAATCAAGTGATTCTAGAAAGCTTATACCAAATCGAGATAAAGCTTTGTTCTATACAGAAAAATACCTCTACGACTTCAAGCTAAGTTTTCTTCTTTCGATTTCTTATGCTTTTATCTTTGGATTTTCTTCAACAGAGTGGCCAACTCTCTCATATATTTTATTTCTATCAAGATCAACCAAACATGTGAAAATAAGAACTTATACCTATAAAAGCACCAAAAATTGGATTAAAAATCTAAAGCAAACTAAAAAAGGTTTAAAGTATTAATGGGGGAGAATACATTGGTCCTTTTCATGATTATTGTAGGAACCAAGGTATTCGGCATTAGAAAACACCTCCCAAGACCCCTCAGTTACATGACGTAGTTGAGAAACTAAACTGAACATTAACTGAAAGGGTAAGATGTCTTCTTTCACAATCACAACAACCTAAATACTTTTGAGGTGAAGCTTTGAATACAATGGTACATGTATTGAATCTTAGTTCTTCTGTACCTTTAGATGGAGATATCCCAAATAGAGTTTGGACAGGTAAAGATGTTTCTTATGATCATTTGTGTGCCTTTGGGTGCAAAGTTTATGTGCATATTCCTAAGATGAGAGGTCTAAACTTAATTCGACGACAAGATAATGTGTATTCATTGGTTATATCCTTGATGAGTTTGGTTACAGATTTCATGATCCAATTAATAACAAGATTATTGGGAGCAGAGATGATGTGTTTATAGAAGATCAGATAGTTCATGATATTGATAAGAGTCATAATTTAATGCCTATGTCTGAGAATGACTTGGTAGATTTGGGGCATATTCCGCTTGCACATACTCTTACAGAAGTTGAAGAAAGTTAAGATGGTTACTCATCTACTTCAAGAGGTTTGCATATTTTTTATACTAGTGATCATGATATTTTTTATACTAGTGATCATGATAATGATTTTGTGGATGAACAAGAGAATGAAGAAGAGGTTGAACAACCTAGAGTTCCAACTCGGAGATATACGAGAGATAGACAACCCTCTACTAGATATCATTTTGATCAATATATTTTGTTAACCGATGCAGGTGAGCCTGAGTGTTATAATGAGGTTGTTAGTGGTGTACGTAAAAATCAGTACATTGAAGTAATAAATGAAAAGATTATAGTGCATGAAAATCATACATTTGCGTTAGTGAAGTTACCTGAAGGGAGAAAATCCTTGAGTAACAAGTGGGTGCATAGGTTGAAGCAAGATGATAGTTCTCTACAACCTCGGTACAAAGACAGATTGGTAGTTAAAGGCTTTGTTAGAAAAATGGTTTCATTTTGATGAAATATTTTCTCCAGTTGTAAACATTTTGTCTATTTGTTTGGTTTTAGGAATTTCAGCTAGTCTAGACTTGGTAATTGAGCAAATCGATGTATAAACAACATTCTTGCATGGTGAATTGGAAGAAGAGATTTTTATGAAATAACCTGAAGGTTTTCTGATTCAAGAATAAGAAGATTATGTGTGCAGACTGAAGAAAAGTGTATACAGTTTGAAGCAAGCTCTGAGACAGTAGTATAAGAAGTTCATGTCAGTTATGGGGGAGCAGGACTACAAGAAGACTTCTTCTGATAATTGTGTATTTGTGAAAACATTTACCGATGCTGATTTTATTGTTCTCTTACTTTACGTAAATGATATGATTATTGTTGGGAAGAATACTTTGTGATTTTTAAAGATGGACAAAGCTAAAGTGGTTAGTTCACCACTTTCCAGTCATTTCAAGTTAAGCAAGAAACGATGTCCTTTAACTAATGAAGAAAAGAGAGATATGACTAATATTTGATATGCATCCGCAGTTTGAAGTCATATGTATGCCATGGTATGTACTCATCCGGACTTAACTCATAGTGTTAGTGTTCTTTGCTCTTTGATGGGGTCCACAAGACATTCATCTAAGAAGTATATGGTTATATATATTACATATTTACCCTCTAACTCTCTATGGTATTTTAATAATGTTTAATGATATCCTAACAGGTTTTAGAAGGATCTTACAACATTACAATGAGTTATGAGTGACGTTTCTCAAACAAAACTTTTCAAAGAAGGATTGATTGACGGTGTAGTTAAGTCATCGGGATCAAGGATGTGTAAAAACATCTTTGAATGATGGTGCACTCTGATTAATAGGGTGATTACATTTCATCACTCTCATGTAGAGTGATAGAAATAGAAACTAGAGACATAATAAGTATTATTTGGTAAAAATAAAATTATAATTCGTTGTTTATGCCGAGTGAGGATGCAATAAATAAGTGAGAAGTGATTTGGGCATTCAAGTGTCATAATTCTGGTATATACAAATATTTTCATGAATAATCCAACCTTTCAATCATGGATGAGTGGGTGACAACTTCAATGGTGGATCTAATGTCATATGTGGGATAGATTAAGGGAAATTCTTATAAGAGATAAATTTCGATATAATAGTCTTATATTTGTATTTTTACACCAACCCGAGGGTTTATTACGTATTTTTTACCGACGTATAAGCCCCAAATGTATGAAAAAAATGAATTAAAATATATAATTTTTAAATTGCGTGTAAGTACTACAAGACATGTAAATTGGAAGAGAGGTAGTAATAAGTTTATTTTAAAAAACTTGTACGCTTTTAATAATTTAATTTCCGTAATGGATATTCAACTCACCTTTAGATGATATATTGTGTGTTTGTTGTTCGAGGTTAATAATCTGATAAGTGTATAAATCATCTTGCATAAAAATTGGTCTATTAAAATTTTAAAGTCCATCAAACCGATTTATTAAGAGATAAAAAATTACTCGTCTAAATATATTGAGAGATCATGAACAAATCAAAGATGTTATTATTCAAAATTATTAATAACTCATTAGATATTGTTATTCAAATATATCATTAATTATTATAAATATGATTAGTTAACAACATTAATTCAAATTCAAATAAGATCTAATTTGTCATAGATAATATAGAATATATTCTAGTTATGGGATATACCTTCTAACCCCATATATAAGTTACATTAATGAATAAACTATTGTCTTCTTGGCTATTATTATTATTTTTTATTTGTGTTCATACTTTACCCTTCTATTTAGATTAAAGATCATTTATATAGATCTGCCCAATAAGATTTATACTTACCAAATTGGTGTAATATGTGAGAAATGTTTGGTACCCAAAAAGTTTTCATATCAAACCCAAAATATAAGAAGGGTAAATGGAGATCATAATGAATTTAGAGAAAATAATTACTCCATCAATTGACATGGAAATAATCGATAAATAAAATGTTAAGAAATACAGTTGCCACCGTTATGGTTGTTTGGCTAGGAGTTTTCCTACATTTGTAAAAAACTTGTTGGAGGAACAATATAACGGTTTGAAAATGATAGAATAGATGATGTTCACACGGAAGTAAAATATAAATTCAACATCTCATAGAGGGTGTTGAAGAATAAGATGAAGAATGGATGATGTTACCATTTCAATTATAGAATAATACATTCGGAATAATAAAAAATGGTATAATATCTTATTAAGAACCAAAACTGATGTTGCTAATAATAAATAAAATTGATGATCATTCCGTAGGAGCAAAAAGCGTTGATGCCATCTTTGCAATAAGGAGAAATAAGACCGCTAAATCTTGGTACATAGTTGATCGAGGGATACAAGAGCATGCCAAGGAGTGTTAGACATCCCAAACTGGAAACACAAATGATAAAATAATCATTTCACTCAATGTCTTTTATCGTTCAAATGTACAACAAATTACTTCATGCCCGTTGGCATGAACCAAGCCTATGAAAGAGTCATGTCAATACTACTAGGGATGCAATTTGTTTTTATCTCCTGGGTACCCGACCTAAGTTGGCATGAACCAAGCCTATGAAAGAGTCATCTGAAACTACTAGGGATGCAATTTGTTTTTATCTTCTGGGTACCCGACCGAAGGGTTAGAGTACCTCAATCTTTTATTTTGTATGGAATGTGTCGTGTGTTTTAAAATATATTACCTGTCGAATTTGGGATGTTTTATAAATTTAAAACAATTTTTGATGGATACCCATCCAAAACCCGACCGAGTAGATACCCGTTATTTTAATATTAAAAAATAATAATACATAATATATTATTATTTTATAAACTCTAAAATATATTACCATAGGATTCAATTAGCTTTGTATTTTTTTTTAATTTTGTATTAATGATTTGGTTTTTATACTTTTATCCCTATTCATATATATCTTAAGTTAGTTTATATTTAAAAAATATTGAAATTTAAATTAAATAAAATCTGAAAAGAACTATAACTTTTAATAGCTCTATATATATTCAAGTAACAAATATAATTATATTAAAATTTTGTATAAATATTTTAATTAATAAATATGATTTGTTACTAATTTTTACATTTGTTATTAAATCTAAGAGTTTATATTTGGGGTATTATTTATTTTATAAGTATTTTTGTTTTTATTTTTTAAATATTTTTATTAGATATTTAATTATATTAATTTATTTTATAAATAAATAAATGAATATAATGGGTACCCGCGAGAAAATATCTGAACCTTATGCGTTTGGGCGTGAGAAAACAAATATTGTATCCGACGGGTTTAGAAAAATAAAGACGATATGGGTTACGAGTTTAGTCTCACATACACCCATCCTGACCTATTTTCATCCCTAAGCACAGACATTGACTAAAGTGAATCCCTAAGCAAAACGTTTGCACCCATACCAATAACCTACTAAATTATTCCTCAATGACATGTTAATACTTTAGCATGAGTAGATGCAAACAAACATTATATTCCATCTTCAGTGAACATGAGTGAGTATATACTTTTGGTTTCGTATCCTTCAACACATCGAAATCTTTACTATGTTGCATCAATACATGGTCATTTCCCTAATAGACACAATTGGTATTTGTAAGAATAACTAGTTTTAAATATTCAACTTATAAGTGGCATGAACCCAATGCTTCAAGCATATCCCTTCATTCATGTAAATATGAACAAGTCAAGAAACTTTATTAATGATGATTTATCGAAGAAAGAGTCCTCATTAGCACTAGACATCTTACGCACAAGTTATATTTTGGATCTTTCACAATCACAATATGACTAAATTCACTAGTAAAGGGGATCCATATTATCATGTTCACTAGTTCAAAAGTGAGATGATGAGCTATGAAAACATTTATAAAATAAAGTGTTGGGAATATGGGTGTTGTGAATTAGGGGTCCGGTCTGCATATTCCGCCTCCGTATATAAGTAAGAACACAACCGATCTCAACACTAGTATGATATTGTCCGCTTTGGCACCCGAAGGCCCTCACGGCTTTGCATTTGGTCCACTACCAAAAGGCCTCAAACTAGTTGAGATATATTCTTACTTATATACCCTTGATCTTTCCCATATTTAACCGATGTGGGATGCGGAATTTTGGTCGCCACCCTAACAAATCCTCCTCTCGAACAAAGTACCACTTAGCCTCCTCTCAATTGACTTTCATCAATTTGTTGTGAATGAGTCAAATAGTGCCTTGACAGTGTACTGTGTCCGGCAGTTCGAATAGTGCCTTGATAGTGTACTGTGTCCGGCAGGACAGTTTTGTGTTGTGATAATGATATTGTCCAATTACTTCAAAAGAGTTAATCTTGTGGTATGAGCCCATTAGGCCCATAGTCTAGTAAGTCTATTAATTCCCTATAAATAGATTACTAGGGCGACACAAAACACAATCTGAAATCTGTAACCTTTTCTATCATAGTGAAACTCTTTTCTCCCGCGGCACCCGTGGACGTAGACAATTGTCGAACCACGTTAAATCCTGTGTTTTATTTAAATCTTTCATTTGCATATATTCAGTGCTTGAGCCATTTTGTGATAATTGCATAGTATTTTATAACAAAATTGGTATCAGAGCCACGTGGTGAAATCAGCGCTTTTGCAATTAGGGTTTCACAATGGCGTCTACAGCAACAAAATACATGATTGAAAAATTTGATGGGGGATCCAGCTTTGCGTTGTGGAAGAATAAACTGAAATCTTTATTGGTACTGCAAGGGCTGTGGAAAGTTGTGGAGAATAAGTTACCAGAAGAGATGAAAGAAGAGGAGAAACAAGATCTTCAAGAAAGGGCTTTGTGCTGGATTTTAATGAGTGTGAAAGACAATGTGCTTCGCAAGATTAGTGGTGAGAAGACTGCTGCCTGCGCATGGAGAAAGCTAGGAGATCTTTACTCAGAGAAATCAGTAGTAAACCGATAATATTTGAAGAAACGTTTGTATGATTTCAGATTGAAAGAAGGTATGTCCATAACAGAGCACCTAGATAATTTTAAATCAATTATAATGGACTTGGAGAACATAGATATCAATATTGAGGATGAGGATCAAGCTTTGTTTGTATTGAGATCGTTACCAGCTCCCTATGAAAACTTCGTAGATACCATTATGTATGGTAAGGATAAGTTATCGCTAGCAGATGTCAAAGGGGCACTGAAATCAAAAGAGATGAGACAGTTGCAGCCAGACAATCAAGCTGAAGGGGAAGGTCTTATGACTAGGGGAAGATCTAAAAGCAAAGCGAGTTCTTTAAGAAGGAAGAACTTGAGGTCCAAGTCAAGGGTGAAGCACTCAAACTGTTATGAATGCGGTGAGCAGGGTCATTATAGGAGAGATTGTCCGAAACTGAATGGTAAGAAGGGAAATCAAAAGGAAAATGCAGCAAACATTGTTGAAGGTGTGAACGATTCCGACGATAGTGAAAACAGTGGCAAAGGAGATGTATTATCCGTGAGTTCAGACTTTGGGCAAAACTCTTGGGTACTTGATATTGGCGCTACATATCACATGTGTCAGTTCAAGCAATGGTTTGATACGTATAAGCCAATGCAGGGAACTGTCTATTTAGGGAACAATCATTCGTTGACTGTTGGTGGTATTGGTAACGTCAGAATCAGAATGTTTGACGGGGTTGTTAGAATCTTGACGTGCTGGCATGTTCCTGGGTTAAAAAGAAACCTGATTTCTCTTGGGACTCTAGACTCTCGGGGTTACAAGTACCATGCAGAAAATGGTGTAATTAAAGTGACAAAAGGCTCAATGGTATGCGTGAAAGGTAGTTTGCAGAAGGGTCTTTACATTCTCTAGGGGAGTGTTGTTATGGGCGATGCTGCAGTAGCATCATCAGGTAGTAATAGCCAAAGTAGGCAGGATCAAAATAAGTTGTGGCATTGGCGTCTTGGTCACATGAGTGACAGAGGATTAGCTGTTTTGGGAAAGAGAGATTTGTTGAAAGGGTATAAAGCAGAATCATTGGGATTTTGTGAGCACTGTGTGTTTGGTAAACAAACTAGAGTCAAATTCAGCAAATCGGCTGTAAGAAAGACTAAAGGCACAGTGGACTAGATTCACTCAGATCTTTGGGGTCCAAACAGAATTCCATCCAAGAGCGGAGCCAGATACTACATGAGTTTGATTGATGATTATTCAAGGATGGTGTGGGTTTACTTTCTGAAAACGAAAGATGAGGCATATTCAACCTTTGTCAAATGTAAGACGATGATTGAGAAGTAAACAGGAAGAAAAATCAAACGTCTTAGGGCAGATAATGGGTTAGAATATTGCAGTCGTGAGTTCAACGAGTTCTGCGAAGCTGAGGGAATAGTGCGCCATCGCACTTGTTCTAGAATAACACAACAGAATGGAGTCGCAGAAAGAATGAACAGAACGCTTTGTGACAAGGCACGAAGTATGCTCTCACATTCCGGTGTGGGAAAGGATTTTTGGGCTGAAGCTATCAATACAGTGTGTTACTTGGTGAATCGGTCTCCATCAACGACTATTGATTGTAAAACTCCTTTTGAGATTTGGTCTGGATCGTCGGCTGATTATGAACATTTGAGGGTGTTCGGTTGTCCTGCGTATGCTCATGTGAGAGATGGTAAGCTTGAGCCGAGGGCAAAGAGATGCATATTTCTAGGATATGCTACTGGAGTGAAGGGATATAGGTTATGGTGTACCTCTCCAAAGTCTCCAGGTTTTCTCATCAGTAGGGACGTTACTTTTAATGAGTTTGCTTCGATAGACAGTCAGAAGGAAGTAGGAGAAATTGTCGAATCAGGATCGGCTGTGAGTGAACAGGTGGAGCTTGAAGTAGAATCAGTTCCTAGCAGGTCCAATAATTCAAGTGGTTCTGAGGTGGATCCAGAATCAGGAGGTGAAACGTCAGCATCAGATGATAGTGACGATAATGCGCCTGAACCAGAACAACAACCTTATAGCATAGCATTGTGCAGAGAAAGAAGAGATATTAGACTTCCAAAAAGGTATGTGAATCTAGTTGCATATGCTCTGTCAGTTGCAGAAGAAGTTGAGATGCAGGAACCTAGTAGCTACAAAGAAGCTATAGCAAGTTCAGAGACAGATCGATGGATTTGTGCTATGGGAGAAGAGATTGAATCTCTTCATAAGAATCAAACATGGAAGCTTGTTGACTTGCCTAAAGGACAGAAGATAGTAGGTAGTAAATGGGTGTTCAAGAAAAATGAAGGTAATCCAGGGGTTGAGGCATCTCGATTCAAAGCAAGACTGGTCGCTAAGGGTTTTACTCAAAGGGAAGGAATAGACTTCAATGAAGTGTTTTCTCCAGTGGTGAAGCATAGTTCGATTCGAGTTTTGTTAGCCATAGTAGTTTTGCAAGGTTTAGAGCTTGAGCAGTTGGATGTGAAGACTGCGTTTCTACATGGTGAATTGGAGGAGCAAATCTACATGAGACAACCAGAGGGATTTATCAAACCTAATATGGAGGACAAAGTTTGTCTGCTGAAAAAGTCACTGTATGGTTTGAAACAGTCACCTAGGCAATGGTACAAACGTTTTGATACATTCATGGTGTCAAAAGGGTTCACGAGGAGTCCATATGATAGTTGTGTGTATCATCAAAATATGTCAGATGATTCTTATGTTTACTTGTTGTTGTATGTGGATGATATGCTTATTGCTGCTTGTAGTATGTCAGACATTGTGCAGTTAAAGAAGCAGCTTAGTGCCGAGTTTGAGATGAAGGATCTGGGTAGAGCAAAGAAAATTCTTGGTATGGAGATTATCAGGAACAGAAATTTAGGAACATTACACTTGTCTCAACGAAGCTATATTGAGAAAGTGTTAAAACGATTCAACATATGTGATGCTAAAGCAGTTAACATTCCTTTTGCTACTCATTTCAAGTTGTCTGCAGTAGAAGCGGCCAAGGACGATGCTGAGTTGGAACAAATGTCGAAGGTTCCATATACAAGTGCAGTTGGTAGTATCATGTATGCTATGGTATGCACACGTCCTGATATTTCACATGTGGTTAGTGTAGTTAGCAGGTACATGGGATGTCCTGGGAAAGAACACTGACAGGCAGTGAAATGGATACTTCGGTATCTGAAGAATACTGTGAACGTTGGCTTACCTTTTAACAAAACCGATATTGGTGAATCTCTGAATGATGTTGCAGGATCATTGGTTGGTTTTGTTGATTCTGATTTTGCAGGTGATATGGATAAAAGAAGATCTCTGTCAGGATATGTATTTACTCTAGCTGGGAGTGTGATCAGTTGGAAAGCACAACTTCAAGCTACTGTAGCTTTGTCTACAACAGAGGCAGAGTACATGGCGGTAACAGAAGCAGTTAAAGAGGCAATATGGTTGCAAGGTTTGGTGGCAGATTTGGGCTTGGATAGGACTACTACAAAAGTGTTTTGTGACAGTCAAAGCGCCATACACCTTAGAGGGAACCAGATGTACCATGAGCGTACAAAGCACATAGATGTCAGGTATCATTTTATTCGTGATATATTATCAAAGGAAATTGTTGATGTGAAGAAAGTGTGTACACACGATAATCCAGCAGATATAATGACCAAGGCAGTATCAGTTCGAAAGTTTAGGGAATGCCTAAACTGGATCGGTGTTCGCAGTATAGAGTGAATGCCTTAAGGGCATTTGGTGAGTCAGAAGAAGAGAAGATTCTTTGTTGCCCGAAGGCCCTCATGGCTTTGCATTTGGTCCACTACCAAAAGGCCTTAAACTAGTTGAGATATATTCTTACTTATATACCCTTGATCTTTCCCATGTTTAACCGATGTGGGATGTGGGACTTTGGTCGCCACCCTAACACAAAGTGTAGAGAATTTATCTTAATCTTAAAGGGAAATGGCTTCACACGTATCCTAATTGTATTAATCGCAGTTATAATATGAAGTGTAGGTAAGTTATCTTAAACATGCTAATCATATTTGAGTTGTCCGTATTGGAGGTCAAAAAAATGATTATAGACACAAGAAACTCGACTAATATATTTTACAAGTCTATTTACGATTACATGAGAGGTCTTATAGAAGTGATCCATTTTCTGGACAACTTAACAAGATTCAAATGTGCATATGAATAAGTTTTGAATGAGCTCAACATGGATGCATTCCTCGGTACAAAAGAGTTGAAGAAGAAACTTTACTGCATTTTATGATGATAAACGCTCATTCTTCCTACAAGTATAATTATGGAAAGGTCTTGACTTGATTAGATGCATGTTGTAGTATCTATAATTTATCGTTTCCATAATTACCAAACCAAGACCCTATATCATAAATTATCCATCAATAATAATTTTCAACGAATAAAATAAAATAAAATAAAAGGACGTACTGTCAATAAATAAACACAAACAATTGATTAGGATGAGGACACAATAATTAGAGTGATACACATTTGGGAATCATATTATCCGTTATGGAGGGATCCTAGTACCCTTCATCTAATTGATGAACTCGTTAGTGTTACCTTCGAGAATATGTTGTTATCCTTTATTACTACTTATTCTGGATATAAGTAAATATGAATGCATGAAAATGGAAAAAATATATATCACATTGATAACTGAAAAAGTCTTTATTGATAAAAACGTAATACCATTCGGTCTAGACTGCAAGATCTACATATAAACATATTATAAATAAGATCTTTCCAACCCATCTTGACCGAAATCTAGAGTCATACATTGTTGACATGTTATTAAAAATAAAATAAGATGATAAAATTTATTGAGACCTTTTCAAAACGTAGAAGGGTCAACCTCAAGCTAAATCAAGAAAATATATTTTTGGTGTACGATCTAGAAACTTCATAAGTTATGTGATCAGTGAGAAAGGCATTGAAGAAGATCATGATAAACTCTTGAATTTGGGTGTAATATACCCACCAATAGACACTAAATAACTATAAATTTTAACATGAAGATTGGCGTCACTCCACATATTCATCTCCAAATCCTCATATAAATGCAAAGATAAAAAAAATTCATTTCCTTCCCATATATAGTAACAAATCCAAATCAAGAAGAATCTATATTTTTATATTTCACGGTATTTTACTATATTATAAACACCATACTGATAATGGCAGATGTAACAAAGTCCAGGACGATATAGTATGCAATTTAATATTTATAAAGTATCAAACACAGTTACTTGCAGCTTGAGAATATTCTTATGTAATATGTGGTAGGAGCCAGAAACACGAGGCTATATTTCAGGCACACACAATAATCATTCGAACATTTTTCTTATTAAGAAGTGATATGCATAAGCTAAATATTTCCAGAAGAGTGACCAAATGGTCACTGGAATTAGGAGATTACAACATCCAATATGAATCGATTACTGTAATCAAATCTTATGCTCAAACATAATTTCTAATGGAGTTTCAATCTGAAAGACCTATCCCTTCAAAGGATAAAGACAAATCTACCAGAAGGTCGTAACATATGGTGGAAGTAATAACCAAAATTCAAGAGCATTGATTAATCTCCTTAAGTTTGGACATAGTTATCGAGACTATCAAGTTTGGCTCTGGTGTGGATAATTATTGCCTGAGGGTAGGCTAGTAATTTGGTTGGTGTTTTATAGTAGTGTGCGGGTGTTATGTGTTTAGAGTAGAGAGTAGGGAGATAATTAAGCAGCCTGGTAGCAGTTAATTCTCATTACCCACACTTTAATGCAGGTGGTTGGGTATTTATACCCTGATGTTTGGGCCCTTTTGGGCTTTCGGGTCATGTTTAATGGATGCGGGTCATATTCAAAGACCCATGAGCTCTAAGTAGGAGAGCAAGCAGCTTAGTCAAGAAGTGTTTAGGTTTTTTAGTACTTTTGTCATAGTTCGAACAATCCCATGGTCAGAGTGTTCGAAGTGATCTGTCCGGTTCGTGTGACTTGTCCGGTCCGGTGGCCTTGAACCGATCTATCCTTGTCCGGGGAGCATGCAGAATTCGGACTCATCAGGCTCCATATTCACAAATAATAAAGAAAAATATGAAACAACTATCGCAGGTCTTCCACTAGGAAACATATTTGGAGCAAAAAAAATCTCACTTTTCAGAGCCTTCGAATTGGTGATCAATCAAAGTTTGTGTCATGTGAAGTCCAAAAAATACAATATCATCCAACAATGTTGATGCTAACACTTCATCATATTTGACTTGTACAAGAACTACAATAAAAATCATTTTTCAATTAAAATAAAATTGGCTGTCACACTACCAAAAATAGTATATCCATAATTTTTTAGCCTCGTGTCAAATAATTGAGGGAGAAAAGGAATAGTATAACTGAAAAACTTCTATGAAAAGATATATAACAGAAGGGATATTTCATGAGAATACAACAGAGACAAAAAAAAAAATTAAAATAAAATCGACATGGTTTGTCACATACCTCGGGCCAAATGAAGCAGACTTTGTAGGTGAAGTACTCTATGACATAGAGGTTATTGCACATTATGGTTACAAAGCTTTAATAATAAAATTCTACTTCTCGGATGACACTGACCAACAATAGTGGAGGATGTAAAAAATAAAATCAAGCATTGTAACACTTGTCAACGTTTTCCAACTCTGTCCAAATTCTATGCGTACTATTAGAAACTATCTACAAAGTAAATTGATATTGCAGGGCATCTCTCTAAAGATTTAGAATGAGATTTGGAAGTGTCAATAAATTATTTTTTTAAACCTAGGATAAACCACAAACATTGCACGAAAAAAAATAGTTTAAGTCCTCATAAGAGACGTCAATGTTGTTATATAGTACCAAAACTCATAACAACAGACAATGATTGGATTTTAACTTATATTTTTTTTTCATTTTAATTTTCCATTTTTTTATAAACCATCAAAAATTATGAAAAAGTAGTTAAATATAGTTAAGTTCAAGGCTTCCATTTTATAATCATATAAATAAGCAAATAACTTTCTTTATATTAAATCAAATTAAAATATGATCATCAATAACATAAATACTTTGTCTTAAAAGTACATAGGTAATTAAATTATTGAGAATATGGGATCCGCATATTCCGCATTTGTAGTATATAAGTAAGAACAATACGATCTCAACACTAGTATGATATTATCCGCTTTGGCACCTGAAGGCCCGCACGAATTTTATTTTTGTCCACTTCCAAAAGGCCTCATACTAGTTGAGGTATGTTCTTACTTATATACCATTCATCATTCCCATGTTTAACCGATATGGGATGTGGGACTTTGGTCGTCACTCTAACAATTCCTCCTCTCGAACAAAGTAAGTACCACTTTTAGCCTCCTCTCAATTAACTTCCATCGGCCCACTCTAATCAGGTTGGCAGTCTACCTGAATCATAGAGGTACTATGGATGTTGTTGTTCATCTCCTGTTAGAATATTTTGTCTTTTGTTCATTAGCGCCACTCCCCACTCCAATCAAGTATCACTGCTTGATGAGCCACAAGCGCTCTGAACTAGGGTTACAGATTTCATATTGTGTTTTGTGTAGTCCTAGTAGTCAATTTATAGGGAATAAATAAACTTACTAAACAATGGGCCTAATGGGCTCATATACACAGATCTAATAAGAAAACCATTCATTGCATCTTATTGCCAGTGACACAAAACTGTACCGTCGAGCACGGTACATTGTCAAGGCATTATTCGACTCATTCAAAACAAATCTTCCCCTTAAGGCGAATATCCTTTCTTCACTATCAATAAAGAAACATCTCTTCTTCTTACTCACCAAATGCCCCTGAGGTATTCACTCTATACCGCAAACACCAATGCAGTTTAGGCACTCCCTAAACTTTCGAAGCGATACTTTCTTGGTCATTATATCTGTTGGATTATCGTGTGTAGAACATTTCTTCACATTAACACTTCCATTTGATATTATATCACGAATAAAATTATACATGACATTTATGTGCTTTGTACGCTCATGGTACATCTAGTTCCATGTAAGGTGTATGGCGCTTTGACTGTCACAAAACACTTTTGTGGTAGTCATATCCAAGCCCAAATCTGCCACCAAACCTTGCAACCATATTGCCTCTTTAAATGCTTCTGTTACTGCAATTTACTCTGCCTCTATTATAGACAAAGCTACTGTAGCTTGCAACTGATCGTACTCCCAGCTAGAGTAAATATATATCCTGTCATAGATCTCCTTTTATCCATATCACCTACAAAATCATAATAAAAAAAACCAACCAATGATCCTTCAACATCATTCAACGATTCACCAACATCGGTCCTGTTAAAAGTTAAGCCAATGTTCACAGTATTCTTAAGATACTGAAGTATCCATTTCACTTCCTGCCAGTGTTCGTTCCCAAGATATCCCATGTACATGCTAACTACACTAACCACATGTGAAATATTAGGATGTGTGCATACCATAGCATACATGATACTACCAACTGCACTTGCATATGGAACCTTTGACATTTGTTCCAACTCAACATCATCTTTGGCCGTTCCTACTCAACACAACTTGAAATGAGTAACAAACAGAATGCTAACTGCCTTAGCATCAAACATGTTGAATCCTTGTAACACTTTTTCAATATAGCTTCGTTGAGACAAGTGTAATAATCCTACACTTCTTTTCCTGATAATCTTCATACCAACAATTTTCTTTGCTCTACCCAGATCCTTCATCTAAAACTCGACACTAAGTTTATAATTAAGTATTCCACAAACCATATTTTCCCACAAATATGAGCCAATTTTATTCCACCCAAAGCTGTCACGTATTCTGCTTTGTTATTTGTGGTTTCGAAACCAATTTTAATTACTTGTTTTATTTCTTGTGTGGAATGAGTTATCAATATTATTCATGCTCCATAAAAATTTATGATTGATGTTTCACCAATTTGTATGATTTATTATGTATTTTTTAACATGTCCTCACAAATGTTCTCACTTTCACTACCATTGTATCATTTTGGAACTTATGTATAGAATTTGTAATTGCTTGTGACTTGATTTCTAGTTTTGGTTAGAAATTTATATCATATTCACCTGACTGAATATACCTCCTTGTTAGATGACATAAAATACGGTATTTGTTGAAAACATTCTTCAAACGTTTATAGTATTACATGAATGTGTAAATGTGTCCTCATATTCCTTGCTGCTACTACTAGTCCAAGAGCGAATGTTTCCAAATCCAAATACTTTGTTTCAATACCAACATTTAATTACATAATTGATGGGTTTTTATATTCTAGTGTCATCTCTAACCAAATCTTACTTACACATACACGTATAAAAATAGACTTTCCCCTTAACGAGTTAGTGGAAAAATATTAATAAAAATCAAAACGTTTTGATTTTTTAAAAATTTTAAACAAAAGCATTACTTTTTGGTGATAGTTTAGATATAAACGGGAAAGTGAAGCTACATGTTAAATTTTGGACTTCATTAAATTAGTTTGCTGGATTCATGGTTAAAACTTCTTCTAACGTGATTCACAGATTCAATATGTCGTTTAGTAATGGCATAACCAAGAAATATTCAAGCTCGTACACCAAAAGAATATTTTAGTGGGTTTAATTTCAAATTTAATTTTATTAGATTATTAAATTTTTCAGTTTATTCGTTCAAACTCTCATCTTATTTATTTTTTTCTATGATCATATAATCAATATAAGCCTCCAAATCATTTCTTTATTGGTAAACGAAAATATGGGTGATGAGGCTTTGATAATATGATCTAATATTTTCTATCCAAACGTTATTATTTTATAACAGTATAACCCATGTTCTATCATAGTAGTACTCTCCTCATCATTTAATGCATCTTTATTTGATTATAGCTTGAGTATACCTCAATGAAACATAATATTTTATATCATTCTTTCGAATCAACCAATTGGTCCATACAAAGTAGAGGGAAAATATCTTTGGGATATAATTGATTTTAATCAGTGAAATTAATACAAATCCTCTATTTCTCATTATTGTTTTTAGAAATAACTTGATTTAGTACCCAATTTGGGTACTTTGATTCCCTTATATAACCAACCTTCAAAAACCCTTCAACATTTTAAACCATTGCATCATATATTTCCTTAGAAAAACGTCTCATTTTTTTTCCAAATTAGTATGACTCTTTTACCCATATCTAACTCATGAAAAACTATCAACATAGTTACCCTTATTACACCGTTTACTATCACTGCAAAAATATTCATATTTAACTTTAAACATTCAACCAAATCCTCTTTGAATTTTCCACTAAAAAACTTCCAAAATAAAACTACTTTCCAAATATCAATTTCTTTCCTTTACCATTTAATATAATGGTTAAGTTATATAAACCTCTCCTTTTGGATTATCTACATATTCTTTATCAAACTCATCAAAGTTTTATCATATTCAGTTTGTTCATTTCTCTTTAACGGGGTCCACAATGCATTCATCTAAGAAGTATTTGGTTCTAAATATTAAAAATTTACCCTCTAACTCTCTATGGTATTTTAATAATGTTAAATAATATCCTAAAAGGTTTTAGAAAGATCATACAAAATTACAATGAGTTATGGGTGACGTTTCTCAAACAAAAATATTTAAATAATGATTGATTGATGGTGTACTTAAGTTATCTGGTTCAAGGATGTGTAAAAATATCTTTGTATGGCGATGCACTCTGATTAATAGGGTGAGTATAGTTCATCATTCTAATAGGGATGATACAGATGGAAACTAGAGACATAATAAGCATTATTTGGTAAAATAAAATTATAATTCGTTGCTCATCTCAAGTGAGGAGCCAATATTCAAGTGAGAAATGATTGGGGCACTAAATTGTCTTTTAAAATGATGAGTACTACTATTTTGTGTCATAATTAATTGGCTTCCAGCGATGGTTAATTTGGTGGGACGGTGTGTCAGAATGTCGATTATTTACAGTTCATATGGTAAAATCTTAGAGACAGATACAAAGATCCTTAAGAATCATATAATGGCCTTCCAGATTCAAAAAACATTAACCTGTAAGAATCATATAATGGCCTTCCATATGGTAAAAAACATTAACCTGTAAGTATGGAGTGTTTTTGTAGGCACAGACTTGCAAGAGTTACACACCCTAATAAAAGATGGTGAAGACTATGAGGGTCGCTGGGAGGATGCACTTATGGTATATACAAATATTTTCACGAATAATCCAAACTTTGAGTTCAATCATGGGTGAATGGGTGACAACTTCAATGGTGGATCTGACGTTATATGTGGATCTGTTAGAGAGATTAAAAAAACTTCTTATGAGATATAAATGTAAATAGATTACTCTTATATTTGTATTTTTGCACCAACTCGAGGGTTTATTACGTCTTTCTTACCGACGTGTAGGCCTCATATGTATAAAAAAAGCATTGCATTAATATATATAATTTTTAAACTGTGTGTAAGTATTGATGAGTCCGAATTCAGCATGCTCCCCGTACAAGGACAGATCGGTCTAGTCTCTCCGGATACCGGACAGATCACATGGACATGGACCGGACAGGTCACTTCGAACACTATGACCATAGGACTGTTCGAACTATGACAAAAGTACTAAAAAATTTAAACACTTCCTCACTAAGCTACTTGCTCTCCTGCTTAGAGCTCATGGGTCTTTGAACATGACCCGGGTCCTTTAAACATGACCCGAAAGCCCATAAGGGCCCAAACATCACACTATAAATACCCAACCACCTGCATTAACTATGGGTAATGAAAATTAACTGCTACCAAGCTGCTTAATTATCTCTCTACTCTCTAAACATTTAAAACATCCACACACCACCACTTAAACACCCACATACCATCATAAAACACCAACTGAAATTACCAGCCTACCCTCAGGCGATTAATATCCTCACCAAATTGGCGACCACAGTGGGAGCACGAAGGTGCCTGAATCAAGCATTCAAAACCTGCCAAGAAACTCTGTCCGTATGAATCCGGACAATCCAGAGCTTCCACCAGCTTTGCTCGAAGTGGTGGAAGAGAACGATGAATACACTGTCGAGGAGCGTGACAGGCTGAAGTGTGAAATAGAAGCTCTGAGGGCTGAGAAGGCCAAGATGGGCGTGAAAGAAAAATCCAAAGCATCGGTTGCTCATCACACCGATAACCCCAGAGAGCATGAGTCTTCGAAGACTCATGTGAGCACCAAAAAGACTCATGCCAGTTCTAAAAAGTCTCACCTGTCCAAGTCTGTGGAGAGTTCTGACTCAAGCTCAGAATCTTCTGATAGCTCTTCCGACAGTGATGGAGTTGAAAAATCCTTGTCCTCTAGCACCGATGAGGGTCGTACCAGGAAAAAGCAAAAGCAGGTTAAAAAATATTCAAGAAAAAGAGACAGACATGGAAGGATGAAAAGGCATAATGGTAAGGGGTCATCTCACAACCGGAGGCATGTGGACAAGATGCTGATGGATCCCTTTGCTTTCCACGATGAACCAGGTATCTTTGCAACTCCCAATGAGGATACTGTGTTCAGTCGTGGAAGGAATTGGAGGCAGTCTTCACTGTCTTCTAAAATTTTGTCCGGAAACCTCCCCAAGTTGTTTGACAGCACTAAAATAGAGAAGTACGATGGCAGTACTCATCCGGACAACCATCTGGAGCAATTCAAGAATTTCATGATGAACTTTGATGACGATGATAAACTACTTTGTAGGGCATTCTCCCAATCATTCACGGGGAGTGCTCTGAAATGGTACAACAGCCTGCCTCAGGGTTGTATTAAAGATTTCGATACGTTTTGGGTGGCCTTTCGAAGGCAGTTCGTAGGGAGTAAAGAGCTGAAGGGAAATGGAGACACAATAATCCATTGTGCCCAGGAGCAAAATGAGTCCTTGAAAGAATACATAAGCCGTTTTGTGAACACAAAGAATGGGTTGGCTGATTGCTTCGAACATGTGGCAATAGCATCCCTAAGGCAAGGTCTGAACCCAGGCAATCTAGCTGATTCAGTGACTAGAAAGAAGGCCATGACATGAGGAGGGCTGCTGAATCAGGTTGGCAAACAAATAAACGTCGATGAAACAAAGAAAACCGGGGTGCACAGGCAGGTGAGATCCACCGCAGTGGCACCAACTCCAAATCAGAATCAGTCCGGGAACAAAGCAAGAAAGACCGGACAGGGGCATGGTAGGGCAAAAGCTCAGTCTCAACCAGCAGCTCATGCTCAAAGTCAGCAATCCAGAAACAATAGAGGTCCATAGGTCCAACCGGAGTGGTTCGCAGAGCTCAAAGAAAGTGTGGCCACCATTTTCGATAAAACAAAAGATGAGGTGCATTACCGGAGACCGGCAACGCTGCAGTCTCCCAGAGATCATCGCAACAACTCTTTTTGCCAATATCACAATGATATTGGCCATACCACTAATGACTGCATAGCATTGAAACAAGAAGTTCAAAACTTGATTGAGAGGGGAAAGTTGGGAGGATACGTTAAAAGAATATGAGGCAACAGGCCTGACAACACTCGCCGGGTTGGTCCAAGTAATGCTGCTCCGGAGGGGGCCATGGTTATAGTTGAAAGGTTTGACATGGAATCTGAATACTTGGATCCTGATCCAACTCGAAACAGAGTGGGTGCTATAGAGGAATTTTCTAGGTCAGTCTCCGGGCTCATTAAGTTTTTCGAGTCGCTTACAATTTTCGGAGGGGACACTATGACAGCTCCTACTGCTTCTTCGAGGAAGAGGCATGTTCATACTTTAGCCTCCCAGCTTGAAGGAGGCATGACATCTTATCAGTCACCAAACTCATTCCCCTTCATTGTTTTTGATGAAGATGATTTAAGAAACATTGTTAGCCCTCATGAGGATGCTGTTGTCATAGGAGCATCTATAGGGGGCAATGACATAAGACGAATCTTGGTGGATACTGGAAGCTCAGCCAATATCCTTTTCCTAACCACTTACAAGAAAATGAAAAATCCAGCTGTAATTCAGAATTCGGACAGGTCAATCGTGGGCTTCACAGGCAGCTCATCAGATGTGATCGGGGAGTTCGAAGAGGAGGTGTTATTGGGCAAGGGCCCTTTCACGAAAATGGTCAGAATACTCTTTATTGTGGTGGATTGTCCCACTTGCTATAATGCTATTCTAGGGAGGTCTTGACTCTCTAGGATGCATGCAGTGGCTTCGACAGTCCACCAATGCTTGAAGTATGCTGTTCAGGGGCAGGTTGGAGTTGTCCGGAGCAGCCAAAAGATTGCAAGAGAATGTTATGCCACTGCCTTGGCTCCTCGAACGATGGGGGCAGTCCGCATCGATGAACAATAGCAGTTTGAGGGCCTTTCTGGGGGTGAGGGTGAAATTGATGACCCCAGAGAGACCCCCGGAGTGTTGATACCGGTTGAAGAAGTGGAGACACACTGTTTGGAAGATGGAAAAAGTGTCAAGATAGGGTCTAGAATGCCACCTATGTTGAAGAATGAAATGTTGAAGTTTTTAAAGAACCATCAGCACGTTTTTGCTTGGTGCAATGCTGATGTTACTGGAGTCCCATCAGATGTGATTTCGCACCACTTATCCGTCCGGAGAGATGTAGCTCCATTAGTCCAAAAAAGAAGAGCTTTTTCCAAAGAAAAGGCTGATGTCATTGTGCAAGAGGTTGACAGGCTCACAAAGATGGGGCATATCAAGGAGTCTCAATACCCTTTGTGGACTGCCAATCCTGTCTTAGTAAAAAAGAAGAATGGCAAGTGGCACATGTGCATTGACTTCACAGACCTCAATAGAGCTTGCCCAAAAGACTTGTATCCGGTCCTCCGGATTGATCAGTTAGTAGACTCCACCTCTGGGAACAAGCTGCTTTCCTTTATGGATGCTTTCTCCGGATACAATCAGATTCAAGTGGATCCAAAGGATCAAGAGCATACCACGTGTGTCACTGACAGGGGTCTACATTGCTATAAGGTGATGCCATTTGGTTTGAAAAATGCTGGGGCTACTTATCAGAGGTTAGTCAACAAGGAATTTGCTGATCAAATTGGAAGAAATATGGAAGTATACATTGACGATATGATGGTGAAGAGTGTGGATGAGCAGCTGCACTTGTCCGATCTTCGAGAAACTTTTGCCAACTTGGTGAAAGTAAATTTGAAGTTAAATCCTGAAAAGTGTGTGTTCAGAGTGCAGTCCGGAAAGTTTCTGGGCTATATCATAAGTGAGCATGGAATACAACCTGATCCGGACCAGCTTAATGCTCTGTTTCAAATGGAGCCTCCTCGAAACATCAAAGAAGTACAGCGGTTAACAGAGAGATTAGTTGCCTTAAACAGATTTATCTCAAGATCTTCGGACAGGTGTGCTCCTTTCTTTCAAACTTTGAAGGGTGCGAAGGGCTTTGATTGGACCCCGCAGTGCGATGAGGCTTTCAATGAGATCAAGAAACACATGTCCTCCCCTAAAACTTTGTTCAAGCCAGTCGATGGGGAGACTCTCTTTGTGTACTTGGCAGTTTCAAGTTGTGCCATCAGTGCTGTGCTGGTAAGAGAGGTCGATAGTCATCCCCATCCAGTGTACTACATCAGCAAAAGCTTGATAGATGCAGAGAAGCGTTACTTAAAACTGGAAAAATTGGCATTAGCCCTGGTAATAGCTGCAAGGAAGATGAGGCCTTATTTCCAGGCTCATCCTATCATCGTCTGGACCTCCTTTCCCCTAAAGAATATCCTTCAAAAAGTAGACATTTCGAGCAGAATGACTAAGTGGTCAGTAGAGTTGGGGGACTTTGACATAGACTTTGCTCCCCGAACAGTAGTCAAAGCCCAAGTTGTGGCTGATTTTCTGGTTGAATTCCACTCCGACAGGGATTCGGAGCAAGCTACTGATATAAAAGATAAGAAAGTATGGGTCATCCGAACAGATGGTGGATCTAGCACAATGGGATGTGGTGTAGGGGTATGTTTAACTTCCCCATATGGAGACAAAATGTACCAGGCTATTTGTTTTGCTTTCAAGGCATCTAATAACGAGTCCGAATACGAAGCAGCTATAGCTGGGCTAAAATTGGCCTACATTTGTGGGGCTAAGAGGGTCAAGCTGCTAAGCGACTCCCAACTGATTATCCACCATGCCCAAGGCCAGTCTGAGGCTAAGAAGGAGCAACTTGTGAAATATTTACTCCTAAAAAATGAAGCGCTTAAGTTTAAAAGTGTTGTCTATGAACACATTCCCCGGGTAGAAAATGAGCTGGCAGACTCACTGGCAACCATAGCCTATACGGAGTCATACCCATGGATCCATGTGCTTGAAAGCCCCTCCATCCAACTTTGTAAGGGTAAAGAAGAGGAAATTTTTGAAATACAAGTGAAACAACCTCAAAATTGGAGGTTTCCTCTCATATAATACCTCTCCGATGGTGTTATGCCTCCGGATAAGTCACTGGCCAGAACATTGAAACACAAGGCTCGTGGTTTCATCATATTGAGAGAGGTGTTATACAAAAAATCTTATAGTAAACCTCTCTTGCGCTGTTTGGGAGATAAAGAATCACAAATGGTCCTCTCCAAATTGCATGATGGTGAGGGATCAGCCCATTGTGGGTATAGAGCTTTAACAAGAACAGTTTTACTCTCCGGTTACTATTGGCCATCAATCATGAAAGATGCTAAGGAATTGGTGAGAAGGTGTGACCCATGCCAAAGGTACAGCAATGAAATTCATGTACCAGCCATTCCTTTAGAATAAATTTCTAAGCCTATTCCTTTTGCACGATGGGGGTTGGATTTAGTAAGGCCTCTCCCTGTGGCGTCCGGAGGGCCCAAAAATATAATTGTGGCCATTGACTACTTCTCGAAGTGGATAGAAGCAGCCCCTCTAGCAGGGACAACATCAAAAGATGTCATGAAATTCATTATATCCAACATATGTTGCAGATTTGGTGTCCCACAGAAAATAACAACAGACAACGGGCCACAGTTCGACAGTAGAGAAATGGAGAGCTTTTGTGCCTCAAGGGGTATACAACATTGTTTTTCTTCACCTTTCCACCCACAAGAAAATGGGCAGGTTGAAGTGGCTAATAAAACTATACTGTCCGGCTTAAAGAAGAATTTGGAAGGGGCTGCTGGGAAGTGGCCTAGTTATTTGCAAGAAGTCTTGTGGGCCTACCGGACAACACCTGGGGCTGCCACACAAGAATCACCCTTTACCTTGGTCTATGGGATGGATGCAGTAGCTCCCATAGAGGCAACTCTCCCCTCTTTTCGTGTTCACAACTTCTCCGAACATGCTAATGAGGTGGCAATCAGAGGTCAACTTGATTTGGTAGAAGAAAGGCGAGTTAAAGCTCACCTTAGAGTTGCACACTATCAAGGTTTGATGAGAAGCAGGTTTGCTTCTAAAGTTAAGAGAAGAGATTTCCAACCTGGGGATAAAGTATTAAGGAAGTTCTTCTGAAACACTAAAGAAAAACTCTTCGGAAAGCTGGCCCCAACTTGGGAGGGTCCGTATATCGTTGTTGAAAGAATTAAGCCTGGGACTTATTGGTTGGAAGACAAAGATGGCAGAGTTCTAACTCATCCTTGGAATATTGAGCATCTCCGGATGTACTTGGAATAGCACTTGTGTAAATATTTACTTGTTTAAACATCCATGTAAATATTTGGGGCATACTCTTTCCTCCCCGGTGGCACGGAGAGGTTTTAATGAGGTGTCCGGGTTGTTAAATAAAATTCGATGCCTTCTTCAAAATTTTCTAAGTGTTTTTAAAGTTCTATCCCTTATCATACTATCCGGAATGAAATATCTAAGGGCTATTTAAACTCTAGCCGGAGAATTTAAACACTCTCACAATGCAACAACTAAAGGCTACTTAAACTCTGGCTATCAAAATTAAAATGAACAATGAAAGAAGATGATGGTTGTACAGAACAGAGATATTCATTGAGATAAACAACTTAAAATTGCCTTGGCCTTCCAAGGACTTTTAAACAGTCAAAATAGAACACAAAAACCCTGTCCGGTCAAATTCCGGACACCATTACAAAAAGAGTGCCTTGGCCTTCCAAGGACTTTAGTCTGAATTAAAAATAAACTAAGTGGATCATAAGTTAAGGTTGAACCTTTGAGGATGGCTCACCTTCGACTACCTCCTTACCCTTAGGGTCATCTTTCCCTTCATCTACCTTCTTGCCTTTGGGATCGTCTTTCTTGTCATATGGGCTATCCCCAGTATGTTCTTCATCATCCGAGGAGCCACTAGAGTAGCCATACCTGTCACCTTCGGCCATCGTATGGTATAGGAGGTTTTCGGGCTCAACATAAAGCCAAAACTCCCCTAGGTTCCTGTGTGGAAACTTTTCATGGAAGAGTAGAACCATGTCAGACCTCACCTTCTCAACCAGTAGCTCTTCGCTCTTGATCATCTGGTTGGCATAATTATTGATCCTTGCTTGGATCTTGGCCTCCTGCTCCTGTAACAAAGTATTTTTCTCCTCGGCAGCCTTGGACACTGCATTCTCAAGGGCAATCTTATCAGTAGTTAGGTTGGTGATGGTCTTGTCCTTTGCCTTGGTCTCTTCTTTTGAGGCAGTAAGGTCTTTCTCCACCCCAGACAGCTTTTCCCGGAGGTCTCTGATGGTTTCCTCTAGAGTGGCAACCTTTGTGGTGCTTTCCTCTTGATTCCTCTTCAGCTCCTTATTTGCCTCCTTTAGCATGTCAGCGTTGGCAGTAGCCGTGCGAAGGTCTTCGGACAGCTTTTCCTTCTCAGAATTGAGGTCTTTGATGATGTGTGCTTGACCCCGGACTTGTCTTTCCAGTGTGAGTACTGGCTGCACATTGCTAAGCAAGGAATGGGCTATGGTGTCCTTTTCACTGGAAACAATGAAAGTCTTACCATTGAAGTTGACAGTGTTGGAGCTACTCGGAGGAATGTAAGGCCCTGCGAAGTCGTCTCTTGGGAGGTTGAGGAAGTACTCGCCAAGCCCACCTAAACCGGTGATGTCCACTTCATCGAGGTTGAGATCTCCCCCCTCCACCTCATCGGTATGAAAGTCCCTTGGAATCTCTTCGGCCTACGTTGGGTCAGAAGGGTCAGCATGGAGAGGAGGCTCCGGATCCCGGAGAGCAAGCTCATCTCCCTTGGCAGTCTTTTTCTTCTTGGCAGCCCGGTCTGCCCCTTCACTCTCCTGCTTACGATTCCTCTTGGAAGCCCTTGGAGATTTTGGGAGTTCTGCTTCCTGCCTTTCGGTCTCTTGCTCCACTACCTGCAAAAGAGCAGCATCAATTTGGCTCTAAACCGGCCCCTCCGGGTCAGTTGGAGCATCCTTCTCAGCATCAGCAGGATTAGCATTGCTCATCACCTTTTTGCCTTTCTTCTTGCCCTTCATTTTTCTTGGGGCTTTGGCCCAGCCTGGCATGAAGAGTGTCCCATCTGCTTCATGGGACCTCTTGAGCACTGTGTCCGGAGAGGGTTGAGTGGTGAGCTCCTCCCAAGTTAAATCTCTCCGACCTGTGGTGTTCCACAGGTGAGACCTTGCCAGATTTCCACTTGTGAAGGCATTGTGGAATCGGTTCCCACAGTTCTCTGCGGCCCAGGCGTTGATTTTTCCACAAGTGACCTGTCCGGCCTTCAAGTAATCACAGAACTCCTTAGGCAGTTCTGTTAAGACAAAGAAAGATTGATTAATTTAAAACCAACTATAAGAAGGAAAAAGTAGACAAAGATTTAGAGTAAGAAACTTACGGTCACTCCTCCACCTGCTTCTGAGGAGGCTTGGGTTCACTCCGGACTTGATCTTCTGTCCGTTTTCCCAAGCGCCGCTGACAAACAAAAATTGGCTCCTCCATTTACTCTCAGACTCCAGTAGATCATCAAGAGCTTTGAGATCATTCCCCATATTGAAGTGGTAGAAGGGGAATTGATGATGTTTGCAAAGATTGGCCACTGCTGCAAATTCTTCCATAGGAACAGGGATCTCGGACAGCCTCGATGCCATGGTGCATGACATCAAAGTGTACCAGCCGTTGGGGCTCAGCTGGCTCGGACAGAGTTTAACCAGATGAAAATATCTGACAATCTCTAGGTCCAATGGGAATCTGAGTCCCCAGTTAAATAGCTTCGTGAAGAAGACTATTTCGTTCAGCTTGCAATCCATAGGAGTTTCAGGATCTATGGGAATCCTTATCTTCACATTTTCTGGGATCCCCCATTTTGTGCGCATTCGACCTAGTTCGGCCGTGTGGATGAAAGCATACTTGGTCTTCTGTAAGGCCAAGAGATATATAAGTTCGACCCTGTGAAAACAAGGCCCTACCTTCCCTTCGAGACACTCCGGCAGCTCCGGATGCCTCAAGCATAGTTTTTCTTTGCCCTTATCTTTTTTGGCAGCAGCAGTGTTACTAGTCTGGCCGGATGGCTCAGACTCAAAAGGGACTTCTTCAACTGAGTCCTCCATTCTTTCCTCCATGATCGTAGGAGGAATATCAGTGGCCCGGGGAGAATTCGAACTTGGCTCAGCATGGCCTCCGGACTGCTGGTTTTCCGTGTTTTCTTGACTTCTAGTCTCAGGCTGGGGCTCTGAGGCAGAAGTCTCTCTTGGGAGTGCTGGGCTTCTAGCCTCCAGACCGGGTAGTCTTTCCCGGGGAGCTCTGATAGGCACTCCAGACCCAGAGCTACTATTTTTTTCCCCCGATTTTGAGGGACTATTCTTAGAGGCTTGCCCCTTTACCAACCGGCTTGTCCTCTTCACAACTAATTTCTCCAGAGAGTGCTCTGTGTGATCCCATAGCGAGAAAAGGAGAAGGTTTTCTAAAACTAGTGGCTGTCGCTCCTGGCTCAACAGTGGGCACTGACTCCTGAACTGAGGAACCAGAGATTATAGGGGAGAGGGTGGATTGAAATAGTTTCGTGGGCTTAGTACCTTTAGAAGAGGACGAGCCTCGATCTGACTCTGTAACGGAGATGACTGGTCTGTCAACAGGTGATGAAGGTAGCCCTGCTGCGATTCGTCTCTCCTTCTCAACTTTTTGTGCTTTCTCCAACTCGGAAAGGTTGAGCCACCCGCCTTTGATCAATGCAGTCCTTGCTGTAAACATAAACTACCAAGAAAATCTTTGCTTTAGAGAGAGAAAGCTCTGAGTAAAGATGCAGAGTAAATATGGAAGAGATAGTAAAACAGTAGAAAGTGAGTTTAAATTTATAGTAAATCTAAAAAGAGGAGTTGATTCCTAGGAGAATTCGAAAAGTTTGGCAATGATTAAAAGATGGCGCTGATGTCACCATTTGTAATTAAAAAGGTTGCTTTTCGAAGAAGGTGGTTCGAAATTTAAGGTGAAAAAAACGGCTAGAGCAACCAATCAGAGGGCGACACGTGTCCCACGAACTCTGGCAAAAACCGTTTTGAATTCGTGAAGCTTAATCTGTCCGGGTAAACCCATAGACCTGTCCGGATTGAAAACCACTTCTGACGTCGGACTGTTTTTCAGGTCTTTAACAAGAATACTTGCTCAAACACCTAAAAAAGGGGCTCCTGATGAGTCCGAATTCAGCATGTTCCCCGTACAAGGACCGATCGGTCTAGTCTCTCCGGATACCGGACAGATCACATGGACATGGACCGGACAGGTCACTTCGAACACTATGACCATAGGACTGTTCGAACTATGACAAAAGTACTAAAAAACCTAAACAATTCCTGACTAAGCTACTTGCTCTCCTGCTTAGAGCTCATGGGTCTTTGAACATGACCCGGGTCCTTTAAACATGACCCGAAAGCCCATAAGGGCCCAAACATCACACTATAAATACCTAACCACCTGCATTAACTATGGGTAATGAAAATTAACTGCTACCAAGCTGCTTAATTATCTCTATACTCTCTAAACATTTAAAACATCCACACACCACCACTTAAACACCCACATACCACCATAAAACACCAACTGAAATTACCAGCCTACCCTCAGGCGATTAATATCCTCACCAAGTATCACAAGACATGTAAATTGGGAGAGAGGTAATAATAAGTTTACTTCAAAAAAACATTATACGCTTTTAATAATTTATTTACCATAATGGTTATTCAACTCACCTTTAGATATTGTTATATCTTGTGTTTGTTGTGCGAGGTTGATTCTCTGATAAACATATAAATTATCTTGCATAAAAATTGGTCTATTAAATTTTTAAAGTCCATCAAACCGATTCGTTAAGAGATAAAAAATTACTCCCCTATATATATTGAGAGATCAAGAACAAGTCAAAGATATTATTATTCAAAATTATCAATAACTCTTTAGATATTGTTATTCAAATGTATCATTAATTATTATAAATATGATTAGTCAACAACATCAATTCAGATTGAAATAAGATTTAATTTGTTATAGCTAATATATGATCTTTTCTAGTTATGGTATGTACCTTATAACACCATATATATATATATATATATGAGTTATATTAATGAATAAACTATTGTCTTCTTAGCTATTATTATTATTATTATTTATTGGTGTTCATACTTGATACTTCTATGTAGATTTGAGATCCTTTATATGGATCTGCCCAAAAAAGATTTATACTTTCCAAATTGGCGTAGTATGTGAGAAATGACTGGTTTCCAATAAATTTTCATCTAGAACCCAAAATATAAGAATGGTAAATAAAGATTATAATGAATTTAGAACAAGTAAATACTCCATCAATTAACATGGAAATTATCGATAAATAAACTGGTGAGAAGAATACAGTTGCCACCATTATGGTTGTTCGACTATGAGTTATCCTACAATTGTAACAGAACTGCTGGAGGAATATGATAATGGTTTTAAAATGATGGAATAAATTATGTTCACACCTCCTTAACTGAATTTGAAATATAAGATCCAACATTTCAAAGACGATGTTGAATAATAAGATGAAGAATGCGATGATATTACCATTTCAATTATAAAATAGCACATTTGGAACATAAAAAACCGTCATAATATCTCATTAAGAACCAAAACAGATGTTACTAATGATAAATAACATCGCGGATCTTTCAGTAGGAGTAAGAAGCGTTGATGTCATCTTTGCAATATGAGAAGGAGAAACAAGACCGCTAGATCTTCGTACATAGTTGATCGAGGGATATGAGAGCATGACCATGAGTGACATCCATCCTAAACTAGAAAGACAAATGATAAAATAATCATTTCACTTGATACCTTGTATTTGAATATACAACAAATTACCCCATGCCAGTTGGCATGAACCAGGCCTATGAAAGAGTCATTTCAGTACTACATAGGGATGCAATTTGTTTTCGAACACGTGGGTATCCGGTTCGAGCCGACCCAAAAGGTTAGAGTACCTGAATCTTTTATGTTGCATGAGATAAATTGTTTATTTTAAAATATATTACATGTCGAGTTTAAGATATGTTAAAATTTACAATAATTTCTAACGGGTACCCACCGAGAACCCGACCCACTAGATACTCGTTATTTTAATACTAAAAAATAATAATACATAATATCTTATTATTCTATAAAATCTAAAATTATATTATAAGACAATTGGCATATCTCTTCGTTGAGGTAAATATGAACAAGTCAAGAAATTTTATTGATGATGATGATTCGAAGAAAGGGTCCTTATTAGCACTAAACATCTTATGCAAATATATATATTTTGGATCCTTAACAATCACAAGATGAATAAATTCACTAGTAAAGGGGATCCATATTATCATGTTCACTATTTTAAAAGTGAGATGATGAGCTACAAAAAAGATGATCAAATAAAGTGTATTAAATTTATCTTAATCTTAAAGGGAAATAGCTTCACACTTATCTTAATTGTATTAATCGCAGTTATAATGTGAAGTGTACAGATGTTATCTTAACCGTGCTAATCACATTTGAGTTGTTCGTAGTGGAGGTCAAAAGACTAATTATAGACATAAGACACTCGACTAATATATTGTACAAGAGTATTTACGGTAAAATAAAAGGTCTTCCAGAAATGATCTACTTCGAGGAGAACTTAACAAGATTCAAAAGTGCATATGAATAAGTTTTGGATGAGCTCAACATGGATGCATTCCTCGACATAAAAGAGTTCAAGAAGAAACTTTTCTGCATTTTATGATAGTAAACGCTCATTCTTCCGATAAGTATAACTATAGAAAGGTCATGACTTGACTAGATGCATGTTGTAGTATCTATAAATTTATACTTGCCTTAAATTCTTAATGGAGTTTCAATCCATTCAAAGGACAAAACCTAATCTACTACATATCATAACATATGGTGGAAGTGATAACCAAAAATCAGGATCATTGCTTAATCTCCCTAAGGTTAGACATATTTATCGAGACTATCAAGTTTGGCTCCCCATTCTTAAATAATGAGGCAAAATATGAAGCAACTATCGCAGGTCTTCGGCTAGGAAACATTTTTGGAGCAAAAAAAATCCCACTTTTCACAGACTTCGAATGGGTGATGAATCAAAGTTTGTGTCATGGAAAGTCCAAAAAATACATTATCATCCAATAATGTTGATGCTAACACTTTAACATATTTGACTTGTACAAGAACTACAATAAAAATCATTTTTCATATAAAATAAAATTGGTTGTCACACTGCCAAAAACATTATATCCATAATGTTTTACTCTCGTGTCATGATAATTGAGGGATAAAAAGGAAGAGTAAGACTGGAGAACTCCTATCCAAAGATATATAACGGAAAGGATATTTCATGAGAATACAATAGAGGTAAAAAAATTAAAATAAAACGAGCAGTGTTTGTCTTAATATCTAACAGAGTATACAAACAGGGCATAAACAAACATTTGCTCACATGTCTCATGCCAAATGAAGCAATTTTTTTAGTTGAAGTACTCCATCACAGAGAGGGTACTGCACATTATGGGTACAAAGCCTTAATAATAGAATTCTACTTCGGGGATGACACTAGCCAATAATAGTGGAGGATGTAAAAAATAGAGTGAAGCTTTGTAACACTTGTCCACGCTTCTCCAACTGTGCCCAAATTCCGAGTGTACTGTTCGAAACTATCTACGAAATAATTTGATAGATGGGGCCTTGATATTGTAGAGTTTCTCCCCAAAGATTTAAGAGGAAATTTTATATTATCAGTCTCAATAGATTATCATTTTAACATAGGTTGAACCACAAACATTGAAAAAATTGCACGAAAAAGATAGTCAACGTCCTCGTATCAAACGTATGATGTCGTTATAGAATACTAAAAAGTATCACAACACACAATGATTGGATTTTAACTTATAAAAAAATAATTTGTTTCTTTTTAGTTTCCCAATTTTTTAAAAAACTAATAAAAATTATGAAAATTAGTTTAAAAAAAGTTTGAAGAATTCGTCTTTCTATAATCTTACTTTTCCACAAAATATTTGTAATGTGTTCCACAAAAATAGAAAAATACAAAATAATCGCGCTGAAACTAACCGGATTAGACAATAATGTTTATGACGAAACACTAGTAATCGGAACGTTATTGAAAAAAAAATAGTTTTGATAATCGGTTAGAATATAAGAAATTATTTATTAAAATAAATTTCTAAAAATTAATATAACTAAAAGTTATCGAATGATTTTATAAAAAATGTTAAAACCTCCATAAATATCTAGTGATGTAAACTCATTCAAAAAACATAAACTCGTCGCTTTAAATTTGTGTCACGTAACTTTTTTTAAGCAACTAAGAACTTTTATTACTTAATTGAAATACATACAAATGTTTAGGATAAAATTGGAACAAAGAAGAAGATAAGGACTAAAGGACCAAAAAAAACAATAGCGCCTTCGTTGTCTTCAAATTTAAATTGAAACAGGTTTCTTCTTCACCATCGACTCAGGTGAAAAAACCAAGCCCTAGGATTTCAAGAAGAGCGATGCTGCGTAATTCATTCGGAGGATTAGAAAATTGAATGCTTTTCTTAGAGTTTAAAACACTTTTAGCAATCCAATCCGAGCACTGATTTTGGAATCGAGAGATGTTCTTGATCGAAATTTTTGGGTGAATCAAGGATCTGCAGATGTCTAGAGATCATTTCAGGTACCATGCTTCATTTCTATTAGCAATAAGGTGGATCAGAATCAAACTATCTGATTCAACATCAACTTCAGACCAGTTTTTCTTCTTGCAGATTATCAAACCTTCAGTTAGGGCACTCAGCTCAGCAAATAGAGGATTCAGTTTGCCTAAAAGCGTTCCAGAGCCAAGCAGAATGTCGCCATCAGAATTTCTAACCAGAATTCCAGTGCTTGCTTCTCCATTCATGTTACACGAGCCGTCAACATTGAGTTTTATTCTTCCTGGATTTGGAGCAATCCATCTGAGGTATTTTGGAACTATTCTGTTGTTTATAATTGAGCTACAACCAAGAGAAACACCAGCATTATAAGTGTTACTCCATAGTTCATGAGATAACATATTGGATGTATCCATGCTTCTAATAATGAAAGTAATTCTGTCAATAGCTTTTTTGGTAGTATCAGGAGTGCTAGAGAACTTAGACCAGTTTCTGTTTCTCCAAATGACCGAGCATATGACTTGGGGAATAATATGAGTTATGTGTCGTTTGCTTTTTAAAAACCAAAACCAGGAGTGAAGAACATGGGGAAGGACCATATGCCTACCAATCTTAATCTTGAACAGGCAGCTGAAATAGTTCCAAAGTTGCCAACCAAAGCAACAACTAACAAAGAGATGATTTTTCTCTTCGGAGTTGTTGCAGAATTGGCACTTGGAAGCCATTTGAGTGTGCCTCTTCATGATAATATTATCAATAGGAATATATCCGTTCAAAAGCTTCCAACACAGAAAATAGAATTTTTTAGGGATAGAAGAGCTCCAAATCTTGAAGTAGAGACCAAACTTAGTGAAGGTTTTTCTAAGGCTTCCCCAAGTATTCTTAGTATCAAAATCCTGATTTTTTTAAAGAGTCCAAATCATTTTGTCAGTCTTTTCAGGATCAATTTTATACTTTGTTATATGGCTGATTCTATCATTTGAAATGATGTTTTGAATGCCATTTGAATCTCAATTTTTACTTTTCCAAAAGGAATTAACACTAGCATTTAGAGACTAATTTTGGGAGTTAGTATCACTTATCAGTGGGGGTTTGTCATGCCAGTCCTCTAGCCAGAAATTCATGTGCCCTTGTCTAAGCTTTCATTTGATGTTTTTCTCAGCTGGTCTTTTGATGAGAGAAAGCATTTTCCAAACATTCGAGTCAGTTGTTTTGCAATTAGCCTTTAAGGCATGGGTGTCAGAGCAGTAGATCTTATGCATCAAAGAAGACCATAGGATACTGCTTTTCCTGAAAAGAAACCACAGCTTGTAAGAAAATGTTGGTTGAATGTCATTTAGGAATTTGGTGTTTAAGCCTCCCTCAGAGAAAGGTTTGCAAAGCTGGTTCCAAGTTGACCACTGGATATCTTTAACCTGATAGTTTGATCTCCATAAGAATTTGTTAAAGTATGATTCAATTCTCTTAATGATATTATTAGGGAGCAAAGTGTTATGCATCCAGTAGAATATTATAGGCATTACAACATTGGTAATTAAAGTTAATCTGCCTCCAAAGGACAAATTATTGAAGTCCCATTCCCCAATTTTATCTTGAATCTTATCAAGAAGGGTAGAAAAATACTTCCCTCTATTGTTTCGAGCAATCGTGATACCCAAGTAATTGAATGGCAGAGAATCTGTGTTTAAGCTAGTATTGATCTTAATGTTATTTGTGCTTGCATGATTTTATTTTCTTGATATGATCAGCTTTGTTTTTTCTTTGTTAACAGCCTGCCCAGAGATGAGCTGATATTTGTCTAGAAGGTTGCACAACATGGCAATAGAGCTAGGCTTGCAGTTTGTGAAGATCAGAACGTCGTCTGCAAAGGCAAGACAGGGCACCAAGAAGTTTGATCTAGCTGCAAAATGAAGACATTTATTGTTGTTGAAGAGATTGTAGATCCCTCTAAGTAAGACTTCCTCTACTAAAATAAATAGGCTAGGAGACAAAAAGTCTCCTTGCCTAAGCCCCTTCATCTGCTTAAAGTATCCATTTACTGAGCCATTCATAAGAACTGAGATATGAACATTTGTAATCATATTTTTTATTGAAGCTATGCAATTTTCAGAAAACCCAAAACATGATAAGACTTTTAGAATAAAGGCATGAGATAGCTTATCAAAAGCCTTTGTTATGTCAAGTTGAATGATGGCATTACCAGTTTTAGGTTTTCTGTCAATGTCATGAATCATTTCCTTTATGATTAAGATATTTTCATGGATGAGCCTGCCTTTAACAAAGGATCCCTTCATCTTGGAAACTATGTTAGGCATAATATTAGCTAAACGAGAGTTGATTAAGTTTGAAAATATGCTATTGAACATTGTACACAGACTTATCGGTCTGTAGTTGTTCCAAGCAGTTGGGTTAGGGCTTTTAGGAATTAGGAAAATTCTTGTAGCAAAGACTCCATCAGGAATGTTATTGCCTGAAAGATAAGAGTTAAATGCATTACAGAGATCAGTGCAGATGATAGACCAACAGACTTTAAAGAAAAATATATCGAAACCATCGAGCCCAACAACACTATCATTTTTCATTTTAGCTATAACACTCCAAACTTCATCTCTGTTGGTTTCCCTAGTAATGGAAACATTGTCATCATCCTTAACAAGGCTAGGGATATTATAGAAGATTTCATCCTGCATTAAAAGAGCTTCTTCATTTCTGTTAGTGAATGAATTTGAAGATAAAATAGTTTTAAAGAAAGATTAAGCAGAATTGGCAAGATCAATAGGATTATCAATCCATACACCATTTTCTTTAATCCCTTTGATGTTGTTTCTTCTTTTTTTCTTATTCACATAAGCATGATATAGCTTAGTGTTCCTATCACCATCTCTAAGCCAATAATTATAGCATTTCTGATGCCAGAAGCTTTCCTCATTTCTCAGAGCTTTGATATACATGCTATTGGCTTTAGAGAGAGCAGCTCTTGAATCATTGCTATTGTTTTTAAAGTGAAAGATCTCCATTTTCTTGACCACCTCAGCAATGTCTTTAACCTTATTGAATATGTTACCAAAAGTATTGGCATTCCACTTCTTAAGGAAGCTCTTAAGTCTCCTTAGCTTGAACCAAAAAACCTGTCCCTGATTGCCTTTGCAAGCCATGTTCCAATTCTATCTCACAGTACTTAAGAAACTATCATCGTTAGACCAAGCATTGATAAATTTAAAACTCTTTTTACAGTTGATATAATTTGACATCAAACTAGACTGAATTAAAAAGGGGGCATGGTCAGAACAAGTTCTGACCATGAGAAACACCTGAGTTTTATTGAAGTTATTGATCCACATTTCATTTGCTAAAGTTCTGTCCAATCTTTTCCAACGGGTGCCCCTATTCCAAATATATCTTGAGCCAATATACCCAACATCTTCAAGCTTGCACTGCTTAATAACATCATTGAAGTCACAAGTACCAGCATGATCAAAGGTAGAACAACCAACTTGGTCCTCAGAAGAAGTAACAGCATTAAAGTCACCAGTTATAATCCAAGGAAGCTCATCAGTAGCAATAGCTTTCAATTAAGCCCAAAGGTCTAATCTAAGTAAACGCTTACTCTTTGCATAAACAGCAGTAAAATTGAATTTAGTATTACAACCCGGATAAGCCGCAGCCATGTGAAGCAATTGATCATGATCCATAAGAACATTCATATCAACATCCTCATCCCAGAAGATCCACACTTTGTTAGAACAGTTAGAAGTGAACTTCTTGAAACCAAGAACAACAGAAACATCATCCATCTTACTAACATCAGCCATGGGCTCTTGGATAGACAAAATTTTAGACTTGTTTTCTTTAATAATAGAAAGGAGCCTTCTCAAGGTAGGCTTATTGTTGAGACCTCTAGCATTCCAATTAGTTATCTTTATCATTGTCTGATAGATGTGTCACGTAACTTTAATCTTATATATTCATTCCTGGTTAAGAAAAAATCATTTTACTTACCTATAAATTTCAACGCTTCCATTTTATAATCATATAAATAATCAAATAACTTTCTTTATAATAAATCCAATTAAAATATGATCACCGCTGACATAAATACTTTGTCTTAACTATATATATAGGTAGTTAAATTGTCTTGATTTTGTACTTAGATGTTTTATGTTTTCATGGAAATTGAAAATTTTATGTATTAATATGGTACGAATTAATTATAATTAATTATAATAGTCAGCCAATTAAATATTTTAGCCAATTAAATATTTTTTCGAGAAAATGATTATCTTTTGTCTTAAGCCCTGCAACCAGAAATTTGGTTATTGCGGCAAGGTAACTGAATTTTTTCCTATTATTAGGTGTTATGACACCGTTAGAAGCTTGGTCAAAATAGCCAAACAATAACTTGTGTATGTGAAGCGATCAAATATTTTCTCACGATGAACAAGCTACTAAGGTTTATGGTTGAACGCTAGGACGCGATGGTCAAAACTCAAACTCAAACCCGGTAGCAATGCCGTTTGGTAACAATGCCTAAGCAATAAATTATATGTGACTGCGTCATAGGAAGCGATTAAAAACTTGGTCAGAACAACGGTTCATAGTCGAACACTAGGCACGACGAAAGTTTTGGCTATAATAACAAAAAAACTTGAGTGGAAATTGCTAAGTTACAACATATTCATTTTATGATGTTATCAAAATTCAAACATATACTGTTTTTTTAATAAAATAAATCAAATTATGATCATCAAACTATACAGTTAAGCAATTAAGTTGTTTTATGTTTACATTAAAAAAAATCATGGAATAATTGAGGCATTCCATAAAAAGAACAAGATACTTTGTCCTAACTATATACTTACAAATTTGAATGTTTTTATGTTTTCATAAACAAAAACTAAGTTCATACTAACATAAAACATAAACTAAGTTCATACTACATAAACCATAGATAACTCAAGAGTTGAGTTTTACATAGAAAATAACTAAGCGAACATAGACAAAGTGACACTGGTAAAAAACGCAAAACAGAGAGATTAGTGTAAAGAGTTTGCGAAATACAACAACATTGCTGTTATTTATAGACACTACTTGGGCCTGATCTCGATACCTTGAACGATGAGACCACCCTTCCAGAAAAGGGTTTCTGACTCCATCAAACTCATTTCCAGTTCCACCGCCATATCTCTATCGTGGTAGTGCTCTCCCAACTCGACCTCGAACCACCCGTCTCCTCTTTTTTAACGTCGGAGATGTTTCCTCTATTACTAGGAAAATAAACCATACGATTTAATTGTCTACCCCTACGGATAGTACCAGTTGACCTGCTGTTCCTATCTTGATAATCCAAGAAAACAGTTCTCTTAACACTTGGACCTCCAACCGGTCCAATTGCAACCTCCACCTCTTGGTTTTCAAATCCATAAGCTATTTTAACAAGATAAGCAGCATAGAGAGTTTCTGGGGACAGTATTTGGGTACTAATGGTGCCACGAATTTCCAACCAGCACACATTAAGAAGCTTTGGAATATCTCGAAACCTGTTTACATATATATCAACATCACATACTCAAATCAAATATAAAGCACAAGACTTAGGGTTTCAATAACAGAAACACACCTAGATTCAGGAACAGAAATCCAATCCCAATACAAAGGATGGTTGCCCCAAATAACAGTCAAATCTCTGGGGGACAACATGTAGCTCTTCTTTCCGAACATTTTCTCCATTGAAAAACTCTAATCCATATAAACACAATACCAAGTAACTAATTCACAAAAAAGTAGGGAGAAACATAGAGTTAAAGAACAAGACCGTAAATAAACACCATATACCTTCTTGCCTTCTTCGATAAGGATGGGTTGCTCGCAGATATGGAGATAAAGCAAATTTTTCGGCCAATCAAGAGAAGGAGGCGAGACAAGAGTGCGATAGTCAGGGGCAGGAACCTCTCCCAAGCAGCATCCGACTCAGCAGCTGATTTGAAAGACTTAGAAACCAAAGAAAGTCTAACTGCGTCACATGGAGTGGTGAAGGAGATAACATTAGCGATGCAATCTTCCGGGATGATATTAATATCTGATGATGTTATCCTCCTCCGCTGTGGTGATGATCTTTCTCATTTAATGGAGAAACTCAATTGATTGAAAACATTGTTGGTACTTATATGGCCATTGTGTCAAGTCGGTTGTCATTTAGGTTATAATATTTAAAGGTGCAATTATTATGTATTTTTATTTTTCTATATCCTTAATATTGAACTATTATATATTTCGAATTTCAACTAAAACATTTTACTTAAATAAAGACCCTTCGACTAAAACATTGTTGGTACTTATATGGTCATTGTGTCAAGTCGGTTGTCATTTATGTTCTAATATTTAAATGTGCAATTATTATTTATTTTTCTTGTGTCCTTAATATTGAACTATTATATATTTCGAATTTCAACTAAAACATTTTAATTAAATAAAGACCCTAAGACTCTAGTTGATTTTATAGTGAAACAAGAATAGATACCATATTCCTCTATTCGAATTATTAATTTGGACGCCCTATCACCGAATTTGCAGCAACAAATTCTGGTATCCATTTCCTTACCTTATTAAAAATGTAAAAGGATTATTAATTTGGGTGAGTTATTAATGATTATGCACCGACAAATTCGGGTATCCGATTAAAAATAATAATTTTAGAAATATTATTATTTAAAATATTGATTTTTTGTTCAAATACATCTTATAAAACTATTATGGTATTATAGAGACTAGCCGGAATAATGGTATTTTAGTTATAGTTGGGTTTGTAGTAAGGACGTTTAGTATTGGAAATGAGTTTTCAAGAATACTATTAGAGGCATGTGAACGCTTATCGAAGCAAGTTAAGAACCAATCTGACCAAAAAGTTGTCAGAGTATTAGTGAACCAACCATTCACTAACTATTGTTCAAAACTTGGTATGTATAGACGCAAAATCTTATAAATGAACCCAACATTATTTGGAGTAAGGATTGTGTTTCTAAAAGTTAGACAAAAAGAAAAGGTTGAGTGAATGAGTTGTTGGGAGACCTATAATCATCAATAAGATTCTTTGGACTTTCAATCATCACGAAGATTTAATAAGTGTCATATCTCAAACTGGAATTTAGATGTTGTTTGAACATAAGGGCGGAGATGAGGAAACCACTTTCGATCTTGTTTTCGAGTTAGGTTTGCGTTTAGGTTTGGTCTTTACATATAAATTTTAACTATTGTTGGATTTGGATCTTGACTTAAATTTTGTTGGGTCAAAAGCCTTAGCTGATCAAACTATAGAGCAATGAGAAGACTTTAATAGTGGGGTTTGAATTGTTTCTCGGTCTAATATTGAGGTAAGTTAGATGTATTATACTATTGTTTTCTTGGATATATAAGGTTATGAGAATTATTTTTTGGGCAGTATTTCTTTAATAGAGTTCATAGACTTCATGAGAATTGATCATTTCAGGTGTGTACGTGGACAATTTGCCTCCGATGAGTAATTGGACCATCTAGGTAAATGATACTAGTGTCACTGTCAGCCAATATGGAGAATTGTTAAGTATATGCTCAAAATTACTGTGATAAGATCACTACCGAAGGCTTGACTTGGTGGTGAATGTTGTAACTTGTTGTGGAAGTTGTAACTTGATGTATTAGGATGTAACTAAGAAGTAAGGTTGGATGTTAAAGTTGCGACTAAATATCGAAGGCTGGAACTAAGGGCTAAATTTGGAATTAAGTGTTGTAGGTGGAAAATATGATTGTTGTAATTTAGTTGGACCATAAGGGCTAAATACGAGTAAGTGGAGACTTAAGAAGTTGAATCTGCTGACTCTCTATGTGAAGTGAACTTAATATATGAGCATATCCGTAGACATGCTAGTTATTTATATTGGGTTGAATACATTGGCCGACGATGTAGAGACTGGACTTATGATATAACTAATGAACTTGTCTAAAGTAATTTTTGAATATCTATGACGATTTCACATAAATGTTATGTTTTGATCTGATGAAATTGGGCTTAAGTTCTTTATCAAAGTTTGTCTTAAGTTCTTTACAGAAGTTGGATTCATTTACTTGTTGAGTTTCCTAGTTAGTAGAGATTTATATTTAGAGAGTGTAGTGAGATAGTAAATGATAACATAACAAAGCTAGTCGAACCTTAGATAATAATTAATGATCATTTATGTGGTAAATGAGAAATATATTTGCTTTTATCATGATTCATATTTTTTTTAAATGTGAATGCATTTCATCCATTCTATTTTAAAACTTACTAATACCAACTAACCAGTAACATATCTTAATTATTTTTTATAAAACATATATTATTTTTGTTATACAGTTTTTTAAATAAATTATTCTTACAATTAAAAATATGCATACATACCATAATTCATTATTGTTTATTTACTTTTTACTAAAACGATAAAAATTAAGTACGTGATTTTAATTTTTTAAATTGCTAATTTAATTTCCTTTTGTATAATTATCAAATAATATATAAAAATAATATTAAATACATATGTATGAATATTTTATTATGTTTAAAAATAATCACTCTAATTATAAGAAAATAATAGTCAATAATAACTTTGTAATCACTTCTACCACTTAATAATATCATTATATGTGAGTATTAATTTTCTATGGTCCTACTCATCCGTTTGTCTGTGAATAAGTTAAATAAAAGAATTAAAAAACGTAATATTTAATGTAACATTACAACAATAGTATTGTATTTTGTCATTTTATTTTTGTTATAGAATTAAAAAATTACACTATAACAATTTATAAAAGAAAGTGTAAAGATGTAAAATAATAACATTATTTTATTGGTATAACAAAAAAACATATATTATAAGACAAATTTAATTATATAAGACGAAACTTATTGTAAAAAAGATGGAGTAACATTTTTAGAATGTACAACTATGTATATACATATTTATATTGTATATATAAACATGTAAAAATAATATAATACTAGGATTTTATTAATGAGAATTATGTATTTACAAAGAGTTTAGTCCATTATAGAAGGAGATATATCTATAATTTGGGTCCAATATCTCTAATGAGGAATAGGTATAGTGAGGAATATCGTTAATATTTCTAATATCTTTAATATTTCTAGCACCCTCCTGAAAACTCATAATGTCATAGTATTAACCAATGAGAGTTTGTCATAAAATAAATGTCGAGATATCGACTGAGCCTTCGTGAATATATCAATAACCTGGAAAGTGACAATAAATTTCGTGAGATGGTGTCGAGCTGAAGATGATGGTCAGTAAAGTGACAATAAATTTCAATGTGCTTTTATTATCTCATGAAAAATAATTTTGTTTGCAATATGTATGCCACTTTTATTACTATTAACCATTATATTTGCAAGAAGCCACCATAACGAAACAACCTCACATGTGCTCAATCACATAACACGGTACTAAACCTCAATAGAACATTTAGAAACAACATCTTCTTTCTTGGTTTTTCATGAGATAATGAATCTCCATAAATAAGTAGAAACTAATGGTGGATTGACGGTAATGAAGATCACTATCACAATCAACATCAGTATTACTGAAGAAGTTGAATGATATAAAATAATCTGGAATTGAATATCATGAAGATATCTCAATATACGAGGAACATGTCCTCATTGAGCATAAGTATGAGAAGTAACAAACAAACTAGCCATATAAACAATATGAGCTATATATAGCCAAGTAACTGTAAGGTAAACCAAAATCCCCACAAGAGTAAGAAATGGAGTCAAATTTTATAAAAAAAAACATCATCAGTGGAGAATACCGGGCATTGGTTTTTAGAGGGGTGTTTTGTAGTTTTGTTATCATAAAGTTTCACTTGTTCAAATAAATCAGATATAATATTTCTGAGACTGAGCCAACGCAATACCCAGAACATAACGTAAAGTCTAAAGTATTTCATCGCAAATCAATGAAATAATTTGTCAATAATTATATTTTTGTCCATTCACACCATCAATATCATCACTAACAATAATCATATCATCTACATATAGGGATAAAATAATACGTCATGGATTTGTATATCTGATAAATGGAGTCGAATAGTTATTACTTGCATGAGAACCAAGTGAAACAACAATTGTATAATTTCTTAAACCAAACACGATAAGTTTATTTGAGACCATATAAAGATTTTTAAGTAAATAAACTTAATATGATTGGTGAGAAACACATGTGGGAGGAGTCATGTAAATCTTCTTATGAATATTACTATTTAGAAAGACAGTTTTGGCATTCAATTGAAATACCTTTCACTGGAGAACGGATGCAACATCAATAAGGGTATAAATTGTTGTCATTTTTTCCACTCGTTAAAAAGTCTTATAATAATCCATACCATACTTCTGAGAATACTATTTTGCTACAACACAATCCTTATATTTTTCAACGGACCCATGAGACTTTGTTTTGATTTTAAAAACTCAACGAGGACTAATTATATGTTTACCAACTAGAGGTCCAACCATATCTCATGTATGAGTATGATAAAGAACAAGAAGATCTTTGGTCACAGCATTTTTCCAAAGAGTATGACAAATAACCTTTTTAAACAACCAAGGTTCATTTAAATAATGTATGTTTTCTATGAAATAAGCAAACAAAGACAAGTAAGAAAAATAAGAAAAAATTGGTAGTTTGGTAGATTTACTTGTACGAGTAGATCTCCTGAGAGATGGAGAGTCTGTTATTACACAGATGAAGAAGCATACTCAAGCATTGATCGAAAAAACTAGTATCAATTATTGTAGATGTATCATGATTTGGTACATCAGTATCAGTGGTTGTACTGTTATCAATTCTAAAAGGATTAATACCCTGACATTTTATATTTATTAGGTCTTCTGATTTTCAAGAATCAAATAAAATTGGATATGCTTGAGAAATGTGAGATTTCGAGATACATATAGCTTATGAATTATGGATTATTCAAAAAAAATCATTTCTAGCTAACACCATAATCTAGAAAAACAGATATAGCTATTTTAGCACCCAACTTATTACTTTCAACATAAGGACGAATGATAAACATATGCATCTAAACACTCGTAAGGAAGAATAATCAGAAGGTTCTCCATATAATTTCTAAAAAGAAGACACCCTTAAATTATGTGCAGTAGAAATTCTAGTAATCACATGTTCAATAGTCAAAATTGTTTATCCCCCAAAAGAGTAAAAACTTTAGAATATAAAAGCAAAGAGCGATGAGTCTCAATAAGATAATGATATTTTCTTTCTGTAATACTATACTGTTGAGGGGCTTCATTATCAGATGATTGTTTTATGATATGTATCATCGGATGCAAGTAACTGAGTGAAATCATTGGAGGTATATTCACCTCATAAGTTATATTTGAATCACTTTATCACAATAGAACATTGAGTTTTAACAAGAGCTTTATCTATTTTATAAATTCCAAAGAAATTTAACCTTTATTTCATATGAAAAAGTTATATATATTCATCAATAAAAGATATATAATATGTTAAACCACCCTTTATGGAGACTGGAGATTGGCTCCAAACATTAAAATGGATTATATCAAAAGGAGCAACATGACAAGACACACTTTAATTAAATGATAAAGCAAAACATTTACTAGTTGGAAAACACTACAATCCTGCATATTAGAAGTGTTTAACGAACCTAAAACATATGCACAGACTAATAACTTTAAATAATATATTCAGACGATAAAAATTACTCAAATAAAACAAGGACTAGTCAATACTAGAAGCACCAACATCAATTACTTTTAGTTCATCCAAAACATAGAATTCTAGGAATATACGACCTATCCCCATCACGTTCTGAGTACGATGGTCCTGTCTAAGACAAACAGAAGAAGAAAATAAGACCCAATGACCAAATTTACAGAATTGGCTAACCGAAACAAGATTCAATGCAGGATTTGGAACGTAGTGAATAAGAGTAAGAGATATATGAACGTTAAAAATAGAACGGACACTATGTACCAATATTAATGTAGCAATAACATAAAGAACATATATGAGTGAAATAAGAGATAATGAAACAAATTATGACATGTAAGGTGACATATGACAAAGCACACCAAAATCTAAAAACCATAAAGATGAATCAATATCTAAAGTAAAATCTAGTGTGAGACAAAAACGCAAACATGACAATATAATTACAAGTAAAATATTGTCTGAAGAATTCCATAAATTGGAGGGCCATTGTAGTGGATGACATGGGTCTATCAGTATCTCTAAATGATGTGACAGCAACAAGAAATTATGAGGACAAAATGAAGTATAAAATTATCGAGGACAACGTCTATGTTGGTAATATGGTTGTTGTTAAAAAGGTCGTTGTTGAAGATTTGTTGTTGAAACGGTTGTTGTTGAAGCGGTAATTGCTGAAAGGTTGTTGTTGTTGTTGTTTTCCTTTCAGCAATGGATATTAAGGTTTCCTATAGTTATTCTCCTTACATAAAGCTAATTTATCAAATGTTATATTTTCTTACCTCAATGTTTTTCAAGCCGATTTGGAGTTGGGGGCATTGTGGGACAACAAACATAATAGCGACATAAGTCATTTTTACTATTTGTCAGTCTGATATTTGTTTTGAATCTTTTGTGCAATAAGCTCATGAATTACCAAATCAACAATGAAAAAAGGAATTTTATGGAGAATTGTTTTACCCAATCCTTCAAAGTCATAACGTAGAGCCATAAAAAAAACTACATTAATCTTTGCTTTTCTCTCTAAGAAAGATAATGTTTGAACACCTTCAAGTACAAAATCCTATAAAAGCTAATTGTTTCCACAAATCTGGTATGGCAGTGTAAAATAAAAAATACTTATATCATTTTGTTGTAGAGCACAAATATCATACTCTAACTGGTATTTCTTAACAAAGTTGTATCGTCCCAAACCGCTTTTGATGTTCAGACTTAGCTAACTGAATACCAATCAACTTAGTTACAAAATTATTGATCTAAATGATAAACTTTGGGTTTTCGGTTTCCCAAGTATAAAAAAACATAAGATAGTTCTCAACATTGGTTTTACCAATAGGTGAAAGTTTTGTACTTGAAGCATATCTCAACATATGTTTTTCACGAATAAAGTTCATGACATAACTTCAATATGCACAGTTTCTTCCAGGAAGATGCGTACTAATAGATTATATAGAGTCATATTTTCCTATCCTATTTCCATAGGAATCTACAAGCGATACTCTAACCAAACCAGACAATCAAGGAATATCAAATCGAAATAAATATCAAAACCAAATCAAATTCGAAAGACAAATTTAAAAATCCAAATCGAAACAAATTTTTAATTCAAATCAAAACCGAATCCAAATAGAAAGATAAGTTTAAAATTGAATCAGAATAAATTCTCAATCGAACATAATCAAACAATAAAAAAGTACACAACTATAATCCAATTTAAAATGAAACGGAAATCCAAAAATCAAAACGAACCAAATATCTCGATGAAATCATAAATGCTCGTATATAGTTATATTCCCCAATCAAGTCAAACAAAAAATCAAACAATATGATAATAACAAATCACATGGCCCCAATGGTATAAATGTCGTTTTTAAAAACAATTCTTGGAACCTTGTGGGTAAAGATATGTGTAACAATTTACTTTAATTCTTCAACTCTAACCGCTTGGACCCTCAAGGAACTCCACCCTCATTTCTCTTATCCCAAAAAAACTCCCCCCACATATGCCTCTTATTTCAGAGCCATCCCTTCATGTAACATCATCTACAAAATCATATATAAGATCCTTGACAACAAAATAAAAAATACCTTTGTTTGACTGATTAAATACTACCAATCGACACTGGTTGCTGGTATGAACAACACTGATAACATTCTTCTTTTTTAAGAGCTCTTGAAAGGGTACCATCTTAATTCTAAAGGAATAATGGCCATCTTAAAAATCGACCTTATGAAAGCTTTAAATAATGTTAAAAGGTACCTCATTCTTGATATTCTTGTCTCCGTGGATTTACCGCAGACGATAATCACTTGGATCATCCAATGCATTTCTTCACTCTTACATCATTAAAGTTAGTGAAGACCCTTTCAATTGATTTCTTGGAAGAAATTCCCTGAGACAAGGCGAACATGTCTCTCTAATTTCCTCTTTGTTCTTGTCATGCTAATCTTATCTTGCATTCTAAAGGAAACTAATAATGATAGAAACTTCAAATTCCATTAGAATTGTCATAAACTCAAAATCATTAATCTATGCTTTGTGAATGCTTTAATGATCTTCTATAACACTAACATCAACTCAATTTTACTTATTCAAGAAGGCTTTAACAACTTTTTCTTAATATCGGGGCTCTAATTTAGTTATTATAAAATTAATAATTTGTTTTCTCTAGGATCAACCTAAATCTCAAATTTGACCTCACAAACCTGCTAGGCTTCAAGTTGGCTAACTCCCAGTCAAATATCTGGGAGTCTCAATTCTCTCTAGTCGGCTCTCATATACTGATTGTTGATCTCAACTTAATAAAGTTACCACTCATCTCTCATTATGGACCTCAAAACACCTATCTTATATGGGTAGACCTCAAAATGACTAGTCATGCCTACTGGTTGTCCATCTTCATTATACTTTCAAGAATCCTTAAAAACTCTCCTAATACCTCAGTTTTTTCCTCTGTTTCGGCCTTGATATGAAGAAATCAGAGGCCAAACTAGCATGGTCTATTATTATATTTCCCACGTTGGATGACGATCTTGGGATTTTAGAAGTCAAAATCTGGAATCAAACGGTCATCCTTACACTTTTATGGTCGATTATAAGTAATAAATCTAATTCTATTTAATGTGACTCGGTTAAAACCGAGAATATTAAAAATAATAATTTATGGGCTATTGATCTCGACTACTCTCCCTCCTGAGCTTGGAAGATAATTTTATCTTTTAGGACAATTGCTAAATTTATTCAGGGTGGCGGTCGACAATGAGAATGAAACCTCTTTTGATTTGATCAATGGCTACTCAAATTCTCTATTGTCACTCAGTAGAGATAGAACATTATTTACGATTCAAAGTTGGGTAAGAACCCAATAATCGTTGAATTTATCTCTAACATGCACCAGACCTGAGCTACAAATAGGAGCTCTGCCAACACTACAAACAACAACAACCTTAAGGAACTCCGCAAGATTATTATTTTCCTTCCTCCCCCAACATCCTCGAGGAGGATGTCCACTTCTTGTTCTCCAAGCAAGGATTCCATATCTTCACGATCAAGGATACCTACAACGTCGACCGTTTGCCCATCCCTTGTGTCGGATAGTTTGACATAAATTTAATATTCCTCGCCATTCTTTTATTATTTGGCTTTCTACATATGGTAAACTGACCACCCACAATAAGCTTTTGTATTGGGAATCAACACATCATCATCCTGCGCTCTTTGCAACTTGGACGATGAAACTATAAATCATATTCTCTATGATTATGCTTTCTTCGGGAGCTTGTGGGACTTCGCTAGCTATAAGCTAAAGATTTTGTTCACTCTTAATTCTAATTAGGCCTATTGGATTTCTGAGGCTTCAATTGGACCCTTTTCAGTTTTCGCCACCTATGACACGCCTGCTTTAGCGCTATTATTTACAATATCGTGAGGGAAAGAAACAACAAAATCTTCAACTCCCCTTCGCGCATTTCCTCTACGGTTTTTATCCATAAAATCTACCTGTTATTCTTATTTTACCACTTTCAATTTTTTACTCTACATCATGTTCACTTATTGCATGTTTGTTGTTATCTCTACTTTAGCTTTTCGGTCATGTTATGACCTACATACACTTAGATTAATTTTCTCTATGGTTTTAAAGTCAATTCGCAGGATATGTCACATGTATTTTTAAAAATTATTTTTATTTTTTAATACTTTTATTTAAAAAAATACAACAATACTCGAATACTATATAAAAAATAAAATATAAAAAATACTCAAATTTTATTAATTAAAATCATATATTTATAAAGAACTTATTTCACTTTAGAACGAAATATTTATTCAAATAGGTATAATATCTTAATATTTTTAATATATCTAAAAATATGTTCTAGAAAAATAAAAAGAAAGAGTTAGTATTAATTTGTTGGGTCACGTGTCTTTTCATAAGCTAAACATGTTTAATATGAATGGTGGCATCAATTTGTTAGGTATATAGAAAAGGTTCAATTTTAAAAATTCTTTTACTGTCAAATTGGGTTAATTTTATTTTAAAATATATTCTATATTATAAATTATCAGTGCAATGATTCGTGTCTTTTCAGCCGCATAGAGGGATCTTGTCGAGTCAAGAGTATGTAGATTCTTAGTGATGTGTCGCAAAAATATGCTAAATATTAGGACGTGTCATCAAATATTTCCGCCACGTTGTACATATATATATAAGAGGTTTATTTACTAGGAGTCGAGTTGTTATTATACTATTCGTCTCCGTTTTTTTGGTATTGTTTGTTACTAGAAACGATGGAATGCGGTAGTATCTAAAAATAAAAATGGTAAAACTTCTTTAGTATATAAATTTAATTTATTTAATATTTAAAATTATCGGTTCGGTTTATTAATAAACTAAAATTTATTTTGTTAAAAAAAGAAAAACAAATTAAATATATTTTTTATTTTTATTGATTATTTTTTAGATATTGGTTTTATATTATATTAATTATTACAAAAATAAATATTTTACTTAAACTAAAATTTACTACGTCTAAAAATTTATTTAGTCAACTAAAAACAACCATTTACCCCAACAAACTAGATATTGGCCACTCTTGGTTTTTAAATGAAAAATCACATGTTGGTGTATAATGAGAAACAATAAAATGATATTATTCCAGCTGTTGGTACGCTGTATATAGATCCTTGAATATTCTGTCGTCTTCCACCATATTTTTCTATGTTCAAAACTCAAATTCACTAACATGGACACTAAATCCAATATTTCAATTGTTTTGTTACTAAATTACAATGTATAACGGTTCCTATTATCTATATTAAATTGTTACCGAAAATTGACAACCACAACATACCAATAGCTCACGATTACAGAGTAAAATTTGACTGCGAATTGTATACCAATAACTTATGTTTACGGGAGTCAAATTTAACTGCGAATTGGTTCCTTCAGTTGACTCACAAATGAAAGTTTAAACTAGATTTAAACGCAAATCAAAGAACTATTTTCGTTTTAGACATTTTTGAATGGGTATGGCTATATATACCCAAATGTGATTTAAGTATACCCAAAAAACGCAGTTGACTTTTGTTTGATTTTTTTAGGATGAAAAAACCCTTGAACTTTCATTTAATATCTGAATTGCCACTAATTAAAAAAAAACACTAAGTATATCCTAGATACACCAAATTCACAAAACAATCTATTTGGTTATGTATACCCAAAAAAACAAAACTCTCTACTAGATCAAACCCCATATTACTACAATTTTGTGAAATTCTTCAAATTGTTCTTGAACATTCAAAGTTGCCTCAAGAACATTCAAACTCTTTTTAATTTTTTTAAACTTCTTCTAATGAAAACACAAAATCAAAACTTGTTTTTTCAAATTGTTTTTGAAGGTACAAAATCAAACTACGCTCAGCCTTCGCAAATGGCCATTTTCCGGTCGAATTTCGGCCGAAAAATGGCCTCCAAACACCCTAAAATTCTGATTTTTTTACCTAATTCAACCATAACCCTAAATTTTGATACTAAGACTAAGTTTTTATATTTTAGTTCGCCGGATTTTAGTTCGCCAGATTTTAGTTCGCCGGATAAATTAGAGAGAACTTGAAGGTTTTAGAGAGAAGTTAGAGAGTGTAAGAGAAAAAATGAGGTGGATAAGATTAGTAAAAAAAAACCTTATATACCTAGAAAAGGGTATTTTTGTCACAATTTGGGTATACTTAGATCACCTTTGGGTATACTCAATATTGGGTATACTTAAACCCGAATTGGGTATATATAGCTTGACCCTTCTTGAATTTGAGTTATTTCGAGAACTAGACTAAGTTCTTAAAAGATACACTGTGTATGTTTTATATTTATAATAACAAGAATAAATTCTCTAAATTACTTTTTGTTACATTAACAATATCCCTTATAGATGCCCCCAAGGGGTAGCTGAGTTGGTTGAGTATGGCATTCTTATACCCAAAACGTCATGAGTTCGAGTCCCTCTATATACGCTTTCTCGGCTGAGCCTGTCACCTTGTGTGGTTTACCTTCTGGCGTTGGTTTGCAGGCTATCACGTCCGACTGAGGGTGTACCCTGTGCGCACTCATTGCACTCTGAGTGAGTAGCGGCTGCGGGTTCCTTCCGGAAAAAAAAATCCCTTATAGATAGTATTGTATATCAAAATCAACAGTATTCCTCGAAAAGTGAGTAGTAGCTTCAATTCTAACAAATTCATTTAACCAAGTTCATTGCTAAAAGATACATTAGCTTCTTAATTGAGAACCAGCTGATCATACGTCAATGAAGATTCAAAATCATGCTTCACTCACAATAGCTTTCAATTGAAACAAGCGACATGATAAAGCTAGGTTAAAATCTTTTGAATTCGAAGAAAGAAAATTAATCTCACCAAAAATAGTAAGATTTATCAGCCAAGCGCAGTGAAAAATAATCAAGCTAAGGACGGGCACATCAAAATTAAATTTGGCGCACTAATAAATGTAATCTTTTTTATGTTGGACCAAAATTAAATTTTAGCTCTTTAACTCTTTGGCTTGTCAAAATTATCCCAATTCTAATAAAAATTATATTTTTAATTAAAAAATAATATATTAAAATTTAATATATTAAAAAATGATTATAACTCCTATCGAAAAATTCGAGTAAGAGCGGGAAGCAGAAACTTGCAAAAAGAGAAAAAGAAACATAACTCATATATATAAAAACACAGATGTACGAGGAGAGGATAACAGAACCGAGAACACCAACGAACCTAAAATAGAATTATAGGTGATAAAAACATCATGACAATCGATGCCTAACTCTGACCAAATGAACAACAAGTTCCTTTACTCCGGTCTACGATGAACCAAGGCTATTAACAGTAGTTCTTTAGGTATATATGTATTTCTCCGACCTAAGTAATTAAGAATAATTGGTGCATGACGTTAAAGATAATGTTGAGTTCGAGAATCTTAAAAATATCTATTAGTTTACAAGAGTTTCTTGCTAATATTGATGTGTATAAGTCTTATGAGATCCCTTCTATTACATATTGGTTCATGGTGAGAATGAGATAGTAAATTTACCTTTATCCAACGATAACTAGAAGATCTCTTTCATTTTTATATCGGGGAAGTGAGAGTATTAAATTTCCATGAAGTATAATTACCTTGAACATAGACATGCAAACACGTAAAATATGACTCGTGTGATTTTGCTGTAAGCCAGCCGATGCATATTTGTTTCTACTTATATGTTATATGTGTGTTTGATTATAATGTAGAATATGGCCAATACTAGTAGTTATGGAGAAATATTTACAAGAGAGGTAAGACAAATCCATTGTCGGTGCTAGTTGTTGTTGTCTATTAAATGTGGTCGTTAAGTCTCACTCTCTTTTTATGAATACAAATTTCTTGTTTGCAGGTTTGTGGCTCATTCCAAAGCTAACTATGAATAATGATGAAAATGTATTGTAATTCTAACTTTTAACTGGGGAGAAGGCCAACCCAGAGGATATATTCTTCAACACATATACAACCAATATTGGTCATAGACTGGATTTGATGTCCCAAAAAATAAAAAATAAAAAAAATGCAGAAGAGGCCTCCTCGATCAAAGGGCAGGTAAAAGACCAAGCTAATCGCGAAGCTGATGTTGAGGGTAGCCAAAGAAAATAAGTCACTATAAAAACATACTACATGTAAAACCGAGCATGCTCGCCAAAATAAAATATTGGCATGGTGAAGTTTCTGCCCTAAGGAGATAATTGTGATGCTCGTCAAGGAGAATACGTAGAACTTAAGGTGTCGGGACAAAGAAATGTTACATATTGACGAATAAATAGGTCCTTGTATCTCCAAGAATGAGCCATTTATACAAAGCCCCCATGGTGAAGAAATATGCTTTTGCAGTTAAGAAATATTCCTTGGTTGTGGATCGAATAATGGTTGGAAACTAGCGATCTTCCAGTAAAAGGGATTGGATCTCCTTATTTAATGAAGTTATCATTATGGGTGAGATGAAAGTGGTGGTTCGTGGTGCGATGACTGCGGGTAGTAATGAATATATTCTCGTCTGGAAAATATATCGATTGTGAGATATAGATGGTACTTGTCGCCAACAAAACAAGCGAAAAATGACCAGGTTGCCAAGCCAAGCACCAATACACTTGTGGTATGGAATACTGTTGCATTTTGTGTCATGTTATTTTTTTGGGAGTTATATGTTGATAGTTGATTGACTCTTCAGGTGGTTGTAATTTTGTGGAGCTACCATAACTCAATGATGTTTGCATACCAACGAAAGACCCAAACGTATATCAAAGTGATGAAAGAGTTCGAGCCCAAACCATTTGTTTTTGGGTCAGTTAGAGAGTTGAATATAAAGTTTATAAGGTATAAGCATGTGTATCCGTCTTCACGATTAAAATGTGAAAAGTTAACGAAAGAGAAGCTAGAAGTAGATGGTACATTAGAAAAAGTGTCTGTCGCGAGGGATGCTATGAAAATTGAGAATGTGTTATTGATAGAACTAAAAGGCACATTGATTGCGCATAGTATTGTGCAGAAAAAGAAAAACAATAACATCATTACCTAAAATGTAGTGGTGTTTGCTCAGAAGGTAGATGAGGCAGATAAAGTTGAAATGTTATCCAACAAAATGTGCACAGTGGTGTTGGAGAACACTGAGTTGAAAACCGTGGTATAGGATGTCATAGCGGAGATTGAGTATACCAGAAAGGAGATATTAGACCAGGCGGCTAAAATGATGAAGAAAAAATAAGTTAATGTTATGACATTCGAGATGAATATGATAGAGAAGGTGCATAAGAACACCATTATGCAGATTTGGAGAAAAAAAAATACCTAAATCATCTTGGGTGATCTAAAGTTTTTGTTCTTGAAGATGACTGACCTGGCTCATCATCCGATAAAGAGGAAGAAGAAGACAAGGATAGTGGGAATGAAAAAGGGGAGGATGAAGTGGTTGTAACCAATGTGAGGTGTAATGCTTCAGATGAGAGAGATTCACCCTTAGTAGGCCAAGGTGATGGGTTCAACATCAATGGTGAGACGAGGTATTTGAACTTAGATGAGGTAACCAAACGAAAATGTAAACATTGACGAGATGAAAAGAATAAGTATAATTCATAATGACCAAAACTATACAAGAAGAAGGAAACGTTCTATCCGATTAGAGCATAAACAAAGTGTATAAACTCGACACTAGAGTAGTTAACGTTCTACCCTGCATGAGCGTAAACCAAACTTATAAACTTAACGTCTCAGAAGTTATTTGAAAGTGGCATGTGCCATAATGTCATACATTATTTAAAATGTGCTTGTATATCTATTGGAAAACATGATCGGAATTTAATACACGTTGACTAAAGGTAAATCCGTAAATATAAAAATCTACTAGACTTATTATTTATTCACTCCCAATCATTTATTGTTATAGTAACATTATACTTGAGAAGTATTTTCCTTTATCAAACTTATGTTGTCTCAAAGAAAGTTTATTTTCTTTTCTTTGTAAGAAGTGGAGTTCTGACATATGAATGGTATTGACCATGTCAAGAAGAAAAAGGGAAAACCCAGGGATTCGCTCTATAGAAAACTATTTGATGGTTACCTCACAAGTAACAGTAGTTTTTCCAATCTATTAGAGCACCTTGGGTGAAGATCAATCCCCATGAATTCTATCCATTGTAGTCGAGCAAGAATAAACGGATCAACCAGTTCAAGAGGTGGTCGGGGTAGCATCAGGAGTGGAATGTGGAGGATTACTTGCTCAGGGTTGGCCTAGTTGGCACAATGACTCATGTGAACGCCGATATAACGATGGTACATGGAGAAAAACCCTCGAAACAAGCTATATAGCCTACCTGCATCTAACATACTACACTTAGAAATGTAGATCAAATAGTTAAAATATGAAAAACATAAGGCAATTCAATTACAATTTGGGAAATATCAAGAAGCCACGACAATAATGGAAAACCAAACTGAGATGTTACAAATTTTAACAAAGATATTTTTATCAGAATACAAATAAAAACAAGAAGTGAATAAAGAAGTAATTAAGACGGGTTGCACTGGAAAAAAAATACAGAAGCAAGTAAGTGTTTAACATGGCGATCAGTCAAGAAATAAGGTGTCGAAGAAGAGAAATAAAATGAGTGTGATGAAATACAACGAAGAGAGGAAAATAACATCCTATATACACCAAGAGTCTTTATATGTCACTAAGATCCTTGAAAGAAAACTCCTCTGCAAGTTTGATCCTTATCGGATGGATACATGCGATGAATCAGGTGATCTAGAGCACCATCTCGAGATTAAGAATATGATGATGGGTTTTAACTCTGAAGACATGCTGCTTTGTATAGCCTTCTGCACGACGTTTAAAGGAAGTGTACTCGATTAGTTCAATAACCTACCAAAGGGGGGCACATTATATTTGGAAGGATTATGGAACGCCTTTAACAACTAATTCTTTGGTAATAAGGCGCATGAAAAGGATGATGGTTTTTATCATTAATATATACCAGTGGAGGGGAGAAATGATAAAGTGTTACATTCAAATATTTGTTTATAAGATAAAAAAGTCTATGAGAGTGCAAGGAGGACGTCTTAGTTGTGGTATTTGAGAGAATATTGGATAGATATATGCCAATATACACCAACTTTGTCAGGTTTTATGTAAAAACCATGAGGGAAATCTTATCAATATTATAGAGTCGAAAACGCTAAAAAAACTTATTCACCCTGCCCCAAAATACAAAAAGGTAAAGTTATATGTACCACATAAGAAGAGAAATAATAAAGTTAGACAAAACGTGGCATCAAGAGTTATCATAAGTAAAAGAGACCCTCATATTACGATAATTCGATACATACATTTACACATTTGACTAAGAATATAACGATCATTTTCGATAATATGAACTTATATTAGTTGACGGTCTATCCACAATAAAGGGGTGTACATCCCGATAACCACAAGTCCACCAATTCCATTCACCAGAGATGGTTCTTGACTCATAAAGGGTATCGCGTTGGGTGTTTCTTTATCCCTCCAGGGATGTTTAGTGGATCCCACTACAATTATCCCCTTTGAAAAATCCATTATCGCTATTTATTTACTCTTGTTCGACCCTCGCATGTAATAGGTGTAGTGGCACTCAACTCGATAACCCGGTATTCTCTCTATTATTTGAATGACACGACGGGTCAAATCATTACAGATCCATTACGAATTGTGCATTGTGCCACCGCATTATAAATGGCACGACTGATTGTTTTGCGCGCAAATTGGTGTTGAATCGATAACCAATGCACCATCCTTATTTGTGGGGACATTTTTTATTTACCATATGTTCCTCGTAAAAAGATTTTCTCTTATGAGATATGGGCACCCTACTTTTTGATTAGTACGTGACTTTTCCTCGTCTTTGATCCCTCGTTTTGTATAAATTCACATTGACAAAAAACGCATCGTGTCTTGGATATGACGACTTAACAATACTACTATTTTTTTCTTCTCTCGGTAACTTTTAGGATTTTCAGGCCTATCATTTTTCTAGTGAGATCGACTTCGCACGTGGTCTATTTTTTTTTCTTTTTTGGGACTTTATTTCCCTGGCTACCCTCGACATTTGCGACGTGACTAGCTCTTATATTTTTGCCTCTTATTTGATCGAAAGGTGTATTTGACATCTTTTCCTTCTCTTTTCTTGGGGATATTCAACCATATCCCTGATTTATCTCAATTTTACATGTGGTAACACATAACGCTCTTAATTTCCCTCGGCTTGGCTTCATCGTTACATTCAATATAACCTTTTCATAATTATCCATGGTTAACTCTTGAATAGGTCAGAAGCCCGCCAATATAATTTTTTTATACATAAAGTGAAACTCTATGAAGTAAATTGAATAAGCAACATGAGTAAGTGTGAACAACGAATTTATCTCACAACATTCATACAGTTTCTTCAACAGTTACTAATACTTGCCAGAATTTGCACCAAAATTCAACACTTTTATAACGTATTAGTATAAAAACTACAGAAGTCATATCTTACATGTTTGCATCCATCTATGCTCGAGTTGACCATACTATGCACCAATATGATACTCATATTTTCCCGATATAAAAAAGAAAAAGAGTTATTCTAATTATTGTTGGATGAGGAAAACTTAACAATCTTATTTCTGCCTCAATCATATATGTAATAGATGAGGGTCTTGGAAGACTTATACACCTTGATATTGGCCAAGACAAATTAATAGGTATCTTTAAACCGTAAAACTTAACATAACTCTAAGCATCATATCCATATTATTTATCGTTAGGTTGGCGGAGAAAATACGTATAAACCTGAAGAAACCCTGTATGAAAGGGTGGAGTGGTAACTAGTGACCATAATCGAAAATAGTCGTACACAAACAAGTCTGACATTCCTTAACCGGATGGGGAAATTCTCCCGCATCGAGAACACGAGTTACGGTCGAGTTAGGGGTTCGACACTTAATCTGAAAAATTTGACTATCTTACTCTGTTATTTAATAGTAACTATTAGCTATGTCACCAATGAAGTAGTCTAAAAATTCTCTTTACTATATCACGTCTACTAGAGCAATGGGTGATGGTGGAAACTTTCGTCTTTTTCTTAGGATACCTTTTGGGATCCGTTTCTAGGTTCAAAAATGATAAATTATCAACATACGATTAAAATTTTATTTCAGTCTCTAGGTTGTTTAGATTTCAGCGATCATAGGGATTTTAGGAACAATATTTTGTTATCACAACCTCACTTAAATTATTCAAATCGAGGATCACTCCCTAATGGTTTGGATAGAGGCCTACTAGAGTCAATCAATCTACCACATAACTAATTACTAATCGTACAACCATGATTGAAGCGATTTGATAAGTTACGTACATGTTTGAAACAACAAGGATGCACGCATGATGATGTTGTAAAATCAAGTTAAGAACTTGAAGTTGCGACTAGTTTTAAAGGATATATCCAAATGAGAAATATGTTTAATTTTATATAAATGTTACCCCCAACTCATATGAGCCACTAGTTTAAAATTATACTCACAGTCCTGATAATTACTATTTTATTTTATCACAAAATCTCTAAGAAAATTAATCCACATTATGTTGACATCTTCAAGATGCATCAAATCGAGGAAAGTTATTTGTTGATGATGCAAAAGACCTCAATTAACAACAAAAGGTTTTCCATAGAGTTAATAAAAATTAAATGAAGAAATATAAATGGAATAGAATATATTTGTTACTAATTGTATTTTTTTATTAGAATTGGTTCAATTACATTTAAAGTTTTAACTCTTGTTTATACAAGTTACACAAGAACTTTTCTCCCTCGTTTATATCTATGTCCGTTTCACATTTGAAATAATAAATATGAAGCAATATCATATGCAATTAAATCACAAATATATTTCTCGTGCTTTATTACTATATGTGTATTATATACAAAATAAAGTTTTATAAAGAGTCCCTCAAATTTCTTGAGTTGGAGTATAATAAATCTTAAGGAATGGTCGAATATAATATATTGATACTGTAATATTTATGTCTTTTCATGTCTGTGTCTTTGGGACATCCATTGTTTTTGCTGAAGCGTGTAGGCTCTAATTTTCATGCCAAAATAAGTATGTCAGCCATGTTGGTTAGAATGATAAGAGTATTAAGACTTGGTTATTTTGTTTTTCCTAGTAAAACTTTATAAGATATGCCTCTAACTTGGTTCATACTTAGCTGTTCAGGCCTCGTTAAAACCTTTTCCCAACGAAAACCTACCTTGATGGTAAAAAGAAAAACTCTATTTTTACAAAAGGAAAGAGTGCAACTAACAATTAGTAGGCTATTAGGGTGTTAAATATTTTTTTGGTATGCTTCAATTTTTTGTTGTATAGGGTGAATAGCCCTCATAGTAATTGTTGAAGGATGAAGTAAATACTATCTTTAGCTTTCCCATCCAACTACCTAACATATTTGTAATTCAAATTTATACATGAAGTCTTCATGTTTCAAGTAGTCACACTCCAGGTCATATACTTCAGGTCCACCTCATATTCGTGTTAGCAATATTATGATACAGTTGTCGATGATGATGTCGCTATTATTTTCATTAAGTTCATTAGGAAAGATACAAGTAGAATGAAAATCTAATGACATAAGACTGAGGTCAAACTGAGGAGCATGAACTTCATAATAAGACAACATGCTGGTTATTCAACAAGATCATTACCAACGACCTGGTTGAGGCCCGTACGAGAAATAATAAGGTCATTTTATAAAAAAAATTGAACTGGATTTGAACGGAACGATCAATATAGCCGGATCAATGTTTTCCCCTTTGATAAAGAAAATGAGTAAAAGTTGCAGTTTAGTGAAAACTCGATCACGATTTTACTGAGTAGAGGAAATACCGAGTAGAGGAAATACTGAGCATAACTTATAAGGAAACCGACCATAGGAGAGTACTAAACGTGAGGTCAAGTATGGATTTCTTCAGCAAGGATATAAATGACCACATGTCGTGGGTTCAGGGAGACGCACAAAAAAAGACTCATCAAAGACCGATGCCGATTGACCAAGGCCAGTAAAACTCGATTAACAATAACAGCTAACAAAGAAGTCATAAAGAAGTCAATGCATGTTTAAGTAATGATTGAGTGGACAACCCACGTAACATACTATACCTAGAATCATGACCACAATTATATGACCATCACCATAAATGTAGGTCCACGATCGAGATTAATGGAATCATGTAATTAATGAGAGATTGAAATTGTTATGTAAATAATATAAATTGGATTATCACTATGTAAAAGGGGACTTATCTTCTCGAATCAATAAAATTACTATCTTAGCGACTATTTGTTAGATTTCTCTTTAATTAAATTTTGCGACTATCTTGAAACAAACATCTATGTTTGAAACAATGGTAGTAATAAGATTCAGGACTGAAAGAGAAAACTCTCGAAGAAATATTGCAATGACAAAACAAACTCGGGTGCTCGACCAAGCTGTTGGGCCAAGACACATCCCACTACGTGCGATAATCCCACTAGAAAACCATACTTTGGGAGCATAGGATGCTCTAATAGATGCGCACACCGCTTTGGTCGACCCTGAAATCGCGCCGCCTGTTGCAGACATTGTTGGAGGTCATGCTGATCCAACTGTCAGAACCGATAACCTCATTGATGTCGTTGTAATTTACCAATTGTAGGAATATATCTGGCTTATACAACAGAATCAACAAAGGGAAGCTCATGATCAAGAGGCTAAGAAATATGTAGTTAAAACTATTTGGGAAGAGATGAATGACGCTCTCCACGAATTAACGGCTAAACTCTAAGACAAAGGCAGATGACGAACACGAGCTGGAATCGAGGCTAGCCGAACATCTTAGAGAGAGGGATCTGCTCATCATTAAAATATTAGGAAGAGGACTGACAAAAGCAACGGTCACAAACTGTCGAAAGAGAAAGACAACTATTGTGAGGACATGCAAGCTACCTCAAAAAGAGAAAAACAAACGAGGTGCATCAGTGCGATCAGAGACTCCCTAAAAGGGATGCATATGTGCTTAAAGTATCTTTGTTCATGGAAAATATTCTCACAACTAGACTTCCCCAAAAATTTGATCCATTCAACAGAGAAGCCTACGATGGAACACGCAAACTTAGAGTGACATTTGGAGCAATTTTGGAATATGATGGTGTTTAATCCAGATGACGCCGTGTTGTGAGGAGCTTTATCCATGAAACTAGAACGAGGGATAATAATAACAAACAACCAGTGACCTATGAGAATCCAGCAAGATGCTTCACTCCACTGACTGAAACCTCTTTGTCATTTATGACACAACCAAAGATAGTATGAGATATCAACTCCCTTGTATCATGAGCGCCCCCAGCTACAAACGATTGACAAAACATTTTTGTACGTACCATAATGACCAGGGTACTCTGAGAGATAAGTGTTTGAAAATGAAGGAGGAGATCTAGAGGCTAATGAATAATGACGAGCGCATCCAATTTGTTAAACAACATGAGCAATATCATCAAACCGACAATAAAGATGAGGCTCCCCAAAAAAACGGAAAAGTCTGTTGGGAGGACAAATGGCTCAATAAGGGAAAACAAAAATTTATTTTTACAATATCCGGAGGGGGAACTTTCTCGAGTAAAGATAAAAAATATTGGAAAACAAGCGAAAGCTAATCATGAGATATACTCAGTGAAAGTCTCTTACTTGAGTACCTATCGAGAACCAGTAGACAATCTCACGTTCAACGACAATGATTTAAGAGGTATTGTCACCCTTCATTAAGATGCCTTAACTATCAAGCTCGACATCAGAGGTGTCATGGTGACTAGGTTGTTGTTCAATGGGGGAATTTCGACTAGTATCATATTTAAAGAAAGTAACGTGCAATGTACCAGTCTACACAATGCACTTTGATGGGATGTGAGGGTAAAATGTCACAATGTGTTAAAGTTGCAAGCTAATGGTAAAAGTTGGACATGGAACCACAAAGAGAGAATTCAAGACACTCTTCATAATATCTGGCACTCCAAGATCATATCACGCTATAATTGGCCGGTTATGGCTATATCGAATGGATACTACTCTATGCACCTTCTGTCAATTTATTAAGTACCCAATCGGTAATTCCGTTGGAATTATAAGGGAAAACCATCGAACTACCAATACCTGTCAATTCGTGGCAGTTGACCCCACCAAAACCGATGCAATAATAATTAACTAGAGGGAGAGCCGACTTAACCGTATAATACATCTCCATCTCCGGACCCATGGAGGATATTAGGTAAATAAAACAATTAGATGATCCTCACGAGGATGCATGTGATGAGTTGGTAGTCGAGGGGCGCACATTACGAGTAGGTACAAGCTTATATTCCGCTTTTGGTAATTCTTTAATTATAGAACATAATTTGGATGTTTTTCTGTGGGTTGCAATCAATGTGTCATGGGTAGAACCCTCGGTAATATGTCATAAATTAGCAATAGATAGATTTTCCAAGCCTGTCACGCAGAAGTGCCGATCATTTTCTATAGAAAGGTCTTGGCCACATACGTCGAGCACGGTATCCAAACAAAACGAGGGGTATATTGTTACACAGTTATGTCTTTCGAGTTCAAGAACATTGGCTCTACATACCAACGTCTGATCAACCAAATATTCAAAGACCATTTGAGGGACCATATAAAGACATACATTGATGATATTAGCGTTAAGACCAATACAACTAAACAGCAACTAGAAATGTTGAATAATATCTACATCATTCTACGGAAGTATAACCTCAAACTGAAGCTTCTCAAATGGAAAATTCATGGGGTATGTCGCCAACAAAAAGGGGATTGAGGCGGATCCCGTATAGTTAAGAGCATTAATCCACATGGAGATACTAAAAAATATACATGAGTTGCAAATCTTAACCGGGCTTCCAGCTGCACTTTCTCGTTTCATATCAAGAGCATATGATCGTATGTATCCTTTCTTCGAAATACGTAGGGTAGCCAACAAGTTTGATTGGAATACAGATGACGTAACCTTTATCGTATGGAAAAATTACCTCACAGCACTGGAAATCCTCTCTGCACCAACGATGTGTGAGCTTTTGTAACTTTATTTATTTGCTTCTCCTTTTGCAATCAGTGTTGTACTCGTCTACGAGTACAAGAGCATACAATGCCCCATCTACTATACAAGAAATACACTGGTTGAAGCTGAGACCCATTACCTCAACCGAGAGAAACTTCCTTGGGGATTGTGGTGGTCATCTATTAATTGCGCCCTTATTTTCAGGGACACGATAGCAGTAACAACCTATTTTCCTTTGAGGAATGTATAGAAAAAGACCGGACATTTAAGGTCTCCTTACCAAATGTTCCACTTAGCTAGGAGAAAACAACATCAAGTTCGAGTCGCGTACGATAATGAAAGGGCAAGTCATCATCGACTTTATTACTGAATTCTCTACGTCTCGTTTTGAACAAGAAACGACACCCTTCCTGCAAATGACTCTGAGATGGAGTGAATAATGGAACATATGGGGCATGGAGCATGTTCGATGAGGGAGGTAAAATTGTTATGAAGCTACCCACATGGGCAGTAACCAACAATGTAGCAGAGTACGGAGCAGTCATTAGCGGAATGAGGTTGGCCCATATATGTAGGGCTAACGTGCTCTGCGACTATTCTAACTCACAACTAATTATCAACCAAGATAAGGGTACTTATGATACTAAGAAAAAGGAATCCACAACACCCTCATAATATTAAAAGAATGCAAATCCAATTTTTTGGTAGTTAACTACGAGCATGTTCTTTGTCGGAGCATGCTTGTCATGCCGCTTCATTTTCATGCCATTTTCCTTTTTAAATGATGGAGTTTGCTGGTTGTATGACCTATGGTTGACGTTATAATGGTTATTCTGAAGCCCTGTAGTATCCATGGTCGTTACTTTCAGTTCCGGTGACATCTCTGTTAGTCTTTCTACTGTTACAGTGGCTTTTAGATTTTCTGTGTTGCTGTATACATTAATCCAAACTCTGTCGGTGGAGAGCCAACGACTAGTTTTTTGGTTGTCTTTATCTTTTTTGGTCATCTATACTTCCGATTTCTCTAGCGTCATTATAAGATTTGATGCCCCTGGGGTTAACTCTCCGAGTGGCGAGCATAGTAGGCTCTCTGGTTTGGGCAGAAATGCCACGCGTCGCCTTGTCTTCTCGAGCTAGGCATGGATTTGAGATGCGAGAGGTGAGGAGCTGAGTGGATTCGGTAAGGATATGAGGTTTAGATGGATATGGAACGGTGAGGATTCTTCTGATGCGTTGAGAACTCTGTACGGTGTTCTGCGTGGTGCCGTTAAATGAGGAAAACTGTGTCTAGTATGATGTGGGTAGTTCTCTGGTGAATGTGGATGGCGAGTGGCTACTTCTTACTTCTGGATAGGTTTTAAGTACAATGTGGTGCACTTTATTCAAAGAGTTGAGTTGAGTGTTTTTCGGTCGTGTTAAATGGAAGCTGTGGGTGTGAAGGAGCTCTATTCCCGATTCAATCTACGGCTAGACCTCCCAATGCCCTATTTTATGATGCGGCTGGTCTACCTGGTTCCTTACGAATCCTTTCTTGCTTTGTGGAGGACTGCTCCAGACCTTTGGGTGCCGCATTCTGCGGTTGTCATCCTTTTTGCTCCGATCTCTGTCACTCTGGTTTTATGGATGATAAAACCGGTCCGGTTTTGAAAGTCATGGTTACGCACGAGATTTTGGCTCTTACAACCGCCATTAAAACTCAAAGTCGGGTGCTGGTGCTGAGTCCGGTGAAGGAGAACTCTGTTTTAGATTTCACTTTTGCCGCTTACAGCGAAGAACTAATCTGATCCATAAAAGTTGTCTTCGTTCCTACCATGGCTACGCATGGTACGATAAATCCAAATCGTATGGTTGTTGATAAGATATGTATCATGAAAATTTGCAAAAAGATTCGTATATTTTTAGTGTCCAATATTTTGGTTATCTCCTTTTTATCAATATTGCATTATGAACCCAAGATCTACCTCAATTAGGACAAGTATGTATAGGGTCTCACCCCTTGATTTTTGATTTCAACTTTAAAATTAATCTCAATTACTGTGTTTTGAATTATGCGTTTAATTTGGTGGGTGGAATGTGACGGGTCTAAACGAACCCATACGTCAAAAAGACGTCTGTGGTTTTGTTTACTCAAATAGCGTACCGTTGTTTGCCTTTTGGAAACCAAAGTTAACTTTGACAAAGTTAACTCCATCATGTTATCTATGCTACCTTGGTGGCACTTCCATACGAACCATTCTAGCCATCATCATGGTCGTATCTGGATCGCTTGGAATCGAAACGTTTTTAATATTTCCTTAGTGCTTGCAAACCCCAACTCATGCACTGCAAAATCACCTAAACCTCAAAAAATATAATGTTTTTCACCACTGTCGTGTATGGTTTTAACGAGTTTATTGATCGTATGCCTTTATAGAGTGATCTTCAATCTATTTCCTTGATCAATCCCTCAGCCCCTTTGATCACCCTTTGGGATTTCAATACTATTAGAATCCCTCATGAGCGATCGAGCCCTGAATCCCGCTGGAATAGCTCCATTAACTCTTTCAATTACTGTTGCCGCAACTGTAACCTTGATGATCTCCGTTCCAAGGGATTCTAGTATTCCTGGTTCAACAATCAATTTGAGAACCCTATATCCTCCAGAATTGACATGGCCCTTATCAATGGTCCCTGAGATGATTTCAACCCATACTCTTTTGCCTATTTTGACCTCCGTTGCACCTCCGACCACACTCCCGTCATCCTTTATCTATACACCCCTTATATAACTACCCCTAAGTTGTTCAAATATTTAAATATGTTGAAATTACACCCTAATTTTCTTGACATTGTCTCCTCTAGTTGGAACCTTCCTTGCGGGAAGAATCCCATGAAAGTTATTGTCATTAAACTTTCTCGCCTTATCGCTTCCCTTACTGCCCTTAACAGACGGGAGTTTAGCAACATCAACCATAGGGTTGATGAAGCTCAAAATTCCCTTGCTAATACACAACAAAACGTAATTCTAACCCGACCGAGAGACCCCTTATTTCTATTGAGAGAGAGGCTGCTAAAGCCTATATTTTCTATAGTTGCGCCGATAAATCCTTCCTCAAGCAGAAATCTTGGAAAACATGGCTCAAGCTCGAAGATAAGAACTCCAAATATTTCCACAATACTATAAGGGCCCGTAGAGCCTGTAACAAAATTCTCTCAATTTTCACCCCGGATGGTTCTTCAAGATCCAACCCTCGGGTTATCTTGAAAACCTTCCTCCTCTCTTCCGTAAACTTTTTGGTTCTCCGAGCCCAAAAAAGTATCCCAGCCTCGATAGAATCAGATCTCTAATTAAATCCTCGGTCTCCCTCGGCCACCTTATTTGATATCGAGAATGACAAAGTCTTTGGACCCGATGGTTTCAATACTGGATTTTTTAAAACTTGTTGGCCTATAGTAGGGCCAGATATCTGCGCTGGGGTTAAGCATTTTTCAATTAGGGAAAGGTTAACCCTAACTATAATAAAACCCTCATCGTTTTAATCCCTCTTTCAGACTTTAGACCCATATCCTGCTGCAATGATATTCAACAATATTATCTCAAAAATCTTAGGAGTAGAATTAAACCTACCTTCTCCTACCTAATTAGCCCCTCTCAATCTGTTTTTGTCCCAAGGTGCTCTATTGATGATAACATCCTTCTCACCCTAAACCTCATGCACGGCTACCAAACCAACTGCAATGGCCCAAGATGTGCTCTTAAAATTGATCAGATGAAAGCCTTTGACAATATCCGATATGAGATTATCCTTGATATTCTCTTTATCATAAACTTTCCAATCGAAATGATAAATTGGATCATCCATTCCATTACCACTCCCTCATCCGCACTCTGCATATAGGGGAACCCTTTTTCCCTTATATTTTATCATTGTAATGTAGTTCCTCTCTAGCATCCTCCGGGAGAAGAGTCAGAATCCGTCATTTTGGTTTCACTGGAATTTGCACTCTCTAAAGATCATCAACCTTTGCTTCGCGGACGACCTCATGATCTTTAGCAGAGCTAATACCCAATCCATTTACCTTATCCATGATGGTTTATTGGAGTTTGCTGCGTTCTCGGGTCTTCAGATCAATTCGAACAAAAGTCAAATCTATTTCTCTACAACTTCCACCGATACAAAGAATGCTATTACGAACCTACTAGGCTTCAACGAGGGTACCCTAACTTTCAGATACTTGGGTGTCCTGCTAATCACCTCAAGGTTAACCTACCATTACTATAGGCCCTTTTACACAAAAATCTCGAATCATATAAACTCTTAGACTACAAAGCATCTTTCGTACTCTAGGAGATTCCAACTTATCAGATTCATCCTCTTCGCTAGTCCAGTCTATTGGTTCTCCATCTTCATCCTCCCTGTCAGACTTTTAAATAAGCTTTCACAACTGCTCAGAAGATTCCTCTGGTCGGGATCTGAAATGAATATATTGGGGGCTAAGGTTGCTTGGGATAAACTTCCCTTACGCACAGATGTCGGCAGCTTTGGGATCCCAAATCTTAAAATTTTGAATTAGGCGGCTGCCCTCAAGCTTATGGTCCATATTAACAAAAAAAAATAAAAGTTCTATATGGACCCAATGGACACTTGTTGAAAAAATAAAAAACAAAAGCTTTTGGAGTCTCCCCTTCCCAACAACTCTAGTTGGGGTTGGCGTAAAATCCTAAAGCTTCGAAACCAGGCTGCCTTCTTGTATAAGGTTATTTTTGGAAATAGAAACAACACATCTATTTGGTACGATCCATGGCTCTTTCCATGTTCCATCATTAACCGTTCTGGCTAGACTATCACAAATTTCGCCCCTCTGCGTAACATTTCATGCGTCTCGGATCTCATTTGTAATGGAAATTGGACTTGGCCCTCCAACGCTATGGCCCCAAATATACACATGCGCACTCATATTTTTTATATCTGAAATGCCCTCGGTACCCTGCCTGCCGCCACCGATGAAGATGACGTCTTTCTTTGGATCCCTAACAAATCCAAAGTGCACTTCACCATCAGTACTTACTCCGCTCTTCTCCCCTCGAGAGAGAAAGTTACTTGGGCCCCTCTAGTGTGGAACAAATACTCTATCCCCATGCATTCTTTTATCTGGTGGATGGTCATCCTTAACAAACTCACCATGCGAGACAAGCTCATTAGCTGGTGTCTTGAATCCCTCCTTGAATGTGTTCTCTGCTCTAACAACTAAGAGATACTGGAACACCTACTTATTCTTTATCCATATTCCTCCTCTATTTGGGATAACATCTCTCGTAAGATCCTAATGCCCTCGGTGGCCTCTTCGTAGGCCGCTTGGCTTGAGGTTACTTGCAGTTGGTTTCATTCCACCAATAACTCTAGCTTCCTCTGGCGGACTCCTATCTGCTTGACTATTTACCACATCAGAAGAGAAAGAAATGTTTGTATCTTCAACAATAAACATGCCCTAAACTCCGGTATTGCTCCTCATGTACTCTCTGATCTTCGTTTCTGCTTCCACAGAAGATCTCTTTTTTCCTTGGAATAGACTTCCTTTATTTATACCACAGCTTTTACTTAAGTTACCTTTATAGGTTTTACTCTCATTATTAATGGCCGAAAGCCACCTGAACCTCTTGTAAACATCTTTTATATATAAATTTAGATCTTTTTATACCAAAAAAATAATATGGATTGTTGGCTGTGTCATTCTGAATAGCTAACCCAATGTTCTATTATAACACTACATTGTTGTTTAAGTGTTTTTGTGTCTTCTCAACATTAAAATATACACATAATCTTGTCCATGCTTACTACTATGATGACATAACTTTATGAGATAGTTTAAATGACTTCGTGTATTAAGTTATTTATTAAATCTAACAGTGTATTACTAAGTGGATCTAAGCAACTTAGTTGTGTTTAATTCTTTGAAATGTCACTAGCTTAATGAATGTTTTATCTTTCTTATTTGACCTTAGCACCATCAACACTTTGGTTTCCCTCTGTTAATTTGTTTCTATAATCTCTTAACTATAACAGGGGCGCTATAATTGGGCGCTATAAAAGGTCGATCATGAAAAATGTACTAATTATTGAGTGAGCTAGTTGCCAATCAACTTAAAACTATATTACTAATGGGTCCTAAAACTCGACCCGGTTTCACAATCCGACCAAATAAGCCCACGGGTCAGTAATTAAGTATAAATACCCCAACTACTTTCATTAATGAGGGTGATCATAATTTATTACTAGTAGGCAACTTAATTATCTCTCTACTATTCACACTAAACACAAAACACCAGAAAATTACCAAAACACCTTTTAAACATTTTACCAGATTACCCTCGGGCAGAAATAAATCACACCAATTACAAAAAAGATTATGAAAGCCTCTAGGGAGAAATTCTTATGCAATTAGAAGTAGACTATGAGACAAAGCGTCCTCTTGTCTAAGACCTTTTTGGGATTGAAATAACCTATTGGTTATCCATTAATTAGAATAGAAGTGTGGACATTTCTAATCATGCTATTAACCAGATTAATAAACATTTAGTTAAAACCAAATAAAGTGAGCACTCTCGGATACGTGGTCTATTTTTTGGCGAATTTCCAAACGTTTTATGATATGATTGTTGATGCTTGGTTTGGTAACATATGCATAAGATATGTTGATGTTCTTGTTGTCATTATCATGAATCATAGAATTGTTTGTTTTGCTGCAATTGGTGTTGCTTCCTGGAATTTTTGTGATGCTTTTGAAGAAGAAAAAAAATTGTGTGTTGATGGTACTGATAGACTTTTCATAAGGCTCATGGATTCGACAGGTAGCCAAATGATTCAACCTAAAAAAATGCTAAAATAAGGTTAAAAGTGGCTTGGAATGAAAAGCAAACCAAGATCATGGATATTTAATTTTGGAGTTGTTTTCATCTTATCATTTTCTAATGCGGTTTAGATTATATGTACTTTTAAAATTTAAAATTTAAATATATTATTATTATTATTATTATTATTATTATTATTATTATAATATGTGAATGCTAGATTTTATGTATAAAATTATTATTAATATAATAAAAAGTTTTAAATTTAATTTATTAGTTAATAGAATAAAAAACTTTAAAATTTTAATAAACTAATATTCATAAACAAATAGAATCACTTCTATTATATTATACTATACTTCGTACCAAAGGAATATAACAATAAAAAAAATGAGATGTATTATAAATATAGTAAAAATGTTTGTTATACAACATGTCGAGAAGATACGTTCATGTTAGTATATTTGACAACACATCGTCTCAAAGAACTACATTCTCTTTACTTCACACGAAAACTCCAATAAATTTATAGGAATAATTTTACCATTTTACCGACCACTCTAATTCGCAGCACAAAAATCACACATAATATAAAATATAATTTTTATATAATAATTAACCTCCAAATTATACAAGCAATAAAACAATACCAAATATAAAATATATAATTCTATTTAATATCAACCTCCCAATTACACAAGCAATAAAACAATATCAAAAGCTGAAAATGAGTTTGATAATATAATATTTGGAGCATGCAAGTTTATTGGAATTAAACTTGTAATATATGTCCATATAAACGCAAATTGATGCAATATTTCATATTTAAGCATGTTTAGCTTATTTAGCGACACATGCCTTAGAAGCACTACATCCTCCTAAACTAATATGAGCAGCCTAGTCTAGCACAGACACCTCATAGTCATCCTTTTCTCTTTCTATAAGGGTCGTACTTTAATTATACACCATCTATACCTTTTATTTCATGTTTAGATGTAGCTGTACATTCTAAAATGTTACCATTTTACCAATGTAATGTATATAAGTAAAGGGTGGAAGTGAAAAAATATTTTTCACTAATTTTTTGTTCTTATATAAGCATAGTTATTATTTTAGACAGAATAAAATATTCTTATACGTGTATATAACTCTATTTTTATATACCATTTCTTTAAATGTTATATATATATAAAAGTTAGATAGCAATAATATATCTATTTGGTTAAAATGTATATGTATTCTCAATTATAATATTCAATAATTATAAAAAACAAATATATACTTTTTCCTAATCCAACCATAGTTTATTATTAAATATATTTTTTGGTATTTGGAACATTATTAATTACGTATAGACCTATTTTCTTAAATTGCATCCTAATTTCTTGTATAAAACAATTTACTATATTTTTTTTCCAGTAATATTTAAGTATACTTAAATTTTTAATATTTTCGATTTTGTAAATCATTTATAAATTTAGATTTATTTATTGTTGTTCTAGTCTAGACTTAGACTTAGTATATAAATGTTATTAAGATCGTATTTAGACATTTTGTTTTTGACTTTAAGTAAGGAATCCAGACGATAACAAAAATTTGATTATACTATTACGACATATTCATAATATATATTATTTTTAGCAATAATATTCTCAGAAGCTCTAAAATCTTTTTAACATTTTGATAATTTTAGAGAACTTTTTAGGTTTGATTTTTTAATCAAATTTGTCACTAGCAAAAAAAAAAATGAATTTTACCTATAATTCATTTTAAAGTTTCATATTGCTTTAGGTAAATGATTGAGTTTGGTTTATCCATCACAATTTTGGGTTTTGAAAAATCTCATGATGTTTGTTACTTCATACATGAAATCTTTTAAAACAAAAATGTAAAAATTATGGGAGTCAAATCTGAAATGCGAAAACACGGAAAAAGAATATGTGAAATGTGAAATGAAAAATTAATACAACATATTTTTTGCGTTAATATGAAACGAAGATAAAAATGAAATTTGAAATGTATAATTAATGTTATATTTGAAATAAAAATTTGTCTAAGTGCGAAATATGAAATAATAGTTTAATAAAAATACAAAATGCAAAACCATAGAAAAATGTAACATGAAAACTAGTTATAAATTCAATTTCTTTTGCGAAATGCGAAACTAGAGTAAAATAAAATGTGATATGAGTAACCGCTTTTAAATTTCAAACGCAAATAATGTATCTAACTGTGAAATGTGTAACTAACGTAAAATGACCTCCTTAAATAAAAATAATAAAACAATCATTCAATCTAATTTTGTTCAGTTTAAACAAATAAAACTAATAACATTTTTACATTTTTTTTTTCGAATTACGATTTTAAAATTTTAAAACACAAAAAAACAAAAAAAAATATTCAAACTTTTTAATTACTATGGTTCAAATACCTCTTAATAATTTAGATTTTAAGAATAGTAATCCCTAATTAAACTTTAAACTGAACCATATAACTAATTATATTTCTACTTCATAACTTTGTTACCATTAGGTTTATCATACTATTTTATAAACCATTGGGTATTATTGGTCTAATTTATATAAAAATAATTAATAAAAAAAAACTAACGGGGCATGTAAAAAAAATCGATTATATAGAACGTTTTTTATGTTGAAGATGATTATCTTGTTTATGTTTTGTCACGCATATTCATACATAAGTTATAGATAAAAGTTTCACCACCGAAAAAGAAATAAAAAGTGTTAGCACAAACTTTAAATAGTTGAGAGAGTTTATTTGAAAAGATATATCTAACGTCTCTAATTTATACAATTTTGAAAACACATTTGACTTATTAAAAATACAAAATAATTGTTACAACATACATGACATAAGACCATCATGTTAGTCAATTTAATAAATTAATTTTTTTTGAATATAATGTAATATTATTGCATTAAAAATATGATTAGTTTTTTAAGGAAACTTTTTATCTCTTATTTTATTAAGCTTAAATTCAATATTCTACAAATTATTTAGTTATCTGTGTATATAATCACCTCCTAATTATTGACATATGTATAAACGCACAAAAACCTTCTCCAAACAAGAATACAACTTGAATCAGTTCCACTACCACATAAAAAATATCGTCCCAACAAAAAAATCTCACAATACCAGCTATCGTAAAAATACGAGAATTCTTTCACTAAAGAAGATACCGACTATCTGTTCGAAATTGAACCCCAAAACAATATAAAAGACCAAGTCAAACCACAACAAATATACCACTCGTACTTCTAATCCTCAAAATCCTACCCCCATTTCCAAAAATTCCAAAAAAAGAACCTTACCTTCTATATTTTGTCCTACTTATGAAGAATCAAGAAGAGATAAAACTGAAATAATAGACAGAATCCCTCAATTGACCCAAATTCATACCCAGCTTACCGAGCAACCATCAATCAAAACCTCAAAAAGAAAATTTCACTTCCACTAGGAATCGTAACTTTTGTCAAGTACCATTAACCCAACAAACCACAGTATCTACAATCTATGTGATGCAGGAGACGGTTACAATGCCTAATCTTTTCTAGATATTTCTGGATATCTCTTTTTTAGATATTTCTTTTTTTTAGTGTTTTCCTTTTCTAGTTAAGATTCTAGTAATTTTCCTTTTTTCGATTCTAGTAATTTTCCTTTTTTCTAGGAACTTCCTATTTTATGCTTTAAGGTTTCTCTATATAAAGAACCTTAGGTGCTATGCTTTAAAACACTTTTATCATCACTATTAATCAAAGTCTTTGAGTTTTCGAGATTTGTTTTTTTCTGGTGGATTCCAGAGTTTTTTTTCTTCAAGTTTGACACCCGCAAAATTGAACCTTCAATTCTAAGACCAACGTTTGTTGTCTTAGTGCATCCGACTGCGTCAAGTGGTATCAGAGCAGGCAATCTCCTACTCTTTTCAAAGCTTGAACAGCTATGGGTGATCAACCAGTAACCAGGGCCGACATGGAGGGTTTCACAGCGAGTTTGAACGAATCAACCACGAACCTGGCAAATCTGGTGGCAGTGTTAACTAATCAGATTGCAGCATTAACCAATCAGATTGCTAATGTAGGAAAAAGAGGAGGAGAAGGAATGGGACGAAATCAGAATCGACAAGGCATACACATACCAGTTGTTGAGGAGCCACCCCGAGTCCAACATGGTGGAAACAACCGACTGCCTATTAGAAACAATCAACAACAAGGCAGGCATAACCGTATCGCTGTTGATGATTCTAGCTCGGAGGAGGAACTGGAAGAGGAAGAGGCAGAACAAGGGAATCAAAATAATCAGGATTATAGAGTGAAAGCTGATATTCCATTGTTCTATGGTACTATGAGTGTCGAGGACTTTCTCAATTGGAAAATTGATGTCGATCGGTTCTTTGATGTTATGGAAGTCCCGAAGAGTAAACATGTTAAGATGGTGGCTATCCGGTTAAAGAAGACTGCAGCTGTTTGGTGGGACAAATTGGCTATTCAAAGGCAAAGACAGAGGAAGGGTCCAATTAGAACATGGCGCCGAATGAAGCAGTTAATGACTGAGCGGTTCTTACCGGAGGATTACGAGCAGATTCTTTACAAGATGTACATTGGTTGTGTACAAGGAAGTAGGACCGTGACTGATTATACAGTAGAGTTCTTACGTTCTCTGAACGTAGTGACTTAAACGAAACAGAGAATCAGTGGTTTAAAGGGCTCTCTTCAAGGGAAAATAGGGTTACAGACTGTGTGGACAGTTCAAGAAGCATCGAGTCTAGCCTTGAAAGCGGAATTGATGGAGAAATCATCTCGGGGTTTCATAATTTTCAGGAGACCCTCGATCCAGAACAACATCGAACCAGCCGGAGAAACGGACAAAGGCATGGTTAACAGAGATTCCAACTCTCACAACAAAGGAGCAAGTAGTTCCATTAGTGGCATTCAGAAGGACAAAGCACCCAGTCCGAAACAGAAAATTCCTTATGCTAGGCCAACCATCGACAAGTGTTTCCGTTGTCAAGGAACAGGTCACAAATCGAATGTTTGTCCTAGTAGGAAGATGGTTGCATTGCTAGAAGAAGCGGAAGACGACTTTATAGAGAATGAGGAGTATGAGGGAGTTGAATTTGCGGAAGAGGAATCTGTAGACAGAATCAGTATTGTTTTGCAGCGACTGTTGCTATCATCCAAAGAAGAGGGACAATGCAAGAATCTGCTTAGAACGCATTGTTCTATTCAGAACAAGGTGTGCAATGTGATTGTTAACAATGGAGCTCCGAGAATTTAGTTTCTCAAAAGTTTTTGGTGTATTTGAAACTACCCATGACGCGTCATGAGAAACCGTATGGTCTCGGATGGGTGAAGAAAGGATCGAAAGTAGGGGTTAGTGAAACTTGCAAAATTCCTCTATCAATTGGTAAGCATTACAAAGAGGAGATAATTTGTGACGTTTTGGATATGGATGTTTTCCATATTCTCCTTGGGTGACCATGGTAGTACGATAACGACATTACGTACCGAGGACGAGACAATGTGGTCATGTTCACATGGGGAAATCATAAGATTGCAATGGCTCATGTCAAGGATTTTGGTAGCATTGCAACAGATAAGAAGTCGAGCTTCCTCTTCATGTCGCATAATGATAAAGAACTTGACAAGGCTGTTAAGGAGTCACAGTGTTTTTATCCGGTTGTGGTCAAGGGGTTGATGAGTGTCGTGACGGAAGAGACAACAACTCCACGTGAGGTGTTAGAAATTTTAGAAGATTACAAGGAGTTAGTTGCTGAGGAACTACTTGACAACCTGCCTGCTATGCGTAATATACAGCATCACATTGACTTGATCCCGGGTTCTAGTCTACCTAATCTTCCCCACTATCGAATGAGCCCTAAAGAGAATGAAATTATACGGGAACAGATTGAAGATTTGCTGAAGAAAGGGTTAATCCGCGAGAGCATGAGCCCTTGTGCTGTACCAGTTCTTCTCGTTCCAAATAAAGGTAATCAGTGGCGAATGTGTGTTGATTCTAGAGCCATCAACAAGATCACAATCAAATATCGGTTTCCTATCCCTCGGTTGGAAGACATGCTTGAAGAGTTGAATGGATCAAAGGTGTTTTCCAAAATAGATCTTCGAAGTGGGTACCATCAGATTCGAATCAGACATGGAGATGAATGGAAGACTGCTTTTAAGAGTAAAGAGGGATTGTACGAGTGGTTAGTGATTCCTTTCGGCTTGCCAAACGCACCTAGTACTTTCATGAGATTGATGACTGAGGTTCTTCGTCCTTTCCTTGGGTCCTTTGTAGTAGTTTACTTCGATGATATTTTGATCTATAGCAAAGCCAAAGACGACCATTTAGAGCATGTATGACAGGTGTTACAAGTCCTCCAATAAAATCAACTGTACGTGAATTTAAAGAAATGCACATTTTGCACAAGCCAGCTGCTGTTTTTGGGGTTTGTCGTTGGTGAAGATGGGATTCAAGTAGATGAAGCCAAAGTGTGTGCAATAAAAGACTGTCCCGTTCCCAAAACCGTAACTGAGGTCCGCAGTTTTCATGGTTTGGCTACTTTCTACCAGAGATTTGTAAGAGACTTCAGTACTCTTACTGCACCTATTACCGAATGCTTGAAGAAAGTGAAGTTTCATTGGGGACCAGAACAAGACGAGAGTTTTGCATTGATTAAGGAGAAGCTTTGTACTGCTAATGTGTTAGCATTGCCGAATTTTGATAAGATATTTCAAGTGGAATGCGATGCTAGTGGTGTAGGAATTGGTGTTGTGTTATCTCAGGAGAAAAGACCAATAGATTTCTTTAGTAAAAAGCTAAGCGAAGCACGACAGAAATGGAGTACCTATGATCAAGAGTTCTATGCGGTATTTCGAGCTCTTCGACAATGGGAGCATTATCTGATTCAGCGAGAGTTTATTCTGTTCACTGACCACCAAGATCTGAAGTTTCTTCCCAGCCAGAAAGTGATAAATAAGATGCATGCTCGTTGGCTAAGTTTTCTGCAAAAATTTCCTTTCATTATTCAGCATAAGTCCAGAGCTCTTAACAAGGTAGCTGATGCTTTGAGTAGAAGGGCTTCCTTGCTAACTACCTTAGCACATGAGATTGTGGGTTTCGAATTTTTGAAAGAGTTATATGAAAGTGATGCTGAATTTAAGGAATTATGGGACACGTGCAACGGTAAGCATCCTTCTGCAGACTTCCATATTCGCGATGGCTATCTTTTTAAAGGAGACAGACTGTGCATTCCTTGCTCGTCGTTACGAGAGAAGTTGATCCGAGAATTACACAGTGGTGGTCTTAGTGGTCATTTGGGATGGCATAAGACAATTGCAAGCTTGGAGGAAATGTACTATTGGTCGCACCTTAGGAAAGACGCTGGAGCTACTATTCGGAGGTGTTTTGTTTGTCAGGTTTCTAAGGGACAATCTCAGAACACAAGTCTTTACATGCCGTTATTTGTTCCTGAAGATATCTGGCAGGACCTATCTATGGATTTTGTGTTGGGGTTGCCGAGGACGCAACGAGGTGTGGATTCTATGTTTGTTGTTGTCGACAGGTTTTCCAAAATGACACACTGCATTGCTTGCAGAAAGACCGCAGATGCAACCAACATAGCCAAATTTTTTTTCGGGAAGTTGTGCGTCTTCATCGGGTTCCGAAGTCAATAGTTTCCGACAGGGATACTAAGTTTCTCAGTCACTTCTGGATTACATTATGGAGAATGTTTGGAACAAGTTTAAAACGAAGCTCTACAGCTCATCCCTAGAGTGATGGGCAAACCGAAGTCACAAACAGGACGATGGGTAACATGATTAGAAGTATTTGTGGTGATAAACCAAAACAGTGGGATTTAGCTCTGCCGCAGGTCGAGTTCGCTTACAATAGTGCCGTACATTCCGCAACAGGGAAATCACCATTTACGTTGGTATATACCTCTGTCTCAAAAGCATGTGGTTGATTTAGTTCCACTACCGAAAGCTCCTGGAGTTAGTGCATCAGCTGAAGTTATGGCTAAAGACATTTTGGACACTAAAGAAGTAGTCCGAGCTAGATTGGAAGAAAGTGGGCAAAAAAACAAAAGGGCAGCAGATAAAAAATGGAGGCTCAAGGTTTTCAAAGAAGGTGATGAAGTAATGGTGTTTCTCAAGAAAGAAATGTTTCCATTATCGTAACCTTCAGCCTCGCAAGTATGGTCCATTCAAGATTTTACGAAAGCTTAATGACAATGCTTATGTGGTGGATCTACCAGACGACATGAGCATCTCTCATACGTTCAATGTAGCGGAAATCTATGAGTATCATGCCGATGGTGTTCTTTATCCAGATAAGAACTCGGAGACGAATGCTTTGGAGGTGGAGGAGACTGATGCAGGACACGGTTACAATGCCTAATCTATTCTAGATATTTCTAGATATCTTTTTTTTTAGATATTTCTTTTTTTAGTGTTTTCCTTTTCTAGTTAAGATTCTAGTAATTTTCCTTTTTTCGATTCTAGTAATTTTCTTTATTTCTAGGAACTTCCTATTTTATGCTTTAGGGTTTCTCTATATGCTTTAGGGTTTCTCTATATAAAGAACCTTAGGTGTTATGTTTTAAAACACTTTTATCATCACTATTAATCAAAGTCTTCGAGTTTTCGAGATTTTTTTTTTCTGGTGGATTCCAGAGTTTTTCCTTCAAGTTTGACACCCGCAAACTTGAACCTTCAATTCTAAGACCAACGTTTGTTGTCTTAGTGCATCCGACTGCGTCACTATGTATGTGTCACGACTCTAACGTTATTCATATTTTGTCAACTTTCGCACGATCCCAACATGACTCAGTACAAAAATGTTAGTTGTTCTCACATCATATATAAACAATTTAAAATTCAACAAGAGGTTGGTTGTCAATGCTAAATTATCCTCTTTGGTAACTCTAATAATATATTTATTATTCTTATTCACAAATGCATGACGCTTACCTACATAACAATGCATGCTACCAATATTGATGTTATGTCAAATTTTCAACCTAACAGTATTATTATTGACTAAAAGAAACAAAAAATAATAATTAATTAATTGTTTTTCAACAAGGATTGCAGAAAATAAAATAATCTCATAAAAAGTTGTAAACGGAAAAAGAAATTATTGAGAGATCTCTTAATACTCTTGAGGGTGAAATAAATGTTGCTAATGCAGAGAAAAAAAGATTACTTACTCAAAATGCACAATTAATCAAACAATGTACTAGTTTAACAACTCTTAACAAAAACTTGATCTCTCAAAAGACTACCCTCTCAAATCAAAATAAAAGTCTAAATATTGAAATAACCTATTTGAATACTCAAGTTTCTGCTTTAATATCTGAAATCACCATACTTCAACAAAATTTTAATGATTTCGAGAAAAATAATAAACATAGAATTTCCAAAGATGTAAGAAGATGTTGACAGTAATACTTCCAAATTCATAAGTGAGAGAGAAGAAGTTGCATTCCCTCAAACTGAAGTTTTAGATTAAAGAGAGATAAAAAAAAATTATTTTATCAATCATAGCTGCAAATCCAACCATTTAACTCTGAGAGTTAGAAAAATTTCTACCCAAAGAAGAATGCATTAATTTATCTCACAAGCTACCACTTCAAAAGAACAAAATGAAAATGAAACCAACACTCACGGGCTGATCAAATAAACTTCCGATAAGACATAAATCCCTCGGTCAGAATATACTTATCAATATAGACAAGGTAAGCTCACTAAATTGCAAGAGGACAACCGAGCGTAAATGCGACCAATTAATACATCTAATCGAATATCGTTGGTTGATAACAAACAAGAAACATTTTCATACGATGAACGAATGGTTATTCGATGCACGAATCCACTAAATATATTATCACGAAAACATGGACAATGTGAGGGTTAATCACTTAACCATAAACATCGTAACAAAAGTGGTAACTAATTCTTAGATAATGGGAGTAACATAACATTTATTATGATGTATAAATAAGCATACGACCTTAATTTATGATGTACAATATTTTTATTAAATAAAAATAGTAACTTTCATAATTTGTTTCCTTTTTTCTTGATTTCAACTAAACACGTATCTTAAAATCCCTTATCATATTTTAGCGTCATTTTGGGCAACAACATTTAATTACTTTACGTTGTTGTGCATATAAATTTTATAAAGGTATAGACGAAGTCAAGAATAAAAAATGTTCCAAAAGTCCATCATAGACAAGGTAACCATGCCAATGTTAAATGAATGATTTAGAACTTCCCAAGTAGAAATGGGAACCTTGGTCCCACTTCGACAATCAATAAGTTAGCATGTAGGGTGGTAGTGGAAAACAATAATTAATCCCAAATCAATGTTGAACGGACAACCGGTGGGGCGGCGCATGAGGATAACCCTCTTGAGTTTTGTATATCAGCTACCCCATCTAACATTTAGGTTTTAGAGTCTCAAATAGTGGAATTCAAATGAGAACAGCTCAAGACAACCAGTTTGAAAGGGACAATGAGGCTGATGAACGAATGGACAAGATAACAAAGACCCTTCAGTGTTTGACCGAGATGGTTCCATTAGAAGATGGAGGAAAATTGGATCTCTCTCTGAAGTTTAGCAAAGTTTATGGAACCTAAAAAACTACGGGACGCGCCGATAGGGACGAACATACCGTTAAAAGCAAAAGCGAAAAACAAAAGATAAGAAAGGTGATATCTTTGACCGAGGCGATCAATCAAGTAACGAAGCTGCAAAAAATGACAAGAGGCATGTAGCGGTGGGATACGGTCAGGTAAGGCCAATAATAGTGGCTTATATATTGTAGGAATCCCCGTTCATCAAAGGAATCTTGGAGGGAAAACACCCCCAAAACTTTGACCATAACAAGATAGACTCATATGATGGTTCAGAAGACCTATAACAATATCTAGAGTAGTTCAAAAAAATGATAATAGCCTTCAATCATGATGAATTCGTGACTTATAGGGCTTTCTCAACAACTTTGAAAGAGAACGCACTAGAATGGTTCAATAGTCTCTCCAGGGGATCAGTTAAAGACTTCGAAGAAATTTGGGTCCATCCAACAGCTGTCATCAACTTTTCATCTTCTTTACCTGTTTTCTCATCATTATTCTTCTATAAATATTTCTCCTTATTCATTTTTGCTTCACATACAACTTCTAGTAAGAAAAATAGTGAATCACCTGAAAACCTTTTTTTCTTACTACCTTTACCGGAAAAATTAAACTGTCCCAATTTTCGTCCATCATTAATTTGAAGGTTCTTCTTTGTTCTAGTTTATGAAAAAAAATCTCCATCTACTAAAAAACCTATTTTTGCTATATACGACTATTTTTGTATCAGTGATGTTGCTACTGAATATCGTGTCACAAGAGTAATAGAAAACTCTCCAAAATTTTCAACTCAAACCACAATATACGGTGATTTCATCCCTGCCAAAATTATTATGGGTTCCAAAATCCATCCAACCTAGTTCGTGACAGTTGCTCACCAAAATATCCTCAACAGTCACCGCTTTGAAATTTTTCACCAGCACTCTCTGGAAACGTATCCAATCTTCCTCGAACATATCTCAAAGAGACGCAAAGAAAATATTCTCACACAACATCAAAACAACCTTTTAGAATTAACATTTGATGCAGACAGTTTAGCGCTGGAATTTATGAAGACTGGCGATCACCCGAAGAATGCGGTGAATTGACAGTTTAGTTTTAGGGTTTCAATTGAAACCTTATATAAACATATCTTCTTTACATTGTTGGGGGAGAATTTTTGATTAAATAAAATTAGGGTTTATCCCTCTATCTAGCTTCTTTTGCGTTATACTCTGTATCATATTGGTATCAGAGCCAGGAAGTCCTGCGAGATGGTGCGAGGAAGACCCAGAGGTCGTAGTGGTGCTACGGTGGCTAGAGATGCAAGTGATTTCGGAGATCGCGAAGATGCTGACCTACGCCGTCAGGTGGCTGATCTTACCCGTCAAATGGCGGATCTTAACGTCAGGCAACAAAGTATGGAGGTTGAAAGTATCGATAGTCCTTTTGGGGAGGGGTTAGGACAGAATACTTATCACGACCACCGCTGGGAGCTTGGATTTAAGGTAGACATTCCTGACTTTGATGGTAGCCTTAAGGCAGAGCCGTTTGTTGATTGGTTATCACAGGTTGAGGAAGTGCTGGACTTCAAGGACGTTCCTGAGGATAGAAGGGTCGCTTTGGTCACCATCCACCTGCGCGGCAGGGCACAGGCATGGTGGCAGCAAGTGAAGAAGACCCATGAGCGTGAAGGTAAGGAGAAAGTCCGCAGTTGGGAGAAGTTCAGAAAAAAAATCCGCAAGGCTTTCCTACCTTACAACTTCGAGCGGGAACTATTCCAGCGATTCCAGAATCTTCGTCAAGGACCACAATCTGTAGACGAGTATACAGAAGAATTCTATCAGTTGCTGGCTCGTACGGATGTGAACGATTCGTCGCATCAGCGGGTATCCCGCTATATTGGTGGCTTGCTCCTTCAGCTTCAAGATGTGTTGAACATGTTTGACCCGTTGTCTGTTTCCGAAGCCCATCGGCGTGCCCTCTAGGCAGAAAAACAGTTGGCTCGCCGGACCCAGATTGGTGTACGGAATGGTGCTCCCCCAGGGACTTCGGTGTCCAAACCAGTTCCCTGTCCAACCCATGATCAGGTCCCTCCTGGGCGCGGTGCGACCAGCCGCCCTTCAGGTAATTTAAGTTGCTTTGCTGTGGTGAGTTAGGGCATCGTCAGGTAGAGTGTCCGAATGCTGCGGGTGCTAGGGGTCTTTTTTCTCAAGAGGCGTTTGAACTGAACCCCATTGTTCTTGATGGTCCTCCAAAATTTGATACATATGATGATGATATGCTTGAGGTTGCGGAGGAAGTTGTGACTGGTGATGTTGGTGCAGTTTTGATGCTAGGTCGCACTATCCTGTCTCCTCGCGTTCCTGATCAGAGTGAATGGCTGCGGAATAATGTGTTTCAGTCGACTTGTACGATTGGCGGTAAGGTGTGCACCTTCATTATTGATATTGGTAGCTGCGAGAATGTCATCTCTGAGACAGCGGTTTCGAAGCTCAGGTTGAAATCAGAATCGCACCCCAAGCCATACAAGCTCGCCTGGCTGAGTAAAGGTACTGATATAACTGTGTCTAAACGTGTGCTTGTATCTTTTTTTGTGGGGCAGACATACCAGGATGGGGTGTTTTGTGATATCGTCCCTATGGACGCTTGTCACCTGTTGGTTGGCCGTCCTTGGCAGTATGATTTGTCTGTTGTGCATGATGATATTTTTCTGTTGTGCATAATTGTTCTTGTGCCGGTAAAGCCTCGGCCCCTAAGCATTGGCTTTGGTACTTCCACAACAACCTTGCTGTCCCGTGCTCCTTTTCAAGCAGCCATGGAAGAGGCTGGTTTGGTTTTCTTGTTGTTTTATGATCCTGTGGTGACTGATTCTCATGTGGACCATATCCCTGTAGTTCAGTCTCTTTTGCAGGAGTTTGCAGATGTGTTTCCTGAGAATTTTCCACTCGAGTTACCTCATTTGAGGGATATTCAACATCAAATCGAGCTGGTTCCTTGTGCTGCTCTCCCAAATCGGACCCACTATCGAATGAGCCCGAAAGAGCATGAAGAATTACAACGGTAGGTGGAGGATTTGTTGGATAAGGGGCATGTTCGAGAAACTCTCAGTCCATGTGCAGTTTCAGCGTTGCTGAAACCGAAGAAAGATGGTTCCTGGCGTATGTGTGTGGACAGCTGAGCTATCAACAAGATCACTATTTGCTACAGGTTTCCTATACCTTGTCTGGATGATCTGTTAGAACAATTGGGTGGTGCTTCTGTGTTCAGCAATCTTGATTTGAAGAGTGGATACCATCAGATTCGGATTCGTCCTGGTGATGAGTGGAAGACGGCGTTTAAGACGTGTGAGGGATTGTTTGAGTGGCTGGTGATGCCGTTTGGTCTGTCCAACGCGCCAAGCACTTTCATGCGTATCATGAATCAGGCATTGAGGCCTTTCATCGGTAAATTTGTTGTTGTTTACTTCGATGATATTCTGATCTATAGTGCTAACCATTCTGTGCATTTATCCCATTTACGTGAGGTGTTATTGGTGTTGCGTCGGGACAAGTTTTATGCTGCTACTGCCAAATGCTCGTTTATGTCCCCAACTGTCCAATGTTTGGGGTATGTTGTCTCTGTCGAAGGGTTACTAGCTGATCCGAGCAAAGTCGCTGCTGTGGACCAGTGGCCTCGACCTACTTCCATCACCGAGGTTCGCAGTTTTCATGGTTTAGCTTCGTTTTATCGGCGTTTCATTCCCCATTTCAGCAGTGTTATGGCGCCGATTACGGATTGAATGAAGGGCACGAAAATTGGTTGGTCCGAAGTTGCTGATGCGGCATTTGCAGAAGTTAAACGGCGTCTCACCACTGCGCCTATTCTGGTGCTGCCGGACTTTTCCCAGCCATTTGTGCTTCATTGTAACGCGTCTAAATTTGGTATTAGGGCAGTTATTTCCCAGTCAGGGCGTCTTGTGGCTTTCTTCAGTGAGAAATTGGCGAGTGCTAAGCTGCGATTTAGTACATGTGATATTGAATTTTATGCGGTGGTTCAGGCTATCAAGCATTGGCGTCATTATTTGTTTCAGCGTGAATTTGTGTTATATACTGATCATGATTCATTGAAGTATCTTGGAAGTCAGGACAAGGTATCTCATAGACATGCTTCTTGGATAGCTTACTTGCAGCAGTTCACTTTTGTCATCAAGCACAAGGCCGGTATTACGAATCGGGTTGCTGATGCTCTGAGCCGTCGTCACAATTGGCTAACTGAGATGCAAGTTCAGGTTCCTGGCTTTGATTCTTTTGTTGACCTTTATGTTACTGACTCGTTCTTATCTCGGGTTATTGAACTGATTCAGCAGGGAGCACAATCTGATTTTTTAATGGAGTATGGATTTCGTTTTCATGGAGTACAGTTGTGTATCCCTGACTGTAGCTTACGTCTTCAGTTGGTCAAGGAGCTGCATAATGAGGGTCATGCGGGCAGTGATCGAACATACTAGTTGCTGTCCTCATCCTATTTTTGGCCTTCGATGCGGAAGGAAGTTGGTCGTTTTGTCTCCCGTTGTCGAGTTTGTCAGTTGGCCAAGGGAATATCAACAAATGCAGGTCTTTATTTTCCATTGCCGATTCCTGCTCAGCCCTAGACCGACATCAGTATGGATTTTGTTCTTTGTTTACCCCGGACTCAGCGTGGATTCGACTCTATTTTTGTGGTGGTTGATCGTTTTTCCAAGATGGTACACTTCATCCCATGTAGAAAAACATCTGATGCAGTGTGTCGCGCAGCTTTTATTTTGAGAGATTTACCGCATTCATGGCCTTCCCAGTCCCATTGTTTCTGACCCTGATAACAGGTTTGTGAGTCATTTTTGGCGCAACTTATGGCGTATGGTAAATACACAGCTCAACTTCAGTAGTGCTTACCACCCCCAGACTGATGGTCAGACAGAGGTGGTTAACCGGTCCCTCGGTAACTTGTTGCGCAGCCTGGTGGGAGATCAGGCAAAGGCATGGGATCAGCGCCTACCGCAAACGGAGTTCGCCCACAACCATGCCTTTAACCGGTCAACGGGTTTTTGTCCTTTCTAGGTGATGTATGGTATTGTGCCTCGGGGTCCTGTGGACTTGCTAGCCATGCCTAGCAAAATTCTCCTTAACACAACTGCTGAGGAGCTTGTATCGCAGATTCGCCAAACCCACCAGACGACTTACGATCAGCTTGTCTTGAGCACCGTCAAGTATAAGTCTCAGGCGGATTCTCATCGTCGTCCTGTTCATTTCGAAGTTGGTGACTATGTGAGGGCAGTTTTAACCAAAAATCGGTACCCTGCTAATGAGTACAACAAACTGGCTGCCCGGAAGATTGGCCCGGTGGAGATTGTGGAGCGGATCAATCCGAATTCTTATCAACTGTGTTTGCCTAGCCATGTCCGTACGTTTGATGTCTTTAATGTTAAGCATCTGATTCCTTATGCAGGTGACTCTTCTCACGAGGAGAATGGTTCTGATTCGAGGGTGAATCTTCTCTACCCTGGCGGGAATGATGCAGACATTTTAGCGCTTGAATTTTTTAAGACTGGCGATCACCCGAAGAATGCGGTGAATTGACAGTTTGGAGCTCTCGTGTCTGATTTTGACCCACAACACCTTGTTTCGAAGGAAACGACGCCACAAATGTAAATCACGAGCTTTGCTCGTGATATATGGGATTTTTGGGGCATTTGGGCTCATCTATCAGCTTATTTCGAGTTTTTAATAATTTAGGATATTTTAGTAATTTTCATATTTTAGTTTTAGGGTTTCAATTGAAACCTTATATAAACATATCTTCTTTACATTGTTGGGGGAGAATTTTTTATTAAATAAAATTAAGGTTTATCCCTCTATCTAGCTTCTTTTGCGTTCTACTCTGTATCAACATTAAACCTCCTCGAATTTCTCGCAAGGAGACACCTTGAATTCAATCAGAGCCACGCTCATACCAGAATCAACCTCGTAGAAAAAACCCATTTGTAGCCATGGGAGACCTTGAGGACAACAACACTCCACAGAATCCTACATCTTTGCATACCCTAAAGGAAATATTTTTTACTAACAAACAATCATAACAAACCCTTTCAAAACCTCTCATCAAAATACAAAGACAGTCTCTAATCTACATGATATTACTAATGACAAAGCTCCACCTCAATGGAGAGACAAAGAATATGAAGAAAAAGCTGAATTAGAGTCGAGGACATAAACAAAATCCAATCTTGAAATTATAGAAAGTGGTGTTGCTTTAGAATCTTAAGACAATGTTTCAAAGAAAACGGCTCAGGAGAAAATGGAAAGGAAAAAAATAAAAGCCAGTTCAGCTACCCGAGGACATTAGTGCTCATTAGTCCGGAATTTTTCACCACTAACTGTAGAAACCGGATAGGGAAATTCAAACAAAAGCCACCCACAGAACCATCCGAACTGGACAAAAGTACTAAAAACTAATCACCTTTTGACTAAGCTAATTGTTTATCTTCTTAATAAACTAATGAGTTTTTGTGAACTCGACCCGGTTTCATAAGTTTGACCCGAAAGCCCATGTGGCTAGGGATGGCAATGGGTCGGGATGGGTGCGGGTATAGCTAAACCCGTAACCCATCCCGTCTATATTTTTCCAAACCCATACCCTAACCCGTACCCGTCGGGTAGTAATATTTTTTTTCTACACCCGAACCCGCCGGGTTCGGGTACCCATCCGCGGGTACCCATTGAAGTTAAGGTTTCTTTTAAAAACAAACTACGCACTGTTCTCTAGATTTAAACCAATTCTATAAAAAAAAATACTCCAACCCAATGCTAATTGCTATTTATTAATAATTAATGCATAGTTTTGGTATATTTTAGTAAATCATTTTCTTATAATTTAATTAGTTATATTATTAGTTTGTCTTGAGTTTGATACTAATTGCAGAAAAAAGAAAAAATGTTTAAAAAATATAAATCATCAAATATAATATTAAAATCTAGAATAGTGTTTTGTGATCTATTAATAATTGATATATGATTTTGAAATATGTTAGTAATTTTTTTATTTCATAAATAATAATATTATTAGACCAAAAAGAAAAAATATATTTTAAAATGAAAAATTGAAAAATCAAATTTAATATCTAAATGTAGAATGATATTTTTCAAAATTTACGGTATCTAGTGATAATTAACAAATATTTTGTATTTTTATAATGTTATTAATAATTAATATATGGTTTTGGTACATGTTAGTATTTTTCTTTTAATTTAATTAATATTACTAATAATATTAGATCGATATTGATAGTATCAGTTTTGCAAAGAAAAATAAAAAAATATTAAAATAAAAGATTTTAAAAATTAAATTTAATGTTTAAATAGAACAATATTTTTCAAAAGTATATTCTATATATTAGCAGATAATATATGGTTTTATTATTACAAAATACAGATACTAATATTAATAACTTTATTTTAAAGCTTAATAACTAATATTAAATGATATAATATTTTATATAATATTAATTTAACGGGTACCCATCGGGTATTACCCAGTGGGTCGGGTTCGGGTTGGGTACCCGTGGGAAATTATTTAAACCCATAACCCATCCCATACCCGGCGGGTAGTAAATTTTCAAACCCACAACCCATCCGTGGGAAAGTTTTAAAACCCATAACCCATCCCATCGGGTCGGCTCGGGTCGGGTACCCGCGGGTTTGGAAAAAATTGCCATCCCTACATGTGGCCCATAATTAAGGGTATAAATACCCAACCACTTTCATTAATGAGGGTAATGAACATTTAATGCAACCAGACAACTTAAATCTCTCACAACAAAACACCCAAACATTAAATATGTTTAAAACACCTGACCAAGTCATAGACAATAATAAGTTATGTCGCGGCGGGCATAGGTATGATGTTAACAATACCTAGTGTATTAAACGAACTTAAACCCTCTGTAATGATTACATCAAACCCAAAAATTGACTACAAGTAAAAATAATCAAACATCCAATGTTATGTTATAGAAACCATAGCAAACCAAATTAACTAAAAAAAATACAACACCAATATAGAAATCATAGACAATATAAAAGCCCTTGTACCAATATAAAACAACCAATGTTATACAACATAGAAACTAACCAATGTTATGTTGTACAACATACAAAATACCGAATAAATTGTTCACAACCATACCTTACTAAAATATCAAAACAAATATCAAGATATATAGAATGAAAAGAAGCTAGGGAATTGTGATTTGAAGTACTCTCTTGGTAACGTTTATGGCATCTTTCGGACTTTCTTCAAGAGTTCGAATACAATTTATCGTATGAATCGCATCCACAACAGAGTGTTCGTAAAGGATATATGAAATAATGTGAAACCAACCGTACTACAAAACATACGTTGTGTACTGAGGCATCGATATCCTACGACTTCCCAACAACGAGCGTGTGTACCTATCGATCACATACAAGTGGTACCTCCAGTTTTCCCAATGTCGAGAGTCAATAGCATACAACGTATTATCGCCTCTGGTGAGACCAAATCGAGCTCCAATGGGATCTGACCAAATCGAGCTCCAATGGGATCCAACTTCTCCATCTCTTCTTGAATCACCCCGAGAATCAATTTATAATAGCCTACTATATATCTAATAAGGATATAGAATATCAAAGCCCTAAATGTAATAAATAAAGTATTATATGATAGTTTGTATAGTTAAAGATTGAATTTTAGGTCTTATATAAGAATGAGATACAGAGACCAATGTTCAATTATCCTTATTGTGTAATATATTTTTTTATTAAGTCTTGGTGACCATATATAAAGGCCAAAGCTGAAGTTGACACTTACGCCATTTTATTTTGAGTGAAGCACTACTTCTTCAGTTCTTGCTTTCTCTCTCTAAAATCTATCTTACTTTATCTCAAGAATCAAATTTTATTCTTACAGAATTGGCAACCATAGTGGGAGTCCAGATTAGTATCTTGATTTCATAATCAAAAGCCAAGAGCCATTCATTTCTTGAGTTATTTTAACTGTTCATAGTTGAATTTGCGTAGCTCTTCTTGATTGATTTTTTTTTAGATGTTCGTTAATCGATTTTTCATATTTACTTTGGATCGGCAATGGAACGAGGGATTGAAAGTGATCCTCTGGTTTGAAATATGATTGAGATGCTAAAAACTGACATTAAAAAAACAGAAGGTAAGAAAGATGAATCAATTTCAGTTCATCAAACTCACTCATACATCGAAACTCAAATGAATTAATTGCTAGATAAAATTACGATGTTAAATTAAAAGTACGTTCAATCTAGAAATTCGATGAGGAAGGCTTAAGTCCGAGGTGCGAAATGTAGAGCAAAATTACAATCTAGAAAGCAAATTTGATCTGTCTTTGACAGCTCAACAGATTCAAAGTGATCGTAAGAAAATACATTTTGAATCTAACAAAGAGCATCGTACTTCACGACAGAAGAAAATATATAAGCAAAGGTATATTGAATCTAGTGATGAAGAATCTAATGCTTCAGAATCTAAGGGATCATCTAGGTAAAAGGGATATCGAGGATCTTCCAAGGAAAAAAATTGGACCTCAAAAATCGCTTAAGAAGAGTAAATATAAAAGGGATAATGTCCCTTGTTGTTTAAAAGAATCAGAATTGTATAGAGGGAACATATCTAACCATTACACATGTGCAAATTATCAGAATTTATCGGAGGAGACTATGAGTATGTGCAAGGAGTAGACTGGTAAATTCTCAATTGACTGTTGAAATTAGGTCTATTCCACTTCCGAAGTGGTTAGATATCTCAAAGTTTGAAAAGTTAGATGGGGCTCAAGATCTTAATGATCACATCGAATAATTTAATAACTATATGATGAATTTCAAAGACGATAATAGGCTAGTGTGCATAGCATTTTCTTAGCCCTTCAAGGGAACTGCATTGAAGTGGTACAATAGGAATCTGAGGGGGTTAATTGCGAATTTCATTAATTTTTTTACAGATTTCCTAAGAGAGTTTGTGGGTAGTAAAGAGATGATCTAATGGAAACGTATAATACAATGTAGGCAATTTGTAAGTGAAAAGTTAAAAGATTATACGAAGCATTTTGTCTATAAAAAAGCATGGATGGATGATTGTGAAGAGTTAGTTGTCATGGTAGTTTTCAAACAAGGTTTATTAGGAGGTGATTTGGCTAATAAAACGACAAAGTGGAGAGCTTTAAACTTTGGAGCTCTTATGGCCTAAGTCAACGATCAGATCAAAGTGGAAGAATGCACCATGGTTTGAGGTGGAATCGGGACCATTCAAAATAATTCTGTACAGGTGTCATGCAACCAAGGAAACACACATAATTATCAACCACCACGTCCAAAAGTCAATCACAATTTACCTCCTCGAATAGGAGCCACGGCTAATCAATATTATAGACAAAGTTCGAATGTATAGGTAAGGCCATAGTAATATTCAGATTTTACTGAAAGTGTTTCTTTAATCTATGAAAACGTCAAGGGTTATATGTGATGAGTCCGGATTTTCTCACCACTCACTGTAGAAACTGGACATGGGAAATTCAGACAAAAACCACCCACTGAACCATCTGAACAGGACTAAAGTATTAAAAACTAATCACTTTATGACTAAGCTAATTACCAACCTGCTTAATAATCTAATGGGTCTTTGAATGCGACCCGGTTTCATGATTTTGACCCGAAAACCCATGAGGCCCATAATTAAGGGTATAAATACCCAACCACTTTCATTAATAAGGGTAATGAACATTTAATACAACCAAGCAACTCAAATCTCTCACTACAAACCACTTAAACATTAAATACCTTTGAAACCCCACAAAACACTTGACAAAATTACCCTTAGTTGAAAATAATCCACACCAAATTGGCAACCACAGTGAGAGGAGAAGGTGCTTGAATCTAGCATTCAAAACTATCAAGAAAAACCAGTTCGGATGAATCCGGACGAGCAGGAAGTACCACCAGCTTTGGCAGAAGTGATGGGAGAAAATGATGAATATACGATTGAGGAGCGAGATAGGTTAAAAGTTGAAATAGAAGCTTTGAGGGCTGCCAAAAAGGTAGAGATGGGTTTGAAAGAGAAGTCTAAAGTATCAGCAGCTCATCACACTGATAATCCAAGAGAGCATGAGCCATCAAAGACCCATGTGAGTGCTAAAAAGACTCATGCTAGCTCAAAGCAGTCTCACCGGTCGAAACCGGTGGAGAGCTCAGATTCACAATCAGAGTCTTCTAGTAGCTCCTCGAATGAAGATGGAGTTGAAGAATCCTTGTCATCCAGCAGCGATGAAGGCCGTTCTAAAAAGAAACAAAAGTTGGTCAAAAAATATTCAATAAAAAGGGACAGGTATGGAAGTTTGAAAAGGCATCTGGGTAAAGGGTCGTCTCATAGTTATAGTCATGGTCGGAGACACGTAGACCGCTTGTTAATGGATCATTTTGCCTTTCATGATGAACCCAAGTATCTTTGCGACTCCCAACGAAGATATTGTCTTTAATCGTGGCCGGAATTGGAGACAATCTCCATTGTCTTCTAAAATACTGTCTGGAAACCTTCCTAAGAGGTTTGACAGCCCAAAGATGGAGAAGTATGATGGTAGTAAAGATCCAGATAACCATCTGGAGCAATTCAAAAAAATTATGATGCATTTTGATGATGATGACAAGCTACTTTGTCGAGCGTTCTCCCAATCTTTTACGGGGAGTGCTCTGAAGTGGTACAATAGTCTGCCACAAGGCTGCGTTAGAAATTTTGACACTTTTTCGGTGGCCTTTCAGAGGCAGTTCGTTGGAAGTAAAGAAGTAAAGGTCAATGGAGATACTATTATCCATTGTGCCCAAGAACCAAACGAATCCTTGAAATAATACATAAGTCGCTTGTTGAATACCAAAAACGGATTAGTTGATTGCTTTGAACAAGTAGCAATAGCTTTTCTGAGGCAGGGCTTGAACCTTGGAAATTTGGCTGATTCAGTAACCAGGAAAAAGGCCATGACATGGGGAGGTTTATTGAATCAGGTCGGTAAACAGATTAATGTGGATGAAATAAAGAAAACCAGGGTGCACCGGCAGGTGAGGTCTGCTCCAGTTGCACCAAATCAAAACCAAAACCAGTCCGGGAACAAGGCCAAGGAAGCCGGACAGGGTCATAACAGAGCCAAGGCTCAATCTCATCCAGCTGCACCAGCCCAGAGCCATCAATCTAGAAATAAGCGAGGGTCTTGGGTTCAACCGGCGTGGTTTGCTGAGTTGAAAGAAAATGTAGCCACCATTTATGACAAAACAAACGACGAAGTACATTTCAGAAGGCCGACTGCATTACAATCTCCCAGGAAAAGCCGTAATAATTGTTTCTGTCAGTATCACCATGATATTGACCATAACACTGAAGATTGCATTACGTTGAATCAAGAATTGCAGAATTTGATTGAAAGAGGAAAGTTGGGAGCTTATGTTAAAAGAAGAAGTGGAAATAGGCCTGATAACTATCATCGGACTGGTCCAAACAATGCAGGGACATCGGCTCCGGATGGGGCTATGGTGATAATTGAAAGGTTTGATGTAGAGTCAGAATATTTGGACCCTGATCCAACCCAAAATAAGGTGGGTGTTATCACAGAGCACTGCAAGACGGTGTCCGGACTTATCAACTTTTTTGAGTCACTTACAATATTCGGGGGAGACACCATGACTGCACCAACTGCTTCTTTAAGAAAGAGGCATGTTCATACGTTAGCTACCCAGCTGGAAGGAGGCATCACTTCCTATCAATCACAAATTCCTTTTGCCTTTATTGTTTTCGATGAGGATGACTTGAGGGATATTGATGGTCCCCATGAAGATGCTGTTGTGATAGGAGCATCCATTGGGGGCAACGATATTAGACGAATTTTGGTGGACACTGGTAGTTCAGCCAATATCCTCTTTTTAACTTCCTACAAACAAATGAAGAACCCAGCAGTAATTCAACGTTCGAACAGGTCAACTGTGGGTTTCACTAGAAGCTCAGCATATGTGATCGGGGAGTTTGAGAAGGAGGTTTTGTTGGTCAAAGGCCCTTTTAAGAAGATAGTCAAGATACATTTTATTGTGGTGGATTGTCCCACTTGTTACAATTCCATTTTGGGGAGATATTGGCTCTCTAGGATGCATGTTGTGGCTTCAACAGTCCACCAATATTTGAAATACGCTGTACAAGGACAAGTGGGAGTTGTACGAAGCAGTCAGAAGGTGGCAAGGGAGTGTTATGCAACAGCACTTGCCCCTCGAACTTTGGGGTGAGGGTGAAATTGATGACCCCAGAGAGACCCCTGGCATTTTAATACCTATTGAAGAAGTTGAAAATCACTCTCTAGTTGAAGGAAAAAGTGTCAAGATCGGGTCCAAGATGACATCGGAATTAAAGGGTAAAATGTTAGCTTTTTTGAAAAACCATCAGCATGTTTTTGCTTGGTGCAATGCTGATGTAACCGGAGTGCCATCAGACATTATATCACACCAACTATCCATCCGGAGGGTTATAGCACTTGTTGTATAAAAGAGGAGAGGTTTTTCTAAGGAAAAAACTGATGTCATAGTTCAAGAGGTTGGCCGGCTAACTAAAATGGGCCACATAAAGGACTCTCAATACCCTTTATGGACAGCCAATCCGGTGTTGGTAAAGAATAAAAATGGATAGTGGCGTATGTGCATCGATTTTATAGATCTCAATAGAGTTTGCCCAAAAGATCTATATCCGGTTCCCCGAATTGATAAGTTGGTAGACTTCACATCTGGAAATAAGCTATTGTCCTTGATGGATGCCTTCTCCGGAGACAATCAGATTCAAGTAGATCTAAAGGATCAAGAACATAATACCTTTGTTACTGATAAGGGCCTCCATTGTTACAAGGTGATACCGTCTGGGTTAAAGAATGTTGGGGCTACTTATCAGAGGTTAGTCAATAAGGCTTTTGCTGATCAGATTGGAAGAAATATGGAAGTCTATATCGATGACATGATGGTAAAGAGTGTGGACGAAGAGCTACACTTGGCAGATCTGTAAGAAACGTTAGCCAATTCGATGAAAGTAAATTTAAAATTAAATCAGAGAAGTGTGTTTTCAGAGTGCAGTCCGGAAAATTCTTGGGGTATGTGATAAGTGAGAAAGGGATACAGCCTGATCCAGACCAACTTAATGCTTTGTTACAAATGGAGCCTCCCCGGAATATTAAAGAAGTACAAAAATTGACAGGGAGGTTAGCTACTTTAAACAGTTTTATCTCAAGGTCTTCAGATATCTGCGCCCCGTTTTTTCAAAATTTGAAAGGTGCGAAAGAGTTTAATTGGTCTCCCCAGTGTGACCAGGCTTTTGATGAAATTAAGAAGCACTTATCCTCCCCTAAACTTTGTTTAAACCTGTTGATGGAGAGACACTCTACATATACCTGGCAGTTACTGATTGTGCCCTAAGTGCAGTGCTAGTAATGGAGGTGGATAATTATCCTCGACCGATGTACTATATCCGCAAAAGTTTGATTGATGCAGAAAAAAGATATTTGAAACTTGAAAAACTAGCACTGGCCTTAGTAATTGCTGCTAGGAAAATGAGGCCCTACTTTCAATCTCATTCAATCATTGTCCGGACGTCTTTTCCCTTGAAAAACGTTCTTCAAAAGGCAGATGTTTCAAGCATAATGACCAAGTGGTCAGTGGAGCTGGGAGACAATGATATTGATTTTGCCCCTCGAACAACAGTTAAGGCTCGGACTATTGCTCATTTCTTAGTTGAATTTCACTCAGAGAGAGATACTAAGCAAGTAACTAGAGAAAAAGATAAAAAAGTATGGGTTTTCCGGACCGATGGTGGATCAAGTACCATGGGTTGTGGTGTTGGGATATGTTTAACCTCTCCGTACGGCGACAAGATGTACCAGGCTATATGTTTTGCGTTCAGGGCTTCCAATAATGAGTATGAATATGAAGCTGCTATAGTTGGCTTGAAATTAGCTCTTATTTGTGGAGCCAAAATGGTCAGGTTAATGAGTGATTCTCAGCTTCTTATCCATTATGCACAAGGTCAATCTGAAGCCAAAAAGGATCAGCTGGTTAAATACTTATTTGTTCTCAAAGAAGTGGCACTTAATTTCAAAAACATCACCTATGAGCACATACCCCGAACAGAAAATACGCTAGCAGACTCTCTGGCAACCATAACCTATTCTGAGTCCTACCCTTGGATTCATGTGCAAGAGTGCCCATCCATTCAAATCAATCCGGATAAGGAAGAATAAAGTTTGAATATACAAGTAAAACAACCCCAAGATTGGTGATTTCCTCTCCTCCAATATCTCTCAGATGGTATCTTGCCTCCGGAAAAAGCAGTAGCAAGGAAGGTAAAATACAAGCCTCGTGGTTTTGTCATCTTAAAAGACGTTCTTTATAAAAAAAAATCTTTTAGTAAACCTCTCTTACGATGTTTGGGGGTCAAGGAGTCCCAAATAGTGCTCTCCGAATTGCACGATGGCGAGGAATCAGCACACTGTGGATTCAGGGCCATAACTAAAAGAGTTTTCTTAGCTGGGTACTACTGGCCCTCCATAATGCAAGATGCCAAGGAATTGGTGAAGAACTGTGATCCATGCCAAAGATACAGTAATGAAATTCATACCCCAGCAGTCCCTTTAGAGTCAATTTCTGAGCCAATACCTTTTGCTCGTTGGGGGCTGGATTTTGTGGGACCTCTACCCATGGCATCTGGCGGATGCAAAACTATAATTGTTGCTATTGATTACATCTCGAAGTGGATCGAAGCAGCCCCATTAGCAGGAACTACTTCGAAAGCTGTTATAAACTTCATCTTGTCTAACATTTGTTGCAGGTTTGGGGTTCCACAAAAGATAACTACCGACAATGGGCCACAATTCGATAAACAGGAGATGGAGAATTTCTGTGCTACTAGAGGCATTCAACACGGCTTCTCTTCTCATTTCCACCCACAAGCAAATGGTCAAGTTGAAGTGGCTAACAGGACCATCCTATCCGGTCTTAAAAGGAATTTAGAGGGAGCTGCTGGCAAATGGCCAAGTTATTTACAAGAAGTATTATGGGCCTACCGAACCACTACCCGGGCTACAACACAAGAGTCTCCCTTTGCCTTTGTGTATGGAATGGATTCCATAGCTCCCATAGAGGCCACTCTCCCTTCATTTTGAGTCCATAATTTTTCCGAACAAGCTATCGAAGTGGCAATCAGAAGCCAGCTTGATTTGATGGAAGAAAGAAGAGTTAAGGCTCACCTCAGAGCCACACACTATCAGGGTTTGATGAAAAGCAGGTTTGCTTCTAAAATCAAAAGGATGGATTTTCAACCAGGGGATAAAGTACTTAGAAAAGTCTTCCTCCATACCAAGGAGAAGCAGTTCGGCAAGCTAGATCCAACTTGGGAACGACCCTATATGGTCAGTGAAAAACTTAAGTCTGGGACATACAGGCTCCAAGATAAAGATGGAAGGATTCTGAATCACCCCTGGAATATTGAACACCTCCGGTTGTATTTAGAATGAAAACTATGTAAATATTTAGTTGTTTAAAGTTCATGTAAATATTAGAGGGCATACTCTTTCCTACCCTGGTGGCGCGGGGAGGTTTTAATGAGGTTTCTGGGCTTTTCAATAAAATTTTATGCCTTCTTGAAAAATTCGGAGTGTCTCAATTGATAGTCTCTTTGAATTTTTTTAAAAGCAGACCGGATTGAATTGGTAGAGTGATGACTACTTAGAGATTTGTCATCGGAGAATTTAAACACTCTCACTTTAAAATACTTGTGAAATAACTAAGGGTTGTTTGAACATTAGCCATCAAAGTTGGGAAATTATAAAACAATGCAAGAGTTGTGTAAAATAAAGTTTCCCATTAAAATATGTGAAATGCCTTGGCCACCCAAGGACTTCGAAATTTCAAAGAAAAAGGTCTGTCTGGACAAGGGCCGGACACGATTACAAAAATTCCTTGGCCATCCAAGGACTTTAGTTCAAACACAAACATTGTAAGATAATTGATACTTTAAGACTGAGCTTTCTTAGATGGCCCAGCCTCACTTGGTTTCTTCCTAGGATCATGGTGGAGGTATACTCTTTTAAACTATGATTCTATTTGAGAAGGCAAGACTCCTTATGGTCACATCTAATGAATTCGATTTATTTTAATAATCAACATCCTTTAATTGGGCCACTCCATATCAAAAGTTCTCACACGTGGAAAATGATTTGGAGAGTGAGAGATATTGCTGAGAACTATATAATGTGGCATGTAAAGGCTGGTAATATGGACATCTATCTCGACAGATGGTGTCAGAACGACCCCTTCGTCAAATTTTCTAGTGAAGATGTTAGACCTAATCATGTTGGCTCTATGGTAAAGGAATACTAGGATGATGGAGGATGGAACTACTCAAAACTTGAGAGTATCTTGGATTCAAATCAAATCCAAAATATTATGAAGTTTTCCCTAGATCCTAACAACACTGACTCAGTCAGTTGACACTCAGTGAGGATGAGAACTTTAGTACTAACGATACATGGTTTGAAATTAGAAGTAAGGGAAAAAAATCATACTTGTATGGTAAGATCTGGAATTCTGTGACCCCTTGAAAGTACTCTTTTATGTTATGGAGAATCATCAAGGGTTGGGTGTCAGTCGACTCTGTCCTGCAAAAATAAAACACGCAATTAGCATCAAAATGCCAAAGCTGCTGTAATTCTGAAAACATTAAACATGATTTTTTATAATGTTATTAATAATTAATATATGGTTTTGGTACATGTTAGTATTTTTCTTTTAATTTAATTAATATTACTAATAATATTAGATCGATATTGATAGTATCAGTTTTGCAAAGAAAAATAAAAAAATATTAAAATAAAAGATTTTAAAAATTAAATTTAATGTTTAAATAGAACAATATTTTTCAAAAGTATATTCTATATATTAGCAGATAATATATGGTTTTATTATTACAAAATACAGATACTAATATTAATAACTTTATTTTAAAGCTTAATAACTAATATTAAATGATATAATATTTTATATAATATTAATTTAACGGGTACCCATCGGGTATTACCCAGTGGGTCGGGTTCGGGTTGGGTACCCGTGGGAAATTATTTAAACCCATAACCCATCCCATACCCGGCGGGTAGTAAATTTTCAAACCCACAACCCATCCGTGGGAAAGTTTTAAAACCCATAACCCATCCCATCGGGTCGGCTCGGGTCGGGTACCCGCGGGTTTGGAAAAAATTGCCATCCCTACATGTGGCCCATAATTAAGGGTATAAATACCCAACCACTTTCATTAATGAGGGTAATGAACATTTAATGCAACCAGACAACTTAAATCTCTCACAACAAAACACCCAAACATTAAATATGTTTAAAACACCTGACCAAGTCATAGACAATAATAAGTTATGTCGCGGCGGGCATAGGTATGATGTTAACAATACCTAGTGTATTAAACGAACTTAAACCCTCTGTAATGATTACATCAAACCCAAAAATTGACTACAAGTAAAAATAATCAAACATCCAATGTTATGTTATAGAAACCATAGCAAACCAAATTAACTAAAAAAAATACAACACCAATATAGAAATCATAGACAATATAAAAGCCCTTGTACCAATATAAAACAACCAATGTTATACAACATAGAAACTAACCAATGTTATGTTGTACAACATACAAAATACCGAATAAATTGTTCACAACCATACCTTACTAAAATATCAAAACAAATATCAAGATATATAGAATGAAAAGAAGCTAGGGAATTGTGATTTGAAGTACTCTCTTGGTAACGTTTATGGCATCTTTCGGACTTTCTTCAAGAGTTCGAATACAATTTATCGTATGAATCGCATCCACAACAGAGTGTTCGTAAAGGATATATGAAATAATGTGAAACCAACCGTACTACAAAACATACGTTGTGTACTGAGGCATCGATATCCTACGACTTCCCAACAACGAGCGTGTGTACCTATCGATCACATACAAGTGGTACCTCCAGTTTTCCCAATGTCGAGAGTCAATAGCATACAACGTATTATCGCCTCTGGTGAGACCAAATCGAGCTCCAATGGGATCTGACCAAATCGAGCTCCAATGGGATCCAACTTCTCCATCTCTTCTTGAATCACCCCGAGAATCAATTTATAATAGCCTACTATATATCTAATAAGGATATAGAATATCAAAGCCCTAAATGTAATAAATAAAGTATTATATGATAGTTTGTATAGTTAAAGATTGAATTTTAGGTCTTATATAAGAATGAGATACAGAGACCAATGTTCAATTATCCTTATTGTGTAATATATTTTTTTATTAAGTCTTGGTGACCATATATAAAGGCCAAAGCTGAAGTTGACACTTACGCCATTTTATTTTGAGTGAAGCACTACTTCTTCAGTTCTTGCTTTCTCTCTCTAAAATCTATCTTACTTTATCTCAAGAATCAAATTTTATTCTTACAGAATTGGCAACCATAGTGGGAGTCCAGATTAGTATCTTGATTTCATAATCAAAAGCCAAGAGCCATTCATTTCTTGAGTTATTTTAACTGTTCATAGTTGAATTTGCGTAGCTCTTCTTGATTGATTTTTTTTTAGATGTTCGTTAATCGATTTTTCATATTTACTTTGGATCGGCAATGGAACGAGGGATTGAAAGTGATCCTCTGGTTTGAAATATGATTGAGATGCTAAAAACTGACATTAAAAAAACAGAAGGTAAGAAAGATGAATCAATTTCAGTTCATCAAACTCACTCATACATCGAAACTCAAATGAATTAATTGCTAGATAAAATTACGATGTTAAATTAAAAGTACGTTCAATCTAGAAATTCGATGAGGAAGGCTTAAGTCCGAGGTGCGAAATGTAGAGCAAAATTACAATCTAGAAAGCAAATTTGATCTGTCTTTGACAGCTCAACAGATTCAAAGTGATCGTAAGAAAATACATTTTGAATCTAACAAAGAGCATCGTACTTCACGACAGAAGAAAATATATAAGCAAAGGTATATTGAATCTAGTGATGAAGAATCTAATGCTTCAGAATCTAAGGGATCATCTAGGTAAAAGGGATATCGAGGATCTTCCAAGGAAAAAAATTGGACCTCAAAAATCGCTTAAGAAGAGTAAATATAAAAGGGATAATGTCCCTTGTTGTTTAAAAGAATCAGAATTGTATAGAGGGAACATATCTAACCATTACACATGTGCAAATTATCAGAATTTATCGGAGGAGACTATGAGTATGTGCAAGGAGTAGACTGGTAAATTCTCAATTGACTGTTGAAATTAGGTCTATTCCACTTCCGAAGTGGTTAGATATCTCAAAGTTTGAAAAGTTAGATGGGGCTCAAGATCTTAATGATCACATCGAATAATTTAATAACTATATGATGAATTTCAAAGACGATAATAGGCTAGTGTGCATAGCATTTTCTTAGCCCTTCAAGGGAACTGCATTGAAGTGGTACAATAGGAATCTGAGGGGGTTAATTGCGAATTTCATTAATTTTTTTACAGATTTCCTAAGAGAGTTTGTGGGTAGTAAAGAGATGATCTAATGGAAACGTATAATACAATGTAGGCAATTTGTAAGTGAAAAGTTAAAAGATTATACGAAGCATTTTGTCTATAAAAAAGCATGGATGGATGATTGTGAAGAGTTAGTTGTCATGGTAGTTTTCAAACAAGGTTTATTAGGAGGTGATTTGGCTAATAAAACGACAAAGTGGAGAGCTTTAAACTTTGGAGCTCTTATGGCCTAAGTCAACGATCAGATCAAAGTGGAAGAATGCACCATGGTTTGAGGTGGAATCGGGACCATTCAAAATAATTCTGTACAGGTGTCATGCAACCAAGGAAACACACATAATTATCAACCACCACGTCCAAAAGTCAATCACAATTTACCTCCTCGAATAGGAGCCACGGCTAATCAATATTATAGACAAAGTTCGAATGTATAGGTAAGGCCATAGTAATATTCAGATTTTACTGAAAGTGTTTCTTTAATCTATGAAAACGTCAAGGGTTATATGTGATGAGTCCGGATTTTCTCACCACTCACTGTAGAAACTGGACATGGGAAATTCAGACAAAAACCACCCACTGAACCATCTGAACAGGACTAAAGTATTAAAAACTAATCACTTTATGACTAAGCTAATTACCAACCTGCTTAATAATCTAATGGGTCTTTGAATGCGACCCGGTTTCATGATTTTGACCCGAAAACCCATGAGGCCCATAATTAAGGGTATAAATACCCAACCACTTTCATTAATAAGGGTAATGAACATTTAATACAACCAAGCAACTCAAATCTCTCACTACAAACCACTTAAACATTAAATACCTTTGAAACCCCACAAAACACTTGACAAAATTACCCTTAGTTGAAAATAATCCACACCAAATTGGCAACCACAGTGAGAGGAGAAGGTGCTTGAATCTAGCATTCAAAACTATCAAGAAAAACCAGTTCGGATGAATCCGGACGAGCAGGAAGTACCACCAGCTTTGGCAGAAGTGATGGGAGAAAATGATGAATATACGATTGAGGAGCGAGATAGGTTAAAAGTTGAAATAGAAGCTTTGAGGGCTGCCAAAAAGGTAGAGATGGGTTTGAAAGAGAAGTCTAAAGTATCAGCAGCTCATCACACTGATAATCCAAGAGAGCATGAGCCATCAAAGACCCATGTGAGTGCTAAAAAGACTCATGCTAGCTCAAAGCAGTCTCACCGGTCGAAACCGGTGGAGAGCTCAGATTCACAATCAGAGTCTTCTAGTAGCTCCTCGAATGAAGATGGAGTTGAAGAATCCTTGTCATCCAGCAGCGATGAAGGCCGTTCTAAAAAGAAACAAAAGTTGGTCAAAAAATATTCAATAAAAAGGGACAGGTATGGAAGTTTGAAAAGGCATCTGGGTAAAGGGTCGTCTCATAGTTATAGTCATGGTCGGAGACACGTAGACCGCTTGTTAATGGATCATTTTGCCTTTCATGATGAACCCAAGTATCTTTGCGACTCCCAACGAAGATATTGTCTTTAATCGTGGCCGGAATTGGAGACAATCTCCATTGTCTTCTAAAATACTGTCTGGAAACCTTCCTAAGAGGTTTGACAGCCCAAAGATGGAGAAGTATGATGGTAGTAAAGATCCAGATAACCATCTGGAGCAATTCAAAAAAATTATGATGCATTTTGATGATGATGACAAGCTACTTTGTCGAGCGTTCTCCCAATCTTTTACGGGGAGTGCTCTGAAGTGGTACAATAGTCTGCCACAAGGCTGCGTTAGAAATTTTGACACTTTTTCGGTGGCCTTTCAGAGGCAGTTCGTTGGAAGTAAAGAAGTAAAGGTCAATGGAGATACTATTATCCATTGTGCCCAAGAACCAAACGAATCCTTGAAATAATACATAAGTCGCTTGTTGAATACCAAAAACGGATTAGTTGATTGCTTTGAACAAGTAGCAATAGCTTTTCTGAGGCAGGGCTTGAACCTTGGAAATTTGGCTGATTCAGTAACCAGGAAAAAGGCCATGACATGGGGAGGTTTATTGAATCAGGTCGGTAAACAGATTAATGTGGATGAAATAAAGAAAACCAGGGTGCACCGGCAGGTGAGGTCTGCTCCAGTTGCACCAAATCAAAACCAAAACCAGTCCGGGAACAAGGCCAAGGAAGCCGGACAGGGTCATAACAGAGCCAAGGCTCAATCTCATCCAGCTGCACCAGCCCAGAGCCATCAATCTAGAAATAAGCGAGGGTCTTGGGTTCAACCGGCGTGGTTTGCTGAGTTGAAAGAAAATGTAGCCACCATTTATGACAAAACAAACGACGAAGTACATTTCAGAAGGCCGACTGCATTACAATCTCCCAGGAAAAGCCGTAATAATTGTTTCTGTCAGTATCACCATGATATTGACCATAACACTGAAGATTGCATTACGTTGAATCAAGAATTGCAGAATTTGATTGAAAGAGGAAAGTTGGGAGCTTATGTTAAAAGAAGAAGTGGAAATAGGCCTGATAACTATCATCGGACTGGTCCAAACAATGCAGGGACATCGGCTCCGGATGGGGCTATGGTGATAATTGAAAGGTTTGATGTAGAGTCAGAATATTTGGACCCTGATCCAACCCAAAATAAGGTGGGTGTTATCACAGAGCACTGCAAGACGGTGTCCGGACTTATCAACTTTTTTGAGTCACTTACAATATTCGGGGGAGACACCATGACTGCACCAACTGCTTCTTTAAGAAAGAGGCATGTTCATACGTTAGCTACCCAGCTGGAAGGAGGCATCACTTCCTATCAATCACAAATTCCTTTTGCCTTTATTGTTTTCGATGAGGATGACTTGAGGGATATTGATGGTCCCCATGAAGATGCTGTTGTGATAGGAGCATCCATTGGGGGCAACGATATTAGACGAATTTTGGTGGACACTGGTAGTTCAGCCAATATCCTCTTTTTAACTTCCTACAAACAAATGAAGAACCCAGCAGTAATTCAACGTTCGAACAGGTCAACTGTGGGTTTCACTAGAAGCTCAGCATATGTGATCGGGGAGTTTGAGAAGGAGGTTTTGTTGGTCAAAGGCCCTTTTAAGAAGATAGTCAAGATACATTTTATTGTGGTGGATTGTCCCACTTGTTACAATTCCATTTTGGGGAGATATTGGCTCTCTAGGATGCATGTTGTGGCTTCAACAGTCCACCAATATTTGAAATACGCTGTACAAGGACAAGTGGGAGTTGTACGAAGCAGTCAGAAGGTGGCAAGGGAGTGTTATGCAACAGCACTTGCCCCTCGAACTTTGGGGTGAGGGTGAAATTGATGACCCCAGAGAGACCCCTGGCATTTTAATACCTATTGAAGAAGTTGAAAATCACTCTCTAGTTGAAGGAAAAAGTGTCAAGATCGGGTCCAAGATGACATCGGAATTAAAGGGTAAAATGTTAGCTTTTTTGAAAAACCATCAGCATGTTTTTGCTTGGTGCAATGCTGATGTAACCGGAGTGCCATCAGACATTATATCACACCAACTATCCATCCGGAGGGTTATAGCACTTGTTGTATAAAAGAGGAGAGGTTTTTCTAAGGAAAAAACTGATGTCATAGTTCAAGAGGTTGGCCGGCTAACTAAAATGGGCCACATAAAGGACTCTCAATACCCTTTATGGACAGCCAATCCGGTGTTGGTAAAGAATAAAAATGGATAGTGGCGTATGTGCATCGATTTTATAGATCTCAATAGAGTTTGCCCAAAAGATCTATATCCGGTTCCCCGAATTGATAAGTTGGTAGACTTCACATCTGGAAATAAGCTATTGTCCTTGATGGATGCCTTCTCCGGAGACAATCAGATTCAAGTAGATCTAAAGGATCAAGAACATAATACCTTTGTTACTGATAAGGGCCTCCATTGTTACAAGGTGATACCGTCTGGGTTAAAGAATGTTGGGGCTACTTATCAGAGGTTAGTCAATAAGGCTTTTGCTGATCAGATTGGAAGAAATATGGAAGTCTATATCGATGACATGATGGTAAAGAGTGTGGACGAAGAGCTACACTTGGCAGATCTGTAAGAAACGTTAGCCAATTCGATGAAAGTAAATTTAAAATTAAATCAGAGAAGTGTGTTTTCAGAGTGCAGTCCGGAAAATTCTTGGGGTATGTGATAAGTGAGAAAGGGATACAGCCTGATCCAGACCAACTTAATGCTTTGTTACAAATGGAGCCTCCCCGGAATATTAAAGAAGTACAAAAATTGACAGGGAGGTTAGCTACTTTAAACAGTTTTATCTCAAGGTCTTCAGATATCTGCGCCCCGTTTTTTCAAAATTTGAAAGGTGCGAAAGAGTTTAATTGGTCTCCCCAGTGTGACCAGGCTTTTGATGAAATTAAGAAGCACTTATCCTCCCCTAAACTTTGTTTAAACCTGTTGATGGAGAGACACTCTACATATACCTGGCAGTTACTGATTGTGCCCTAAGTGCAGTGCTAGTAATGGAGGTGGATAATTATCCTCGACCGATGTACTATATCCGCAAAAGTTTGATTGATGCAGAAAAAAGATATTTGAAACTTGAAAAACTAGCACTGGCCTTAGTAATTGCTGCTAGGAAAATGAGGCCCTACTTTCAATCTCATTCAATCATTGTCCGGACGTCTTTTCCCTTGAAAAACGTTCTTCAAAAGGCAGATGTTTCAAGCATAATGACCAAGTGGTCAGTGGAGCTGGGAGACAATGATATTGATTTTGCCCCTCGAACAACAGTTAAGGCTCGGACTATTGCTCATTTCTTAGTTGAATTTCACTCAGAGAGAGATACTAAGCAAGTAACTAGAGAAAAAGATAAAAAAGTATGGGTTTTCCGGACCGATGGTGGATCAAGTACCATGGGTTGTGGTGTTGGGATATGTTTAACCTCTCCGTACGGCGACAAGATGTACCAGGCTATATGTTTTGCGTTCAGGGCTTCCAATAATGAGTATGAATATGAAGCTGCTATAGTTGGCTTGAAATTAGCTCTTATTTGTGGAGCCAAAATGGTCAGGTTAATGAGTGATTCTCAGCTTCTTATCCATTATGCACAAGGTCAATCTGAAGCCAAAAAGGATCAGCTGGTTAAATACTTATTTGTTCTCAAAGAAGTGGCACTTAATTTCAAAAACATCACCTATGAGCACATACCCCGAACAGAAAATACGCTAGCAGACTCTCTGGCAACCATAACCTATTCTGAGTCCTACCCTTGGATTCATGTGCAAGAGTGCCCATCCATTCAAATCAATCCGGATAAGGAAGAATAAAGTTTGAATATACAAGTAAAACAACCCCAAGATTGGTGATTTCCTCTCCTCCAATATCTCTCAGATGGTATCTTGCCTCCGGAAAAAGCAGTAGCAAGGAAGGTAAAATACAAGCCTCGTGGTTTTGTCATCTTAAAAGACGTTCTTTATAAAAAAAAATCTTTTAGTAAACCTCTCTTACGATGTTTGGGGGTCAAGGAGTCCCAAATAGTGCTCTCCGAATTGCACGATGGCGAGGAATCAGCACACTGTGGATTCAGGGCCATAACTAAAAGAGTTTTCTTAGCTGGGTACTACTGGCCCTCCATAATGCAAGATGCCAAGGAATTGGTGAAGAACTGTGATCCATGCCAAAGATACAGTAATGAAATTCATACCCCAGCAGTCCCTTTAGAGTCAATTTCTGAGCCAATACCTTTTGCTCGTTGGGGGCTGGATTTTGTGGGACCTCTACCCATGGCATCTGGCGGATGCAAAACTATAATTGTTGCTATTGATTACATCTCGAAGTGGATCGAAGCAGCCCCATTAGCAGGAACTACTTCGAAAGCTGTTATAAACTTCATCTTGTCTAACATTTGTTGCAGGTTTGGGGTTCCACAAAAGATAACTACCGACAATGGGCCACAATTCGATAAACAGGAGATGGAGAATTTCTGTGCTACTAGAGGCATTCAACACGGCTTCTCTTCTCATTTCCACCCACAAGCAAATGGTCAAGTTGAAGTGGCTAACAGGACCATCCTATCCGGTCTTAAAAGGAATTTAGAGGGAGCTGCTGGCAAATGGCCAAGTTATTTACAAGAAGTATTATGGGCCTACCGAACCACTACCCGGGCTACAACACAAGAGTCTCCCTTTGCCTTTGTGTATGGAATGGATTCCATAGCTCCCATAGAGGCCACTCTCCCTTCATTTTGAGTCCATAATTTTTCCGAACAAGCTATCGAAGTGGCAATCAGAAGCCAGCTTGATTTGATGGAAGAAAGAAGAGTTAAGGCTCACCTCAGAGCCACACACTATCAGGGTTTGATGAAAAGCAGGTTTGCTTCTAAAATCAAAAGGATGGATTTTCAACCAGGGGATAAAGTACTTAGAAAAGTCTTCCTCCATACCAAGGAGAAGCAGTTCGGCAAGCTAGATCCAACTTGGGAACGACCCTATATGGTCAGTGAAAAACTTAAGTCTGGGACATACAGGCTCCAAGATAAAGATGGAAGGATTCTGAATCACCCCTGGAATATTGAACACCTCCGGTTGTATTTAGAATGAAAACTATGTAAATATTTAGTTGTTTAAAGTTCATGTAAATATTAGAGGGCATACTCTTTCCTACCCTGGTGGCGCGGGGAGGTTTTAATGAGGTTTCTGGGCTTTTCAATAAAATTTTATGCCTTCTTGAAAAATTCGGAGTGTCTCAATTGATAGTCTCTTTGAATTTTTTTAAAAGCAGACCGGATTGAATTGGTAGAGTGATGACTACTTAGAGATTTGTCATCGGAGAATTTAAACACTCTCACTTTAAAATACTTGTGAAATAACTAAGGGTTGTTTGAACATTAGCCATCAAAGTTGGGAAATTATAAAACAATGCAAGAGTTGTGTAAAATAAAGTTTCCCATTAAAATATGTGAAATGCCTTGGCCACCCAAGGACTTCGAAATTTCAAAGAAAAAGGTCTGTCTGGACAAGGGCCGGACACGATTACAAAAATTCCTTGGCCATCCAAGGACTTTAGTTCAAACACAAACATTGTAAGATAATTGATACTTTAAGACTGAGCTTTCTTAGATGGCCCAGCCTCACTTGGTTTCTTCCTAGGATCATGGTGGAGGTATACTCTTTTAAACTATGATTCTATTTGAGAAGGCAAGACTCCTTATGGTCACATCTAATGAATTCGATTTATTTTAATAATCAACATCCTTTAATTGGGCCACTCCATATCAAAAGTTCTCACACGTGGAAAATGATTTGGAGAGTGAGAGATATTGCTGAGAACTATATAATGTGGCATGTAAAGGCTGGTAATATGGACATCTATCTCGACAGATGGTGTCAGAACGACCCCTTCGTCAAATTTTCTAGTGAAGATGTTAGACCTAATCATGTTGGCTCTATGGTAAAGGAATACTAGGATGATGGAGGATGGAACTACTCAAAACTTGAGAGTATCTTGGATTCAAATCAAATCCAAAATATTATGAAGTTTTCCCTAGATCCTAACAACACTGACTCAGTCAGTTGACACTCAGTGAGGATGAGAACTTTAGTACTAACGATACATGGTTTGAAATTAGAAGTAAGGGAAAAAAATCATACTTGTATGGTAAGATCTGGAATTCTGTGACCCCTTGAAAGTACTCTTTTATGTTATGGAGAATCATCAAGGGTTGGGTGTCAGTCGACTCTGTCCTGCAAAAATAAAACACGCAATTAGCATCAAAATGCCAAAGCTGCTGTAATTCTGAAAACATTAAACATGATTTTATAGAATTCAAAAATGCCTGAGATTTTTGGGTCTATTTTGCTCCTCAATTCAAAATCCATATTACCAGAAAAATGTCTCCCTGTCACATGGTGAGAACATGGTTCTGTTCATCCAATAAAGACATTCAGATGCGCAATATTCTATCTTAGATTATCGTTTACGCAATTCGGTATGCAAGGAACAAAAGCCAAATGGAGGACAGGTCTATTAGGGCTGAGGATATAATAGAGCATATTATTTATATTCTATGAAGTTTGGATAAAGTCAATCTCCTAAAAAATAAGTATTGGGGCAAAGATAGTAAGATTGGTCCCTCAATTGGGTGTGTGAATCATTTATCAAGATCTAATATTCTGGTATCCTTAAGCTAGAATAATCCAAAGCTTGGACGTTTCAAACTCAACTCTGATGGAGCATGCTCTGACTCGGATGAATGCTTTGGTGGTGGTCTGGTAAGGGACAGCTTGGGGAAGATGGTTTTTTGTTATGGTAGGGTCTATGGCAAGGGAAGTCCTATTATTGCTGAGACCTGAGCCATGTTAGATGGTCTTCAGCTTTGTTTTGAAAGGGGTATCAACATGCTCGACATTGAGACAGATTCTGGGATCCTGTCTGAAATGCTCCTCACAGAAAGATCCCCTTGGTATCTCAAAGCAATTATATCCTGCTGCTTCAAATTGATCTCTTCCAACATGAAAGGAATTCACTTATTCAGAGAGCAAAATGAAGCAGCAGACTATTTGGCAACGATTACTCTCGAATCTAACAAGAACTCTCACTATGAAGGGAATGAAGTCCCTGTTAGATTGAGAGCAATCGTTTTTCTGGAAGAAATTGGTCTTTGTTACTTGAGAAGTAACTCGAATAAATGAAAGAAGGGGTTGCATGAAATTTTTGAAGTCGTACCTGGTTTCAGCAACAATGGAAGCTCTCGTTCCTTTTTCTAGCTCTAAAGTGGTCTCAATGAGTGGTTTTTCTAGATTTTCTTAAGAAACTTGGTTAGCTTGTTGATGGATTTTGTAGCTCGAAGGATGGAAAGATGGGATTTTGGCAGATTTTCAAAAGTGAAGCTTGATTTGGGTCTAGAGGAGAAAGAGAGGAGTTTTAGGGTTTTGTTCGATTTGGGATCTTTGTATGATTGATCAAGCTATGTTTCACAGCGTGTATTTTGCTAATGTTTTCTAATAAAAGACCAAATTTTAATCAGAAAAAATAATAAAAAAACCAGATCACCTCAATTTTCTAGTGGTAGGCCGATTTTGATTTTATATATTCTTTTCTCGTGCTGCTATAAATAGTTAGTTTAGTGCAAGTGTTAGGATCTGCCGCCAACCTCAACTCACCAATACTAGTCACATGTCAATGGCTTCTTAGACCACCTAGAGCAGTGTGAATATTTCATCTTCTAAAAGTGCGCCACATCACCATAATTTTCAAATAATTCTTCAAAACATTTCACTCCACACATCCAAACATATTTCAACTTTCAGCATACCCCACTATATTTTTCTCTATTTCACATCATTCTATCATATAATATCCTACCACATATTTTTACGCCACTTCCTCATTATTCAATATATATTTATATTAAATATATTTTTTCAAAAAAATAGAACTGTTATTAAATAAGCCAAATAGGCAAAGTTTGTCAATATGATTTGGCTCAAACTGAGCTAGAAATTACAAAGAGAAAGATTGTGACACAAATTACAATATGCATCAAATGCAGATTTGGCATCGAGTTTAGAAGCAATTTAAACATAACAATAAGTGAAATAGTTATTCCACGAAGATGAACAATAAAGCTACAATGAATTGTAGCAAATAGGCTGAAGAGATTGAGGTCCCTTAATCTGATGAAGAGACATCAAACTTGGTTCCATCATCATTCAGCTCAGCTTAATCATAGGCCTTCGAAATAGATGAACTGTTCATGTAATGAAGACAAAAAAATATCAAGGGTTAACATGTATTTGTATGTTTAGAGTAGAGAGATTGCTGAGAAATATAATATTGAAACATTGGTATTACATATTGTTATTAAATCTTAAATAACTAAAGTTAATACTTTCCAAAACTAAAATGGCTCTAAGTTGTGAAGGAGAATCATGAAGAGTTAAATTAAATTTTGATCTTTCTTTGAAAGCGTATTCTGCAAGCCAGTCGGCTGCATAATTTTCTTATATATATATATATATATAAAAGCTTATAAGTTAAATTATAATATATCAGCTTCTTACAACAGTTAACTAGAGGAGTTAAATATCAGGGAGCAATCCCATTTGCTAAGGAATCAAATATTATTTTTGAGTTGATATCAATGTCTACATGCTTATGATTAAGATTATTGCACAAATATAAACCATCAAGCAAAACTCTAGTTTCGCAATAATGGGAGATTGTTTCCCATAAAATATAATACCAGAAGCTATTATAAGAATATCAGAATTTATAATTAGAAAGCCACAACTAGACTCACAACTTTAAATGCAAATGATGGAAAAAATAGTCAAAATACAATCAACGAATGCAAAAAAAAAAAAAAAAGAAACGAAAAGAGTATATATAAACCATAACCCTAGGTTAGCGTGAAAAAAGACTTAGAAGTTCAGAGAAATTTCTCAATTTTTGTTCATCAAAATCTAACCGCAAAAGTAAGATTTGAGGCGCCTTAAATAGGAATCTCCAAAATCCCTAATACGGAAACAAAACTAAAAGCAATAAAATAATATCTTATTAAATCTGAATGTAATCATATTTAATTTACTATCTTAAAAATAAAATAAAACCAGATATTTAAATAGATTTTTTTTAAAGGTATTCCACCTACATCATATCCTTTCCCTTTTTCGGTTGGGAAGAATTCCACCTCGAACTTAAAACGTCGAAACAGTGAAAGAATTCGTGCAGTTTAGTTTAAGACATCTTCGTCCTCCGGCAGTAAGAAACGACCAGCCGGCAATGCACCAATCATCACAATTATTCGCCAAACAAAGTCATCTTGTGGCTCCGTCGACCCAATGGGAGCAATCTTGTACAATGGAGCGCTAAACTTGGCGTCAAATGACCTGGAAATGAAAATAGCAAAAATACCACCTGCTAGAATTCCAAAACCTTGCATTGCAAACACAGTTACAATAAATTCACCTCGTGTTTTTCTATGAGCGTGCTCAGACATGATGGTCACAGAAAGGGGGTAATTATCACCGATCCCAAACCCAAGCAAGAATATAAAAAAAACAAAGTGTGGTCACAACGGATTTAGGTTTATTACCAAATGAAAGACCAGAGGCGACTGAGGTAAGGACCTTAACCATAAATGTCATTCCATACATTTTTTTTCCTTCCTAATTTATCAGCAATAATGTAATCACACAGCTGCTTCACATAGGACTCATTATACCTTTCAGCTAGACATTTTTCCAAAGCTAATTTTATTGAGCGCAAAAGTTCCGGCATAGCTGAAACAACGGCTTTCCTAACTTCTTCATTGAAATAAAACTTAAGAAGTGGAACTAAAGTTGGTGCAGCCTGATCAATCCACCAAAAGAATCCTTCATTCATCTCGTCAGCATAACAACAAAGCATGTTACTACCTGTAGTTTTTTCCTCCACAGCACGAGTCTTGATTCTGATTCGTTTGTCCCCAAGAGTAGTGGTCTCCATACTTCTCCAATATTATTATCTGAATCTGCCGATGTAATAACTACGCCTGGCTTCAATTGAGCAGATTGAAGCAAAAGTGGCATAACAACTCTCATATAAGGGAAAAAGCTTGTCCTAAACACTTGTATAATCTGGCCGATGCTTCTAACATATAACTTGTTGTCGGACCATCTACTTCCAATTGAGATCCTCGTAATGACATGAGCACTTCCATAACCTGCTTAGCATCATTTCTGAATCTATCCTTTCCAACAGTCATTCCTACCAGACTAATACACGCCATAGACTTAGTCCGGAGCATACAGTTTGATATATCGCTTGCATTAACCAATAGAACCATAGAGCTTAGAGCCATATAAACCACTTGCTCCACAATTTTAATCATAACCTTAGAGCAACCCTCTGCAATCTGGGCAAGAGCGATTAGAACGGCATGATGCTTCTGCCACTGAGGTGCAGTTAAGAATTTTGGGAATTCCTCTGAAGCAACTCGAACAATAGTATTCCCACCCAAGGAAATCACCAAACGATCCAAACACTCTTCTGAAACACTGTAATCAATAGTCTCTCCTGCATCTTCCGCCTCTGTCTCCGCACTGTTCTATGCAGGGTCACCCTCAATATCCAACGACAATCTCAGCAGAAAAGCAAACAACCTACTGATCAAGATAATATTTTTGCAAAACCCGTCTCAACATAAGCATATGAACATCCTTTTGCGAGACAAAGCTCCAAAACAGAACCGCAATAACCCAGCACACGATTGTCTTTAAGATTAGCAGCAATAGTCAATACCGTTCCAAGAAAGCCAAAGAGAAAACATAAACCTGGAAGCAGGTATTCGTCACCAGCTAAATTTTCTACAAATACCATAGTTCTTGCCAAAAGCAGATTTGTAAGATTCTCCCCTCTCGACAGGTGAACAACAAAATGAATATAGGACTTAGCAACATAAATATCAACTATTAGAAAAGCAGTATCAAGAGAAGCATGAACTTGTTCAAGACAAATTCTCTCCTTCACAGGGCAGTGTATTCCCTCCACTGTCTCTCCTTCTGTGTGTATCTCTTCGAAAAAAGACATGGCCTGTGCGCTACGATCGTGACGAGCATAGCTACTTAACAAAGCATTCCAAGAAAATTTATCGTGACACTCACTCAACTGGTAGAAACAGATTTTTGCATTTCTCAAGTGACCACATTTTCCATACATACTTAGAAGAACATTTCCAACAAAAATACTATAAAGAAAACCATTCTGGTAAATAAACCCATGAACCGGTTTGCTTGTCTTGACATCAGAAATACCAAACCCGACTTTTAAAATTAATCCGAGAGAGTTAAAATCTAGTCCGTTGGTATTACTCGACATTAGTGAAATGAATTCGAAAGCCTCCTCCAAATGGAAATTACCAACATACCCGACTAGCATTGCACTCCATGAGATTATAGTCGGCTTGGGAATCTAATCAAAGAGATCCCTCGCAAATATAGTTATATTATATTGTGGAATACATAATTCTTTAACTGATGCATACCGAACACATAATTTCTCTTGGAATACATAATCTGTAACATAATTCTCTATGGATTTTGTTTTCAAAATAATATTGTGGCAAAACACAACCAAAACAGAACCGCCATCTCGTTCGGACATTTCGTCTAGCAGTTCTATTGCATCATCCAAACACCGGAAATTGGCGAAAATCCCAATAGCCTGGTTTGACATTTCCTCTGATTGCTTATTCTCTTCTATCTGGGTTTCTTCTTTCACAGGGATGTGTTTTGAATCAAGATATTTGTACCTGGGCGGTTCCTGCTCTTCTTTCACCTTCAACCTACGTTTTTTCCGCTTCCGTGTCCAATTTGGGTCTCTGATATTTTTTCTCACTGGCTCAGAATTAAGGATTCCGGTAGCTAATTTAACGGTCATGTATTTTGATATTTTTGATTTTTTTATTCGTAATTATAGAGCTTTTTTTTCTTAGAGCGAGAAAAATAGTTATCGATGGAATATGTAACAATTTCGTTACGAAATAGATGAATTTTTTATATTGTTTACCTTGCTGAAATAGGGAGAGATTTTTTTTTTGTGTTATCCAATCGTCTTTTTTTAATATTGATTTCACCCTTATGCCCATTTTCGTATACATCATAAAATTTTATCAGTAATTTTATCATGGTAGTCAGCATCATACTCATCAAAGAGTGGATAGTCGAGTATCGGCAACTCCTTCATGTCACCATCAGGTACTTGATGACTTTCATTCTCATTTGGTTTTTCCAAATTGTAGCTATGGTTGTGGTTGGATTCTGTGAAAAAGACTTTCGCCTTTGAATTTCTGATTTGAGGTTGAAATCCAATGGTGGTTATCTTCTCTATATCTTCTATCACTTTCTTTATTTAATGTCGTAGCGAATTCATCCGTTCACATATCTAGCCAAATCAGTATTCCATCTCCTCCCGATATATTGGTTCCACTATTGAAGTAGTGGACTTCGCGTGAGCGGTTCTCTTAGGCGGCATATCTCCTCAACCCACGCCTTAGGAGCTATGACGCTCTGATACCATCCGATGAAACGACGGAAATAGAAGAAGAGGCAACAATAATGTTAAGCATAAGTTATTGGAGGATGCCATTTAACATACACGGTTGTCTTTTTAATAGATTGATTATTGAAGTAGTTCATATGATATGCAATTTTGTAATCATTATTCCAATTTTTCTTAGATAATAGGTTAGCACAATCCAATTTGAATGACATGTGAATAATCTTGTTTACAATATCATGAGAAGACATGCAATTGTTGTTGAACGTTAATTTATTTCTAGCATTCCAAATACTTCAACAACTAATTAATGAAATAATTCTAATATGAGTTTGTTTGTTCGTAGAAGAAAACCAGATATTAATTAAGTACTTAAGCTTGAGAAGTATTGCCATACTTCAAAGATTGTTTGACATTGAATAAAGAGGTGATCCATAGATTATGTATTATTACAGAATTACCATTTAGAAACTAATGTAAAGATTTTCATGTTTAAGAATGGAATGAACAGAAATTAGACCTTTAAGGATTCTCCAAAGTGTAGAAGAACACTTTTAGGATTAATTGAGTTCCAATTCCTACTGTGAATTAATGAAAGAGGTTCTTTTATTCTTAACTTTTCAAAAGTATCTGTAAAATTAAAAAGGCCAGTTTAGTAGGAATCTATTTGATATTATCTCGTTTGTCGTCATAAAGAGTGAACTTTGTGATTCCATCAATATCAATAATAGTAACATTTTGCACGAGCTGATTTATATTCCAAGTATTATTCTCCCATAAAGGCTTAATTTTGACTAGTATACCAATGGTTATCAACAAAAGGATCTTGGATAATGAGAGGTTTGGTATGACACCATCTTTGAAGCAAGAAATAAGAATCTTCATTGCCATTTTTCCAATAAATGAAAGGTTTAGTAGTTTGTCTAATTGAGATCATTTTGTTTCCAGATTTTAGAGTGTAAGTTTTTATTAATCTTGAGAAGATGGCTTTTAGGGCACTATATAGAATACATTAGCTTGGCCCAAATGGGTTGGTAATTTTTAAAAGTAAACAAAACTTTACAATAAAATATGTTTTGAATATTAACGAGGTTTCTAAATTTTAATCAAGTTTCATCGTAAGAAATACAAAGTTTAGTCCAATAACCAAATCATTGCATTCTTATCTTCCTTTCAATCTCAAAGAAAGTTATTCAAAATTTTGTTAGTTCTATGATTCGTAGAATTAGGAAGGAAATTGTTTTAAAATAACATGAAGGAATGACCATTAACACAAACTGTATTAAGACCATCTTACCATCAAAGAAAAGGTTTTTACAATCACATTCAAGGATTTTATTTCTGATTTTTGAAATGATATCATCCAAATAACATATTATGTTACTTGGGTGAATATTAGTTCCCATGTATTTGATGGAAATGCAAGAATATTTAAAACGAGTTATATTATTGATAACATTAGAGGCAACAATGTCTCTGTTTTTAGAAATGATGAAAATGGATTTTTTTTTTGTTTATTATTTGACCAGAAATATGTTGATAATGATTAATGAATTTCAATTTTTTTAATGTTATTCAATGATCAATTTATAAAGATGATAATGCCATCAACATAAGTTAAGAAAATAATATGGATTTTACTTCTTGTATAATAGTTCATGGTTTTTTCTAGAGAAAACGTTTTTTAAACCTCTTATGAAATACTCTTCAGAAATAGTGAAGTGGCTCGGGTGACAGAAGTAACCCTGCCTAACACCATTGGAAGAGCTGAAAAAACCATGAAGGATACCATTTACAATTATAGAAAATTGAAGAATGATTAGACCACAGTTAATAAGATCAATAAATTTAGTGTTAAAACCAAAAGAGGCCATTACTTATAATAGGAAGCTAATTGAAAGCCTATCAAAGGCTTTATTAATGTCAAGCTTGAAGATAAGATTACCGCCTCTTATTCTTTTAATTATGACATAAATAAATTTATGAGCAATTAAGATATGCTCATGAATGTTTCGATTGGGAGAAGAGAGGCAAGTATATTATTGATCAATTTAGAGATGATTATGTTTAAAATATTACAAAGGCTGATTGGCCTAAAGTCACCTTAAGTCCTAGGGAAATCTTTTTTAGGGATCACACAAAGAGTAGTAGCATATATTAGTAGCAAAGTTACCATTAAAATAATCAATCATTTGTTTGCAAAAATCTTTTATTATTACATTCCATCAAGTTGTATTCATATTAGGGGGGCAAAAGGTTCATCTTTTGAACCACATTTCATCTTTTAAATCTGCTGAAAAATGTGCTTTTATTTTGATTTGCTTAATGCGCGGTTATTGTGTATGTAACGTATAACATATACACTTTAGTCCTACTACACTTTAAAATTACCTTAAATAATGACACATAGGTATTATTTTAATAACAAGTTTGATTGGCTTACTTATATATATATTTATATAAAAAATTGATTTTAAATTATTGATTTAAAAATAATCATATAACAAATTCGATTTTATTTTGATGTATTTTTAAAAATATCTTTTAAATATTAATTAAATTTTTCTATATTGATATTTTAAATAATATTTTAATAAATAATATATTAAAATTCAAGATCCAGATATGTTAAGGGCAAAATTTTACAGGAGAGTCTTGTGTTCCAAAAAATTGAGTTTTGATTCTTTTCAGCATTCAACAAAGATCATTGGATTAGCCATGCCTCCCATTCTTCTAAATCAAAACAAGTATACATAAGATGTAAGAATATTAGATAATAGAGACTATATATGAGTAGATTTCCAAGCTAAAGACAAGGAAATACTCGAACAAATAACCAAGACAACACTAATCGATAGATTTTCACAAAGAAAGCCCTAAATTTCCTGAGATACAAAGCTTCTTCAATAAACTAGGACTGAATGAATCATATAGCATAGAAACATGGGACATTAGACATATAATTATAAATCTTGATATGAAATAGTATTTAAAAAAGATATGACACTAAAATGTTTGGAAAATTGACAATTACACCATGTGTCTACTGAAATGGTTTCCAAGTTTCACTGGGAAAGGAGAACCATCGATATCACGACCTGTATATCTTTTCCTAATAATCCAACACTGATGTATAATGAAGACTCGATTAAGACAATCGCCAAAAAATTAAAAATATTATAGAGGTTCGGGTCCCTAATAAGAACTAGGTCATGCATAGCTGCTACCGGGCATGGACATAAATCGATCGTGCCAATAAACCTTTAGAAACGTTATGGATCATTTTTGGGAAGTCAGATGGATTTTGAGAGAAGATTCAGTATGGTCCAAGACCCGAATATTGTTCCTATTGTTACTATATAGGACACAATCAAAAGGGCTGCGAAAAATTCTCAGACAATGCTTATAAGCCAAAAAACATAGTGATTCAACACAACAAACACACATATATACTAATGAGAATACAACCACATGAATACCAAATACAACCAAAGATCAAATCATTAATACTTAAAAAGACTACTCAAGAAAACATATAAAACATCAGCAAAATCAACCCAAAGTTAAGCTGCAAAGATCTTAATCAAGTTGATAAAATTACAGAGAAAAGCGAGGACAACCACAATATTTAAACCAAACATTTACCACCTTCTGAACAAAGCAATACATTACCAACTTTCACTGAACCATGTTTACATTAAAAGAAGATCATAGAAGCATTGCATTCTATTGAAATTGGACTGATAATAATAGACAATCAAAAGACAAACTCACCTCATGGACCACCATTCCCAAAATAAAATTTACTAGAAGCCTCCCTACTTCTCCCTATGCCACCACTCAATTAAACAAGTAGTTCAATACATACATGACAAAGAAAACCGGAAAGTGAAAAGAAAAGTTAATAAGAAGCTTAAATAAAATAAAAATAACGCAACACAAAGGGTCACTCAGACCTTAATCTGGCATCTCCTCTAAATGACTATCAAAATATTAAGCTAGACTGTTCGATAGATATTAAATAAGTATAGAAGAAAACTGAAACACCTATCTAGATGTGAAAATATCAAATTCCTCCCAATACAAGAGCCAATGATTGACAACATCCACTTACCTCAACTATCAAGTCAATTGGGGTATAAATTGTTTTTGGTAAATATTTCAAACAAGATATGGCTTCTATAGACTGATGAATTTGAGATTCAAATTCTAGAAAACTTTGAACAATTTATACATGTCAATGTAACTCATATAACTCAATCCGAAGAATTTTTAATTTAAGTAGTATATGCAAAATGTCACTAGGACTTAAGGTTGGATCTATGGAGATTTTAGAATGGTATCAAGTCAGACAATTGAATGGTTAGTGATGATTAGCTTCAATGCCATCACCAACCATTCTGAGCAAATTTGATGCACATCTTTATGCCTTAGAAGCATTGACGAATTTAATGATGTAAAAAATGATTGTCACCTTATAGATGACTGCTTCACAATATCAAAATTCACATGGTCAAACTCCCACAAATAAAACTGACTATATAGGGTCCCATACAACACAACATGAAGCAACTACTTTAAAAAAACATGGGTTGAACATTTGGAAAGGACTGGCTCTAATCACAACCTTTTTTTCATAACCATATATGACATTACAAAGATCCCAAAGACTCCATTGAAATTCCAAAATATGTGGTTGTTATACCCAGATTTCATCAACATGCTAAACACTAACTGGAAATTCCCTATGAATACGAATCTTATACAAGTTCTATGACAAAAGCTAAAAAGATAAATGTTAATGTGAAAACCTCGAATAAAGAAGCATTTGGAAATATTTTTAGTGCCATCAAACAATCAGAAGAAGAGGTACAATTTTATGAAAATTATTATGAAGATTCAAACATCATTCTAAATAAAACTAATATGTCCAAAGCCAAGGAAATTCACCTTTAACTCTTGGACACAAAATATACATTATGGGAGAAAAAATGTAGTGTCAATTGGCCAAGAAATGGAGATAAAAATTCAATAATATTCTAGAATCACGTAAAAAAGAGAAGAAATAAGAATAAAATATTTAAAATTCTCAATGGAAATACATGGATTGATCAACAAGAGGAGTTGGAAAAATTAGCAGTCAAACACTTCTAAAACCGTCTATCAGATATTCCAACCAACACAGATATACTTGATCTCACATATATCATCCCAAATCTTATTTCAAATGAAGATAACGCAATACTAATGCACCTACCGTATGTTAATGAATACACAAATTAGTAAACGCTCTCAAATCATCAAGTGTAGCAGGAATGGGCCGTTTTAACCCCACTTTCTTTCAAAAATATTGGTTATCTATCAACAAAGATCTATGTAAAGCAGTTCGTACCTTCTTCAATGGTAACATAGTCCCATAAGGTATCTTCTCAATAACAACTTCTTAATTCCCAAAAAAGATCATCCAAATACGTGGAACGACTTCAGACCTATAAGCTTATGCTTTGAATTTAACATAACATTATAAGGAATCGTAAATGACAGAATCACACCTCTTCTTCCTAAGGTAATCTTTTAAGAACAAAATGTTTTTGTCATAGGTAGAAGTATACATGATAATATACTCTTAACTCATGAACTAACTAATTATCTACACATAAAGTCAAGAGAAGACAACTTAATCATCAAACTTAACATGGAAAAAAAGTTTGACAAATTATCCTTCATATTCATCCTAATGATCCTAAAATCTTTTAGCTTCTCTCAAATCTTTATAAGTCTAATCAGGAGCCTAATTTCAGCATTCCAGTATTTAGTGATTATAAACAAAGAATCCAAAGGCTACTTCAAATCTAATAGTGAGGTTAGGAAATATGATCATCTATCCCCTAGCCTCTTCATAATTGCTGAAAAATTCCTAATAAAAAACCTGCAAGAGTTATAAAACACTAACGCAGTAACAACATATAAATCAACAAGCTCAATTCAAGTATTTTATCTTGGAGTTGTGGATCACATGGTAATATTTTTAAATACAACATCTACAAGTATCTCCAAAGTCCTCAATACCCTATAAGTATACCAGGAATACTCAAGTCATGTAATAAAAAGAAGAAAACAATCTTTATACCCTCAAAAAGCATATTAACAACCATGTTATCACATATTGAACATAAGACTGGCTTAAAGGAAAACAACCTGCCAATGAAATATCTTGGTATCAATATTCATCCTATGAACAAAACTATACACCTTGAAGATCTTGCCCAACAAAATAAGAAAGAAAATTCAAGATTGGGACAACCGCATATTCTTTTATGGAGGTATACTAATAGTAATACATTTTGTACTTTTGGCTATTCCAGTTTATCATCTTCAATGCTTCACAATTCCAATTAAGTTATTTGTAGAACCGAGAGGATTTTAACAAAATTTATTTGGGGCTTTAAAGATAATCATTAAATAATACACTGGTCAAGTTGGAACTCACTATGCAAACCATACAAAGAAGGAGACCTAAACATGAGAAGTTTGGTGGACTTGTAGCTAACTTATTCATGCAAAATATGGTTTAAATTCAGAGAGAATAAGTCTTTATGGGATCATTATATGCACTAAGCTTATTGTCTAAATCAACACCCTATGCAAGTCCAGTCAACTAAGATGAGATTAAAAACCTAGAAAATACTAATGTAGGTAAGAACTACTTTAGGAAAGAAACATCTATTGGAGGTTAGAAAATTTATAGTGGAACTTTGGTTGGAAAAATTATGAAGAATGGGTCAATGATTTATGGTCAAACGGATTATGGAATTATGATAGGCTCAACCAATTTGTTTTACAGTCAGACATAACAAGAATTAAGAGATTAACGATTAAAAAAAGGTAAATTCTCAACAAAATACACATGGAACCAGGTCAGGATTCATGGAACTCAATCCAAGGCTTTTAAACAAATCTGGAGCAGCATATCTCTAAAAAAATTCTCTTTCTTTCATTTGAAATTACTGCAAAACTAGGTTTCAGTGAGCTCTGTTATATAAAATGGAAACATACCTTTAGCTTTTACGTGCTTATTTTGTAATAATTGTGAAACTATGAACCACTATTTTATTCAATAAAAAACATCATGGGAATTTCAGACTTATTTTGGAAGCACCTTCAATGTAAGTATTGCGAGCCATATAACTTTGCAACATATAATCTGGTACTGCTTCCCGTCTTCCCCAAAAGCCATTCAGATCTGCATCATCTTACCGTCAATTATATTGTGGACTCCTTGGAATAAAAAAAGAATAATTAAATTCAATCAACGGACCTTTATAGTCTCTACAATCACCCAACACATCACATATCAAATTCAAAAGTTGGACATAACTAATCTCTTGAAAAAATATCATTGGTCTCCTGATATAGACACTGCTTTCATATTGGGCTGCTACAATTACCTAAATAATCATCATAAGACAATAGTAGCAACATGTAATCTTCCTATGGCTCAAAAACTAAAGATGAATATAGATGGATCCTCCTTACAAGATGGAGAACCAAGTGGAGTTGTAATCATAAGAAATAATCAAAATGAAGTCATCACAACTATTTAGAGAATCTATGGTAGACAAAGTCCCCTAATAGCTGGAAGTCATGCATTATTAAATGGTTTATATATATGTCATAACATGAATATTGAAAATGTTGATATAGAAACATATTCACTAACACTCATAGCTATATTAAATCAATTCAATACTCCATGGTACATTTCTTCTTTAGTTAATTATTGCAGGAAAGTAATAGTTTCAAGAATGAAAAAATCACTAATCTCTTTCGAGACCATAAGTCAGCAGTAGACTGACTAGCCAAATGGACACATAAATGCAAGTTTAAAGAGGATCTACAGGGTAACCAGCTAGCAAATCATCTTAGAGCCATTATGCTACTAGACAACATTGCAGTAGGCAGAATCAGAGAGCTACACTAACATCCTAAACAAAAAATATCCTTCAGTGATTCTTTCTCAATATACGATTATATAAGAAGTATCTATAATTTTTAATACGTAGAAATACCTGACAAAGCACCTTATGCAGAGAAAGAGATCTAGATGTAAATTAAAAACTAACACGAGAAGATAAAAATGAAAGGCTTAAAAATTAAAAAGCTAACAAAGAAAGACTTACCCGGAGAGGAACAGAACACGATTAGTATACTTCTTGATTCTTGAGCTAATTAACTCAAATTGTCTTGTAGTAAGGAAAAGTCAGACAACTTAATTAAGTTTCATTACGCTTAATTTTTTTATGGAAAATGCTAACCGGTGCCCTCGGGCACTGGTTAAGGAAGGGAGCAGTTACTTCTTTCGGAATGATTTTATATTAAATAAAATAAAAATAAATTAAATTAAATAATAAATGATAGAATCTTTCCGAAAGGAGTAATTAAAGTCTTCATTAACCGGTGCCCTCGGGCACTGGTTAAGGAAGGGAGCAGTTACTTCTTTCGGAAAGATTTTATATTAAATAAAATAAAAATAAATTAAATTAAATAATAAATGATGGAATCTTTCCGAAAGGAGTAATTAAAGTCTTCATTAACCGCATGGGCACTGGTTAGCAAGACCTTTTTTTATATATTTCTAAAATTTGAAAGGTTCAAAGGCAATGATTGAAATAATTCAAGCCCCAAAATTTTAGAACACTATTTTTGTCTTCTTCGATAGATTTGGTCTAAATCTAAATCTAGATATGAGTCTAATGTTAATCACTAGATGGGCCTATTGTAATCCACCATAATTTAATAAAAAAAAAATATTTATAATAAAATAATAAAAAAAAAAAAAATTATTGTTATTTTTTATAAAATTATTTTTATATTTGTTAAACAAAGTGGAACTAAAATTAAAAAAAACGAGACAAATTAAAAAGAGGGTAAAAAACACCCCATGTTTACCACTTGTATCAACATAGTACCTTTCGTTCACTTATGCATAAAACTCATCTATTTTGTTTGTTAAAATTTGCACAATTAGTCCCCCTGCACATTTTGGAGGACCAAAAGTGACATAAAACTTGAGATTTTGGACCAAAAGTGATACAAAATTTTAGATTTGGGGACCAAAAGTGATACAAAACTTGGGAGTTAGGTGCCACGTGTCAATTTTTAAATGGTTTACATGTGCAGAGGGACTATATTTGCAAATTTTTAAAACGAAAGGGATAGTTTTATACAAAAGTGAACGAAAAGGACTATGTTGATACAAGTGGTAAACACGAGGGAGTAAGGATGCTTTTTAGCCTTAAAAAGACATAAAAAAAAAAAGAACAAATGATGACGTGACTTTGTCTCTGAATTTAACTTATTTAAAAACGTATTGGAGTAATTTTAAGATCATGTTAACAAGTAACCCCTTTAACTCTATATATACATGAAACATGAAAGAAATTTAGGCAGATTACAAACACACCAAAAATCCTAAAACAATCAAATTTTCTTTGCGTAATAGGCTGAAGCAATGAATAGTCTAACAACAATACCCCTTTTCATCCCTCTCCCGGTTTTGATGTTCATTGTTTTTCTCTTCTTAACTAAAAGAATATTTGCATCTCCACGATACAAAGCCCACGTTAATGCAAAACAGCTTCCTCCTGGACCAGTCCCGTGGCCTATCCTCGGCAACATCCCCGAAATCCTTTATAACAAGCCAACATGGCGTTGGATGCACCGTCTCATGAGAGATATGAACACAGATATTGCATGCATACGTCTAGGCGCTACACATTTTATCCTCGTTACTTGTCCTAAAATTGCTCAAGAAATGCTTAAGCAACAAGATTCAGTTTTTGCGTCTAGACCGCATACTTTCTCTCAATCAATCATTAGTTATGGGTATTTAGGGACCGTGTTTTCTCCTCACGGTGATCAATGGAAGAAAATGTCAAAAGTTATAGTGTCAGAAATATTATCTTTGGCTAGGCACAGGTTGTTCCACGAAAAAAGAGCTGAAGAAGCAGACAACCTTATATACTATGTTCACAATATTTACAAACAATCTAAACCGGTCGACCTGAGAACTGTGACTAGGGCGTACTGTGGAAGTGTAATATTGAGGCTGATGTTCAACAAACGGTTTTTTGGAGAATCAACACTTGATGGTGGCCCAGGAAACGCGGAGATTGAGCATATGGATGCTTTGTTCGCTTGTCTTAGATCAACATTTTCTTTTTCTCTTTGCGATTTACTGCCTTTTATATCAGGGCTCGACTTGGATGGCCATAAAAAAGTGGTACTAGAAACAAATAGGATAATCGACAATTATCATGACCCTATTGTTCATGAAAGGGTCAAACAATGGAGTTTAGGAGAAAAGAAAGAAGTTGAAGACTTTCTTGATATTTTTATTACATTAAAAGATGCCAATGGGAAACCATTGCTGACTCTAAACGAAATCAAAGCTCAAATCAAGGTACTAGCTCAATCTCTAAGCGACTAGCTCAATTGGCATGACGTCATTGTGCTATTATATTATGAGTTACAAACTTCTTTGAAACAAAAAATTGATCTTAAATGCTAACATTTATACTTTAACTTGTTTAACAGGAGCTTGTACTTGCTGCACCAGACAACCCGTCAAATGCAGTTGAGTGGACAATTGCGGAGATGCTAAACCAGCCACAACTCTTTGAGAATGCTTGGGAAGAACTAGACAGGGTTGTTGGAAAAGACAGGCTTGTCCAAGAATCTGATATTAGCCAACTCAACTACATCAAAGCTTGCCTTAGAGAAGCTTACAGACTTCACCCGGTTGCTTCCTTTAATGTTCCACACATGGCAATGAAGGACACAACTGTAGCCGGTTACTTCATCCCCAAGGGCAGTCAAGTCCTGCTGAGCCGTTTGGGTCTTGGACGCAACCCTAATGTATGGTCTAAACCACTGAGTTTCAACCCTGAACGCCATATGGACAACAATAATACTAATGTGGCGTTAACGGAGAACGATCTCCGTTTCATTTCGTTTAGTTCAGGACGTCGTGCATGCAAAGGGACTCTTCTTGGCACTTGCATGTCTACGATGTTGCTTGCTAGATTACTTCAGTGCTTCAGGTGGAGACTTCCTACCAATCGGGATAGTGTCAGTCTTATTGAGTCAACTGATGATCTCTTCCTTTCTGAGCCTTTGGTTGCTTTGGCTGAACCAAGGTTGCCCGCTCGTTTATATGCTGCTTTACATTAAAACAAATGTAAATCCAGCCAGTTTCTTGTACGGGTGTACAAAACCAAATAAACCTACCATTATTCTGTAAATATATTTGGACCACTTAAGCATACCCTTGTTCTCAAAATACATTAGATTTCAAACTATCTACTTATGAGTAGATAAACAATTTCAATGAATATATAATGTATCTACAATAGAAGATAAAGTTTGAATTTTTATAAAATTATGTTAAAAAAAAAAGGCGAGAAGTAGCTGCAGGAAGCGGCTTAGAGAGACAGAGACATAGTGGGGGCATAATAAATTACTAAGAAACATCATTCATTTTTTTTGTATTGAATTATTTTTTATAATGCAAACCCAAGTAAAGCTCTCAATATATAGAGAACTTAGAGGCATATACAAGAAAACTTAATACACTGAATAGTCTAACACTCCCCCTCAAGTTGTGTAGTGGGATCACCAATACCCAACTTGGATAAAACTGATTCGAATGTTCTTGCAGCAACCGCTTTTGTCAGGATGTCTGCCAATTGGTCTTCAGATCTAACAAACGGAAGTTCAACCGTCCCATCTTCAATCTTTTCTTTTATGAAGTGCCTATCTATTTCAACGTACTTTGTTCTATCGTGCTGTACCAGGTTCTCTGAAATCTTAATCGCAACTTTATTATCGCACATTAACTGAGTTGGACACTTCACAGGGGATCCAATTTCTTTCATTATCTTCTTTAACCAAAGTATCTCGGTAATCCCCTTAACGATTCCTCTAAATTTTAATTCAGCACTTGACAGTGATACTACTTTTTGTTTCTTACTCATTCAAGTCACAAAGTTACCTCCAAGAAGAGTAAAGTATCCAATAGTTGATCGCTTTTCGTTAGGATTTCCTCCCCAATCAGCATCTGTGAATACTTCAACATCAAGGTGTCCATTTTTCTTAAAAATTATGCCTCTTCCTGGTGTGCCTTTGAGATATCGAATATTCTTTATTACTACCTCCATATGGTGTTCCTGAGGATGATGCATGAACTGGCTAACTACTCCCACCGCATATGCAATGTCAGGTCGAGTGTGAGCCAGGTAAATCAATTTTCCCACCAACCTTTGGTACCTTTCTTTACTCACTGGTCTGGCCCCTTCAATTATCTTTAGTTTGTGATTCACAACCATAGGAGTGTCATTTGGTTTGCAATCCACCATGCCAACTTCAGCTAGTAAATCCAATATATATTTCCGTTGGGAGATATAAATCCCTCCTCTCGACCTAATAACCTTGAAACCTAGGAAATACTTCAATCCCCCAAGGTTTTTAGTTTCGAACTCCTTGAAGAGGTTTTTCCTAAGAGAGCTAATTTCTTCTTCGCCATTCCCCGTTATAATCATATCGTCGACATATATTATAAGACAAGTGACTAATTCTCCTCTCTTTTTGTAAAACAAGGTATGATCCCCATTACTCCGTTTGTAGCTATACTGCTTCATTGCCATTGTAAATCTCCCAAACCAAGCACGAGGAGACTGTTTGAGCCCATATAATGCCTTTTTTAGTTTACATACCTCATTTTCTTGAAAACCATCAGAGAGCCCTAGTGAGGGTTCCATATATACCTTTTCTTCCAAGTCTCCATGTAAGAAAGCATTCTTTATATCAAATTGATGAAGAGGTCAATCTTTATTCGCGGCTATTGAAAGTAAAACTTTGATAGTGTCAATCTTTGCAACGGGAGAGAACATTTCACAGTATTCTATACCATATCTTTGTGTATATCCTTTGGCACGAGGAACATTTCACGGGAGAGAACATTTTACTGGATATGTAGAAGCACGAGGAACGTGTTCCGGTGAATACCGGTCAGGAGGAACCCCTTTATTTTTTCTTGGGGGAAGAATTAGAGTTTGAGTTTCAACAAATAAACTTCATGAAATGTCATGGTCAGTAGCATTTTGTGAATTATGATATTGTAAATTGTTTACCTCTTGATGGACATTTTCTTCGGCTGATTCGTTGGTAGTATCCATGGCATTTATTTCTTGTTGGACATTGTCTTCGGCTGATTCGTTGGTAGTATCATTGGTGGTAAGAACTGCCTCGTCAGTCTTCTTTATGTTGGAAGAGGCGTGTTCGGTGGCGCCATCTACCGACTATGTCGGCACATCCTCAAAGTAACTTTCATATAGCTACCAGTCGAGTGATTCACTTACTTTCTCCCCCTGAGCACGAGATTGGTGGTCAAAAAAATAATCGGATTCTAAAACGTCATAGTCCATGGCGATGCGGATTGGACGAGTAACCGGAATATAACACCGATAACCCATTTGATGGACACCGTACCCAACGAATACACAGTTTTCAGCACAGAGATTAAGTTTGTTTCGACTAGTTTTAGGGATATGACCAAACACCGAACAACCAAAGACACGAGGTGGTAAGGTCATAACAGATGGAATTGTAACTTGGGTGGCAAACACTTATAATGAAGTTTTATTTCATAGACATCGGGTTGGTAGACGATTTGCAAGATACGTGGCTATAACAAGAGCTTCTAGCCAAAGAGAATGAGGAACTCTATATTCAATCATAATAGCAAGAGTTTTTTCAAGTAAAGTACGATTTTTTTGTTCTGAAGTACCGTTTTGTTGAGGTGTGTTTGGACAAGTGTTTTGATGGATAAGACCATTTGTTTTGAAAAAATTATGCATTGTTTGGTTGACAAACTCTGTTCTATTATCAGAACGGAGAATCTGTATTTTATTTTTCAAATTGAGTCAAAATCATTTTGTAAAAACAAACAAATATTTTTTGTACTTCTGATTTATGTTTCATGAAGTATATCCAAGTTATTCTTGAGAAATCATCCACAAATAAAACAAAGTATCTGATTTGATTGTTAGTAGAATTTGGTGCTGGACCCCAAACATCAGAATGGATTAACGAAAAAGCATAATCAACTCTAGTATTACTTTCATTAAATGAGACCTTACGATTTTTTGCAAGAACGCAGGTTTCACATTTCTCATGAATGGAATTATTCAAATTAATACTAGGAAACAAACTTTTAAGATAGCTAAAAGAAGGATGACCAAGTCGTTGGTGTCATAACCAAAGTTGCCTTTCAGTTGTTCCGTGAGCAAGTGATGTAGCCAACAAAGTCCAAACAAAAGCCTTTTAATTTGATTTGATTTTATTCAAATATCTTATGTATTTAAGTCAAATCTAATTATATTAAGATTTTATTTTATTTTATTTTAAAATATTTATTTTATTTCCTTGTATTATAATTTACGGTTTTGAGAAGCTCTTAAATAAAGCCTCATATGCCTTAAGTTATTTTAAGTTTTTAGAAAAATATATTTTTTATCTCTGAAAATTTCAATCTTTATTACCCATAGATTAGGGTTTCATCATGTTACCCTTGAATTAGGGTTTCATATATCGTTGCTTCTTCTTCTATTTCCGCTGCATCATGAGTTTGGTATCATAACCTCAGTTCCTGCTACGGGGCAAGCATGTTTTTGAATCTTGATTTCATCTGATTCAAGGTCTAAAGGAGAGAACGACATACAGCCATGAAGATCTGAAAGAGCGTTTGGTATGCGGGAGACACACTAGGCGTTTCAATGACAATCATATTGACCGGTTACTGAAAGAGTTTAAATTGGCTACCAATTGTCGAATCAAGGTAAAACTTTCTTATCGAGATGCTGTCTCAGACTATGAAGAGGTTTTCAAAACCATTTTTTTCATCAACTAGACATAGAGATGTTCTTCAGGCTATGAAAAGGTTTTCAAAACTATCTTTTTCCTTCAACTAGATGGCTTCAATGTGACTTTGAATAACTAACACTCGAGAAGAATTATCTTATTCCGATAAGGTCAACAATTATAATTCCCAATGTAACGATTGAATAAAATAAAATAAATAATTTAGGTTCTTGATGGTGATGGTGCTGTGAATTCGAGGACGAATTCTTGTCAACAAGGAGAGGATGATGTAGCTTAGAAAGTCCAAACAAAAGTCTTTTTAATTTAATTTTATTTTATTCAAATATCTCATGTATTTAAATCAAATCTAATTATATTAAGATTTGATTTTATTCTATTTTATTTTATTTTAAAATATTTATTTTATTTCTTTGTATTATAATTTAGGGTTTTGAGAAGCTATTATATAAAGCCTCGTATGCCTTAAGTTATTTGAAGTTTTTGGAATAATAGATTTTTTTATCTCTGAAAATTTCAATATTTGTTACCCTTAGATTAGGGTTTCATAATGTTACCCTTTAATTAGAGTTTCATCTATCGTTGCCTTTTCTTCTACTTCCGCCACGTCATCAGTTTGGTATCAGAGGCTCAGTTCCTGCTACGGGGCAAGCATGTTTCTGAATCTTGATTTCATCTGATTCAAGGTCTAAAGGAGAGAACAACATACGACCATGAAGATCTCAAAGATCGTTTGGTATGCGGGAGACACACTAGGCGTTTCAATGACGATCATATTGACCGGTTACTAAAGGAGTTTAAATTGGCTACCAATTGTCGAATCAAGGTAAAAATTGATTATCGAGATGCAGTCTCAGGATATGAAGAGGTTTTCAAAACCATTTTTTCATCAACTAGACATGGGGATGTTGTCTTCAGGCTATAAAAGGTTTTCGAAACTATTTTTTTCCTTAAACTAGATGGCTTCAATGTGACTTTGAATAAGGAACACTCGAGAAGAATTTATCTTATTCCGATAAGGTAAGCAATTATAATTCCCAATGTAACGATTGAATAAAATAAAATAAATAATTTGGGTTCTTGATGGTGATGGTGGTGTGAATTCGAGGACAAATTCTTGTCAACCACGAGAGGATGATGTAGCCGAGAAAGTCCAAACAAAAGCCTTTTTATTTTGATTTTGTTTTATTCAAATATTTTATATATTTAAATCAAATCTAATTATATTAAGATTTTATTTGATTTTATTTTAAAATATTTATTTTATTTCCTTGTATTATAATTTAGGGTTTTGAGAAGCTCTTATATAAAGCCTCATATGCCTTAAGTTATTTTAAGTTTTCGGAATAATATATTTTTTATCTCTAAAAATTTCAATCTTTGTTACCCATAGATTAGGGTTTCATCATGTTAACTTTGAATTAGGGTTTCATACATTGTTGCTTCTTCTTCTATTGCCGCCGCGTCATCAGTGAGCATGCCATGTCCCTTATGAACTACCTCATCAACATAATAAAGACCTCCTTGTTCAGTACCACGCCCAATAATCTCCTTCGTATGAATGTCCTGTAAATACAAAAAAAATTGGATTTATAAGAACCAAAGTTGAGTTGTTTTGTCACTTGACTAACTAGATAATAACTTTAAGGATAGTGAAGGAATGTAGAGGCAGTTTTTAATTTCTATTTTTTCCAAAAAAATAATTGAACCTTTGCCTTTGACTTCACAAATTTCTCCACTAGCAGTCTCAGTATGGGACTTCTTTGGAGATGACATATCACCAAAGTTTTAGGATCACAAGATATGGTGTCCGTAGCCCTACAATCAAAGATCCAATTCATTGATTTCTCAAACCCTTTACCTCCAAGTTTTTCATAGGAGTTCGTCGCCATTCCTCCAAGACCAGGACCACTTCCTTGCTCATTTTTAGTCGGATCTTCACCGCCACTTGTAGACGAAGCCCGTTTGATATTAGATCTGAAAAGCTGGTTATTTTTATCCTTATGACCGTCCTCCCACCATTCTGGATAGCCAACCAGCTGGAAACATGTCTCCTTAGTGTGTTTCTTCATCCCACAATGAGTGCAATACAACTTGGATTTATCTTCTTTCTCTTTGGATCAGAATTTAAACCTCTGTGCAGAATCTTTAGCAGCCAAACCCATTCCAATTTTAATCGAGTCACTATCATAAAAACTTGATTTTAGTATATTAAGCCTGGCCACTTCCCTTCGTATTGTAGCATATGTTATTTCCACGGAAGGAAGATGATCATTTTTCAGGATATTTCTCTTGACTGGTTCCAACTTGAGTCTTCTTATTGTAAATCTGAATGTTTTCTGGGTCTTTCATAGGGTTCGGAGCTCGCCTATCTATACACATCCAGATGTTTTGCAGTTTGTTCCACAAGTCTTCTAGTGTATCGGACCCTTGCCTTAATGAATTAGCCCTATTATGAAGGTCAAACACCTGTAACAAATTTGTACCAGAACCGTATGTGGTGGCTAACCCAACCCAGAGGGATTTTGGAGTGGGATATTGCGAGACATTATTCACCAAGCTGCATTCAAGATTCTGGGTAATCCATGTGAAAACACATTGATCATCATGTTCCCACCTTGGATGGAGTTTGCCCATAGGGCATAGTTGTCACCACCGAGTTGAATCCCTAGGGATAAATTCTTGGGGTTAGTTATTTGTTGTTGTGTTCCGAGACCATATTTCTGAATGGCAGCAATCTGCATTGTTAATTCATCAGAGATTTGACTGACCACGACTTCATTGCCAGCCATCTTTGTTGAGGATGTTCAGAATTCCCAAAATCACACATGCTCTGATACAATGTTAAAAAACAAAGAGAGAAGTAGCCGCAGGAAGCGGTTCAAAAAGACAGAGACAGAGACACAGTAGGGGCATAATGAGTTACTAAGAAACATCAATCCTTTTTTGTATTGAACTATTTTTTATAATGCAAACCCAAACAAGACTCTCAATATATACAAGGAAACTTAATATACTGAATATTCTAACAAATTAAGATTAAGATTTTAGATAAAAATAATTATTTATAAAATATGCGAAGAGTTTAGAAGTTAAGAAGTTTAGAACGGCAACAAAATAATATTTAACAGCTAAAATATCGGAAAAGATAAAATATATATATAAGATATTTGAATTAATGACATTTATTGTAATTCTATTTCTCAAACAACATCATTTTACAACGTGATCCGGTACTATCATTTATGTTTGGATTAATGATGTATATATATTGTAATTTTAACTTCTCAAACAGCATAATTCTACCATGTGATTCAGTATTATTATTTATCTTTCTTTGCTGCTGGCGAGATAGCGACCCAACAACCTGAATTGGGCTTTCGTAGAGCGATTTCCTCCGATTTTCATCTAACTCCACTCAAAATACCTATGCATCAAGATTTGATATTTTTTGCAATATATTTTTACTTTTACTATAAAATTATTATTATTGACAAGAAAGAAAAGACACTGAGGTATATCCTTAGCATAAAAACATAAATATCATTACATTTTAAGCTCAAAATATACATTATTTTAAAAGTTAAAAATTTATTTTTTGAAAAGAATATTTAATTCACGAAAAATAATTTTCAACACAAATACAATAAAATATAAATGATATAAAATATAAATGATATGCATGTACCAGAAAATGGGAAGATAAAAAAACGAAAATGGATATAGTTGAAAAAGCTTCAATCGTGTAAAAACATAAACCACCATTTAGTTTTTTTTTATAAAAGCGAGTGTGTTCTTGGTAAAGCTACACCAACTGTTCAAAAGAGGTGAACTAGTGGTGCGTAGGTAATAACTGGTGGTGCAACTAGTCGGCATCGCCAGTTCCGAATCGGAGTACTAACGTTCTAATGGATGGTACTATCGGTTCTAATTCGTGGTACTACCGTTTTGAACCATGGTACCACCGATTTATCCTCCCTGAAGCAGTGGTAATATGGATTCGAACCGGTGCTATCATCGGTTGGAACTCTTTGTACCACCCGTTCGCATGCTTGTAGTTTCTGTTTTATGTTTTATTTATATGTAATTTGGAATGGCTGGATAAGGAGGATACCTTAATACGGATCAAACTCTTTGTACCACCCGTTCGCATGCGTGTAGTTTCTGTTTTATGTTTTATTTATATGTAATTTGGAATTGCTAGATAAGGAGGATACCAATGGATATGTGGAGGATTTTAATACGGATCACACTCACATTTTTTTCGTCACATAATATTTATACTCGAGACGGATGGTTAATGGTTGAGTAAATTAAAGATATTTGGAAACAAAACGGTTTGTTTTCAACATAAATGTTGTGATGTTTCAAATAGTAAAAAAAATCTTCAAATATAATTTGAATGCGAGATATTTGGATGGTATAATGAGGTAGTATCCGTAAATATTTTTTAAAAAAATCAAACGGATAAACATGGTTTTGAGCTTAAAGTTACCATGCTAACTCTATATCGATGGTTGTTAGAGGTTATATGCGAAATTCACAACTGTCTAAAGGCTAAACACTTAGACGACCATTCATACCATAGACTTTTGATAAAAACAAATTGGAATCGGTAGAAAGTTTTATCTTCATTAAACTTGTTTTAGAGAAATTTAGAACCGAGTACAAAATTGAACAAAAAAATATGTCGTTCATGCATATTACATATAAAACTCGATTTAAAAACCTATATGGCTTCTAACCTAAACTTAACATAACTGAGAATGTGGAATTTTCATATTTATTGTACCTAATTATTTTGGGGATAAGAAATACATTTTTATGTTTTCGGTTTTATAGTTTATGTTTGATTTAACACCCACATGCGCAATGATTTTCATTTACATGAAATATTGTAGTCGAGGGATGTCAGTAGAGACATTTCAATCAAACAAGAATGACTTCTTTCTATAGAGCCTGTTGAGGGACATCAGTAAAGATCAAGCAGTCGAAGGGGAAGTATCATCGTATAATGATTCTAGAAGCTCAAAAATAGTAGAACTTTAGAGTTCTAAATATAATTAGAAGCTTCAATATACCAAGAGAGCACCATTTATAAATCATTTTGCAATCAGCTTTTGGATAATACAATGGTGAACTAAATTTTTGGAATCAACAACTAGAGAAGATTACACATCCATTTACTAAATAACTATGTTGATGTAGTTGAAGGAGCTCATAACTATATGACCCTTTTGGACAAATGGAAACGAGTTTTATTTGGAGTCCAGGTATCAGAATTAGGCGTCATTGGGCTCATAACTATATGACCACTCAAATCGAACGCGTCGAGAAGCCCAATAATTTTCGGAAGCATCACGAGGCAAAACCGGGTGATGAAGTCCAGGCCCAAAATTCTATCGTTTAAGCCCTATTTTTTGTTGTTTTAGTGAATTTTCTATATTTTTCTATTTTTATCGGATTTAATTAAAATACTTAACCAGCTCCAATCATTTTGAAATTGGGCTGGACTTTATTTTGTCTCGTAAGAAACAAGTTGTAATTTTGGCGTAGGGTTTCGAGCACTTATATAAAAGGCTCTCAAACCCTATTTTTGTCATTATACTTTTTGGAATATAATATGAGTTTTCTCTAAAGACTCTTATACTCTAACCTAGGATTATAGATTATCAATTTTTTGTATTTTTTTCTCTATGTTTGACACTGTTTGTTCCATCTCGTAGTTTGGCGCTACCATATGTGTTGAGCTACATAAAACCATAATACATCAAGAGATATTATAAATATCATCTGTCATTTGTATGAACGTGAATCATACCAAATTTTCTTTATCTTTGATGAGGCAATAAATCGCTAGGCTCGAGTCTTGAGACGACAATGAATAAATAAAAGCAATATATTTAACCTGCTATTAATTTGTAACAATAATTGGAGAAAAATATAACCCCAAATATTGGAAAGTAAATGACTAAGATGTAAAAGTAAATAATAAAAATAGAAGGACCACAAAAGAATAAGGGGGTGGGGACCACCTTACTCACTATATAAGGGAGCCCCCTCTTTTTCTAGGGTGGTGGGCATTAAATAATATACTTTCTCTTTCTACTTTATCTCTCTAATCTTTATCCTTTAGGCACATCACACCCGAAAATCCAAGATACGTACTTTGACCATTTTTAATCTCATCAATCTTAGCATCTTTTAGCTTCTTGTTAGTTAATGCTTTGATGTCCTAGTCAGCCTCAGTTTTGTGTCTCGCGGGTGAAGTAGTCAAACTACCTATGATCTCTTTGTTAAAGGGTTGGATGCTCAGAGGCTAAGTTGACATATTGAGTTGAGCTAGTGCAATTGAAGCTTGTTTCCAAAGCTTCAATAACTTAAATGACATCAGCCTCATGGGATGATGTTTGTCCTTGTCCTACTTTACATTCCAGTCAAAATTAGATGTAATCTCATTCCTTTTGTCCTTAGAAAGGCTATTATCAATTGTTCCATCCTTCTGAGTATGATTTATGTCCTTTGGTGTACTGCTACTATTGTCTGAATTACCTTCTTGAATTATAATTGATTTAAACTTTGAAATCCATTTTTTATCTTTTTCTGTGTGTTTGCTATACGTAGAGGTTATTTGTTGAAGAGTAGTTTGGGGATCATTTAAATTCTTAGTAATTGGTTGATTATATTTGTGGGAATATTGAGAATTTCATGCCTTTATATTTCTTTAGTGATTCATTGTGATCCTCTGATTGATAACTCTCTTAAAATACTTTTTTTGTAAGCTGTATTTGATGGTGGATTTTGTGCTTTATGAACTGATTTGTTAACTATATAGACTTTGTCTTTATTTGAACTGGAATTCAAATACTTGTATTCTGTTTTGGTTCTTTGTGAGATTATTGTGTATTCTGACTATGTTGTTCTTGTATTTTGGTAATGTTTTTGAATTTTTTGTAATCTTTTTCATTGTGCCCAATATGGTAAACAAGATGAACAATTCTCACGTGTTTATCCATATCGTATCTGTTTCCAGAACCTATCATTTTTTCCAAAGTTGATCCAACTTTTGTCCAATGGTTTCTTTGATAAATCAATTTATGTATAAGCCTAACAACAATTTAACATGGCATGATTCTTTTTAGGAACCCAGACTTCTATAGGGTTGCCTATTCTTTTTTGCTAATGTCTTAATTGAGTCTTCATTATTCATCAATGCAAGTTTCATTGAAAATTATTGACTCTCTTTTTGGTGTAAAACTTGAACACCATTTTGACAAACGCATGGTATATTGTCCAATCTTTTATACGTTTCTGCACCAGATATTTTTAATATCATCTTGCATATGAATTTCTTAAGAGTTGTTTGTCTAGCTCAGTTGATTAATTATTTCCGACCGAAGGAAAATCATAATATGTTTGTATTTGTTGATGTTGTCGATTATGGCTCTCACTGGGGATGCATTTTCTTATTATTGTAATGATGATAAAGGTGGTTATGCATGAGGGAACTGGAGTGGAGTTTCTTATTTACCCTTAATTGTTTGAGATGTGGAGGAAACTGTTGAGGAGGTTTTGAATCTTGTCGGATTGATTCAAGACTCCATTTCTTAGATCATTTTCTTAAACCCTGTATCCACTATTTTTTTCAAAGATTCGTGACAACAAGATCTCTTTAGAAACACAGTAACTCAAATAAAATATTCTAAGCTTTGTGACTGACAGCAACGAGAACAAATAAATTCCCACTTAAGGATTTCTAACAAGGTAAGTTTTATACAATTGGAAGCTATGCTACCGTAAGACTAGGTTGCTCAAGTTTTATGTATAGCATCTCCATTTTTTCATATTGTAAAACTATTAAGAAAAACATTTTATTTTAAACATTTTAAAATAATAACTTTGTTTGAGACTATATAACAAACAACAATTTTAGTTAATAAAATCAAAATTCGATATCGTTGTTATTGAATAAACTTGTTATTACCAATGATGAACCATAATAGTTATGTGTCATATCATATTTTGATTGTTTTTCTTAAACAATATGAGACTTTATAAAGGTTTATTTCTCCAATAGTTGATAAAATTAGGCACATTTTGAGGTCTAGTTTTGTCAACCACTAATAAAAATATGAGAGTTTATAAAGCTTGCTTTCCTAAAAACAAATGTAAATTATATTATAATACATAATTTATTTTTTCTATTAGCCAATGTTTTTCAAAAATACATGAATTTTTTTGTGTATGCTCAAAAAACTTGACATTATATGGTGTAATCCATGAATCAAGAACATGATCAACTATTTTTTCAAATTTTAATTGTCTTGTGTATTTTACGATGTAATTTTTTATTTTATACAATGTACTGCAACCAATCACATCGTTACAACTCTTATTATTTTTTTACCATTTAAAAAAATATGTTTTACGGTCTCAACGATAATGTTCGTATTGATATGTCATTTTCATAGCACATAAGTTATAACTTGAGTTATTTTCTCTACAATGTTCATTAAGACAAGCTCAACATTAGTTCATGTAACATAAACTGACTTGTAACCGTTATTTTCTATGATCATTCTCAAATATCAGGACACTAATTCTTTGTTATCTTACCTCTCTTTCAAAATGAATGCAAACCTTACGTTACGTGGTCTTATGCCATTGCATGTATTTGTATTTTTTTAGTTTATTCAATAAAAATTACATATATAATTACATATATAGTTTATTCAATAACTTAAGTCAATATTTTTTCGTGTAGTTTTATTTGTTACATGTGTTAGATATATCTTTCAAATATAGTCTCAAGATTATTAGAGTTTATTCTTATATTTATTTTCTAACTTCAACAATATTGCACGCTTTTAATAACTATGGTGTGTATAGATAAATGTTGTTTAAAAAAACTTAAGACCAATTATCTTCACCATTAAATGATAATTTTACTGAATTAAAAATATATTATGTCATTTGTTATCGATTTTTTCTAGTTAAAATATATATTTTTTTTTATAAAAGTTGGACATCTTACATTAATATATCACGCTACCTATAAATTCTAAGATTGTGTTACTCAATGAAAAATACAAATTCAAGTTACTTACCAACTTACTTAACACATTGAGTCATATTCTCTAAAGTATAATATAATGATATCTTAAATTTGAATGTTTCATCTATTGAAGACACAAAATATATAATAGCTATAAGTCAATTACTTCAATGTTATCAAATAGAAGTACATCGATGAACGAGTAATTAATAACATATAATGTATTTTCTAGTTGGATTGATGTACGATCTAAAGAGAACACCCATATATTTGACACTATCTAAATTGGGTCTCCAAAGTTTTAAATGCTTATCATCTTCAGCCAACGAGAGATATTAGATTAAACTATAACGAGCCTTCTCTCTCTATATATATATATATATGAACTTCATCTTCCTTTCTCATCTTATATAGCATTTGTTTTCATTTTAGACTATTTGATCTAAAAATAATGAAAAGAAGTATACAAGATTATTGCTGTATATTTGGAAAAATATTTAAATCTTACAATTAGTAAGAGATAATTTGATATTGGAACTTTATAACTAATAATCTAATTGATTGATTTATAAATACATGTTCTAGATTATGATGTGTAATTTTATTGTATGTTTATATTATATCAAAATGCTTCATTATATAATTACAAAAAACCCTAATTCACTAAAAAAAATAGAGTTTTCAATTCTAAAAAAACAAAGGGGTTTCTGTGACAAATATGTTATTACCACAACAACATTGTTACATCATCATTGCAACATTGGTCCACTTTCCATGGCCCGATCTGTATTTAGTTTTTTAGTATTTTAATATATATATATATATATATATATATATATAGTATTTTTTTTCCGAACCATCTTGAGATCAGCATAAATTGTTTAAAATATTGAGTATAATAATTATAGTATTTTTTTAAAATATCGTTTCATGTTATATGTATAATGAACTACATGTTATGTTAGATAATTGGGGATATACATTTATGTTTCTTCATTATGTTCATTTTAATTACGCATGTAAAGTGTGAGTGTACAGACTTCGGGATAAAAGGTCACTGCTCATTGTCCTTTAACGCGTAGAATTTGGTATGTATAGGGTGATGCCCTACATGTCCATGAATTATTTGTTTTTATTTCCAGGTTATAAATATCACTGAAAACAATATTTCTTAAGATATCTAAATATTTTAAGGAATATTTTAGATCATGGAGACTACTTCATACTTTCATGGTGGAATGAAAAAAACATATAGGTTTTTTCAGCTAGAAAGGACATTGTGCATCCTAATTCGGACATGACAATTTATATGTTTATTCTGTAAAATGTTGCAGAAATCTAGATACAACCAACAAAGTGATCTACTAGTGATTCATACAAGAAAGTATAGGCACTCATTTTCAAAGACTAGTATTTGTGTGTATATGGCGACCCAAATGAAGAATATATACACATCTATCGGAGGTACATAAGCTATTTTATGATGTTGTTGTTGCATTTAAACGTGACATATTCATACATACTTGGAATTTAGTGTTCAATGGATTTGGTTATGCTGGGAATTAAACAACCATTGGCCCAAATGAAGGCATGTATATTTACAGATGTGGTTATGAACCAATTATTTCCTGTAAAAAGTTATTGTCATACATCAACTTAATGCACTTCCCGAGAGGTCTCCGCTAAGGATCACGATGGACCAATTCAAATATTTTACGTTGTACTTATAACTTTCGGTAATCTTATTCCAAATAATTTAGATAGAATATAAACATGATGTATATATTTATTAAGAATGTCACGACATTTGTAGGATTGTAGAATTGGAAAATCTTTTAGTTTTTCTCTTAAATTTAAGTAAGATTAAAGATGATTACAATAAGTAGGATGGGTACAATGTTATAAGTCTAATGATAATCTATTTGATGTTGGTTAAGCATATCATAGCATATTTTCTAAAGAGATAATTAAGATACCGATAAAATTTGTTTCTAAAAAATAGAATTTCATATTTTAGTGCTTTATTTTTCTAAAACTATATAAGAATGTTAAATATGAAAAATGATACATATTGAAAGTGTTAACAATCGATTATTGATAAGTTAATGTGTGAGATTTTAAAAAAAAACATTAGTTGTAAGTCTATATAACATATCAATTTTCAGACTCTAAATCTTTATTGACTCTTTAGTAAAATAATCAAACTACACGCTTCATTCATTTCCATCTTAGTTGCGTCGGAAATCGTTTATTTTCCAATATTTGAAGATTGCTTTAACTTCTGAAAAATAAGTAGTCGTTTATGATAATTACGTGTTATAGATATATAAGTATACAAAATCAATAATATATGACATTTAAAACACCCTTGTTCTTATCCAACGAATTTATAGTTAAATAAATTTTAGTATCTTGGGATGGAGGTAAATCTAATACCTCACTGCATTGGTATGTAGAATAACATACTTCATTATCGGCGATATAGTGAGGGTGGTCTATTCTAATGGAATGTGAATATTAATATTGTGAGTGATACCTCATTTGAATTGTATAAGGATTTCTCTTCGGCTTAACCACACCCAACAATTGTTTTTAAGATTTTATCATATTTTTTATTGTTATAAATAAAATCTTAGACGGAACTTGAGAAGGAGTGACATTGTTACTTTTGAAACTTTTATTAGCATTATAATTTCTATTAACACGAATCTAATCGATTTTCAATGGTTTAACATCATCACAACTAAAGTACGAAGAAAAATATTAAATTTTTAAATAATTAATTCCCATGAAATAACATTTATCTCTAAAGTAAACAATATGCTAGTCATTTTGAGAATCTAATAGACTGTCGTCATAGTTTGATTCTCGAGTAGTTGGCACTATTACTGTAGGGAATATAGGGTCCGTATATTCCCCGTTTGTATATAAGTAAGAATACCCGATCTCCACAATAGTGTGATATTGTCCGCTTTGGGCCCACTGGCCCGCACGGCTTTGCTTTTGGTCCACTTCCAAAAGGCCTCACACTAATGGAGGTGTATTCTTAACTTATATACTGATCTTTCTTCCCATGTTTAACCGATGTGGGATGTAGGACTTTGGTCGCACCTAACAATCCTCCTCTCGAACAAAGTACCACTCTAGCCTCCTCTCAATTGACTTCCATCCGCCTACTCTAGTCAGGTGAAGAGAAACCTGAACTCTAGAGCTTTAGGGCGGATCTATCTGCTCTGTGCCGCTCCTTGATCAAGCCACCTGCTTGATGAGCCATCTGGTTAGGCACTCTATCTGCTCTGTGCCGCTCCTTGATCAAGCCACCTACTTGATGAGCCATCTGGTTAGGCACTCCCTTTTTAGATGAATCTGCGCCGCTCCATGATCAAGCCACCTGCTTGATGAGCCGTGGCGCTCCATCTATCCAGATCACAATCCACCACATCGCGTTCCGTCTGGGCCTGGTGCTCTGATACCATTTGTAGGGAATATAGGGTCCGTATATTCCCCGTTTGTATATAAGTAAGAATACCCGATCTCCACAATAGTGTGATATTGTCCGCTTTGGGCCCACTGGCCCGCACGGCTTTGCTTTTGGTCCACTTCCAAAAGGCCTCACACTAATGGAGGTGTATTCTTAACTTATATACTGATCTTTCTTCCCATGTTTAACCGATGTGGAATGTGGGACTTTGGTCGCACCTAACAATTACTTGATGGATAAATAATAAAATAGAAACGATCGATGGTGATATGAAAAATTATCATTTAAATCTAATTATTTTAAATGATATCCATGTATGTAATCTAATTAAATTAAGAGTAAACTATAATTAACTAAGAGAAGCGATATAAATAGACGGAATACTGAAATGTTGAAGGTTGAACTTGTCGGTTGCACGAGTTATGTATATAAAGAAGTCATAGAGAAGATTTAAAAAATTTAAAGATTGGAAAAACTAAAGATGAAAGCGTGGCTAAGTTTAAATATAATAAATAAACAAAAATAGTCTTTAATTTAAATTATGATGAGTGGTTCAGATGCAATGTTAAATATGTTAAACATAAGGCAACATAAGTTCATTGGTTCATAACACATTTTGTCATGTCATTAATTTATTTCTTTTCAAAATAATTGAATACATAATTATTTGGAAAATAAATTAACCGACGAGAAAGTTATATAAGTTTTCTTTTTGTATATTGTTAATAATCTTTAAGTATTTGAATAATTTTTAAAGACTATGAGGAGTTCTGATAAAGTTATATGTCATTGTGAAATCCATTCATTCATTGAGAAAATATAAAAATTCATATCACCAAGATAAAAGAATCCGTAAAATATTGAATCAAGAGGTCGACTAGACGAATATATAGAGAAGTAAATGAAAACATCGGTTAATAAATTGATTACTAGCATGAGTAAAACAGAGAAGTGAATGTAAAAAAGATAAAAGCATCGACAAAATAGTCGGTAGCCGACTAAGTAAGTAACTAGAGATATATGATAGTAAGTACTTAAAGATAGTAAAATTACGACATAAGTATGGTATATTACTATAATACTTATGGAACTTAAGAGGTAAAACACTAACTAATGCAACAAATGCATGACAAGTGTTATAATTTATATTTTTCATACATTCTCAAGAAATATAAAATAAATTAGTTTTAAGTATTAGATCTTATCATAATAAAATGCGTTTATTCATTTACTACGAAAATTAAATTTCCTATCTCTTGATTATTTATCGTCTTATTTCTTAGAAAATAATTTGAGAAGGAAATTCTTTCATTCACAATAGACCGATAAAAAAGTATCTCAAATATTGAGGTTTTTAAAGTAGTCTTGTACGCCCGTAAGACTTTTTTGTATAATTCAGACCACTTTTCCTTTGTACTTTATAATATTATTTCGATATTGTTTACCCATGTTTATGTTTGTGATTTCTAAAAAGAAGTTATGTGTTATACCTCTTGTTCGACCGAACAATTATATTTAATCTTTTAGGAACTACAGATTATCTTTTGTTGTGATGACTCTTGGTACCTTATATTTGAAGCATATGTTAGCATTTAGGAATTTGATAACTTCGTTCGTCGTCTCTAGAATTTCTGCATCTATACACTTTGAAAAATAAACCACACCCATAATTAGAAGCGGCTTTCCTTTTGAGTCCTTTTGCATGACCCTACAAGTTCAAGTCCTTATTTTTTGAATGACTTTAACTTTCATATGGTTTTCATAATATAAATAAAGCTTAAATTTTATTAACAAAGCACTAGTAAGTGTCACAACGTTTGAAAATGTTATATGCATATGTCATAATGGTGGCTGGATAACATAATTGCAAAAGGATTATTCTATGTAATGATGTGTACTCGTAATAGGCACTTCTTTCCTCATCATAACTTTCTTCCATGCTAAAGGTTGTTTCTCCAAGTCTAGCCCATGAAAAAATATCTACTAAGACCCTACATTTATAATTTTTGGCGTTTCATTTATTTTCAAAGTTTTACTTCTTCAATATATTCATTGATAAGTGATGTCTTTATATTTAATTTTTAAATGACCCTTACCTTAGAGTCCAAAAAACTTTGTAAGATCTCGTTTACTAGCTAGTAATATGTTAAGAATATTTCTTCTTCTACCCCATAATTTTTAGTGAGTCTTAATCCAGGTATTGTAACCTCATACTCTACCTTATTGTTGGACGTAAAGAAACCTAATTTGGTATATTGGGTCATTGTTTCTCCTGAAATGGATGTTAGTTTCACCCTTGTTCTAGAACCTATATTGTTGCTTCCTTCATTACTCCTAACCTGCCATGTTGGTTCTATGTGGTCCGTCAATTGTATGGGTCTTTGAGACTCAAACTCTATTAGATAATCTACCGAGGCTCGATCCTTGATTATTGTATGCGGCTTGAATCTAATATGAAAATCGAATAACTTTAATAAGTATTTGGTCATTTTTCTAGATATTTCAGGATCTTTGTAGCATGGTTCCAAAGGAAAAATTAAAATAAAATGACTACTATAATATGTGCTTGGACGTAAGATATCATATTCCTAACTGTTACCACTAAAGTTTGGGAATTGTTTTTTCTAACCGCATAATCTAACATAATAAAATATATAAATTAAAAATCACATAAGTTTAGATTTGTTAGAATGTTTTGTGAAGGCTTGAACTATTTGATTTTGTTTAAGACCTTACAACAGGCAGAAGCCAAGTTGAATATGCCAGTATATGGATGAATGACACTTTTTCAAGAGAGTGAGATTAATCTATTCAGTGTAACTAACATCATTCCATAATCTGAAATTCCTTGATATTTTAATGCGATATTATTATAACCAGTTTGACAGTTGTGTAGGATCTAATTCTATCAATTTCTCACTAACCATATATCTCATGAATCTCATGAATCTCATGCACTTTTTTGGATTTATGAATCACATCATACGGATATTCCATAGTCTGACCCCTTCACACGAACTTCTTCGCTCCTCAGTCTCACTAAAGATTCTCTGAGCTCATTAACTGATAAGGGAAGGAAAATATAGGTGTTTAACATGTAATTTAGCCCACAAATAAGGTCAAGGTCCATGTCTTTAGTGACTAAGGACTAAGGTAAAGCACACGTAAGAAATGATGGACTTAAATGATAGTCTCCAAGAGCTTGTTTTTAAATAGTCAAATAGTGGGGTAAGAAATCCACTATAACGGTGGTAAACATGTAATTTTACCCTCTAGCTCATTTACTATATAAAGGACATTACCTTTTGGGAAAATGGGCCAATGATTAATCAATAATTGCAACATTTATTTCTTTTATCTCTTCAATTTCTAGTAATTTACTGTTCACTATCACATCATACGAATATTCCCTAGTCCGATCTCTTCACACAAACTTCTTCGCTCCTAAGTCTCAGTAAAGATTCTCTGAGCTCATCAGTGGCGCCGTCTGTGGGAACTGTTTGGTACCCAAAATTAATTTTCTAAAACCTTGAAAACTAAAAGCAAAAAAACAATCATGGATACAGAAACTCGTGGAGAGATCGAGACTAATCCGACTAGATATTTAGTTGGTATCAAATCTGGAGACCATCTGATAGAAGAGAAGGTCACAAACGAAGGTAATGCTCTGAATCGGCATGCGGAATAACCTTTAGAGAAGTCAGTTTTGGTCACCAAACAAAAAGAGTTGTTAGAAGACATCGAAAGGTTAAATGATGAAAGGGATGCTATGGTGGCGAGCACTAAAAGGGTCAGATCCGAGGTCCTAAAAGAAAAGGTCGAGGTCGACCACATCCAAGATGATGTTATACCCAAAGAGAGCCGACGCAGGAAAAGCCATCAGCATTCTAAAAGACGTGCTAGATCCGAGCAAAAGTATGAGCTGTCTGAGTCTAGCGAATATACCTCTTTGAGCTCCGATAATTCTTCCTATTCGGAGAAAGATTTGAGGTATAAGGTGGATCGAAGGCATAAAGATCCAAGGAAGCATAAACATACTCATCGGACTAGCGTGAGAAGGAATGATTCGAGGAAGAAAGATGATGCTGGCAAAAGAAAAATGCACTCCGAGGACCATGTTACTACTCGGAAGCAAATTGAGTCCGATAACTATCACCAAGATTACAGATTCAGTAACCACTTTACTTTTCCAACAAAGGAAAGATTGTAATCTGTCACTAATGACGGTCCGGGGGGGGGTATGTACAAGGTCAGACATAATTGGAGGTCGTGACCCCTCTCCCCGGAAATCCTCTCTAGGAACCTTCTTAAATGGTTTGATATTTCCAAACTAGAGAAGTTTGATGGGACTGAGGATCTTGACAACCATATTGAGCAGTTCAAGAACTTCATGATTAACTACGATGATGACAACAAGTTGTTGTGTAGAGATTTCTCTCAGACGTTTAAGAATGTCGCTTCTAAGTGGTACAATCGACTGCCTCAAGGGTGTATAAAGAATTTTGATATGTTCTGGAGTATGTTCCGACATCACTTCATCGAAAGAAAGAAATTTAGTTCCAACGGAGATACCATCATTTATTGTCGACAAAAGATCGGAGAGAGTTTTAAAGAGTATACCAAGCGATTCATCCAAGTCAAGACGAACATTGAGTATTGCGAGGACAAAGTTGCATTGGCTACCTTCCGGATGGGTCTTCTTATGGGGTCATGACGGATAATGTTGCAGAAACACAAGCGATGACGTTTGAAGCTTTGTTGGATCAGATAGAAAAAAGAATCTTAGTCGAGGAAACCAGGGCCTCAGAGATAGAATCCATGTCTCAATTCTATCAGGATCTGAACTTAGCCAAAACAAGTACGACAACGATGAATGTCCAACCTCAAGCTCCCAACCTACCACAACTGTCCGACTGCGGGCTTATACAGTTTAAGCAATGAACTAGACCCCTCAACGACCGAGCCAGAACCAACAGTATCACCAGGCAGGTCAAACATTTCAACAGTATGTAAGACCAACTTCGAACAGGTGGCTCCGACCAGCTCATTACGCTGAGTTAACTGAGTATGTCTCCACTATCTTCGAAAAGGCACGTGCAAACGTACAGTTCCACAAGCCTTTTCCTCTTCAAACTCCAAGGGAACACAGGAAGAAAAAATACTGTCAGTTCCATGATGACATCAGACATCACACTAAGAATTGTGTGGCTTTAAAGAAAGAAGTCCAATAATTGATAGAAAATGGAAAGTTGGTCAATTTTGTCAAAACGAATACCACGGTAGTACGTAAACAAGAAGTTGCTCCAAGGAAAGATGATACCATGATGATTTCCGATGTGAACAAAGAAGAATTTCTAGATGCGTTTGATGTGGCAACAGAGTATCTTGATCCGAAGCCGGTCAGAAATAGTGTAAACATGATTGAAGAGTCAATCCCCAAATGAAAGGTCAGTGAGTTATGTTTATTTTTTGAGTCGCTGACCACTTTCGGGGGAGATACAATAGCAGGTATATCAAACTACTCACTAAAGAGGCATATCGTTAGTTTGGCGACACAATTAGAGGCGGGTGCCTCATCGCACCTTTACCTGAATCCATAACCAATCATTTGCTTTGAGGATGACGACATGAGGGAAGTGGTTGGTCCGCATGAGATAAGAAAAATTTCGATTGACATGGGGAGTTCTGCCAACATTACGTTCATGGAAACCTACAAGAAAATAGTGACTGTACTGTTCAAAGGAATGTTAGAACTGGGCAGGGGACCATTCAAGAAAATAATGACTGTACTGTCCATCGTGGTAGATGCACCCGCATCGTACAACGCCATCTTCGGAAGGTCATGGTTGTCTAAGATGCATGTTGTGCCATCCACAGTCCATCAATGTTTGAAGTATGTAGTGAAAAGTAATATCAGAACTGTAAGATCAAGTCAGAAAATGGCTAGAGAGTGCTACAAAGTGGCGCTGGCCCCCAAACAGTTGAAGTGGGTCGGATCCAAACAAGAATCGCAGTCAGAGGTTCCTTTTTCAGATTCCAATCTTATTGATGATCCGAGGGAGTCCCATGGGTTCATGGTCCCTGATGAAGGCTTCGAGGATCATGCGTTTGGCCCTGGAAAAATTCTCAATATAGGAACAAGATTATCGCCTGAAGTAAAAGAAAGCTTAATCAGATTTATTTCAACCAAATTATATCTATTTGCGTGGTGTACAGTGGACGTTACAAGAGTACCTGAAGAAATCATCTGTCACAGATTGGCTATATGGAACAGTGTTCGGCCGATCATTCAGAAGCGAAGATCATTTTCCCAAGAGAAAACTGAAGCGATAATGGCTGAAGTAGACCGTTAAACGAAAGTGGTCCACATTCGCGAATTGCAATATCCGTTATGGACCGTAAACCCGGTCTTAGTAAAGAAGAAGAATCGAAAATGGCAGATGTGTGTAGACTTCGCTCATTTGAATAGGTCTTTCCCTAAAGATCCTTTCCCGGTCCCAAGAATAGATCAACTCTGGATTCGACATCCGCAAATCGTTTACTGTCCTTTATGGATGCGTATACTGGATACAATCAAATCCGGATGGACCCGAGGGATCAGGAGAGCAAGAATTTCATCAGTGGAAGTTGTCTACACTGTTATCGAGTCATGTCGTTCAGACTAAAGAATGCGGGGGAAGCATACCAAAGTTTAGTGAACAAGGCGTTCGAAACTCAGATTGGCAGAAATATTGAAGTTTACATAAATGACATGTTAGTTAAAAGCCTAAGAGATGAAGGTCATTTAGTTCACCTAGAAGAAACTTTTTCCAATCTCGCTAAAATAAATCTCAAATTGAACCTGGAGAAGTGCATGTTTGGAGTAAGATCTGGAAAGTTTTTAGGTTACACAACCAATGAGCAGGGTATCAAAGCAGATCCGGTGCAGTTAAATACCTTATGTACTATGGATCCACCTAGAACGATCAAGGAGGTGAAAATTTTAAGCGGAAGGTTGACTAATTTAAACAGATTCATATCCAGGTCGTCAGATAAGTGTGCCCCTTTCTTCCCGGTGGGAAAGCGAACCAATACGACTAGACTCTAGAATGTTCTGATTCTTTTAATCAAATCAAACAATATCTTTCATAGCCGGAAATACTGACAAATCCATATCCGCGGAGAAGTTGTTCCTATACTTAGCGGTGTCCAACTTCACAGTCAGCTCGGTTTTAGTCCGAGAAGAATCAAGCCTTCCAAGACCAGTTTATTACGTAAGCAAAAGCCTTTTAGATGCAGAAAAGAGATACCTTAAGTTAGAAAATCTAGCACTTGCTTTGAAAACATCAACTCGAAATATGAGGCCCTACTTCCAAGCTCATACGGTGGTGGTACGAACACCTTTTCCTTTAAAAAATATGTTACTGAGACCTGATGTGTTCGGAAGGATGACTAAGTGGTCGGTAGAACTCGGGGATTTTGATATCGAGTTCGAACCACGAACTGCGATCAAAGCACATGCGTTAGATGATTTCTTAGTGGAATATCATTCTGACACGGACGTTGTGAACATAGAATAAGAAAAACCCTACTCTGAGTGGCAAGTCCGAACTGATGCGGGATCCAGCTCATCCGGATATGGAGCAGGTGTGCAACTAACCTCTTCAAATGGCATTGCAATGTATCAATCAATCCGACTTGGATTTCAAGTATTAAACAACGAGGCAGAGTACGCGGTGGACCTGTATAGATTACGACTTGCAAAGATTTGTGGGGCTAAACGGGTCAAGTTGATCAGTAATTCTCAACTTCTGGTGAACCATGCTCTCGGGCACTCAGAAGCAAAAAACAATCATCTGGTGAAGCATCTGGAAATTTTGAAAGGTCTAGCCTTGGAGTTCGAAGATGTACGATTTGAACACGTTCACAGGGCAAGAAACTGAGTGGCTAATTCCTTGGCCAAAACATCTTACTCAGAAGAATACCCATGGATAGTGACTCGAGAAAATCCATCTATAACCAAGGGATCTAAAGCAAGGGAAGGTTGCATCAAATCGTTCCAGATATCCACAACCTTAACAAAAGATTAGAGAAGCGCAATACAAGATTTTTTAGTCCATGACATACTCCCCGTTGACAAATTTAGAGCCAAGAGAATACTCTTCAAGGCCTACTGATACGTAGTCCTCAGATATGTGCTGTACAAACGATCTTTTAGTCGTCCCTTACTTCGTTGTATAGGAAAGGATGAATCACAGCTAATACTCTCCGAACTGCACGATGGGGAAGGCTCTGTGCATTGTGGATACAAAACACTGATACAAATAGTTTTTCTGGGAGGATATTATTGGCCGATTATCTCGGCGGAAGCCAAAGAGTTAGTACAGAAAGGTGACACATGTCAGCGGTTTGCTAATTCGATCCACTTACCCGGAGTACCTCTAGAGTCAATATCAGAATCTCTTTCTTTCGATCGATGTGGAATAGATCTGGTCGAACCACTTCTTATGGCTTCACGGGGGCGCCAAACAATCATCGTTGCTGTGTACTATTTCCAAGTGGGTAGAGGCAGAACTATTAGCAAGAACAAGGGAGAAAGATGTGATCATATTCATCATCCCTAACATCGGTTTCTGCTTTGGTGTACCTAGGATGATTACGATGGATAACGGCCCCCAGGTTGACAACAGTGAAATAAGAAATTTTTGCGCTTCCAAGAGGATACAACAATTTTTCTCGACACCGTTCCACCCCCAAGAGAACGGTCAGGTCGAAGTAACCAATCAAACACTCTTGGACGGTCTAAGAAAGAATTTGGAGGGTAAAGTAGGGAAGTGGCCGGACTACCTACAAGAAGTGCTATGGGCTTACAAGACTACGTCTCGGACAACAACACACGAGTCACCTTTCGCGCTTATGTACCGAATGGACGCACTGGTGCCATCAGACACAATGTTCCCATCTTTCTGACTTAGTGAGTATTCCGAGGAGGGGAATGACAAAGGAAAACGCACAAAGCTTGATCAGATTGAAGAAAAGAGAAGAAGGGCACAACTGAATTCCTTACACTATCAAACTTTAATAAGAAGTCGTTATTCTTCAAAGGTTAGATGAAGAGAATTTGAGGTGGGAGACAGGGTCCTAAGAAAATTCTTCCTGCACACAAAAGATAAGAGACTTGGAAAACTCGCCCCAAACTGGGAAGATCCATACACAATCACAAGAAAGTTGAAACCGGGGACATACATGTTGAAACATAAAGAAGGAAGAGATCTTCCCCATCCGTGGAATATTGAGCACCTAAAAGCTTATCTACTTTGATTGAGTGATATGTAAATATTTTCTTTAACATTCTATGTAAGTTTCGGTGGCATAATCTTTCCTACCCTGGTGGTGCAGGAAGGTTTTAATCAGGTGCCTAAATAGCCGACTTATATATAAAATCTTATTTCCTTATTTAAAAACTAGTCTAAGTTGATCTTATTGAACTCAAACCATACTCCAAAGAAGTTTGGACTAGAAATTTCATCTTTTTGAACTCAAAACATACTTCAAAGAAGTTCGGACTAGTAAAGTTCATCTGTTTGAACTCAAAACACATTCCAAAGAAGTTTGGACTAGAAAGTTCATCTTTTTGAACTAAAAATATGAACTAAAAAATGTTTTAACTCAACATTGAATCAAAGTAAGAAAAATATGAGGTAAAAAAGATTGAGCCAAACAACACACTAAGAATGTATCACTAAAAGTCCCAATAACAAGGAAAATGTTACACTACAAGTTTTTTGTTGCAGGAATCATAAAACAAAAGGTTAACAAAATAAGAACTACCCAATACAGGCTAGTCGGATGCATAATTTCCTTTACTATTAGCAGGAGAATCTGAGTCCGACGAAGAGCTCTCCGAGTCTTCACTGGATTCAGGATCCTCCACAGATACGCCAGGGGGCGATGCTGCTCAATGACCCGAGTCCAAAGACTACCAAGGTGCAAGTCTGGGAATCTCTCATGCATCTCTATAACCATTGTTGATTTCAATTTAGCATCCCTCTCCTCAAGACGAAAAATGATCTTAGTGACATACTCATTAAGACTTTCCTTCCTCTTAGCTTCAAAGTTTCTCTTTAAGATTTCATTTTCCGCCGATAGCTTCTTGATGTCTTGAACAACATTTTCAAAATATACCTTTATTTTGCAATAGCCTTCAAGAAGACCATCAACCGTTGTGTCGCATTTGGCATTCTTGGCAATGAACTTCTCCCTTTCATCATCAAGTTTAGTCTTTTCCTCATACACTTTAGCCTCAAGAGAAGTGATGGTAGTCAAACACTCCTCGGAGGTCTTTTTCTCCTTAGCCAATTCTTTAATCAGCTCTTTGACCCTCTTTTTTAGCTCTTCAGACTCGGAAGACAGAGTTTGTACCTTCGCGGTCACTTCTGATGTCTTGGCTAACTCATCATTTTGCTCATTCACCTCCTTCTTCAGATTATCGGACTCAGTGACTAAGCCTTCCACTTTGGAGGATATTTCATTTTGCTTGGCTACTTGATCGGTCAAGTCCCTCACCTTGTCCTTCAACTAGGAGACTTCTGACGTTAGGGCCTTCACCTCTGCCCTACTCTCAGTAACCTCTTCTTTATAACGATCCGTCCAATTTTCTTTGCGTTCGAGTAGAGTAGCAGCATGCAGTAAATTGTTCAAATCATTTGCCACGTAATCGTTTCCATAAACATAAAAATAAGGAGAGTCCGGGGAAAGATACCTATCCTCATCAGTGCCACCTTCTTGGCCTTCCCCTTGAGTGGAGACAAATTCTCCACCGGAGTCCGAATCAACAATCACAAAAGTTTGGGATAGTAGCAGACTCAGACGATTAGTGTTGTCACTCTCCCCCGCGCTCTCAACAACCCTTTTCTTTTTCTCCTCAGCAGTGAACTTTCACGGCCTTGTGGCACCGACACGACCTTGAGGCCTAACCTCAACCTGATGATCAACATCACTTGTCATGTTATCAAGATGAGAGGTTGGAGAGAATGCTTTAGTATCGAGGGGCTGCCTGTTGATGATCCGATGGCCTCACGTCTAGAGGCAAACTTACTTGGGTATCATCATGATCACCCGGAGCCCTTGTGGGAGGACTGACTTGTACCCTCTCTTGGGAATCACCCTAAACCTCGGGAGCATCGTCATCAGACCCAACATCTTCCTCAGTATATTCTTCCTCACCTTCCTCGGGTTTTTCTGCATCTTAATTACTCGGAGCTCGGGCCCAAGTAGGGAGGTAGACTGCATTATCCAAGCGCTCTAAACGTTCAAGGACATCATCGCTCGGAGGAGGCACCATAAGTTCTGAGGCAGTCTTCTTTTCACTAAGATCGTAAGCTTTGGTGGAATTTATGGTCCTAGTGCTCCCCAGCCTAAATGCTCAGCTTCTCAAAGATAGCTTTACCAGACTTAGCATGACGCTTATAGGACTTAGCAATTCCCTTCATACCTGAAAAAGACACAAAGTCAGAATTTACCAAACTTGAAGACTCAGAAAATATTTAGGTGAGAGTACTTACCTTGTCCGGTCCATTTCAATGTCAGCCGATGAGGAACGTCCTCGAAATCTTTGAATCCGGTCTCCCACAACCCTAAAATAAATAGGAATTGTTGCTTTCATTCTTGTCGGCCTCTAGAAAATCCTTTATCACTTTAAGGTTCCTAGCAAAACCAAGTGAGTAGAAATGATAGTGAGAATTCTTAGTCACTCAAGAAACATAAATAAGTTGTTCCATGGTGAAATCGTTCCTGGAGAGCCTCGACGCCATAATGTAGGCCATAAGGGTATATCACATGTTACCCCCGACATGAGAAGGGAAACGTTTGACCAAGTGGAAGTAGTCGGCTAGAAGAGGATCGAGGGGCAATCGAAGACCCCAGTTCAGCAGCTCTGTATAAAGCACCAACTCGTTGGTCTGAACTGATAGAGACGTCTCTCCAACAGTAGGGAATCAGATGGTGATGTTAGTAGGAATACCCCATAGGTCCCTTAAGTTGATCTCCTCGTTCGGGTGAAAATACTTGTACTTCACCTTGTACAGAGCTAAGAGATTATTGGCTTCAATATCGCAAAGATGGCCGCTCAGGATATCTTCCACATTCGAGGGCAAACCCTTCGAACGTTTCTTCTTCTTATTCTTTACCAGGGAAGTCTCACCTGGGTTAAGGGGAAGATCACCTATAGGTTTTGGGGGAGGAGCTAGAGCGGCACCATCCAGGGAGGGAGCAACAATAAAAACGACTCGAAGAGGCTCTGCCTCAATCACCACAACGTCAGGTTCTCCCTTATCGTCTTCAGGGTTATCGGATATAGATTTCTCATGAACTTCTGGAATGGAAGTGAAGGACGGTTCCGGCCGAGTCCCTTTGGGAAAATATTTTTGAGGGCTGACGTCTGGCGTTGTTTGAGGAGAGCCTTGGGGAGTTGTCGGGGGAGTTGGTACCGAGGAAGGGATCCTCATCCGGACCGATTTGGTGGCTGGCTCAGGTGATATTTTCCGTTTAGACAAGTCTCGATGTTCTTTAATTGGTGGTCTTTCTCTCTCATAACCCATTACAATGAAGGGGGAAGGCCGGGAAGGAAAAGTCGAGGGAGATAGAGAAGCCGAAAGATTAACCCCACCACTTGAAGGGTGTGCTTGACTAGGAAAGGATGCAGCAAGACGGATAGAGCATTCGCGGATCGGAGCCCAGTTGTCTCGAAAGTTAGATTCCCAAATCTCTGCAGGGGAAGGATTTTCTCTTGCACCAGCAGAGATACGAGCACCGAACTGATTAGAGATGTTGAGCCACCTCCAAAGCTTATACTTCTCAATATTGATAAACTCGTCAGGCATGAAAATGCAAAGTAAAAAATATGTTTAGGCACAGTTTCTCTCTCTAGAGAGAATTCTGTTCAAATAAAATCAGAAACCTTTATTCATGGAAAGAGTTGAGTATTTATAGGCAAAGGGAGCAGAAGGTGAACAGGCAAAAAGTAACGGTACCATGAAACTTGTCCGTGATAGCTGCACCGCCTTAAAAAATGTTTGACTCGATAACAGCAAAACCAAGCACGTGTACCTGACATTAAATGATTATTTAGGTGACATCAACCTGACCAAGGGGTGAAGTCAGCAAGTTAGAATCCGATCCGAGTCAAAGGTTCACTAGGGAATACGAGATCCGACCACGATGAAATCTAATCCCGATAAAGTTCGCTCAAAAATCAAAGTACCCGAGCAGGGTAGTGCATGATCTGATCCGAATGACGTAAATTTGCAATTCAAGTCCACGTCCAGAGAACTGCACATGGACTTGGGGCTATTGATAAGGGAAGGAAAATATACGTGTTTAACATGTAATTTAGCCCACAAATAAGATTAAGGTCCATGTATTTAGTGACTAAGGACTAAGGTAAATCACACATAAAAATGAGGGACTTAAATGATAGTCCTCAAGAACTTGTTTGTAAATACTCAAATAGTGGGGTAAGAAATCCACTTTTACGGTGGTAAACATGTAATTTTACCCTCTACCTTATTTACTATATAAAGGGCATTCCTTTTTGGGAAAAGGGGCCAATGATTAATCAATAATTGCTACATTTATTCCTTTTGTATCTTCTATTTCTAGTAATTCACTGTTCACTATCACATCATACGAATATTCCCTAGTCCGACCCCTTCACACGAACTCAGGCTCACCTGTATCGGTCAACAAAATATATTGATCAAAATGATATCTAGTAAAGGGTTGTCTATCTCTAATAGATCTCTGAGTTGGAACTTCAGTTTGTTCAACCTCTTTTTCATTATCTTGTTCATCCACAAAATCATTATCGTGATCAACAGTATATAAAAAAAATATGAAGATCTTAAAGCAGATGACTCACCATCTGAATTTTCTTCAACTTCTGTATGAGTGTGTGCAAGCGGAATATTCCCCAAATCTACCAAGTCATTCTGAGACGGGCACTAAATTCTGTCTCTTATTAATATCATTAACTATCTGATCTTCCATAAACACAATATTTATATTCCTAATAAGCTTCTTATTAATTTGATCATGAAATATGTAGCCGAACTCATAAAGGCCATTACAATGAATACACACTGTCTTGTCTTCGAATTAAGTTTAGACCTCCCATCTTTAGGAATATTCACATAAGTTTTGCACCCAAAGAAACACAAATCATCATAAGAAACATCTTTACCTGTCCAAACTCTATTTGGGGTATCTCCATTTAAAGGTACATAAGGATTAAGATTTAAGACATGTACCACTGTATTCAAAGCTTCACCCCAAAAGTATTTAGGGAGTTGTGATTGTGAAAGAAGACATCTCACCCTTTCAATTAATGTTCGGTTTAGTCTATCAGTTACGCCCTTCAACTGAAGGGTCTTGGGATGTGTCATTTGATGTCGAATACCCTCCTTCCTAAAATAGTCATCAAAAGGACCAATGTATTCTCCCCTATTATTACTTCTAATACACTTCAATTATTTCCCAACATGTCTCTCAACTGAAGCTTGAAACTGCTTAAAGACATCTAGCACTTGATCTTTTGTTTTCAAAGTGTAAGCCCAAAATTTTCTAGAATGATCATAAACAAAAGTAACAAAGTACAGACAACCATTAAGTATTCTGGTTTTGAAAGGACCACAAATATCAGTATGTACTAAGTCAAGCGAACTTGGTTTTCTTGAAGTAGCCGAGCTCTTGAAAGACACTCTATTATGCTTTACAGCCAAACAATGTACAAAGTTCTTTAAATGAACTTTATGTATCCCATGAATATATTGTTTATTCCTCAGAATATATAATCTTTCTCGTGAATGTGACTAAGTCTTTTATGCCACAAATCAACCATTGTTTCATCATTAACAACATTGATTTTCTCAGGAGGAACCCTTACGGACATGATGTAGAGGGCAAAACATTACTGTCATTTTTGCCACAACCAACAAACCCTTAGTAAGTTTCCACTGCCCGTTCATAAAAATACTACAATAGACTTTATCATCTAGCTTCCTTGTAAATATCAAATTCAATCGAAGATCGGGTATATGTTTAACACACTTCAAAATCAATCTTACACCCATGCTTATTTCTAGATAAACATCACCAATACCAACCACTTTAGACGAATCATTATTTCTCATCTTTGTAGGACCAAAGTCACCAAAGGTGTAAGATGAGAAATATTCTCTACAAGGAGTGGCATGAATTGTAGTACCGTTGTCAACTACTCAACGACTTTCATCAGACATAGAATTCACAACAGCATCATCAATAACAATGAAGTAAATTTCTGAAACCGCAACAACGTTTTTCTTGTCACCACTTTCATCATATTATTTTCTTCCTTACCATTGTTAGATTTCCTAAAATTATTCTTCTTTCTCATCTTAGGACAAAATTCCTTAGTGTGCCCGATCTCATGAAGTAGTACCACTCTCAATCTGCAAATTTATTAAACTTGTTCCGAATCTTCCTTCTACTTTTACCTCTAGCTTTCCAACCGTGGTTTTTATTTCTACCACGTTTCACAATAACTAGAATTTCTGAATGTGAGGAGAAGCCGACTATTTTTTTTTCCTCATATCTTTATTAAACACACTACTTTTAGCCAATGTTATTAAAATATTACCTTAAGAAGCTGAATTAGAAAAAGACATTCTGAAAGTATCCCACGAGTCTGGCAGCGAACCAAGCAACCATAACGCCAAAACCTCATCATCAAATTTGATACCCATAGCATCCAACTGATTAATTAAGCCTTGAAAGGTATTCAAGTGATCTATAAGATGCGATCCATCTTGATACCTCAAATACATCAACTGTTTGAACAAAAATAACCTACAGGTTTCTTGTCTTCCAAGCATATAAATCCTTAAGTTTACTTCACAAAGTCCTTGCATCTGTTTCATCTACAACATGATTCAATACATTATCGTCAACCCATTTTCAAATAAAGCCACAAACCTGTCGCTGAATACTTATCTATTATGCATCAGACTTATCTGTAGGTTTTTCATCACCGAACACTGGTAAATAAAAACCTTTAGTATAAAGAAGATCTTTCATCTTCGATTTCCATATATGATAATTCAAACCATTCATCGTCACCATTCTGCTTGTATTTACCTCTATATTTGATACAAGACAAATACGCAACTAGTCGCTCTGATACCACTTTGTTAGGAAATAGACACAAACAAAATCTTCATTCTTGTATCAAATATGATTAGAGATAATGATCCCAAACAAAATACCAAGTATGAATGAAATCAACCCAAATAACACATAACACGTTTTACATGGAAAACCTACCTAGTGTAGGAAATAAAAAAAAACCACGTGACTGATTTCGGAGTCCAGCCAAATATTTACTATAAGAAAACGCGTTATAAAACTATTTTCTAGATAAAACTCGAGCATACACCAAACAAAGTATGAAAACTTCATACACAATCCCAATACACAAGATAATAAACCGAAATAAGAAAACTCACTGAAATATCCCCAAAAACTACTACATAGTTTGGGATTTGATTATAATATGAGTTTTCATCCATGAATATTAATATCGTGTTTATTGAAATAGAATTGATTAATTTTTTATATGGGAAAGAGATCATTCAGATAAGCTTTATCAAATTGGTAAAATCAACACAATCCTTCACCGGTTACCACTTTGAACAATTCAAGAACATGATGATAGGATCCAACCATGATGATTTCTTACATTTTATGGCCTTTTTCATGATGTTCAAGGAAAACACAATCGAATGGTTCAAAGGGTACTATCAAGGATTTCGAGGGGTCATGGAGCACTTTTAGGAGCTATTTTGTGGGTAAGATGATGCATAAGAACGATGCTTCATCGATCATGGATATGTATCAAAGGTAAGGAAAAACTATTAAAACCTACATGAATAGATTCGTGCATGAGATGAATACATTGTCCATGCGCAAGGCGGATCTGGTAGTAGCTTCATCATATAGAGGCTTATATATCGAGGGCCATTTGTATGACTATCTCGTTTGGTTTCCTGTTGAAACCATGGGCAACATCCTCGCAAGGTCAGATCAGTTTATCCGAGTTAAGGTTCGTAAAATGGGAGCATCGATTTGTTTAACGCCTAATGTATCAACAAAGCTAAGAGAAGAGGAGACTACGTTAGGCCCAACAATACCCAACGAAAACTTTTTATAATGAGAACGCATCATGATTTTCACTCCCCGAACAGAGAATATCGAGGTTATTTACGACAAAACCAAAATAAAAGTGAAGTATCAACGAATCCGTCATATGACATCTCCAAACAACGACCAATCTCTTAGATACTTTTTCACCTAGCGAAACGACCACAAGCATTCTAATAATGGCTGCTAGCAATTGCAAGAAACGATCTAGTGACTGATCTACAATGAGGAACTCGTTTAATTCCTAAAAGGTAAAAAAATGAGTGACACGAAGACAAAAACACTAACTGTGACGAGATATCAGGCGAATAATGTTACTAACTACAATAAGACAAAGGCTAGTAGTGGTTGTATAACATCTCTGGTTGAGGCACGTTATTGGGATCAATGTCCAACGCCAAGAAAGAACACAAACGAGACTTATAAATTCATACGATGGACGAGTCTGCACACCACCGATACAAGAAACCCTTCATAGACCTAAATTTCAATTATAACAACTTAATGGGTGTGGTTCTTCCCCACGAGGATGTCTTGATCATCAATCTGGATACAATGTCCGAAATATAATAAGGTTTTTCTTATTATGTCGTTTCGTTTAAAAATACAGATTCAACCTACCAAATTTTGTCAGCCAAATATTCGTCCATAAGCTCGTAACAAACATGAAAACCTACATCAATAACACAATCATCCAACATAACAAAGAAGGTCGACATATCAATATCTTGTGTAAAATATTAAGATTGGTACGACTAGTTTCAACATTAACTCCTCCGTCAAATAATTTTTTTAATACGGTGGTATTACTTTGAAAAAAAAAAGCTTTTAATATTTATTAGTCAAAATCTTTTGATATATGTTTTTTTTATTTTTTATTATGAATATTTTATATAACATTTTTATATAATTATTAATAAAACCAAAAAATGGCCAACTTCTATGTTAGGAAGAATTTTTTATATTTACTTTTAATTTTTTTCTAAATTTTATCAAATTTATAATTGTAATTTAAAAATAGTAATTATGTGAAGATGAAATTAAGATGCATAAAACATTATTGTTTTCTACAAATAATAATTTATAAATAAAAAAATATTATTTTTTATCCGTTCCCACCTCTTAATTATTCCATTTTATGGTAAAAATAATTTTACTAGCTTCATTTGTAATATTTGGAATTATACCTATTTAAACTAGTTGCAAAATACAACTACGTTGTATCAACGTATAAATAAAATTCCTCAAAAAAGACAAAATGCATAAATAAATGCTTTAAAATAGTGTATTTTTATATTTGTATAGAAAGCCAAAGGATGACCATGAGGTGTCGGTGCTCGTGCTAGTTCGCGACAATGTATAGTTCTTTTGAGACACGATACCACTGCAAATACTTCAACGTGGCATCAATTTGCTTTCACGAGATAGATATACAACAAGCTTCGCCCTGGGCATCAATCTGTTTTTACAGATATACAACAATTTTGTTTTCAATAAATTTTTATTTTTAAGTATTTCATTATGAAATTAATTGTGCGAAAATATATTTTATATTAAAAATGTCCTTTATGATTATGTGCTACCATTTGCAATGAGATTGCAATAAAAGAACGTAGTTTCTTCTCACTGATGGGTCGCTAAATATGAAATGTGTCACCAACTCTTTTGGACGTATTACAAATACATATTTTTCTAGCTTTAAAATTGTAACTAATAAAAATAATTACTAAATAAATATATTTTTCACATGTATTATTTATGGTTTTCAATATTTAATATTTTTAAAACTTATTGTCCTGTTAGTGTTCAATTAAATAAGTAAAAAAAATAAAAAATGTTAATATTAATATTTTATATTTTATTGTGATTTATTTTCTAATAATACGAAATAAAAAAGTAGAAATTATATGTTCGAAGAATGATTTTATTAATTGATTTGAATGCGTCTGAAATTTAAGTTGGTTAAATCATTTTTTCTTGCAATTGTATTTCGTAAATATAAAAAAATTGTTCGTTTCTCCCCTTATACCTCTTATGGAAAATTTGGAATCAAATCTTATAATTATAATTACAAGTTAGAGGAGGATATTAAAAATGTCTGTGTCTAATTATAATTACAAGTTATTAGATGAGGATATTAAAAAGGTCGTGTTGTGATCGTACCCGTCGAAACCGTATGTTCAGTGTTTTATCCAAAATATTAGGAGATGATTGGTCCTACTAATTGTGAAGTAGTCGTAATGCGATCAAAACAGGAAAGTCTCTATCACACTTAATTTTACTTATCTAATTCCTTAAGTTGCTGACTTAAAGAGATTCAATTGGTTCGGTCCGATAAGCTTGATTAATGTTTCTTAACGTTTATTTTATCGACGATGATTAAAAGATTACGATTCTTGCTAGTCGAGCTATTGGACCCAATCATAAACTTTCTGATTTGTCTAATGGATATACCATACTTTTGTTGCAATAGGTGGACAATCGGTTGCGTACAAGAACTAGGGAACATAGATATAGAGTGATTAGATCAATCTAGCTAAAGTGTATGACAAAGTCAATTGTCGGTTCATTTAGGATACTATCATTCAGTTTGGGCTCTTAACAACATGAGTAATGCTTATCATTACTTCCATGAAGTCCAATTCGATGCCAATTATGTGGAACAGAACATTATTTGACGCTTTTACACCAAAACGATGTATTAGACAAGTGGATTCATTGGTCCATTACCTTTTTGTTATGTTTATTAAACGATTATCTCTTATCACTGAAAGTATTTGTAGTAATGTGAACGAAGCCTCTCAATCTCTCCAGAAGCAAGCTCTCCCGATCTTTTACGTTTTTTATTCAGATGATTGAATATTGTCTGCGAAGGTTTTAGAAGGACAATTTGACCTAATTAAATTAGTATTATGTCTCTTTGACGAAAAATACTGCCAATCGGTAAGCGATGAAAAGTCGATAATAGTATTTTGTAGGTACAATAACGTAAAAATGATTTGCATCTACGAGTGCTTTTGTCTTAGTAAATCCATGTGGGAGTATCTAGGTACGCCGATTTCTTTAGGTTGCATCCCAGGAGGTTTTCTCGGTATATTACCATGAGGATGAAAAGAAGATTACTAAATTGGAAAGTGTATAATATCTCTCCGTAACTCTAATATAATTTATATTGAATGAAGTCGTGACTTAAATAGATGTAAAGAAAAGCATTGTCAGTGCATATGTGCAATAAAGTCGATCATACTTTCATATATTTTGTTTGGGGTTTATTGAGGAGGAAAAGAAAGAGGTTGCCAAACCTAAATATATTAAAGAAGGATTGTTCGACCGTATAGTTAAGTCGTAAGATTGAAAGATGTGTAAAAACACATTCGAAGGACAAAACGTGTTGATTAATGAGGTGAGTATAGTTCAACATAATGATAAAGAACGATACAAATAAACACCGTAGTCACATGAGTATTTTTGTGAGAAAAGTAAGGTGAGAGATAAACATCATATTTTGTTATAGAGAGTTATTAAGTTTTTTTTTATTTGAAAGTATTTATGTAACTTACATATTAATAAAAGAAGTGTCGGTTGTCCGTGGACATAGGATTATTCCTACAATCTAAACTACGTTAAATCTCTCTTGTGTGCTTGATTTTTTTTTTTTTTTATTTGTTGTTGTCTTGAATTTGGTTAATTGTTTTATCCAAAGCTTCTTTAATCGATACATCGGTTCTTGTCTTGGTCAAATGGTCGTCTTAATCCCAACAAAAGAATCACAACAGTATAGTTAAAGACTCAACTGAATCTCTATGCAATCCCAAGAACTCAACAAGGATCCATCTAAATCATGAGCAAACACCAACAAACCAATATGTAATTTATCTAAATTTTATATTTTGATTTTTATGAAGAAAAATAAAATCACAACACACAGCCTGATATGATTCATATTGTAAAGTAAATATTAATAGATTTCAATATTTTCATTTCATGATATTATAAATATTCAAGTAACTTTTTTTAATAACAAATTAAATTAAATTATGGCCAACAATGATATAGATACTTTGTCTTAATTATATGTTCACATCATTTTTGTTAAAGTGGAAAAAGTTAAGACATTCAATTAAAACCAATACTTTGTCTATATTATATATTTAGGCTTTGAAGAGTTTTTAGTCCTTTGACTATCTATTTTCAGGATAAATAGTTCATCGACTAAAAAGCGTTCGGTTTTAGTCCATTGGATATTTAAAGGACTAATTACTATTTAAAGCATATTTACATGTTTTTATAAAAATTATAAAAAACATATATTCAAGTAAATATGATTAGTTGGCTAGGAAATAGTAAATTAGTTGTTGAACACGATATCTAAAATATAATATAAATAATTATGAATTAGTTGTTGAACATGATATCTAAAAATTAATTTAAACTATTATAAAACTATACTCTATAGATATTGTATATTTCATATAATGATGAGGTACAATAATATTTAAGACTAACAAAATGGTATGTTGTAGGTAATACGAGGTATGTAAAATATAAGATGAGCATTGACAAGACGAGGGTAATAACATATCACGTGAAGGCCATGAAATTAATATGAGGAAACCAAATGATGATGCAAGAATGCGTAAAGCAAGCATGGTAAACAACAATCTGAGACAACCAAATGTCAAGGCAAACACATGCATGACGGGGATGACAAGCAATACAAGACAAAGAAAACAATCTATCAGAATGGCCGAGCGCAAACAGATGCTAGACTGGTTATTATAGGGAACCATGTTTCATCCTAATATATGTTACCTAGAAATGTATTTACCTATTTATTAGGAAACCTGACTAGCATTTAAGGCACGATTAACACGTTCAAAGTTGTAACAATTGGAAAAAAAGAGAGTGAATGGTAAGGAGTACAAGTAAGTTAAAACCACTGATGTAAACAAATCACATTATGATATACATAATCTTTCTCGATCAATTATTATTATATTCACATTGTATTTGAGAATAAAATTGTGATATCAAATTTCGCACACTTTGTGATATTTTTTCCTTTTATTTTAAAGAATCAAACTGCGTACCAATGGTGATGACTAGATCGAGATTCAAAAAGAAAAATTCATGGATCCTTTTTATTTGGGATGATATGACGACAATCTCGGTAAATGTAACAAGCTCGCCGACTAAATAAATCAACCCACAATGAAACCAAGTTCGAGGTCATCCCACCATCGTGCACACCATAATCGGTCACGCACAACACTGGACAACAATCATCTAATTGGGGCGGCATCTGTAGCATAATATGGAGACAATCAAAACCAAGGGGGACGATTAGCACTACAATCCGCATAAATATCGATACCACACTGATCTTAGGAGAAAACCCTTCTAAAACAATATGTCGACTACTTCGTCTAATGCTTAGCTCTTGGAAATTTATATTGAAGAACTAAAACATGAGACAATCAAATTGAAATTTGAAAGTGATCCTGAAGCCAAAGTAAGAATGGAAAAATAATAATTGAAGCACTAAAATTGTTAGCATAAAGGGTTTTCCAAATAATGAAGGCGAATAGAGAGCAAATAAAGAAGTCACTAGAAGATGCTGAGCATGTGGGCAAGAGTAGGGAATTGTTTTTAAAAAAATAAAAACTTATCGGTTCCCGACATGATGACCAGTTGAGTAATAAGGTGTCAAAGAAGAGAAATGAAATAAAAGATGTAGGGTATAATGAATAGAGACAAAATAAATATGGGCTTACGTAGTTAAAAAATATTAATTCATTATCAAGATTCGTAAAGGCAAACTCCTCCATGAGTTCAACCCTTAACGATTAGACATTTACAGCGGTTCAAAGGACCCAAATCATAATTTCAAACAACTCATGAATATGATGATGTTTTTTAACCTCTTCGACGTTTTACTCTACAAGGATTTCCTCACGACATTTAAAATAAATGCGCTTGATTAGTTCAATGGTCTACCCAATTGAACCAATCCAGATTACGAAGGCATATAGAGAGCTTTAAGAAATGAATTTGTTGTGAACAAGGAACATAAAAAGGAATAAGACTATATTATGAATTTGTATCAAATAACAGGATAAACATAAACAGTTATGTTTATAGATATTTTCATAAGATAAACATTTTGTCGAAGTGCAAGGAGGACGTGGTTGTGTTAATAAAGGACTAGACATGGAATGGCCGTCTGTACTAACCTTTATATATTTCTTGTTGACTGTATGAGAGATATTTTAACAAGATTAGACCAATGCATTAAAGTTGAACACTCTAAAAAGGGAGATTTTTATATTCGCATGACCCTAAATCCCAAGAGTAAAAGTTTCCAACGCCCGACATAAAGATAAGTAAAGAGGTAAAAAAAACAAGGTCAAAACAACTCTAGTATTTTTATTGAGGCCCTCTTACACCCATGCTTGTTTCTAGATAAACATCACCAATACCAACCATTTTAGACGAATCATTATTTCTCATCTTTGTAGGACCAAAGTCACCAAAGGTGTAAGATGAGAAATATTCTCTACAAGGAGTGGCATGAATTGTAGCACCGTTGTCAACTACTCAACGACTTTCATCAGACATAGAATTCACAACAGCATCATCAATAACAATGAAGTAAATTTCTGAAACCGCAACAACGTTTTTCTTGTCACCACTTTCATCATATTATTTTCTTCCTTACCATTGTTCGATTTCCTAAAATTATTCTTCTTTCTCATCTTAGGACAAAATTCCTTAGTGTGCCCGATCTCATGAAGTAGTACCACTCTCAATCTGCAAATTTATTAAACTTGTTCCGAATCTTCCTTCTACTTTTACCTCTAGTTTTCCAACCATGGTTTTTATTTCTACCACGTTTCTCAATGACTAGAATTTCTGAATGTGAGGAGAAGCCGACTATTGTTTTTTCCTCATATCTTTATTAAGCACACTACTTTTAGCCAATGTTATTAAAATATTACCTTAAGAAGCTGAATTAGAAAAAGACATTCTGAAAGTATCCCACGAGTCTGGCAGCAAACCAAGCAACCATAACGCCAAAACCTCATCATCAAATTTGATACACATAGCATCCAACTGATTAATTAAGCCTTGAAAGTTATTCAAGTGATCTATAAGATGCGATCCATCTTGATACCTCAAATACATCAACTGTTTGAACAAAAATAACCTACATGTTTCTTGTCTTCCAAGCATATAAATCCTTAAGTTTACTTCACAAAGTCCTTGCATCTGTTTCATCTACAACATGATTCAATACATTATCGTCAACCCATTTTCAAATAAAGCCACAAACCTGTCGCTGAATACTTATCTATTATGCATCAGACCTATCTGTAGGTTTTTCATCACCGAACACTGGTAAATGAAAACCTTTAGTATAAAGAAGATCTTTCATCTTCGATTTTCATATATGATAATTCAAACCATGCATCGTCACCATTCTGCTTGTATTTACCTCTATATTTGATACAAGACAAATACGCAACTAGTCGCTCTGATACCACATTGTTAGGAAATAGACAAAAAAATCTTCATTCTTGTATCAAATATGATTAGAGATAATGATCCCAAACAAAATACCAAGTATGAATGAAATCAACCCAAATAACACATAACATGTTTTACGTGGAAAACCTACCTAGTGTAGGAAGTAAAAAAACCACGTGACTGATTTCGGAGTCCAACCAAATATTTACTATCAGAAAACGGGTTATAAAACTATTTTCTAGATAAAACTCGAGCATACACCAAACAAAGTATGAAAACTTCATACACAATCCCAATACACAAGATAATAAACCAAAATCAGAAAACTCACTGAAATATCCCCAAAAACACAGTTAGAGGAAGTTGATAAAAAATATACTAAGAAGAATTCAAACAAAAATCCTTCTAGTCATATTGGAAAGGACAAATAGATGAGACTGCTTACCAAAATTTAAGCTGATCGGACCAGCGAAGACAATCTGATTGAAAGCACAAAGTTCTGTCTTGAATTGCTTGGGGGCATTCCGAATCTACTACATAGTTTGGGTTTTGATTATAATATGAGGTTTCATCAATGAATATTAATATCGTGTTTATTGAAATAGAATAGATTATTTTTTTATATGGGAAAGAGATCATTCAGATAAGCTTTATCAAATCAGTAAAATCAACACAATCCTTCACCGGTCGTTCTTCTTCTTGACTAAGACTTAATTTTATGTACACAATAGATACAATTCTTGGACATGTTTTTTATCACTCCGACTGCATTGTTGATTATGTTGTAAAGGAATTGATCTATTGTTGATACTAATTCATGCATCTGGTCCAACCATGGCCTCCTAAAGAATTTATTGTACAAATAAGATACATTTACTACCATTAGAATGAACTTAACGTATTTTAAAACTCTCGCTAGCCTAAAACCACATCTAACTTCACTTCTCATAAGAATGAGGTGTTCATACCGTTGAATCTAATTAACTTCATCTTGGATTGCGTTAGCATCAGTGCCCCACATATTTTATCATAAGTTATTCTAATAAATAAATTGGGTGAACTACCGGTGTCCATCAGAATCATTTTAACATATACTTAAGCTATATCATATGAAGCGATCAACAAATCCCCATGCACTGCAACAACTTGTCTAAGATCATTATTATCAAATATAATTATGGGATAAGCGTTTTTATATAGTGAAGTTGATGTTTAACCTTGATACTGTATTTATATATACTTTATATGTATCTTACTAAAATATTTAGTGATATATATGATATTGTATCCCTCGCATGCTATTGTAAACAAGTTATATAAATTTTTTGGTATAAATCAAGGTATTTTTTAGTTTATCCATGATGGTCATATTCTCTATGGCTCTCGGCGACTTGTAAACTATCTCAACTTGTTGTTTTTCGTGTATTGCTGGATATTGAGAGTTTGTCCTGACCTGCCTTATCTTGGTTATTTGTCTATTCCTTATAAGAATCCACAAAATTCACTTTATCAGACAAATTTTATACTTCATTCTTTATAAAAATACAGTCTCTCGCGTATAATGCCTCATGTGATTATGGAATTCAGAGAAGTTGCTCACATCTCTCAACTCCTTAAAATTCTACATCTTCTCAAGCTACCGAAACTTGACTACATCTTTGGCCTTGTTGTAGATTACCTCTACATTATCACTGAGTCATATGTAGGTTGTTTGGCCGAATATCTCATGGTTTTTACTATTTTTTAAGTTGTTATGAATATAGTTATTACCATTGTTTATCGACCCCAAAATCTAGTTATGATATATTTGCCTTGCAAGAAATTCAGTTGTACTTACTTTGAAAACATAAACTTGAATTGCAGCTTAAACAATAGTCAACCCAGGGATGGTAGAGAGGATGTGAATTTATAATTACCCTAGAGACTACCCCTTATAGTTTCATCGACTTTGATGAATTTCTCCGCACGAGCCAATAACTACCTTAAGTTCAGAGCCTTTTTCTTTATGATACATATAACATACATCCTTGTTTGCAAGAAACATTGGGAAACATATTAGGGCAATCTATAAGAGTATTATTTGTTTGAATAAAAGTTGAGTGTAATCCTTAAACCACCCTTCAGTTGATCCTTTCAATGAATAATTTAATTACCATATCTCCTGATAAATTGTTACCCACTCAATTGAGTTTTAAAGACAAATCACAACATATTGATAGTTGAGATTTTATCTCCACAAATATTGTTGTAAAATGTAACAACACTACCTCTTAAAGCCATGGAGAATTCTTTGTATCTGAGTCTATCATCTCCCTCAAAGTTTATTATTATATTTAACAGCTCTATAGCATGCTTTCGATGTCCGGTCCCATCATGCTTTTCCATCTCCTATTGGTTGAATCTTGGCGGAAAATATTCATACAAGATATACAGGGCTAATGGAAATTCAACAAAGTCTAAATATGTGTAGAAACGATTGAGCTATATAAATCCTTGTTCACCGGTGTTTCAAAATGATACATTGTTTGTTATTGATGACAAGGACATCGTTGAGCTGAGGGCATAAAAGATAAATAATCTTGGTTGGTATGATGGTAACTTTGAGAGAAATGTCGCGGTAATGAAGCTACGCAATGAAGACTTGAATGATACGTTAGAAGAACCATAAAAGGGTTATGCTTGTTTGGATGATCATAGGTACAACCCTCAGGGAAGTTATGCTATATTTGTTAGTCCTCTTATGGAAACATGTCGATAGAATGAGATGTCATTTTTCTTTTTTTCACACCAGGAGAGGATCAAATGCACGTGTTTCTTTCATTCCCTTATTATGATGATAAAAATAATATGCACTTCCTACCTTTTGGGCCAAGAATGATCAAAGATCGGATATCATTTCCCTCTTATTTTGGAGAATTTACGATCATAATGTTTCTTATGATTAACCATCATTTAATGGTTGTAGGGATTTACGTATTTCCGTGTGGTAAGATATTATCCATGGTTCTTGAGCATTGAAGGAGTTGTATCATCTCAGTCTCCTATATTGTTGTCCTCTCTAGAATGATATACCACATAGGTTAGTTGGCGTGTCATGCCAACATAAAAAACAGATTTTAAATTATTCTTATCTACGTAGATGATCCTCCCTCATTTGGTCTAATAGTTTACTATCAACTACATTCTACTTCATTTATTGGGTCTTATGGTACTTGTAAGAGTTGTGAAAAGTATTTAAAAGTATATTTTAAAAAACTTGTCGCATTGGGTTTTTAGTTTTTCATAAACGAAAAATTTGGTGATGTGTTTTTGTGTAGAAACTGTCAGGAAATAAACGCACAAACGAAATATTCATTTTTGTATCAAATATGATTAAAGATAATGAAAATCTAGCATATCAAGGAAGACACGGTTACCACTTTGAATAATTCAGGAACATGATGATAGCATTCAACCATGATAATTTCTTATATATTATGGCCTTTTTCATGATGTTCGAGGAAAACACAATTGCATGGTTCAAAGGGTACTATCAAGGATTTCGAGGGGTCATGGAGCACTTTTAGGAGCTATTTTGTGGGTAAGATGATGCATAAGAAGGATGTTTCATCGATCATGGATATGTATCAAAGGTAAGAAAAAACTATTAAAACCTACATGAATAGATTCGTGCATGAGATGAATACATTGTCCATGCGCAAGGTGGATGTGGCAGTAGCTTCATCATATAGAGGCTTATATATCGAGGGCCATTTGTATGGCTATCTCGTTTGGTTTCCTGTTGAAACCATGGGCAACATCCTCGCAAGGTCAGATCAGTTTATCCGAGTTGTGGTTCGTAAAATTGGAGCATCGGTTTGTTCATCGCCTAATGTATTAACAAAGCTAAGAGAAGAGGAGACTATGTTAGGCCCAACAATACCCCACGGAACGAGAACCTTTTATAATGAGAACGCATCATGATTTTTACTCCCCGAACAGAGAATATTGAGGTTATTTACGACAAAACCAAAATAAAGGTGAAGTATCAACGATCCCGTCATATGATAGCTCCAAACAACGACCAATCTCTTAGATACTTTTGCACCTAGCAAAACGACCACGGGCATTCTAATAATGGCTGCTAGCAATTGCGAGAAACGATCTAGTGACTGATCTACAATGAGGAACTCGTTTAATTCATAAAACGTAAAAAAATGAGCGACACGAAGACAAAAACACTAACTGTGACGAGATATCAGGCGAATAATGTTACTAACTACAAGAAGACAAAGGCTAGTAGTGGTTGTATAACATCTCTAGTTGAGACACGTTATTAGGATCAATGTCCAACGTCAAGAAAGAACACAAACGAGACTTATAAATTCATACGATGGACGAGTCTGCACACCACTGATACAAGAAACCCTTCATAGACCTAAATTTCAATTATAACGACTTAATGGGTGTGGTTCTTCCCCACGAGAATGTTGATCATCAATCTGGATACAATGTCCCAAATATAATAAAGTTTTTATTATTATGTTGTTTCGTTTAAAAATACAGATTCAACCTACCAAAGATTGGTTAACCAAATAGTCATCCACAAGCTCGGAACAAACACGAAAACCTACATCAATAACACAATCATTCAACATACCAAAGAAGATCGACATATCAATATCTTGTCTAAAATATTTAGATTGGTACGCTAATTTCAACCTTGACTTCTCCGTCAAATAATTTTTTTTAATATGGTAGTATTACTTTGAAAAAAAGATTTTAGTCAAAATCTTTTGATATATGTTTTTTTATTGTTTATTATGAATATTTTATATAACATTTTTATATAATTATTATTAAAACCAAAAATGGCCAACTTCTATGTTAAGAAAAATATTTTTATTTATTTTTAATATTTTTTCTAAATTTTATTAAATTTATAACTGTAATTTAAAAACACTAATTATGTGAAGATGAAATTAATTATTGTTTTCTACAATTAATAATTAATAATTTATAAGTAAAAAATATTATTTTTTATCCGTTCCCACCTCTTAATTATTCCATTTTATTGGTAAAACTAATTTTACTAGCTTCATTTGTAATATTTGGAATCATACCTATTTAAACTAGTTGCAAAATACAACTACGTTGTATCAACGTATAAATAAAATTCCTAAAAAAGACAAAATGCATAAATAAATGCTTTAAAGTAGTGTATTTTTATATTTGTATAGAAAGCCAAATGATGACCATGAGGTGTCGGTGCTCGTGCTATTTCGCGACAATGTATAGTTTTTTTGAGACACGATACCGCTGCAAATACTTCAACGTGGCATCTTTCACGAGATAGATATGCAACAAGCTTCGCCGTGGCATCAATCTGCTTTTATACGATATAGATACATAACAAATTTGTTTTCAATAAATTTATATTTTTAAGCATTTCATTATGAAATTAATTGTGCGAAAATATATTTTATATTATTCTGTGCTACCATTTGCAATGAGATTGCAATAAAAGAACGTAGTTTCTTCTTACTGATGGGTCGCTAAATATGAAATGTGTCACCAACTCTTTTGGACTTATTACAAATACATATTTTTTCTAGCTTTAAACTTGTAAGTAATAAAAATGATTACTAAATAAATATATTTTCACATATATATTTATGGTTTTCAATATTTAATATTTTTAAAACTTATTGTCCTATTATAGTGTTCAATTTAATAAGTTAAATGATAAAAAATATTAATATTAATATTTTATATTTGATTGTGATTTTATCATTTTCTAATAATACGAAATAAAAAAATAGAAATTATATGTTCGAAGAATGATTTTATTAATTGATTTGAATGTGTCCAAATTTTAAAAGTTAATTAAATCATTTTTTCGTGCAATTGTATTTCGTAAATATAAAAAAAATGTTCGTTTCTCTCTTTATATCTCCTGTGGAAAAATTGGAATCAAATCTTCTAATTATAATTAGAAGGTGTTGGAAGAGGATATTAAAAAGGTCGTGTTGTCTAATTATAATTAGAAGTTATTAGACGAGGATATTAAAAAGTTTGTGTTGTCTATTTATAATTAAAAGTTATTAGACAAGAATATTAAAAAGGTCGTGTTGTGATCGTACTGGTCGAAAATTTCGCTTTCAGACTGTATGTTAGTGTTTTATCAGAAATATTAGGAGATGGTTGGTCCTACTAATTGTGAATGCGATCAGAAGAAGAGATGATAGTCTCTACTGCACTTAATTTTACAATTGTTCATCTAATTTCCTAAGTTGCGGACTTAGAGAGATTCAATTGGTTCGGCCCGATAAGTTTGATTAATGTTTCTTAACATTTATTTTATCGGCAATGGTTAAAAGATTATGACTCTTGCTAGTCGAGCTATTGGATCCAATCAGAAAAGTTTTTTTTCTCACCTGTCTAATAGATATAACATACTTTTGTTGCAATAGGTGGACAATCGGCTGCATATAAGAACTAGGGAACACAGATATAGAGTGATTAAGATCAATCTAGCTAAAGTGTATGACAAAGTCAATTGTCGGTTCATTTAGGATACTATCATTCAGTTTGGGCTCTTAAGAACATGAGTAACGCTTATCATTACTGCCATGAAGTCCAATTCGATGACAATTATGTGAAACAAAACATCACTTGAGACTTTCACGCCGAAAAGAGGTATTAGGCAAGGGGATTCATTGGTCTGTTACCTTTTTGTTACGTTTATTAATCGATTATCTCTTATCACTGAAGGTATTTGTAGTAATGATGAATGAAGCCTCTCCATCTCTCCAGAAGCAAGCCATCCCGGTCTCTCACGTTTTTTTATTCAGATGGTTGAATATTATTTGCGAAGGTTTCACAAGGAAAATTTGACCTAATTAAATTAGTATTATGTCTCTTTTACAAAACATAATACCGATCAGTAAGCAATGAAAAGTCGATATTAGTATTTTATAGGTACAATAACATAAAAATGATTTGCATCTAGGAGTGGTTTTGTCTTAGTAAATCCATGTGGACGTATCTAGGTACGCCGATTTATGTAGGTCAAATCCGAGGAGATTTTCTCGCTATATTACCATGAGGATGAAGAGAAGATTACTAAATTGGAAAGTGTATAATATCTCTCTATAACTCTAATATAATTGATTTTGAATGAAGCTGTCACTTAAATAGATGTAAAGAAAAACATTGTCACTACATATATGCAATAAAGTTGATCATACAATCATATATTTAGTTTGGGGTTTATTGAGGAGGAAAATAAAGAGGTTCTTATTTAGTGGTACAAAGAATTTCAACAAAGTGATATTGCCTAAATTTGGGTGAGGGTCCGTGTAGTTAAGTCGTAAGATTGAAAGATGTGTAATGAATACTGGAGTCACATGAGTATTTTTGTGAGAAAATTAAGGTGAGAGATAAACATTTAAGATAGGGTTTTCTAAATAACATCATGTTTTGTTATAGATTGTTATTAAGTTTTTTTTGTGTTTGAAAGTATTTATCTAACTTAATTATTAATAAAAAAAGTGTCGGTTGTCCGGGGATGTAGGATTATTCCTACAATCTAAACCACGTTACATTTGTTTTGTGTGCTTGATTTTATTTGTCCTTTTTTTTATTTGTTGTCGTCTTGATTTTGGTTAATTGTTTTATCCAAAACTTCTGTAATCGATACATCGGTTATTGTCTCGGTCAAATAGCCGTCTTAATCCCAATAAAAGAGTCGCAAAAGTAAAAGTAAAGACTCAACTGAATCACTATGAAATCCCAAGAATTCAACAAGGGTCCATTTAAATCATCAGCAAACACCGACAACCCTACATTTAATTAATCCAAATTTTATATTTCCAGTTTTATGATTCATGATATGATTCATATTATAAAGTAAATATTAATAGATTTCAGTATTTTCATTATATGATATTATCAATAGTCAAGTAACTTACTTTAATAACAAATTAAATTAAATTATGGTCAATAATGATATAGATACTTTGTCTTAATTATATATTCACATTTTTTTAAAGTGGAAAAAAGATATGACATTCAATTAAAACTAATACTTTGTCTATATTATATATTTAGGCTTTGAAGAGTGATTAGTCTCTTGACTATCTATTTTCATTACAAATAGTTCATCGACTAAAAAACGTTTGTTAGAGATATAAGGCATAAGCCCATTAGCACATATAGTTTATCTATAAATAAAGAACGACATCTAAACACCAAAACAAAATCCAGACGAAATCTCAAAGCCAAATACCCAAAAAAATCTAATCTCAAATCCAAATACCAAACTAATTTCCAAAAACCAAACTAAATTCGGTTTTAGTCCATTGGATAGTCAAAAGACTAATTGCTATTTAAAGCCTATATACATGTTTTTATAAAAAATAGAAAAATAGATATTAGAGTTAATATGATTAGTTGACTAAGAAATTGTAAATTAGTTATTGAACACGATATCTAAAATATAATATAAATAATTATGAATTAATCGTTGAACATGATATCTAAAAATTAATTTAAATAATTATAAAACTATATCGTATAGATATTGCATATTTCATATAATGATGAGGTAAAATAATATTTAAGACTAACAAAATGGTAAGTTGTAGGTAATACGAGGTAGGTAAAATATAAGATGAGCATTGATAAGACGATGGTAATAGCCTATCACGTGAAGGTCATGAAGTTAATATGAGGAAACCAAATGACGATGCAAGAATGCGTAAAGAAAGCATGATAAACAACAATCTGAGATAACCAAATGTCAAGGAAAACACATGCATGACAAAGATGACTAGCAATACAAGACGAAGGAAACAATCTACCAGACTGGAGTAGAAGCCGAGCACACAAAATAGATGCTAGAATGGTTATTATAGGGAACCATGTGTCATCCTAATATACGTTACCTAGAAATGTATTTACCTATTTATTAGGAAACCTGACCAACATTTAAGGCATGATTAACACGTTCAAAGTTGTAACAATTGGAAAAAAAAGAGTGAATGGTAATGAGTCCAAGTAAGTTACAACCACCGATGTAAACAAATCACATTTTGATATACATAATATTTCTCGATTAATTAATATTATATTCACATTGTATTTGAGATTAAATTCCGATATCAATTTTGGCACCGTTTATGGTATTATTTCTTCAATTTTAAGGAATCAAACTGTATACCAATGGTGATGACCAGATCGATATTCGAAAATAAAAATTCATTGATCATTCTTATTTGGGATGATATGACGACCATCTCAAGAAATGTAACAAGTTTGCCGACTAAATAGATCAACCCGAGATGAAACCAACTTCGAGTCATCCCACCGTCATGCACACCATAATCGGTCACGCACAACAGTGGACTAAAATCAGCTAATTAGGGTGGTATCTGTAGCATAATATGTAGACAATCAAACCCAAGGGGGCAGATTAGCACTACCCTCCGCATAAATATCGATACGACACTAATCTTAGGAGAAGCCCCTTCCAAAATAATATATTGATTACTTCGTCTAATGCTTTTTTTGAAATGTAAATTGAAGAACTAAAACATGAGACACTCAAATTGAAATTTGAAAAATGATCATAAAGCCAAAGTAAGGATGAAAATAATAATAATTAAAGCACTAAAGTTGTTGGCATAAAGGGTTTTTTAAAGAATGAAGGAGAATAGAGAGCGAATAAAGAAGTCGGTAAGGTGAGCCATACATAAAAAACAAGAACCAATTTAGAAGATGCAGAGCATGTGGGCAAGAGTAGGGAATTGTTTTAAAAAAAATAAAAACCTATCGGTGTCCGACACGATGACTAGTCGAGCAATGAGGAGTCAAAGAAGATAAATGAAATAAAAATGGTAGAGTATAATAAAGAGAGAGAAACTAAATGTATGCTTACGTAGTTAAAAAATCTTCATTCGTTATCAAGATTCGTAAAGGAAAACTCCTCCACGATTTCAACCCTTAACGAATCGACAATTACAGCGGTTCAAAGGACCCAAATCATAATTTCAAACAATTAATAAATATGATGATGCCTTTTAACCTCTTTGATGTTTTACTCTGCAAGGATTTCCCCATGACATTTAAAAGAAATGCGCTTGATTAGTTCAATGGTCTACCCAATTGAACCAATCCAGATTACGAAGGCATGTACAGAGCTTTTAGGAATGAATTTGTTGGGAACAAGGAACATAAAAAGGAAGGAGACTATATTATGAATTTGTATCAAAGAATATGATAAACATAAAACAGTTATGTCTATAGACGTTTTCATAAGATAAACACTTTGTGGAAGTGCAAGGAGGACGTTGTTTTGGCAATATTTAATACAGAACTAGACATGGAATGGTCATCTGTAAGAACCTTTATAGATTTCTTGTTGAATGTATGAGAGATATTTTAACAAGATTAGACCAAATCATTAGAGTTAAACACTCTAAAAAGGGAGATTTTTATATTTGCATGACCCTAAATCCCAAGAGTAAAAGTTTCCAACACTCGACATAAAGATAAGTAACGAGGTCAAAGAAAACAAGGTCAAAACAACTTTAGTAATTTTATTGAGGCCCTCTTATTACGAAAAACCGACCCAGAAGTTTACTCCTCTAACAGAGAACATAGCGACCATCATTGTAAAATCGAGAGGGAGGGTAAAGTATTAGCCTTCATGTAGCATGTTAACCCCCGACTGTGAAAGATCTCGTCGATATTATTTTGTGTTCCGTAATGATCACGGTCACGCAATCCAGGATTGCTGGAAATTACGTGAATAAATCAGAGGTCAATGGATAATGGTGAGCTCGTACCGTTTGCCAAACTTAAAAAAATGACATAAAGATAAGAATAATGAAGGACCAATAAACGAAGGCCTAGAGAATAAGTAAGATGATACATAAAATAATAATAATAATAATAATAATAATAATAATAGTTACACAATATATTCGGTGGATACATGATGTCAGGAATAAACCCGGAATCTCGAAACAAATAGAATAAATATTTACATGTTCATCTGGTAGACGAGTGTTTATACCACCACTATAAGAAACTATTTGTGTGCCTGAATTTTAAAGAGAACAATATACGGGCCGTGGTCACCCCTCAAATAGACGTTTTTATAATAAACTTGGATATAGGTGGGGTCATGGTGATGCACATCTTTTTAGACAATGGTATCTCTAGTAATGTTATTATTAAAGAGAGTTTTTTAAAAAATTGTGTGGGAACCACCATACAAACCGAAAATATGTGGGGGAAGTCGTCGCAATAGGCGAAGTGAATCTTTTGCTAATTATGGGTTAAGGTAGTAATGAGAATGTTATGAGAATATGTTTTATAGTACTGATGCCCTCAGCTCGTATCACACACTTGTGGGAAGGACTTGGCTTCTCAAAATTAAACAACACCTTACTTTTTTCTCATAATTCTTGAAATATCTCGTTCGAAACTTGGTCGAACTCGTCAGAGGATTCAGTAAAATATTTGAAATTGTTATGCAATCTTCATGGATCCTACGAGGTTGTCCGAATAACAACCAACAAAACCTCATATAGGGGTAGTCAACATGATAAAATAGTAATTTTGACTATGAGATTGACACCCCAAGGGAGGAGACCCATTATAATGACCTTTTAGGAGACATAATGCATGAAACACTAACAATATAACTAGTAGTTAGGATCGTGAACCAACTCGAGTCTAGTTTCAAATGTAAATTAGTAACTTTACTATAAAAATAACTTAATTTTTTCTTACAAGGCTGATAATGTCTAAGAGTTAGCTCGAACTTCATTTTTTACGAGTATCAATCGATAAAAGAATGAGGTGGATTCATAAAAACGGAGGGATTTTTCATCTCAAAAATCTCAGACCATCGTCAAACAGATAGACAAGTTGCTAAAACATGGACATATTCGAGAAACAAGATACCAAACTTGGACTGTCAACCCTGTACTAGTCAAAAGGAAAAGTGGAACTGGTGAATGTCCATCAATATTACTGATGTTAACGAGCCTGCCTAAAGGAATATTTCTCAAACCTTGCATCGACCCAATGATGCATCTTTTAATAACGAAGTCTTATCCTTCATGAAGGCCAACTCAGGAATACAACCAAATCTAAATGCACCCATATGACAAAGAGCAAACCATTTTTCCGATATAAAAAAGTTCGATATCTATAAAGTTATAAATTTTGGTTTAATAAATACAAGGTTGAGTTACCAAGGACTTTTCAAAAATTATTTGAAAGAATACTAAGATAAAAATATGGAGGCGTACGTAGACAACATAATCGTGAAGATTAACACCAACTATCACCATAATGAAGTTTTATCCGACATATTTGAGACTGAAAAAATACAACTTTAAGTTAAACCCCATAATGCTGGTCCGAAGTTCACATTGGAAAGTTCATAAGCTACATTATTAATAAGAACAAAATCGAAGCCGACTTCGAATATTTAAAGGCAATATTAACCATGGAATCATAACAAAACTTTAAGAAGGTTAAAAAAATAGTGGGTCAGTTAGCAGCTTTATCACGATTTACCTTCAAAGTCTCGGATAAGAGTCACCCCTTTATTGAAGTCCTTAATAAGGTGAGGAAATTCACCTAGGTTAAATAATGCGATGGGGAATTTCAAGCATTGAAAGAATATATGACCTTCTTGGAGATTATTTTCGCTCTAATATGAGAAAAGTTAATCTACCTATACTTATCTCTCTCCAATTTTACAATAAGGGCCATGTTCGTTAGGGAGGTCGAGGGGGTCCATAAACGAATTTATTATGTTAGTAAAAGGATAATCGATACCAAGAAAATATACTTGAACCAAGAGAAACTGACTTAAGGACTAGTGGTAGTCGTACAAACAATGAGGATATACTTCAAGAGTCATGTCATTGTCTTACACACTTGTTTTGTCTTCAAGAATGTATTGTAAAAATTAGATATCTCTGGAAGACTCACAAGATGGTCAATAGATATAGAAGAGTACGAGATTGTGTACACACCTTGTGTAGTGATAAAAGGTCAAACACCGCCAATTTTATCAACGCGTTTGTAGGTGACATAATCTATGATAATAAAAGGTAAACAGTCTAACTCGAACCAATTTCTAATGGACAGTCAAAATGTAATGGTATTCAAACTCTAATGGATATTTCGATTAATACCATTTCGTGAAGAAATATGATAATCAAATATATGTTGTTTCGATGTCATTAACGTGTGGTCGAATACGAGGTTATTTTGGATGGTCTGTAGTTAGCGCGTATTTATAGAGAAAAGGTTATATGTATGTGATCGGATTCCCAACAAGTGGTAAGTCAAACAAATAGTCTATATGAGGAAAATTAAAACAAAATAAGAAGGTACTTTGGGGCACTACAAAAATAGGAAAATAAAGTTGATCAAGTACACTGTCTTGAGAACTCAATCTCAGATTCGCTAGAGAAAGCATCAGTTTCTAGTGACAACCAGTTTGTTTTTATTTAAGAGAAAAACAACTATAGAAAATAACGCGATAATATCTGAGGTCATCCTCCATCGGTCATAACTACCTCATCAACAGTATTTTTATCCTCACTTACCTTATCTTCTTCTTCGTCACATCATGAACCAGGACACTCGCCCTCGGGAAATAAGAAGTTAAGATCACCTAGGACTACTTTAAATTTGTTTTCTCAAAATCTTTATAATGATGTTCTTCCGCACCCTCTTCAGCAAATTCTACACACGTGTCATGGTCTCAGTGTCATTATCCTTAAGTGTCTTTACACCCTTGCCAAATACGTCCCTCTTAGTATCCTCCATCTCCAATATGAATTCTCGTATCTCACCTTTCAACTCGGTATTCTAAAGTTTCATCTCACACACTTTGCTGGACAACCTCTCAATTGTATCCACCATACCTATATTAAGAGAAAGCAACGTAAAATATTATACAATCAACTTATCTCTTCTAAGGTAGCTTTTTACCCAGTAACAATCAAGTTCAACTTAACATCATCACTCATGGTTAACTTTAGAATGAGCTAGAGACCTGCCAGCACAAAATTTACTTTTGTAAAAAGTGAGTAAAACTCTAGCAACCACGTTGAATAACCAGTATCAACTAGCACCAAGAATGAATTCATATCACCTCCTCGTACACTTTCCTCTAAAATGTTGGTATTTTCCGGAATCTACACCATAATTAAACACAGAAATAACATACTAGTATAACTATTAAACAATGATACCCCATAACAAACTATAAAATCCTATCTTACGTGTTTGTATCCATCTCATTCGAGTTTATCATACTGCGTGAAAATTTTATATTCTCACTTTATTGAAACACAAACCGATAAGCTTTTCTTACATGGATGGGATAGTTCTCCCACAGATGAGGGAAAATTCACAATCTTATAAATGTTCCGAACAAATAGGTAATATAATAGGGTGTTTTGAGATTTATGCACATCAATATTGGTAAAACAATATTGTACACTAACGAGAATTTTAAATTCCTTGAACTCAACATTACACTAACTATCATGCGGAAACTATTCATAGTTAGTATGGTAGGGCATGTACGCACACACCTAAAAATCCCTTATATGAATGGATGTAGTGAGAATCTAAGACCCTCCTAATAAAACAGTGGTATAAAAACAGGTTTCGCCTTCCCTACCCTGATATGGTAGTTCTCCCGCATCAAGAACGCGAGTTACAATTGAGTCAGGTAAGCTATAATCAATCTTAAAGTCTTTTTCCTCTTCCTCCGAGATTTTCTCACAAGTATCAGCTAGCTGACCAAATAATTGTGTGTATGTTTTTATGGAATGTAGAGAACTTTCGATCTTATTGGTATTCTTCTTCCGACATTTTATCCTCTTCTCTTTAAATTTTCTCTCTCTTGATAGAAATTTTTAAGTTCAAAGAATGCATTTCATCAGCAAAATTTTCAAATTGATTCAAGTTCCGAGGTTTTATGAGGTCAAAGAAAAGATTGTTGGCACAATGACCTTAATTCCACTACTACGATTCAATCTATGTAGCTTGAATCAAATATCACTCTTGATTAGCCGAGCTTTCGCCCTAATAGTCTCTTATGAATCACTAACCAATTGAATTTTGGTCCCACAAACACATAGATATGTAGAATCGATAAACCACATACATGTTGAACAAGATAATGAGGACAACAAACTGACAACGTAGGATCAAGTGGGAGCTTCGATGGTGATGGTACAAATAAGTTATATTTATCGAGCATGTGCAGTTAAAGGAAAAGAATAAACGAATACTAGTTTTTTTATTTCAATAAATTCATTTTAATCTAAAACTAGTCTGAATTGTCGAATTTACAACAGATCAACGGTGCATAAAATTTCTATTTTCATAGAAAATATACAAAAATTAAGAAAACGAACGGAATTTCTCCTTTGGAAAATATAAGAATTTTTCAGAAGTTTCACATATGACCGTCTTACAGGAAACAAAAAAAAACAGAAAGAAGCAAAAGATGATATCACAACTTAGACATACATATACTTCATACATATTATCTATTAAGACCTAATGATTACCTCATCAATATTTTTTCATAATTTTTTAAAAAATTATTTTTACAAAATACTTTAAAGACTATGGAAGAGTCTTGATAAAGCTATACCGTATAAATAAGATATATTTCCCACAATGACGAAATAGATTTATATTAAAAACTAACAAAACATATGTTAAAAGTAATACAAAATAATTAAAAAACTAATTAAACATTGACGCGATTATGATAATAACCTACCAGAAAAAAATCGTGAAAGTTATACGAGATAAACATGTTTAAAGTAAAAATGGTTAATAATAATACGAGACAGCCGAATATCATAAAAAAACATATGCATGACGCCGGTTGTTACAAGACGAATGTACAAACGGAACAAAAACAAAAAAAAAATTATCGAATGATTATTATAAAACAAGTACATGTGAATAATTATCCTGTCACATAATTATCCTTAAATCTCTAGATGTAAGACATACGACTTTAACCTTATTCATAAATGTTGCATAAAAAAAACTTAATTAGACTTTGAAACCTCATACAACTCTATATTGAGTAAAAAATAATAGATTTTAACACTTTCAATTTTTTTTATTTTATCCATAATCAAATATATTTTTTATTATAAACTAAATTAATTTATGATCATCAAACTATATATTTAAGTACTTGAATTGTTTTATTTTTTCATAAGAATGGTTAAAAAACAAAAGAGACATTCAATAAACAAAAACCAATACTTTGTCTTATATACTTGCATGTTTGAAACGTTTTCGAGGCAAATGAGACATTCAATAAACAATACTATGTAAAACTTAGGTAACTCCGGAATAGAGTTTTACATAGAAAATAACCAAAGGAACGAACCATACATAGTGACCGTAAAAGGAAAAACAAAAACAGAGAGATTATTGTAAAGAGTTCCCCAAACACAACATCGTTGCTGTTATTTATAGTCACTATTTGGGCCTGATCTCAATACCTTTAATGATAAGACCACCCTTCCAGAGACGAGTTTCTGTCTCGGTCAAGCTCATTTCCAACTCCACCGCCATATCTCCATTATGGTAGTGCTCTCCCAGCTCGACCTCAAACCACCCGTCTACTCTTTCTTTAACGTCCGAATTGTCTCCCCTACTACTGGAAAAAGAAACCATACGATTTAATGGTCTACCCCTGCGGATAGTACGGGACGGCCTGCTGTTCCTATCTTGATAATCCAAAAAGACGGTTCTCTTAATAGATGGACCTCCAACAAGTCCAACTGCAACCTCGATCTCTTGGTTTTCAAATCCATAAGTAGTCAAAGCGTATTTAAATACAAAGTAAGCACCATAGAGAGTTTCTGCAGATAGCATTTGGGTATTAATTGTTCCACGAATTTCCAACCAGCACACATTAAGGAGCTCCGCAATATCTGGAAGCCTGTTTACATGTATATCAACATCACATACTCGAATCAAATATAAATTAAGCACAAGACTTAGAATTTCAATAAGAGAAACACACCTAGATCCCGGAACGGAAATCCAATCCCAGTACAAAGGATTGTCGACCCAAATAATAGTCAAATCTCTAGGGGACAACATGTAGCACTTCTTTCCAGTCTTTTTCTCCATTGATAGACTCTAAAATATATAAACACAATATCGAATAACTAATTAACAAAAAAGTAGGGAGAAACCTACTTAAAAGAACAAAACCTTAAATAAAAACCATACCTTCTTGCCTTCTTCGATCATGATGGGTTGATCGCAGATATTAAGATAAAGCATCTTTTTCGGCCAATCAACAGTAATAGGTGAGACAAGAGTGCGATAATCAGGTGGCAGAAACCTCTCCCAAGCAGCATCTGAGTCGGCGGCGGATTTGAAAGACTTAGAAACCAAAGAAAGTCTAACTGCGTCACATGGAGTGGTGAAAGAGATAACTTTAGCGATGCAATCCTCGGGTATGATATTAAAATATGATGCTGCTACGCCGCTCCCTTCTCCGTCGTCAGGCTCTTGCTCTGCTTCCATGGAGGTTGTTGTTTGTTTAGTAGTTGTTATCGATGAGTATCCTACTTCTTTCATAGAGAAACTCAATTGATTTGTAGGTACATACTTGGTCCTCTAAACTCCGCCACGAGTCATGTCCTAATATATAAGAGTGCAATTAGTATTTTTTACTTCCTCGTATATACTTATCTTTTTCTTATGCATTCGATATTATTATAAATTATTGTTTACGAAAGTTGAAGAAAATATTAAATATTTCGTATTCTAAGATGAGAGAGTATTTTACTTGAATTATCTTTATGTATTGAATGCATTTTTTTTATAATAAAAAATTTATATAAAACATTTATATAAAAAAATTATAAAATTATTAAGAAACATTTACTATTTCTCTTGGTAGCCCTATATTTTTCTTAAAGCTAGGCTATAGTAATAGTGAGACGCGGTTTTGTTTAAATAAGACTTTCAATTTATTTATTTTTATAAATTTAAATGGTCTAAATACTCCTACGTACCAAAAACCCTAATTTCAACCTATTTCTTCATATTTTACTCTACACAATCGGATCCAGGACCAAAATAAAATATTCATTGTAAAAAAAATAATTAAACAATAATTTATTAGAAGTATATCCTAAAGGAAGTAAAATGATATATCTTTAGTATCCAGTAAGATTTGAACTCTTGAGTTTTAATATATTTGAAGAGATCTTTGCCACTATACTAAATTTATTTGATTAATTTAGGGTTATCCCGGGCACACCCATATCCCTTCTAAATCCGTCCCTGCTACACACACAAGTCCATACGAGTCCACGAGATCAACCTTTTGGTCGAAACTGAATTTTAGGGTTATGATAATAAAATTGATAATGAGATGAGTTATGCTGAAACAACTAAATATGACTGAAAAACTACATGCAACAACAACAAAATTTTTAAGTGGATTCTCAAAAATAGTTTCATTAACAAAACATGGAAAATTAGTCACAAAATTTTAGATTTCTAGTTTGATTTAAGGTTCTTGTAAAGAAATGTTTTGATTTTAAGAGGTAGTTTAGAAAATTCAGTTGTAAAGTTGTATTATTTTAGTTGGTTTTAGGATTCTTGTCATGAGAGCTTCTAATTAAAATTTAAAGCTCTAGCTTAGAACCATTTTTCATATATTATTATTATTTTCTCACGATTGGTGTAATTTTTGGGTAAATCAAGATCGTTATCTTGATTAAACCAGAACGTTTATAATTGATCAATGAAAATTTGCTGCATTTTTGGTGAATTTGTTGGTTGGTTAGTGAGAAATTGTTTTTGAAAACTTTTATTGTTTGATGGACGCTATTGGTTGTCTAGTCAGAATACGTAATGTAACACGATCACATTCATGATAAAACAATGACAAAGATTCATGTAACCGGGTTTCATATTATGATGTTAGTATCATATTAATACGAGGAATAAAAGATATAATCTAAACTGATATATTATGTAAGTAAATATTTATTAAGTGCTTAAACAAGATATCTGAAGTCGGGGAACATAAACTTGACACTAGTGGTAGCAACAAGAAAAAATACAATCATATTTCCAAGCTCATTTCAATATTATCCGAACAACATCGTTAAATATTAAAAGAGTTTCAGCGACAAATGACCTTTTTTTAGCAGACGGATTTTGAGTTGGTTCCTAGGGCGGAAAATATCGAAGCAGATGCTTAACATTTTTTTTTTCATGCACAAATACAGAAGTGTGACTAATTTTGTAGTATAAGTTTATTACTACCCGATCATAATTAGGGGTTATGGTTATTGAGAAGTAAGAAGAAGCGGATGACTAGAGGACTCTTAAAAACCTAATTGAATGTACATTTCTAGAGAGCAAGGTCGTAGCCATTAAGCTCAAGATGAAAGCATCATAGTTCCTTTTACTTATATGCAGACTATAGAAAAGAGGATCGACAAAACTACTATTATGGAAGATTTGAAATTGCTGATCTAGGGAAACTATTGGCCAACGATCATGGAAGATGTGAAATTGCATTTAATATTCTACTCACCCCATATAATTTTTCCATAGGTCTTGGGGGTCCATCACTGCTAAATTAGTCAATCATAATGGGTCTGCTTTAATTCTTTTTTTCACTTACCATGTGGTTGATGAATTTTCTGAATAGTATGCCAAATGTACAATTCTATGCGGCTAAAAAGTACGGTTAGTCCCCCATGTTTACCACTTGTATCAATATAGTCTCTTTCGTTCACTTCTGCATAAAACTCATCCCCTTCGTTTTAAACATTTGAACAATTAGTCCCTCCGCATATTCCGGAGGACCAAAAGTGATACAAAACTTAGAATTTAAGTGCCACGTGTCAGTTTTTAAATGGTTTATATGTGCGGGGGGACTATATTTGCAAATTTTTAAAACGAAGGAGATGATTTTTATACAGAAGTAAACGAAAGGAACTATGTTGATAGGGGACTAACAGTATTTTTTACCCATTCTATGTATTTAACTTTAGGTTTACCTTCCTAAGTTTTTGAACGTCTCGGCTAAATCTACTATGTGTTTGATGTCCTCTATTTTTGTAACTAACATGACATCTATGTATGCCTTTAAGTTTTTTTCTAATTGATATGCAAGATCTTGTTTATGAAGATTTGGTATATTGACCCTAAATATTTTAAACCAAGTGACATGACCTTGAAACAATTGAGGCATCTTTATGTCACAAAAAAAATTATATTCTTGGTTTCATCAAGCATCTGAATTTGATTATAGTCGGAGTACACATCCATGAAATTTAAAATTTTATTTCTTAAAGTAGCGTTTACCAACTGATTGGGGATAAAAAAACATTTCCTTCACTCAAGCTCTGTCTGCGCATATTCTTCAGTTTCCATTCTTCTTCGTGACTAGGATCTTTGACGTATATCCGTTAAGAACCATACAACTATGCTTTATAAACCATATTATCCATTCTCATATTGTCTATCATTCTCTTTCATTATCGGCTATTGATTCCTCTATCACCTAGATATTCGATGTAAACATAAGGCTTATATCAGTGAATACTCCATCGACTGATGTGTTTTATTTCATTTAGTCCATAAATTTCAAATTAATTGGTGAGGGTCCATTGACTTGGAAAAATATATAAATGTAGTCCCCAACTTGCAAACTCTATAAATTTAGTCCATCGATTTGGAAAAATCTATAAACTTAGTATGTGGTGAGTAGTCTTTTTCATGGTTCCAGAGACTAAATTTATAGCTTTTTCCAAGTTAAGGGATTAAATTTATTAATTTATAAGTCAATGACTAAATTTATAAATTTTGTCAAGTCCAGGGACCCTCACCGGTAGTTTTGAATCAATGGACTAAATAAATTAGAACGGGATAACGATGGACATTCACAAATTAAACCTAAAAATAATAAAAAGTATGCAAGATCATCATTGTATACTTGAAATATATATTTAGATATTACAATTAGTATCAGTATCATACGTTTGGCAATTATGAATATTGTTTTACTATATTTTTATTTTTTCTAAAATCTATTCATTTTTATAATACTAATTTTTGGAAATAAAATAAAAATAAAAATTAATTTTTTTGTATGAGATAAATTGATATTGGAAATGCACAACGGAAAATCTAATTGATTGACTTAGACACATATGTATAGGTTTTGATTTTAGATTTTATTGTATGTTTATATTGTCTCATATTTCATGATTAAATAATTGGGTCACATTTTTTTCGAATTAGAAAACCCATTATTTCAATAAAGAAAAATGGGATTTTCGATTCTATAAAAATTAAATGGTTTCTACTGCAAAGGATTCGTTACCACAATAATATTTCTACACCATTGTTGCAATGTTAGCTTACTGGATATGACCATATTTTCAATTAGTTTTATAATATTTTAATGTATATATGTTTTTCCCCAAAATCCTGTTGAGACCTCCATCAAACTTGTTAAAATATTAATTATAGTAATTACTTTTAAAATCATTTCATATTATAGGTATGATGAAGTGTATATTGTGTTAGATAAGTTAGGATATATTTTTATGTTGCTCCATTATGTACGTTTTGATGTAAGAATGTAGGATTATAAGTGTATAGCCTTCAAGATAAGAGGTTATTATCCATTATTTTACATGTCCATGCATTGTTTGTTTTTAATTTTAGGGTTCAAATTTGAATGACAGCAGTATTGCTTAAGATATCTGAACACTTTAAGAGATATTTTAGTTCTTGGAAACTACTTCCGATATTCAAGGTGCTATGAAAAAGAAACATAAAGGTTTCTTTCAGTTACATAGGCCATTGTGCGATATAATTTGCATATGGGTAATTTATATGTTTATTATTTAAAATAAACATAAATGTTTTTACAAATTGGATACTTATGCATAATTAAACTTCAGTGTTGAATGGATTTGGTTACATATGTCGTAAGCAATTATGATAGGCCTAAAGGAAGGTCATGTGTGGTTACAAACCAAAATTATTTATTTTAAAGAGTTGTGGTCGCGAACAAACTTAATGAATTTCCCAAAAAGTATCTGGTTCGATTTATTTTAAATTGCATAAAAGTTTCGCATACTAATAAGGTTAAATATATAAGTTTGATTCCATCTAAAAAAAACATGGGACAAGTTTAGAAGGGTTTGAGAGGTTTAAGATTTGGTTCGACAAAGAATGTTGCTTTGTAACATTTGGTTTGCTCCTCATTACAATTTAATATAAACTGTTAGTAGAAAATAATCAATTAATATATATGCATTAAATTAAGACATTAAATTAATAAATATAAGTAACGGTGAAACATTTATATATATAATTGTGATTATGAATAGGAAAGTTAAAACCTGAGACTATTAAGTATACTTTTGTCACAAATATTCATGTCACACCTCTTGGGATGAGGTTGACAATATAATTATTTAAGGTACTTTAAATACCTTTCAATATCTTGACTATTTATACATGTGTTTCGATAAATCAAGAGGTAATTTACCAAAATAAAGGACACGAGGCACATACAAATCCATAACAATGTTAATACAAATTCAAGAAAATATTTATAATTGTTTCATATGTTTACATGGTAAAGATAATATACATTGTTATATTATATTTATAAGTTCAAATACTTTAATCCTGAATTATGGTACAATATTTAGGTAAAATAATTAATTTTTTCATATCTGACCTTAGTGATTTCCACAAACGGTGGTATGGTAGTTTATTGAACAATGTTATGATATATTTTTGTTTAGTTCAAATATGAATTTGTTATTTATTATGTCAATTCATTGTGAATTAGTTAATAAAATTTGTACATTAAACCTTAAACTTAACAAATACTCGATTTACTAGATTTGTACGTTTTGGGATATCTATTACAAGCAAAGTCTGACGGGTTTAACAATTTAGAACACGTGTATGATACAATAATAAAAATATCAATCAAGCATGGATTCTATTCTATAGCAGTTTAGCTTAGGAAAACACTACCTGATTTTGATTTAAGAAACATATAATAATTTTGAGGATATTTTGTTTACAAGAATTAGTTAGTGAATAATTTTGATTATACAGAAGAATCATAATTGATTCATTTGGATTCAAATGATAATAATTTGATCTTTCATAATCAATTATCTTATAACCATAAGAATGATAAATTCCATTAAAGTTGATATCAAAATCTCGACTTAATAATAAATAGTTAAAGTTATTCATCAAGAACAAACACAAAATCCTCAAATCATTGTGAAACTAAAGTTAGTGTAGTAGCTTACAAAGATTCACAAGTTGAGAGAGATAAAATATCGTGTATTCCATTTAGGCTAAGTATTTGTATTAAAATTTTGTAAAAGAACATTGACATTTCTGTTATGCAACAAAAAAATAAAATTTAAGTTTCTTTAACGTCATAAGGAGTTTTAAAAGAATATTGAGAATTTAATTTAAACTTCCAAAGCGTCCCATTGAAAGGTTTTATTTGTTATCCAAAGAAAATAGACTAGCTAGTTTCAAAATATTTGAACTATCCTTAACTCAAAGGTAATATGATAAGATACATAAGGTTTTACACCAGATAGATTTTATCTCATATGAAAATATTAATCTTTTTGAAAAAACTTTTATTTTAGTCATGTGAATGTTTCTTTCAAGATAATAATGGTACAATTTTCACACTTAATCATTAAGCTTCGTACTTCATCATTAAATTTTGTTAAGTAAATATTAATATCATGTATCTTTTAATAAAAATATTAAGAAAACTATTATATATTATCACTCCCAAAATTTAATCCTCCCAAAATAAGTTTAACATGTTTGTAACAATCATATACAAAATTTATAAACTGAACGATTTGTATGAATTAGAAATTTGTTTATGAAATTTTAGTTTAAGTGTCTAATTAGTAATGTTACAAAACATATCGGATTTCTAATATCTTTTTTATTATTAACTTAGTAGAATATTATCAACTTCGCAATTTTAATAGGAGTGGATTGAGATTTAAGATCACATATGGTTAACATATTTATTTCCATAAATTATTATGTCACGTTGCACGCCACCAAGTAATTTTTAATGAATAAATTATGAATTAAATTTCTAGATGAGGCATTTTATGTGTCAAGAACCAATATTTATAAAGATTACTCGTGATATTTTTATGGATTTATTAAAAAATACATACATTAATAGCATGTTAAAATATTATGCAGTTAAAATGACAAACCTCTAGTTTGCTTCAGGTAAATTGAGACATGTTTTATGAGTCAATATTTCAAGAATAATTCAGACATTTAGGAGATACTAAATTATTTCACATGTTTTAGCAGTACAGAAAATCAAAATTTTGTTGTAACATGAATATCAAGTTAACAATTGATTAAACAAATTCAATAAACTCGAAGAATGGAGAGAGAAGAAAAAATAATAACCAAGTGAGAACATGAACGATATAATGTGGTATTTTATGCCCAAATGTATGATTTAATTTTAATCGTCGATCTTTTTCATTTTATGTTCGATTAGTTTTTATAATTTATGGATTTGATCTAAAGAAGCGTGGAGGAAAGAAGGATTGCAGAAGTTGAAGAGGGTGCACTTGCATGCTTACAAGATGTAACTTTCCAACAGATGTAACCTTTTGTTAGCCACTCGTATTTTCACCTAACTAACACAAACAATCTCTCTAACTTAAAAAACTGTGACCATTTGCCAACAAAAATAAATTATAAATACAAGACCACCGCAAAATTATGTGTCCATGGATATCCACTAGGGTATAAATTTTTCTATAATAAATTGAGTGAACCTTGACTGACTATAGAGCATAACATAATATTTTTTAACTTTTGAGCCTTGACCTAAGTCTTCGTTAAGGACTAGGGGGTACATAATACATTTTAAAGTTAATTTAAAAATAAAAATCAAATTAAGATGCTCGACATTAAAAAAATTAAAAAAAAAATAATAAATTGGTATAGTCTTTCCCTTACACTTTACGAAGGTTTAGTGGTGTTGTTGGAATACCTTCATAACAACCTAGGTTAAAACATATTCCCAACTATATAAAGAAGTTAAAATAATATCAACACTTAAAATGACATAGTATTCTTTACTTCATCATTTACGAAGAACTATTGGGCTAGAAAACTACACTCAACTAAGAGTTGACGCATTATGAGGCTAGTAGTATAAAAAAGTAAGTTAGTAAATAACGTATAGGTAACACCCTAATAGCTTACTGGATGTTAGTTATACTCTTTTCCTTCGATAAAATAGATTTTTTTGGCCTAGAAAGGTTCTAATGCGGTAGATGCAGTTCCATGAACCAAACTTGAGACCGCTCTAGTGATAGTTCGTCTAGGATAAGTTAGAATAACTAGACTTTAAGAGTCTAAATAGTCTAGCCGAAAACAACTAACATTGAAAATCTATGTAAAAATAAAAAAAATAAAAAAGGTTTAGATGAGAAGATAAAACTATTGAAAATATCATGATCAAAGGAAACCTCAAGCGAACATCAAGATATGCTTCATCGAAGATAATATATGCTACAACCAAGATAAGGAGATGCTTCAACCAATGTCATATATTTTGGATCAGTCAAACCAGTACTTTCTTGTTACTCATACGAAAACTATTACTGATAAAGGTGTAAATAGTCTGATTTGCCTATATTATTTCATCAACGATTGAAATACTTCGAACCCAAAAATATAATAAAATATATACTAAAAATATAATATCTAAATAGTTAAAAAACACTAAATAGTTCTAATATTAAAACTACAAACTTTAGAAATTTAAATATAACAACAGTTGATATAATATTTTTAATTTATTTTTCATATCACAACTTTATCATTAATTAAAAAAAAATCAATTTTAATACCAATCATTAATCACGTGGAATTAAAATTATAAAAATTTAGTTATTTAAAAGTTTTGATTCAAAATTTATGATAAAAACTATTTATCTTTTTAAAGTTGTAATTGGATATTTTTTAAGAGTTTTGCTATTGAATGGACAAAAGATGCTCATATGTGTTTTTCAAAATAAATTTTGAGTACAATTTTGAAGTGTCAAATATATTTAAACAGTAATTATATAAAATGTAATTAAATAATGTGTAACTTTTCGTTTAAGTAATAGTATATAGTCGTAAAATGTCAACGATGCAATTATGGAAGAATAATTTTGCTACGCTTAGAAACAGTATAAGTACTTAAGATAAAATATTTTTTTTGTTAGTCTTTAGCAATTCAATATAGAACAACTACATATAAAACATAATTTATGGTATTTATTTTTATATAATAAGAATGCTGGATGAGTATAAGCTAAACATATTTTAAATTTCAAGACACATTATGGATATACGACAAATAAATTTTTAATAAAGTATTATTTTAAAATAATATTTTATATAAAGTTATTTTCATTTTAAATATCATATATAAAAACTTATATAAGTTTTTATGCAAACATATATTTATACTATGTATGTCTTTGATATTAACTTATTTTATTTTGTTCATAATAATTTTTTCTTTTACTCAAAAGACAAAATAATGAATATTTATATAAGGATGCAGTGAAATTTCATGAAATAAGAGCGTTCGTGTCAGTTCCAAAAGAAATGTATGTGTTGCTAATTATCTTAAACTAGAACGTGTCATCGAATTCTTTTGACGCGTCACGGGTATATAACAAGTTTATTTCAAGAAACGTGTATCAGTAATTCATCTAACTTTAAGATACTATTATATTCAAAGTTGTGTTGCCAGATTGATTATCATCTGACGATGTACTGTAGTTCTTTTGAGGCACGTGTCCTTAAGCAGCTAAATATGAAATGTGACATCAATTTGTTGCTCATATTATATGTATTGTTTAATTTCAATAATTTTTTTTATACCGAACTGTATTTGAAGGTGAGTTAAATTAACTTTTATTGTAATTTAATATTTTAATTATCAATACTATCTATCTAACAAATATCCACCGATTATGCTTTTATTAAAAAAAAAAAGGAATATTTTAGTTAAATAGTGTAACTTTAAAACTATGTTCTTCTTTTCTTTTTAATAGCACGATTCACTTTTTATACATATCAAGTTCAAGAACCTAGTTTCTTTTAATTCGATGAATAAATACGAAGATTTTTATAGTTTTTTTTTTTCAAATTCGTATTTAGTTACTGTCTGAATAAGTTTTCATTTTTCTGTTAATTAGTTATCAATTTGATATTTTTTATTTTTTTAGTTATGAATTATTTGTTGGTTGTGGAATTTTTGGAAAATTGACTTTGTTGTTGTAAAGATGTTATAAGAAGACGCGAGACATATGTTTAGATTTTTGTAAGAAGATGCGAAACGTTACGTACATTAGACACGAGACTTGTATAGTTACGATATGTCTCGCATGCGAGACAAATATGTAATATGCAAGACCTGCGCATGCATCATAATGTTTATAGATGCGAGACCATAATAGGTAGATGTGATAGTATAACACGTATTGTATGATAGATGTGAGACTTGCGCATGAATCATAGATGAGAGACCTTCCTTACAAGAGACATTCCCATATACTATCATTTTGATACATGCGAGACTATAATAGGTAATATATGAAATATACGAGACATGTGCATGTATCATAGATGCTAGACCTCTCTATGCTTCTGACTGAGAGATGCGAGACACATTTGGTATAATATTGATAAATGTCATACCAGGTTATATCATATGCAAGACACAATTCTTAAAGTAAGTTCACGATAGATTAAATACGAGTTAGGGTGCTAAAGTTGAATAGCGCAAGAACAATGTATTTTTTCAGTGAGAGATGCGAGATCATATTACTTTTAGAATTCCATACTTGTTACTAGTTTTTTAACTGTACAATACAGGTAAGAAATGTTTATACCTCGAGTGTGCATTTGTAAATAGAATGATCAAACAGTATTCGTTCCTCTTATTGAGTTTGAATACTTTGAAAGTATTTTAAGGTATGTTGAAAGTAGATGTAATGTGTTGGTTAAAGATAATTACAGTATGAACTACTGTTGCAGTGATAATATGAATTTTTTATTTACGAATGCTACCGGTTATATGGGCTACCACTGCTTGATGTGTTAGTGTTGATATAGAATAATATGTGGTTGATCTGTTTGATGAAGAAACATGTAGAGAGTCTAGTTTATGTTATTTACGGCCACAAATAATGACTTAATTAGTGGGGAAAGTATTTTTGGTTTAAGTTATTATGTTCATAAGAAAAAACAACTTGCTATTATTGGTTGTGTTGATGCGGTTACGAGTGTTGAACAAGTTTTTTTATTAAGGTATTGCGGCTCTAAAGTTATCTAGATGTCATTATGCTTTAGATCATGGTTTTTGTTTATAATATATGCATAATTCTAGATCTAAAATAACTGTTTATTACGAAAATAAAGTCTCACTCGATATTAATGGATACTTTATGCATGACTTTACTTGTCCTCAGACTTCATTGTCATTAAGTGGGTTGTTGAGTTGCATACTTGTGGCACTAGTTTTTACAAATAAAGTAGGATATATTTGGAATCCGAATTTATTGCTAAAGAGATTCATGACTATTTTAGCTAAAAAAATGACTTTACAACAACGAGTCTAAAATCATTTGTCAAAGAGGAATGTAGTTTAAATATATTATATCGTCTCTCATGAAATTATTTAGTTTTAAAGAATGTGCTCATGCTCAACGATATATATATTTAATAAAAAATTTGAACTGTTTATTAGTGAATGAGGTCAAAAAATTATTACCTTTCTCGTTAATTCATCTTGGGACAAATATTCCCAAACATTATTTAAAAGAAAATAATATGATGATATGACATCTTCGTCATTCGAATATTTTAACCATAAAATCAAATATCTATGTAGTCTACCTATTATGAAATTAGTTGACAAGATTAAAGTCTTGCTAATGTGTCAAATTTCATAATTTTATGCGAAGGGCTTATGTTAGAGCTGTAAATTATGCGGAGGGCTTATGTTAAAAATAATTTTAAAAAAGACTTCAATCTTATTAATTAATTTTTTTCCTTCTAATTTGAAAAGACAAGTTGAAAGGTAAAAAAATATATATTTTAGTTAGAGGACAAATAACAATCGAGTATATAAAGTATAACCATTGTTCAAAGTGCGGGCATAATAAGTACCCTTACGAAAACATGTTTTAAATATTTGGGATTTGCTTTTTATGTTTTGTAGTTTTAATTTTATACTTTTATTTGAAGAATTTTAGAACACTGTAATTTTCATGTTATAAAATACTTGTTACTGTAATTTTAAGATGTTTGTTATTGTAAGGTTATGACTAAATGCGAGACTCTCTTTATTATTATGGCAAGACTATCTTTAGCATTATAGAGAAATGCGATATTAATTTTGTCACTATTGGTGAGGTTTATTTTGTATTTAAGGTAATTTTGTAAAGTTTTTTAGAAAGTATGTATAGTATTAAATGTTTTGGCTGTTTAGTAGTGAGAGATTTGGGCCGGATAGTTGTAGTAAATGTTCATTACCCTCATTAATGAAAGTGGTTGGGGTATTTATCCTTAATTAAGGACCCATGGGCTTTTGCGTTAAGTTATGGAACCGGGTCAAGTTTAAGGACCCATTTTACTTATTAAGCTGATTAACACATAGCTTAGTCAAAAAGTGTTTAGTTATTTCTTTACTTTTGTCATGTCCGGATAGTTCAATGGAAAGTTAAGTATGAATTGCCTTTGTTCGGATAACACAAGGGGTTGTGACTGAATAATCTGAACTCATCAGTAGCCCCTTTTTTAGGCTTTGTCAAAAAAATTCGGCATGGCTAAAAAATTTACTTAGTTAGTAACGACGTTTTCCAACCCGTTTGTGTATCTAGCTTGAAGTTTGTCCGAACTGACTTTTTCCTAGAATTCTAAGAGTCTTTCTTTGGATCGTGGGACACGTGTCACAATCTGATTCTACCTACCAGCCGTTTTTTACCTAGATTGGCGCTCCCACTAAACCTAGAGAGTAGCCTATGGATTTAATTTTTCCCACGTCTACGCCATCTTTAATCATTGCAAAATCTCTTCATCTCCTCCTAGGTATCAGTTACCTTTTTTTTCACCAATATATAAATCCCCCTTTCTTTTCACTGTTACATTATCTTCATCACTCAAAAACCCTTTAGAGAGTTTTCTACCCTTTCTTCCAAATTTGTCCTTGGATAGTTTTATGTTCACGGCTAGAAACGCTCTTGTAAAAGGCGGCTGGTTGAACCTGTCTGAGTTAGAGAAAGCAAGGAAAGTCGAAAGGGAGAAACGTATCGTTGTTGGTCTCCTGGTCTCCCCAAGCAAAACGTTTGGTGAACCACTCCAGGAAACTGACTAAGGGTTATCCTCCACCACAAACACAAAGCCTAAACAGCTGTTCAAATCAAGCCTCTTACCAATTCCATCAAGTTCTTCAGTTCATGAGTCCCAACCCTCCACCGCTCAGGAAAAAACAGTATCGAGTGTTAGGAAACCCTCCCCTTTCATAGCCATGGGCTCAGACATTGAAAAGTCCCCAAAAAAATCAACTACATGCCGCACAACTCGTTTGGTGAAGGCCCAAGCAACTGTCTCACTGTCAAAACCCTATAAACCGGAGGCCTCTAAAGTAACATCCAAGGATAAATCCTTTGGATCAGAGGTGCTCTTTAAGAGCCCCACAAGATAAGCCCTCCAGATCAGAGGCATCAAAAGTAGCCTCTCAAGCGAAGTCCTCTGGAGCTCAGCCTCAGCCGCAAGACAGACTGGGGATGTTGCCTCTGATAGAAAAGGCAAAGGAAAAGTAAAGGTTGGTGTGGCTCATCTGGATCTCCCGGAATGCTTGGAGGGCAAGGTAGGGCCGTTAACGTTAAATATTTGTTGGTCATGCAGAACATAAATTATGTATATACTTATACTGCCGAGCTGGGCCTGATCCGGACAAAGTGGGGGATCCTAGAGTCAGTGAAGGTTAGGATACCTGTCACTCTGGAGACTCCGATGGATTGCAAACTTAATGAAGGGGTCATCTTCACCGAACTGTTCAACTGGGGGCTCAGGTTCTCCTTAGACCCAGAGATTGTCAGCTACTTCCACCTGCTAAAGCTTTGCCCAAGCCAATTAAGTCCAAATGCTTGGTACTCCCTCATTGCTTGCATAATGGCATCAACGCTGTCCAAAATCCCTCTCCCTATGGAGCAATTTGTCGTTGTGGCAAGTTTGTGCAAGAATCACCACATCCCATTCTACCACCACAACATGGGACCTAACTTTAAAGTGGTAGACGACTTACTAGAATCGGAGAAGAATTGGAAAACTCAATTCTTATTTATCAGTGGGTCGTGGGAAAATGGGAGGAAGATCAAAGCCAAAACAAACCCTAGTATGCTAACTAGTAGACGGAAGAGTATGGATAAGCTCTTCAATTTGTTTTTCATGTTCTTCTTTTCACTTCACAAATATCCCACTCCTGAATTATTCATTACTTCTTTATCAGTGTTTCCGAAGGAGTATACCAGATATCTGGTCGAGTGGCAGACTACATGTGCTAAACTGAATGCATGGGTTGCACAGCGTTGGAGGAATGCTTTCCATAACTGCTTTACCTCAGGCAATATGGTGAGATCCCATCTATGGAATACCACAGGTCGGAGAGATCTTACATGGGAGGAATTTAACACACCCCCTCCTCCAGGCGTCATCCTCAAACATACAAAAGAGAAAGATGGTAAACTAGTCTTGCCCTCTACAACCAAGGCTCCCAGCAAGATGAAAAGAAAGAAGAAGAGAACTGCAATAGAAGCAGTTCAGGCTGCCACAGAGGAGACCGGTTCGGGGAACCAAGAAAGGATCGATGCTGCCTTGCTCAAGGTAGTTGAAGATGAGACTGTTAAGGAGGTAGGAGAACCACAAAATACACCAACGCCTCCCAAGAAGGATTGAAAAAAGGGAGCAAGCAGTGACGAAAGGGATGCCAAGAAGAAAAAAGTCACCTTAGGGGAAAAAATAACTCTTCGCCCTTCGGAGCTTCTACCTTTAACAGACCCAATTGAACCCACCTTAGTAGAGAAGATTCCCACTGGTCTGCAATCCGCAGAAGGTACCAGAGGAAGGATTGATGGAGTAGACATCAGTGCCTTCCAAGACATTGATCTTTACAACAACAACTCTGAGAAAGATGATTTCGCTGGCTCATACCGTCCTGCAAGCTCTTCTAATATGGTGACTTATAACGAAAAGTCGTACACTGTCTCCAGAGAGGATGATGTGGTGGCTTATTCCCTCCTGGGTTATATTCAACCAGTGCTTGATCTGGAGAGGCAAGTGAAAAACCAGTCCACCCTTATCAACACCCTCAATACTGACAATGAGTCTCTGTCAACCAACCTCCTCAATGCTAATCAGAGCATAGAGGAATTGAAGAAAGAGCTTGAAGTATTGAGGAAGGACCAAAAAGATCTATCGACCAAGATGGCCACTTCAGAGAAGGCTAGTACTGAGCTTCAAACTAAGTGCTCTGGTTTGGAAAAAAATATTTCAACATTAAGGGAGGACCTGAAGACCAAAGATGGTGTCATCCAGACCTTGTCCGGTGAGAAGACTTCCCTAGAAGATGTTGTGTCTAAGCTAACCAAGGAGAATGATGACTTGGAGAAACAGCACAAACAGAAAATTCAGGCCAGCATTGATAAATACACCAATGAGGTGATAGACTCTTTGGAAGCAAGGTATGCTGAGGTGAAGTCTGACATGGTGCTTCTTTTCCATGAAACGTTTCCAAAGAGGACCCTTGGTCCTCTATGGAAATAGGTGGAGTATGAAGTAATCCCGTTCCATACCATGGCTGCTGGTGACAAACACAACTATAACAGTGGAATAGACTCTACTACTGATGAAGAGGAAGGAACCGGTGAGATTTCAAGTGCCGAACTCAAAGGTCTCAGGAAAGGAGGTGATGCAGGAACATCCGAAGGGAATAAGCCCTAAGGTTTTAATTATCTTTTGTGTTTTCTTAATTTGTGAACTACTAAAGTCCTTGGATGGCCAAGGAATTTTTGTAATAGTATCCGGTTTGAGTCCAGACAAGTCTTTCAAAACGTTTAAATTCCTTAGATGGGCAAGGCATATTTTGTACTTTGGTAACGCTATCCGGTTTACACCCGGACAGGCTTATCTATAAAATTTTACTTTGTTTGATGCTTCCTTTCAATTTTAGTAGCTAAGGTTTAAAGAGCCCCAATTATTTCAAAAGTATTTCAATTGAAAGTGTTTAATATCTCCGATGACATGTATTTAATGGTCATCATTCAACCAGATTAATCCGATCTGTCAAACATCCATAACATTAAACCGAAGACTTGGAAAGAGTTATAGTCAAACCACATTGAATGTTTTAAGAAGGCATCATATTTTATTTAAAAACTGGACACCTCATTAAAACCTCTATCTGTGTCACCAAGGTACGAAAGAATATGCCCCCTAATATTTACATTGACTTTAAGCAAGTGAATATTTACATAACTTTTATTCAAGATATAACCTGAGGTGTTCAATATTCCATGGGTGCTTCAAAATTCTTCCAGCTTTGTCTTAAATCCTATATGTCCCAGGCTTAAGCTTTTCGGAGACCTCATAAGGGCCTTCCCAGTTTGGAGCCAACTTTCCGAAAATCCGTTTTCAAAACTGCCACATCAAGCCTTGATAGTGGGTTGTTCTAAGATGAGCTATATCCCTTCTTTCTTCTATTAAGTCCAACTGATCCCTATTTGCCACGTCATTTGCTTATTCAGAATAGTTGTGGACCCTGCATGATGGTGGGGTTGCTTCCATAGGAGTAATTGCATCCATCCCATACACCAAGGAAAAATGAGATTCCTGAGTAGCAGCCCTAGGAGTAGTTTGGTACGCCCATAGCACTTCTTGCAAATAGCTTGGCCACTTTCCTGCAGTCCCTTCTAAATTATTTTTTAAACCGGACAAAATCAACCTGTTTTCCACTTCAACTTGGCCATTCGCTTGTGGGTGGAAAGGAAAAGAAAAGCAATGTTGGATTCCCCTGGAGGCACAAAAACTCTCCATATCTTTGTTATCAAATTGTGACCCATTATGTGCCACAGATGTTAGACAAGATAAATTTTATAACAGATTTTGAAGTGGTTCCTTCTAGGGGAGCTGCTTCTATCCACTTTGAAAAATAATCAATGGCTACAATAATAGTCCTGCACCCTCCGGACGCCATTGATAGAGGCCCAACTAAATCCAATCCCCAACGTGCAAAAGGTATTGGCTCAGAAATAGACTTCATAGGTAGCACTGGGATATGAACTTCGTTACCATACCTTTGGCATGGATCACACTTTTTTACCAATTCCATAGCATCTGCCATTATTGATGGCCAATAGTATCCGACCAATAATACCCTCCGGGTTAGAGTTCTATAACCATAGTGTGCTGATCCTTCCCCGTCATGTAGTTCAGATAAAACAGTTTGGGATTCTTTAGCCCCCAAACATCGCAGGAGAGGTCTGCTGAAGGATTTTTTATACAACACTTCCCTTATGATAAAAAAACAACGAGCCTTATGCTTAATTTTTCTAGCCACGGCTTTATCCGAAGGTAAAGCTCCATCAATGTATCGAAGGAAGGAAAATCTACAATTTTTAGGTTGAACTACTTGTATACTCAAACTTTCCTCTTCTTCTTTGTTTTGGTCTGATTGTCTAGATGGGAATTCTTGTATATGAATCCAAGGTTAGGACTCAGAGTATGCTATGGTTGTTAAGAAATCTGCTAGCGTATTTTCTGATCTAGGAATATGCTCATTAGCAAACATTTTTAAAGTTGGCTGCCACCTCTTTGAGAATGAATAAGTATTTGATCAGTTGTTCCTTCTTAGCCTCAGACTGACCTTGACCATGGTGGATAAGAAGCTGAGAATCACTCATCAATCTCACTCTTTTAGCCCCACATAGAAAAGCTAATTTAAGACCAATAATAACCGCTTCATATTTAGACTCATTGTTAGAGGCCCTGAAAGGAAAACATATAGTGTGGTATAGAGACGTTAAACAAATTCTAGCCCCGTAACCCATTGTTCTAGATCCACCATATGTCAGGACAACCCACTCTTTTTTAGTTTTCTCCTCTGAACCTTGTTTATAACTTCTATTCGAATGAAACTCTACCAAGAAATTAGCAACAGATTGAGCTTTGATAGCAGTTCGTGAGGCAAAATCAATGTCATAATCACCCAACTCTACTGACCACTTGGTCATCCTGTTTGATATCTCTACTTTCTGAAGAAGATTCTTTAGTGGAAAAGATGTTTCGGACAATGATGGAATGAGACTGAAAGTACGGCCTCATTTTTCTGGAAGTAATCACTAAGGCTACTGCCAACTTTTCAAGATTTAGGTACCTCTTCTCAGCATCTATCAGACTCTTGCTGATGTAGTACACCAGACGAGGAAAATTGTCCACCTCTTTTACCAACACTTCACTTATAGCATATTCTGACACAGCCAAGTGTACATAAAGTGTTTCTCCTTTAACAGGCTTAAAAAGGGTTTTGGGTGAAGATAAATGCTTCTTTATTTCATCAAAATCCTGGCTGCATTGTGGAGACCAGTTGAAGTCTTTAGCACCTTTCAAGGTCTGAAAGAACGGGGCACATTTGTCTGAAGGCCTTGAAATGAAACGATTTGAAGCAGCCAATCTTCCTATAAACCTCTGTACTTCTTTAATATTTTAAGGGGGGTCCATTTTTAATAGAGCATCGAGCTGGTTCGGATCAGGCTGTATCCCTTTTTTACTTATTACATAACCCAAAATATTTCCAGACTGCACCCCTAACACACATTTTTCTGGACTCAAATTTAAATTAACCTTTGTCAAGTTGGGAAAAGTTTCTTGAAGATGAGTTAGGTGCAATTTTTCTTCTAATATTTTAACCATCATATCATTGATATATAATTCCATGTTTCTTCCAATCTGATCAGAATAAATGCTTTGTTCGCCAACCTCTGATAAGTAGCCCTATCATTTTTCAACCCAAAAGGTATCACCTTGTAACAATAGAGACCCCTATCTGTAACAAAGGTAGTGTGGTCTTGGTCCTTCAGATCCACCTGTATCTGGTTATACCCAGAGAAGGCATCCATGAAAGACAATAACTTGTTTCCAGATGTGGAGTCCACCAACTGATCTATCTAAGGGACTGAATAGAGATCTTTTGGGAAAGTTCTGTTGAGGTTAGTAAAATCGATACACATACGACATTTCCCATTCCTGTTCTTAACTACCACTGGGTTGGCAGTCCATAAAGGAACTGATAATCCTTTATGTGCCCCATCTTGGTAAGCCGGTCGACTTCTTGGACTATTACATCAGCTTTCTCCTTAGAAAAAGCTCTCATTTTTTCATAATAGGTGCAACATCGCTCTGGATGGACAACTTATGTGATATAACATTTGCAGGCACCCCGGTTACATCAACATTACACCAAGCAAAAACATGTTGGTGATCTGCCAAAAAGAACAACAACTTTCCCTTCAACTCTGGTGCCATCTTGGAGCTAATTCTAACATTCTTTCCTTCAGCCAGAGAGGGGGTTTCAACTTTTTCAATTGGTATCAAAACACCAGGGGTCTCTCTGGGATCATCAATTTCACCCTCACCCCCAGAAGGCCGTAATAACTGCTAATATTTACTAGCCGGATTTCTCCCAAAGTTTTAGGAGCAAGTGCAGTTGCATAGCATTACCTTGCTATCTTTTGGCTACTCCGGACAACTCCCACTTGTTCTTGAACCGCATACTTCAAACATTGATGGACTATTGAGGCTACATCATGCATCCTAGAGACCCAGGACCTCCCAAAAATTACATTGTAGCATGTGGGGCAGTCTACCACAACGAATAGTACCATAACTAGTTTCTTGTAGGGCCCATTTCCCAACATCATCTTCTCCTCAAATTCCCCGATTACATCCGCATAGCTCCCTATAAAGCCCACGATGGTTCTGTTTGACCGTTGAATAACGGCCGGATTTTTCATCTGCTTATAAGAACTTAAAAAGAGTATGTTGGCTGAGCTACCAGTATCAATCAAAATCCATCTGATATCGTTACCCCCAATAGATGCTCCTATCACCACAACATCCTCACGAGGCCCAGCAATATCCCTTAGATCATCCTCATCAAAGACTATAAATAGAAAAGGACTTTGGGACTGGTATGCAGACATGCCCCCAGACACCGTTTTGACCTGTTCTGTTATGACCCCCATCTTATTACGAGTTGGCTCAAGTTCTAATTACTCTGAATCCTTATTAAATCTTTCATAGATTACCATTTCCCCCTCTAGAGCCAATGTTCCTGCGTTGTTCGTAGGGCATGTTCGGGGAGCATTGTCAGGCATGTTCCCACTTTTTCTTCTGACGTAGGCACCCAGCTTGCCTCTTTCGCTGAGATTTTGCACCTCTTGCTTTAAAATGATGCAGTCTTTGGTGTAATGGCTAATATTATGATGATACTGGCAAACATAAGTATTACGACTTTCCTTGGAAGATTGAAGTGTTATTGGCTTCAGGAAATGAACCTCATCTCTAGCCTTTCATAAATGGTTGCCACATTTTCTTTTAACTCTGCAAACCACTCCGGTTGGACCCAAGGACCTTGTTTATTCCTGGACTGCTGGCTCTGAGCTGGATTTGGGTGGGACTGAGTCTGTTTGGCCCTGTTGGACCCCTGTCCGGTTTCCTTGGCCTTGTACCTGGACTGATTTTGGTTTGGAGCTGCTGGGGCAGACCTCACCTGTCTGTGTACCCTAGTATTTTTAGTTTCATCCACGTTGATTTCCTTTCCCACCTGGTTTAACAAACCACCCCAGGTCATGGCGTGCTTTTGTGTCACTGAATCAGCTAGATTTCCATGGTTTAACCCTTGTCTCGGAGAAGTTATTGCTACTTGCTCAAAGAAATCAGCTAACCCGTTCTTGGTATTTATAAACCGACTTATATAGTATTTAAATGACTCATTTGGTTCTTGGGCACAATGGATGATAGTATCTCAATTTCCCTTAACCTCCTTACTCCCCAGAAACTGCCTTCGGAAGGCAACCCAAAATGTGTCAAAGTTCCTGATACAACCCTGAGGCAAACTATTGTACCATTTTAGAGCACTTCCCGTAAAAGATTGGGAGAAGGCTCTACATAGAAGTTTGTTATCGTCATCAAAATTCATTATAAAGTTCTTGAACTGCTCCAGATGATTGTCCGGATCTTTACTCCCATCATACTTCTCCATTTTAGTACTACCAAACCTCTTGGGGAGGTTTCCGGACAGGATCTTGGCAGACAATGGTGATTTTCTCCAATTCCTGCTACGAATAAAAACTGTGTCTTCATTTGGTGTTGCAAAAATACCTGGTTCATCATGGAAAGCAAAAGGATCAATTAGCACCTGATCTACATGCCTGTGACTATGGCTGTAAGATGACCATTTGCCCAAATTCCTTTTAAGTCGCTCATACGTATATCTCTTTCTTGAATACTTCTTAACTAGATTTTGTTTCTTCTTGGACCTCCTCTCATCACTGCTTGATAACAAAGACTCCTCAACCTCATCCTCGTTCGAAGAGCTACTAGAGGATTCAGAATCTGAGCTTTCCACTGGCTTGGACTAGTGAGACTTCTTGGAACTGACATGAGTCTTTTTCGTACTTAAATGAGTCTTTGCTGATGAATCATTATCCCTTGGTTTGTCAGTATGGTGAATACCTGACGCTTTTGACGTTTCCTTTAAATCCATCTTATCCTTTTTAATGGCCCTCAACGCTTCTATTTCAGCTCTCAACTTATCTCGTTCCTCGGTGGTGTATTCATTATTTTCCTCAACCACCTCCACCATAGGTGGTGGAATTGTTTGCTCGTTCGGATCCATCCAAACATGTCTTTTTGCTAGTTTGAATGCTAGATTCAGGCACCTTGTTCTCCCACTGTGGTCGCCAATTTGGTGATGTTTATTTTGTATTGAGGGTAATTTTGTAAAGTGTTTTAGAAAGTATGTAGAGTATTAAATGTTTTGGGTGTTTAGTAGTGAGATATTTTAGCTGCCTAGTTGTATTAAATGTTCATTACCCTCATTAATGAAAATGGTTGAGGTATTTATACCCTTAATTAAGGACCACTGGGCTTTCGGGTCAAGTTATGGAACCGGGTCAAGTTTAAGGACCCATTTTACTTATTAAGCTAATTAGCACCTAACTTAGTTAAAAAGTGTTTAATTATTTCTTTCCTTTTGTTCCGTCCGGATAGTTTAGTGGCAAGTTAAGTCCGGATTTCCCTTGTTTGGATTGGTCTGGTCATTTTGGCCAGGTGTTTTGTGATGTTTCAAAGGTATTTAATGTTTAAGTGGTTTGTAGTGAGAGATTTGAGTTGTCTGGTTATATTAAATGTTTATTACCCTCATTAATGAAAGTGGTTGGGTATTTATACCCTTAATTATGGGCCACATGGGCTTTCAAATACTTATTGAAACCGGGTCGAGTTCAAAAACTCATTAGTTTAATAAGTAGATTAGCAATTAGCTTAATCAAGAAGTGATTAGCTTTTAATACTTTAGTCCTGTTGAGATGGTTCAGTGGGTGGTTTTTGTCTGAATTGTCTCTGTCAGGTTTCTACAGTGACTGGTGAAAATATCCGGACTCATCCCGGATAACACAAGGTGATGTGACTGAATAATCCGAACTCATCAACTATGGAAAGTTGTGAGACTATATTTATTTTTTATCATCTATCGTGGAATACTTTGGAAACGAGAAAAAGTTTGGGAGATATGCAAGACTACCGCTCTGCTTGAAGGAAGATACGAGATTAGTTGTATGATTACGGTGAAAAGCGAGAAATATTGTAGGATTTGGATAATTGTGACACATCTTATATGGTTTAAGAAAGACCTGAGACTACCTTTAGTATCATGGTGAGATAGAGATTATCATTATCTATTATCGTATATCAGGGAATGATTTAAGGCATCAAATATGTGTGAAATATGTGAGACCATTGAGATGGTCTTACAAAATGCTAGGCCAAATTTATTATTATGAGAAGATGTGAGATTGTGAATAAAGTTATGCGAGACTAACTTTATTACTGTGCAGACATGAAGACATGTTTTAAGGTTTATGCGAGACAATACAATGGAGATATGTAAGGATGTGCAATAAATAAATTTGAGATAAGACAATGAAGACATGCAGGACTAGTAATCAAAAGCATGTGAGGATTGAGTAACAGAGTTTTTTTATTATTCAAGGTATCTGCTTCATCTAATACGCATTGGTTGCATCAAACAGTTCCAACTGGCTGCTTGTTGCGAGACTTTTTACTAGATCACTGAGGTTGGGGGCAATGTATGAGCGTTATGTAAGAATTGAGTTTTGTCTCTACGACTTGGGTTTTCTTGGTATGATTGGCCATATATGGTATCACTTTGTCTTGATGGAAAATAAGTTTGGGTAACTTCATACAAAGTAGAGTGTTTTTGGTGAGGTGTATGTTAGTTTCCCTCCTCATCAAGTGCAAGAAGATATATCATGTAATTGATATTAGTTTCCTCAAAGTAAATAGAAAAGTGGGTTTCGTGTTCGGCTGTTCAGGCTTCTCTTGTTGGTTCGCAATTGCGCCTATTTTTAATATTTAATATATTTTAAATTAAAGTTATTTTAGGTATTTGGCATATGGATATTAATTCCATTTTTAAATAGTAAAAGGAGAAATAAAAGTGAGGTTGTATAATGTATGGTTTGGAAGTCTAGTTATATGGTTAAGGCGAGATACAAGATGATAGGAAATAAGATGTGAGATGAAAATAAATACAAAGAGAGACGTAAGACTGCTGCAAGTACTAAATTCAATACTAAAACAAACACTACACGCGAGAATATTGTAACTAAAATATACGAGACCGGAGTAAATATACTAAAGCAACTACAACATGTGGCTCTTGAATAAATAAGATGCGAGATAACAACAAATAAAAAGGAGAGATGCGACACTACTGCAACTACAATTATAACAATAAAATGCGAGACTATAACAAATAATACAGTAAAAAGTAGTGCAACTACAATATGAGAAACTACTGCAACTACCACATGCAAGACTAAAACAAATAATATATGATACAACAAAAAATACAAATGAGAGATATGAGACTACTACAACTACAACGATAAGCAATAATGTGCGAGACTGTAACACATATAAAAGAGATATGTGAGACTATTTCAACTACATTATGCGAGAGACATTCAATATTAGGAATACAACTGAATATGAGATAGTTTTGAATTAATACCATAGAATTTCCTTCCAAACAACCGAAATTTGCAAGAATTTGCACTAGCATTTTCTAAACTTAGTACATGATAAAAAAAATTACTAATTCGAAACCTTATTCCAATTGATTAACCAATCCTATGTACTCTTTTATATAGTCATGTTTTGTTTTAAACATTCCTTCAATATAGATTACTACTAGTTTATAATTAAGTATTACACAAACCATATTTGCCCATAAATATGACCTAATTTTATTCCACCCAAAGCTGTCACGTATTCTGCTTTGTTATTTATGGTTTCGAAACTAATTTTAATTACTTGTTTTATTTCTTGTCTGGAATGAGTGATCAATACTATTCATGCTCTATAACAATTTATGAATGATGTTTCATCAATTTGTATGATTTATTATGTATTTTTTAACATGTCCTCACACATGTTCTCACTTTCACTACCATTGTATCATTTTGGAACTTATGTATAGAATTTGTAATTGCTTGTGACTTGATTTCTGGTTTTGGTTAGAAATTTATATCATATTCACCTGACTAATATACCACCTCGTTAGATGACATAAAATACTGTATTTGTCGAAAACATTTACTTAAACGTTTATATTATCATATGAATTTGTAAATATGTCCTCATATTCCTTGCTCCTACTATTAGTCCAAGAGCGAATGTTTCCAAATCCAAATACTTTGTTTCAGTACCAATATTTTACTTACATAATTGATGGGTTTTTGTATTCCATTGTCATCTCTAACCAAATCTTACTTACACAGACACGTATAAAAATAGACTTTCCCCTTAACGAGTTATTGACAAAATATTAATATAAATCAAAACGTTTTGCTTTTTTAAAATTTTTAAAAGAAAGCATTACTTTTTTTGATACTTTAGATATAAACGGGAAAGTGAAGCTACATGTTTAATTTTGGACTTCATTAAATTACTTTGGTAGAGTCATGGTTAAAACTTCTTCTAATTATGATTCACATATTCAATACATCGTTTTGTAATGGCATAACCAAGAAATATTCAAGCTCGTACACCAAAAATAATATTTTAGTAGGTTTAATTTCAAATTTAATTTTGTTAGATTATTAAATTTTTCAGTTTATTTGTTCAAACTCTCATCTTATTTATTATTTTTTACGATCATATAATCAAATAAGCCTCTAAATCATTTCTCTATTGGTAAATGAAAATATGGGTGATGAGGCTTTGATAATATGATCTAAGATTTTCTATCCAAACGATATTATTTTATAACAGTATAGCCCATGTTCTATCATAGTAGTACTTTCCTCATCATTTAATGCATCTTTATTTGATTATAACTTGAGTATACCTCAATGAAACATAATATTTTATGTTATTCTTTCGAATCAACCAATTGGTCCATACAAAGTAGAGGGAAAACATCTTTGGGATATACTTGATTTAAATCAGTGCAATTAATACAAATCCTCTATTTCTCATTCTTTTTCTTAGAAATAACTTGATTTAGTACCCAATTTGGGTACTTTGATTCCGTGATATATCCAACCTTCAAAAATCCTTCAACATTTTAAACTATTGCATCATATATTTCCTTAGAAAAATATCTCATCTTTTTTCCAAATTAGTATGACTCTTTTAACCATATCTAACTCACGACAAACTATCAGCTTAGTTACCCTTATTACATCATTTACTATCACTGCAAAAATATTCATATTTGACTTTAAACATTCAACCAAATCCTCTTTAAATTTTCAACTAAAAAGCTTCCAAAACAAAACTAATTTCCAAATATCAATTTCTTTCTTTTACCATTTCATCTAATGGTTAAGTTATATAAACTTATCCTTTTGGATACTCTACATATTCTTTATCAAACTCATCAAACTTTTATCATATTGAGTTTGTTCATTGCTCTTTAACGGGGTCCATAATGCATTCATCTAAGAAGTATTTGGTTATAAATATTACATATTTACCCTCTAGCTATCAATGGTATTTTAATAATGTTAAATAATATCCTAAAAGGTTTTAGAAGGATCATACAAAATTACAATGAGTTATGGGTGACGTTTCTCAAACAAAAATATTTGAAAATGATTGATTGATGGTGTGGTTAAGTTATCTGGTTCAAGGATGTGTAAAAACATCTTTGTATGTCGGTGCATTCTGATTAATAGGGTGAGTATAGTTCATCATTCTAATAGGGATGATACGTATGGAAACTAGAGACATAATAAGCATTATTTGGTAAAATCAAATTATAATTCGTTGTTCATCCCAAGTGAGGAGCCAATATTCAAGTGAGAAACGATTTGGGCACTAAATTGTCTTTAAAAATGATGAGTACTACTATTTTGTGTCATAAGTAATCGGCTTCCAGCGATGGTTAATTTGATGGGACGGTGTGTCAGAATGCCGATTATTTACAGTTCATATGGTAAAATCTTAGAGAGAGTTACAAAGATCCTTAAGAATCATATAATGGCCTTGCATATTAAAAAAAGAGCTTTAAGAACATGATGAAGTCTATAGCACTTAAAATCATCGAAACTTCAAAGTGGAAAGTGAAAAATGTTTCTGTGCACCATGAAATGAAGGAGAATTTGTCATATATGGTTGAGCAAATTATTTAGAGGTTGGAGAAATCCAAGAGCCTAGAAAATTCAAATCTTGGATTGGCTATAGTATGAAATATATGGTTGGATAGTAATAACAAAAAATTTAACCCAATTTGAGGCAAAAGTCTATAGCAAAAATTCAAGATATGATTTGAAACACGTCCATAAATTATATTTGAGCCACTGGAAAAGACGTTAATGGGTGACTAATAGTTTCACTGAGAAGTACACTAGTAAAATTAACTAATCCAAATGTAGGATTTAAACTCAACGCGGATGGGTGATTATGGCCTTATTGATAGACATTGGATGGAAGTGGAGTATCCCAGAACATGAATTATTACTTTCTAGGTGGATTCGTGGGTTTAACCTTGGTAAGGTAAACTTTTTAGGCAGAACTTTATGTGTTATAACTTAGGTTATATATGGTATTAACTTGTAAGTATGGAGTGTTTTTTGTAGACACGAACTTGCAAGAGTTACAGACCCTAGTGAAAGATGGTGAAAACTATGAGGGTCGCTGGGAGGATGCACTTATGGTATATATATTTTTTTTCACGAATAATCTAAACTTTGAATTCAATCATGGGTGAATGGGTGACAACTTCAATGGTGGATCTGATGTTGTTGTGAATTTGTTAGTGAGATTAAAAAAAACTTTTTATGAGATATAAATGTAAATAGATTACTCTTATATTTGTATTTTTGCACCAACTCGAGGGTTTATTACGTCTTTCTTACCGACGTGTAGGCCCCAAATGTATAAAAAAACATTGCATTAAAATTTATAATTTTAAAACTGTGTGTAAGTATCACAAGACATGTAAATTGGGAGAAAGGTAGTAATAAATTTACTTCAAAAAACATTATGCGCTTTTAATAATTTAATTACCGTAATGGTTATTCAACTCACCTTTAGATATTGTTATATCTTGTGTTTGTTGTGCGAGGTTGATTATCTGATAAACGTATAAATTATCTTCCATAAAAGTTGGTCTATTAAATTTTTAAAGTCCATCGGGCCGATTCATTAAGAGATAAAACACTACTCCCTTAAATATATTGAGATCAAGAACAAGTCAAAGATACTATTATTCAAAATTTTCAATAACTCTTTAGATATTTTCATTCAAATATAGCATTAATTATCATAGATATGATTAGTGAACAACATTAATTCAGATTAAAATAAGATCTAATTTGTTATAGCTAATATATGATCTTTTTTAGTTATGGTATGTACCTTGTAACCCCATATATATGAGTTATATTAATGAACAAACTATTGTCTTCTTGGCTATTGTTATTATTATTTATTGGTGTTCATACTTCATACTTCTATCGAGATTTTAGATCCTTTATATGGATCTACCCAAAGAAGATTTATACTTTCCAAATTGGCGTAGTATGTGAGAAACGAATGGTACCCAATAAATTTTCATCTAGAACCCAAAATATAAGAATGGTAAATGGAGATCATAATAAATTTTAAAAACAAGTAAATACTCCATCAATTGACATAGAAATTATCGATAAATAAACTGGTGAGAAGAATACAGTTGCCACTATTATAGTTATTCGGCTAAGAGTTATCCTACAATTGTAATAGAACTGCTGGAGGAATATGATAATGGTTTTATAATGATGGAATAAATTATGTTCACACCTCTTCAACCGAAATTGAAATATAAGATCCAACATTTCAAAGACGGTGTTGAATAATAAGATGAAGAATGCGATGATGTTACCATTTCAATTATAAAATAGCACATTCGGAACTTAAGAACCAAAATCGATGCTGCTAATGATAAATAAGATCGAGGATCTTTCAGTAGGAGTAAGAAGCGTTGATTTCATCTTTACAATATGAGAAGGAGAAATAAGACCGCTAGATCTTGGTACACAGTTGATCGAGGGATATGAGAGCATGGCCATGAGGGACATCCATCCCAAACTGGAAAGACAAATGATAAAATAATCATTTCACTTGATGCTTTGTATCGTTCGAATATAAAACAAATTACCCCATGCCAGTTGGCATGAACCAGGCCTATGAAAGAGTCATTTCAGTACTACTAGGGATGCAATTTGTTTTTGTACACGTGGGTACCCGGTTTGAGCCAACCCAAAAGGTTAGAGTACCTGAATATTTTATTTTGCATGAGATGAATTGTGTGTTTTAAAATATATTACATGTCGAGTTTAAGATGTGTTAAAATTTAAAATAATTTCCGACGGGTACCCACCGAGAACTTGACCCACTAGATACTCGTTATTTTAATATTAAAAATGATAATATATAATATCTTATTATTCTATAAACTCCAAAATTATATTATAATACAAATGGCATATCTCTTTATTCAGGTAAATATGAACAAGTCAAGAAATTTTATTGATGACGATGATTCAAAATAAGGATATTCATTAGCACTAGACATCTTATGCAAATATATATTTTGGATCCTTAACAATCACAAGATGAATAAATTCATTAGTAAAGGGGGTCCATATTATCATGTTCACTATTTTAAAAGTGAGATGATGAGCTACGAAAAAAGATGATTAAATAAAGTGTAAGGAATTTATCTTAATCTTAAAGGGAAATGGCTTCACACTTATCTTAATTGTATTAATCGCAGTTATAATGTGAAGTGTACAGATGTTATCTTAACCGTGCCAATCACATTTGAGTTGTTCGTAGTGGAGGTCAAAAGAGTAATTATAGACACACGACACTCGACTAATATATTGTACAAGAGTATTTACGATAAAATAAAAGGTCTTCCAGAAATGATCTACTTCCAGGAGAACTTAAAAGATTCAAAAGTGCATATGAATAAGTTTTAAATGAGCTCAACATGGATGCATTCCTCAACATAAAAGAGTTCAAGAAGAAACTTTTCTGCATTTTATGATAGTAAACACTCATTCTTCCGATAAATATAATTATAGAAATGTCATGACTTGACTAGATGCATGTTGTAGTATCTATAAATTTATATTGGTCTTAAATTACCAATCAACAAATATATATGTGTAATTAAAGGTAACAAAAAGACTTCAAGAGAATACTATGCAACTTCCATTGCTCGCAAACATCAACAACAACAATAAAACTTACTAGAGGACTCGATTTTCCTAGATAATATGAATAATATTTGAGAACCCCCCCCCCCCACATTATAGAACATGGAGAATAAATATAAAATATAAGAATGAAATGAGATAAAATATTACGTCTCAGTCAAAACATCCCCACGGATCTAAAATATAAATTACTCAACCTTTGCCAAAATAACCTTTATTTCTTTTCTTGTAACGTCCAGGATGTCACATAAGTCCCAACCGTGACCATATTTCATAAATTATCCATCAATAATAATTTTCAACGTATATAATAAAATAAAAGGTCATACTCGCAATAAAAGACATATGCAATTGATTAGGATGGGGCCACAATGATTGGAGTGCGACACATTTGGGAATCATATTATCCGGTGTGGACAACTAACCCAAATGCTAGTAAAACAATCAATTGTTAAGTGGAGAATGTACGTAGATTTTACGGATTTAAAAAATGTTTTCCCAAGAGATCCGAGTACCCTTCCTATAATTGATGAACTAGTTGTTGTTACCTTCGGGAATATGTTGTTATCCTTTATTGCTACTTATTTCGGATAAAAGTAAATATAAATTCATAAAGATGGAAAAAAATATATCACATTGATAACAAAAAAGGATTTATTGATAAAACGTAATACAATTCGGTCTAGAATGCAAGATCCATATATATATATATATACATATTATAAATAAGATCTTTGTAACCCATCTTGACCAAAAAAATTATAGTCATACATTGTTGACATGTTATTAACATGTTGGACTTTTCAAAACGTAAAAAGGGTCAACCTCAAGCTAAATAAAAAAATGTACTTTTGGTGTATGATCTATAAAATTCATAAGTTATGTGGTCAGTGAGAAAGGAATTAAAGAAGATCATGATAAACTCTCAAATTTGGGTGTAAGATACCCACCAATAGACACTTAATAACTATAGATTTTAACATGAACATTGGCTTCACCCCACATATTCATCTCCAAATCCTCATACATATGTGAATATAAAAAAATTCATTGCCTTCCCATAAATATTAACAAAGCCAAATCAAGGGGAATCTTCATTTTTATACCTCACGGTATTGTACTATGTTATAAACACCATACTAATAAGGGAGATGTAACGAATTCCAAGACGATATCGTATGCAAGTGAATATTTATAAAGTATCAAACCCAGTTACTTGAAGCTTAAGAATCTTGTTATGTAATTTGTGGTAGCAGCCAAAAAGACGAAGCTATGTTTTAGGTATACACAATAATCATTCGGACATTCTTGCCATTAAGAAGTGTTATGCATAAGTTAAATGTTTCTGGACGAGTGATCAAATGGTCAGTGGAATTAGGAGATTGCGATATCCAATATGAGTTGATGACTCCAATCAAAGCTTATGCTCAAATATAATTCCTAATGGAGTTTCAGTCCGAAAGACTTATCCCTACAAATGACAAAGCCTAATTTACTACAAGGTCATAACATATGGTGGAAGTAATAACCAAAAATCAGGAGCATTGCTTAATCTACCTAAGATTAGACATATTTATCGAGACTATCAAGTGTTGCTCCCCATTCTCAAATAATGAGGCAAAATATGAAGCAACTATCGCAGGTCTTCGGCTTGGAAACATTTTTGGAGCAAAAAGAATCCCACTTTTCACAGACTTCGAATGGGTGATAAATCAAATTTTGTGTCATGACAAGTCCAAAAAATACAATATCATCCAATAATGTTGATGTTAACACTTTAACATATTTGACTTATACAGGAACTACAATAAAAATCATTTTTCATATAAAATAAAATTGGCTGTCACACTGCCAAAAACATTATATCCATAATTTTTTACTCTCGTGACATGATAATTGAAGGATAAAAGAAAGAGTAAGACTGGAGAACTCCTATCAAAAGATGTCTAACAAAAGGGAGATTTTATGAGAATATAATAGAGGTAAAAAAATTAAAATAAAATTAGCAGTGTTTGTTTTGATATCTAAGAGAGTATACAAACATGGCTTAAACAAACATTTGCTCACATGCCTCATGCCAAATGAAGCATCCTTTTTAGTTGAAGTACTCCATCACAAAGAGGGTACTGCACATTATGGGTACAAAGCCTTAATAATAGAATTTTACTTCGGGAATGACAATGGCCAATAATAATGGAGGATGTAAGAAATAGAGTGAAGCTTTGTTACACTTGTCCACGCTTCTCCAACTGTGTCCAAATTCTGAGTGTACTGTTGGAAACTGTCTACGAAATAATTTGATAGATGGGGCCTTGATATTGTCAGGCTTCTCTATAATTATTTAAGATAATTTTATATTATTAGTTTCAATAGATTATCATTTTAACATAGGTTAAACCACAAACTTTGAAAAAATTACACGAAAAAAGATAGTCAACGTCCTCGTATCAAACGTATGATGTCGTTATAGAATACTAAAACGTATCACAATAGATAATGATTGGATTTTAACTTATAACAAAATAATTTGTTCTTTTTTAGTTTTCCAATTTTTGGAAAAACTAGTAAAAATTATGAAAATTAGTTAAAAAAAGTTTGAAAAATTCGTCTTTCTAGAATCTTAGTTTTCCACATAATATTTGTAATGTATTTTTTAATAAAAGAAAATTATGATCACAAAAATAAAAATATATAAAATAAACGCACTGAAACTAACTCGATTAGACAATAATGTTTATGACGAGAAACTAGTAATCAAAATCTTTTTGAAAAAAAAATAGTTTTGGTAATCAGTTGGAATATAAGAAATTATTTATTAAAATAAATATCTAAAAATTAATATAACTAAAAGTTGTCGAATGATTTTATAAAAAATGTTCAAACCTCCATAAATATACAGTGATGTAAACTCATTAAAAAACATAAGCTCGTCGCTTTAAATTTGTGTCACGTAACTTTAATATTATATATTCATTCCCCGGTTAAGAAAAATTCGTTATACTTATCTATAAATTTCAACGCTTCCATTTTATAATCATATAAATAATCAAATAATATTATGATCACCACTAACTTAAATATTTTGTCTTAACTATATATATAGATAGGTAGTTAAATTGTTTTATGTTTTCATAAAAAATGGATTAAAAATAAGACATCCATTAACAAAAACCCATACTTTGTCTTAATTTTATACTTTATTTATATATATATATATATATATATATATATATATATATATATATATATATATTAGATACACATATAAGAATTTAATAACAACATACAATTTTAAAAAATATTTAATATTATAATATTTTAAATATGTTATCTATTTTATATCAAAATAATAAACAATATTTTCATGGAAATTGAAAATTTAAAGGTATTAATATGGTACGAATTAATTATAATAGCCACCAAACTAAATATTTTATCGAAAGATGATTATTTTTTATTTTAAACCCCGCAACCAGAAGTTTGGTTATTGCGACAAGGCAATTAATTTTTTTCCTTATTATTAGGTGTTATGACGCCATTGGAAACTTGGTCAAAATAGCCAAACAATAACTTGTGTATGTGACGCGATCAAATATTTTATCACGATGGACAAGCTACTAAGGTTTATGGTCAAACGCTAGGACGTTTGGTCGCAATGTCTAAACAATAAATTATATCTCACTGCGCCATAGGATGCGATTAAAAACTTGGTCAGAACAACTAACAGTTCATGGTCGAACACTAGAGCACGACGAAAGTTTTGGCTATAATAACAAAAACGCTACAATGAAAATTGATAGATTGCAACATATTCATTTTATGATCTTATAAAAAATAAAACATATACTTTTTTTTAATAAATCAAATGGAAATTGATAGATTGCAACATATTCATTTTATGATCTTATAAAAAATGAAACATATACTTTTTTTAATAAATCGAATTATATTGTGATCATCAAACTGTACAGTTAAGTAATTAAGTTATTTTATGTTTACATTAAAAAAATTAGAGGAATAATTGAGGCATTCCATAGAAAGAGAAGATACTTTGTCCTAACTATATCCTTAAAAATTTGACATAAGCATCAGAAGAAAAATAAGACATTCCATACCAAGTTCATACTAACATAAAACATACAGTAAAAAAACATCCGTTCGTCCTTCACATTTGTCATTTGTAACAAGTTGGTCTCTTAGCTTTGAGGTTGTAATAAAAAGTCTTTTGTGTGTTAGAAACAAGAATAAAACCATCTTTTTTTAGGCCAATCCAAAATTTGTTTCCATAATATCCTTTGACCAGCCACATCAATACTAAAAAAAAGTTAAAACACCATTTACTTTCACACAACTCCTTTGGCCCTAATTTAAAACCAAAACCCGGTCCAATTAACCAAAATAACCCGATTTGCCTTGTTTTAATCCAGCCAATCAACCTCACCCAGCCTTCTTCGATCTAAACCCTTCTTCAGTTAAACAAAATTTATTACTGATTTAATCTTACCATTTTAACACTCAAATCGATAACCCCGAAATCAAACATCAAAGAACAGAAGCTCGATTACGATTATTGGTTTACTCAGTTTAAGATCAGAATCGTCTGAGATTTTCGATAGATCAACGTCGTAGATATCGTTCCGTAGAAAATTAGCCATAGCGGAGACGAAACTCGATTTTCCCGTACCGGAATGTTTCCAAATTCATCGGGGTCGGTGTTGAGAATATGGGGGTCCAGTCCGCATATTCCACCTCCGTATATAAGTAAGAACACAACCGGTCTCAACACTAGTATGATATTGTCCGCTTTGGCACCCGAAGGCCCTCACGGCTTTGCATTTGGTCCACTACCAAAAGGCCTCATACTAGTTGAGGTATGTTCTTACTTATATACCACTGATCTTTCCCATGTTTAACCGATGTGGGATGTGACACACTTTGGTCGCCACCATAACAAATCCTCCTCTCGAACAAAGTATCACTTAGCCTCCTCTCAATTGACTTTCATCCGCCCACTCTAATCAGGTTGGAGACTACCTGACCATAGAGGCACTACGGATGTTACTACTCACCTCCTCTTAGACCACACTGTCTTGTTCCTTAGCGCTACTCCAATCAAGCCACACTGCTTGATGAGCCACGAGCACTCCGAACTAGGATCTCTAGAGCAGATCACCTTGATCATATGGCTACTGGTTCATCATGTTTGACCTCCGAGAATTTCACCACCATCGCGTTCCGTCTGGGCCTGACGCTCTGATACCACGTGTTGAGAATATGGGGGTCCAGTCCGCATATTCCACCTCCGTATATAAGTAAGAACACAACCGGTCTCAACACTAGTATGATATTGTCCGCTTTGGCACCGAAGGCCCTCACGGCTTTGCATTTGGTCCACTACCAAAAGGCCTCATACTAGTTGAGATATGTTCTTACTTATATACCACTGATCTTTCCCATGTTTAACCGATGTGGGATGTGACACACTTTGGTCGCCACCATAACAGTCGGTTATAATACTCTACCGCTTTCATGAAAGATTCCATATCTGATTTGGATCCGATCAGAGTAGTATTTCGTTTGGTTTTTTGCAGGTAAAGATTTTGGTGAAATCGGATTCCTCAATCGATGTTAGAAAATTCAAATAGAGGGAGATTTTGGTGTAGAGTTGATTCTCTTGCATACTATTGTTGAATTGAGGAATTTTGAAGAACTGAGAAACTCGGAAGCAATCTTCAATCCATCTACACCATTTCTTGAGTATTTTACATCATCATTACGAAACCGATACTGAGAATTTAATTTAAGATATAGATAAAAAAGAAAATGATAGAGAAAAATTCGAACCAACAAGCTTGAACGAAGACTTATCTATGGCGGTTCATTTCAATGGATTCTGAGAATTAGGGTTTGATGATTTCAATGAAAGATGTGTTCTTTATACGTAAATCAGAGTCTTTTATTGACGTCGAAGAACGGTTTCCTTTTATGATCTTATCAAAAATCAAACATACACTTTTTCTTTTAATAAATATAAAATTAAATTGTGATCATCAAATTATACAGTTAAATAGTTAATTTGTTTGCTATAGAGTCAAGTAGTTAATTTGTTTTATGTTTATATTAAAAAATTTAGAGGAATAATTAAGGCATTCCATAGAAAGAGAAGATACTTTTTTGTCCTAACTATATGCTTACAAATTTGAATGTTTTATGTTTTCATAAGCATCAGAAGAAAAATAAGACATTCCATAAACAAAAACCAAGTTCATACTAACATAAAACATAGATAACTCGAGAGTTGAGTTTTACATAGAAAATAACTAAACGAAGTAACATTGGTAAAAGGAAAAACAGAGAGATTATTGTAAAGAGTTTGGGAAAGACAACAACATTGCTGTTATTTATAGACACTACTTGGGCCTGATCTCTATACCTTGAACGATAAGACCACCCTTCCAGAAAAGGGTTTCTGACTCCATCAAACTCATTTCAAGTTCCACCGCCATATCTCTATTGTGGTAGTGCTCTCCCAACTCGACCTCCAACCACCCATCTCTTCTTTCTTTAACGTCTGCTATGTTTACTCTACTGCTAGGAAAAGAAACCATACGATTTAATTGTCTACCCCTACGGATAGTACCAGACGACCTGCTGTTCCTATCTTGATAATCCAAGAAAACAGTTCTCTTAACACTTGGACCTCCAACCGGTCCAATTGCAACCTCCACCTCTTGGTTTTCAAATCCATAAGTTGTCAAAGTGTATTTAAACACAAGATAAGCAGCATAGAGTGTTTCTGGGGACAGTATTTGGGTACTAATGGTGCCACGAATTTCCAACCAGCACACATTAAGAAGCTCTGCAATATCTCGAAACCTGTTTACATGTATATCAACCTCACATACTCGAATCAGATATAAAGCACAAGACTTAGGATTTCAATAAGAGAAAAACACCTAGATTCAGGAACAGAAATCCAGTCCCAATACAAAGGATTGTTGCCCCAAATAATAGTCAAATCTCTAGGGGCCAACATGTAGCACTTCTTTCCCGTCTTTTTCTCCATTGAAAAACTCTAAGACATATAAACACAATATCCAGTAGCTAATTCACAAAAAAGTAGGGAGAAACATACAATTAAAAGAACAAGGCGGTAAATAAATACCATACCTTCTTGCCTTCTTCGATCAGGATGGGTTGCTCGCAGATATGGAGATAAAGCAACTTTTTCGGCCAAGAGAGGGAGGCGAGACAAGAGTGTGAAAGTCAGGCGGCAGAAACCTCTCCCAAGCAGCATCCGACTCGGCAGCTGATTTGAAAGACTTAGAAACCAAAGAAAGTCTAACTGCGTCACATGGAGTGGTGAAGGAGATAACGTTAGCGATGCAATCTTCCGGGATGATATTAATATCTGATGGTGTTACACCGCTCCCTCCTCCTTCGTCTTGCTCTACTTCCATAGAAGAAGTTGTTTGCTATTGATGTTATGCTCCTCCTTTGTGGAGATGATCTTTCTCATTTAATAGAGAAACTCAATTGATTGAAAACTTAATTAAATAAAGAGCCTAAGACTCTAGTTGATTTTATAGTGAAACAAGAATAGTTACCATATTCCTCTATTCGAATTATTAATTTGGAGGAGCTATCACCGAATTTTCAGCAACAAATTCTGGTATCCATTTTCTTACCTTATTAAAAATGTAAAAGGATTATTAATTTGGGTGAGTTATTAATGATTATACACCAACAAATTCGGGTATCCGTTTAAAAATAATAATTTTAGAAATATTATTTTTTAAAATATTGATTTTTTGTTCAAATACATCTTATAAAACTACTATGGTATTACAGAGACTAGCCGGACTAATGATATTTTAGTTATAGTTGGGTCTGTAGTAAGGACGTTTAGTATTGGAAATGAGTCTTCTAGGATACTATTAGAGGCATGCGAACGCTTATCGAAGAAAGTTAAGAACCAATCTGAGAAGTATCTAAAAACTTATCAGAGTATTAGTGAACCAATCATTCACTAACTGTTGTTCAAAACTTGGTATGTATAGACGTAAAATCTTACAGATGAGCCCAACATTATTTGGAGTAAGGATCGTGCTTCTAAAAGTTAGACAAAAAGAAAAGGTTGAGTGAATGAGTTGTTGGGACACCTATAATCATCAATTAGATTCTTTGGACTTTCAATCATCACAAAGATTTAATAAGTGTCATATTTGAAACTGGAATTTAGATGGTGTTTGAACATAAGGGCGGAGATGAGGAAACCACTTTCGATCTTGTTTTCGAGTTAGTTTTGTGTTTAAGTTTGGTCTTTACATATAAATTTTAACTATTGTTGGATTTGGATCTTGACTTAAATTTTGTTGGGTCAAAAGCCTTAGTTTATCAAACTGTAGAGCAATGAGAAGACTTTAATCGTGGGGTTTGAATTGTTTCTCGGTCTAATATTGAGGTAAGTTAGATGTATTATATTATTGTTTTCTTGGATATAGAACGCTATGAGACTTATTTTTTGGGCAGTATTTCTTTAATAGAGTTCATTGACTTCATGAGAATTGATCATTTCAGGCGTGTACGTGGACAGTTTGCCTCTGATGAGTAGTTGGACCATCTAGGTAAATGATACTAGTGTCACTGTTATCCAATATGGAGAATTGTTAAGTATATGCTCAAAATTACTGTGATAAGATCACTACCGAAGGCTTGACTTGGTGGTGAAGGTTGTAACTTGTTGTGGAAGTTGTAACTTGATGTATTAGGATGTAACTAAGAAGTAAGGTTGGATGTTGAAGTTGGGACTAAATATCGAAGGTTCGAACTAAGGGCTGAATTTAGAATTAAGTGTTGTAGCTGGAAAATATGATTTTTGTAATTTAGTTGGACCATAAGGGCTGAATACGAGTAAGTGGAGACTTAGGAAGTTGAATCTGCTGACTCTCTATTTGAAGTGAACTTAATATATGAGCATATCCGTAGACATGATTGTTATTTATATTGGGTTGAATACATTGGCCGACGATGTAGAGACTGGACTTATGATATTACTGATGAACTTGTCTAAAGTAATTTTCGAATGTCTATGACGATTTCACATAAATGTTGTATTTTGATCTGATGAAATTGGGCTTAAGTTCTTTATCAAAGTTTGTCTTAAGTTCTTTACAGAAGTTGGATTCATTTACTTGTTGAGTTTCTCAGTTAGTAGAGATTTATATTTAGAGAGTGTAGTGAGATAGTAAATGGTAACATAACAAAGTTAGTCGAGCCTTAGATAATAATTAATGATCATTGATGTGGTAAATGAGAAATATATTTGCTTTTATGATGATTCATATTTTTTTTAAATGTGAATGCATTTCATCCATTCTATTTTAAAACTTACTAATACCAACTAACCAATAACATATCTTAATTTTTTTTATAAAACATATATTATTTTTGTTATAACGTTTTTAAAATAAATTATTGCTATAATTAATTATGGTTTATTTATTTTTTACTAAAACGATAAAAATTAATTACCTGGTTTTAATTTTTTTAAATTGCTAATTTAATTTCCTTTTGTATAATTATCAAATAATATATAAAAATAGTATTAAATACATATGTATGAATATTTTATTATGTTTAAAAATAATCACTCTAATTATAAGAAAATAATAGTAAATAATAACTTTGTAATCACTTCTACCACTTAATTATATGTGAGTATTAATTTTCTATGGTCCTACTCATCCGCCCCTCAATAAGTTAAATAAAAGAATTAAAAAACGTAATATTTAATGTAACATTACAACAATAGTATTGCATTGTCATTTTATTTTTGTTATAGAATTAAAAAATTACACTATAACAATTTATAAAAGAAAGTGTAAAGATGTAAAATAATAATATTATTTTATTGGTATAAAAAATATATATATTATAAGACAAATTTAATTATATAAGACGAAACTTATTGTAAAAAAGATGGAGTAACATTTTTGGAATGTAAAACTATGTATATAAGTATTTATATTGTATATATAAATATGTAAAAATAATATAATAGTGGATTTTATTAATGAGAATTATGTATTTACAAAGAGTTTAGTCCATTATAGAAGGAGATATATCTATAATCTGGGTCTAATATCTCTAATGAAGAATAGGTATAGTGAGGAATATCGTTAATATTTCTAATATCTTTAATATTTCTAACACCCTCCCAAAAACTCATAATATCATAGTATTAACCAATGAGAGTTTGTCATAAAACAAATGTCGAGATGTCGACTGAGCCTTCGTGAATATATCAATAACCTACAAAGATAATAGAACATATGAAAGCGAGATGGTGTCGAGCTGAAGACGATGGTCAGTGAAGTGACAATAAATTTCAATGTGCTTTATTATCTCATGAAAAACAATTTTATTTGCAATATGTATGCCACTTTTATTACTATTAACCATTATATTTGCAAGAAGCCACCATAACGAAACAACCTCATATGTGCTCAATCATGTCCTCATTGAGCATAAGTATGAGATGTAACAAACTAACTAGCCATATGAAAAATATGAGCTATATATAGCCAAGTAACTGTAAGGTAAACCAAAATCCCCACAAGAGTAAGAAATAGAGTCAAATTTTATAAAAAAAAACACCATCAGTGGAGAATACCGAGCATTGGTTTTTAGAGGGGTGTCTGTAGTTTTGTTATCATAAAGTTTCACTTGTTCAAATAAATCAAATATAATATTTCTGAGACTGAGCCAACGCAATACCCAAAACATAACGTAAAGTCTAAAGTATTGCATCGCAAATCAATGAAATGATTTGTCAATAATCATGTTTTTGTCCATTCATACCATCAATATCATCACTAGTAATAATCATATCATCTACATATAGGGATAAAATAATACGTCATGTATTTGTATATCTGATAAATGGAGTCGAATAGTTATTACTTGCATGAGAACCAAGTGGAACAAAAATTGTATAATTTCTTAAACCAAACACGATAAGTTTATTTGAGACCATATAAATATTTTTAAGTAAAAAAACTTGATATGATTGGTGAGAAACACATGTGGGAGGAGTCATGTAAATCTTTTCAGGAATATTACTATTTAGAAAGACAATTTTGGCATTCAATTGAAATACCTTTCACTGGAGTACGGATGCAACATCAATAAAGGGTATGAATTGTTGTCATTTTTTCCACTCGTTAAAAAGTCTTATAATAATCCATACCATACTTTTGAGAATACTATTTTGCTACAACACAATCCTTATATTTTTCAACGGACCCATGAGACTTTGTTTTGATTTTAAAAAATCAACGACGACTAATTATATGTTTACCAACTAGAGGTCCCACCATATCTCATGTATGAGTATGATAAAGAGCAAGAAGATCTTTGGTCATAGCATTTTTCCAAAGAGTATGACAAATAACCTTTTTAAACAACCAAAGTTCATTTAAATAATGTATGTTTTCTATGAAATAAGCAAACAAAGACAAGTAAGAAAAAGAAGAAAAAATTGGTATTTTGGTAGATTTACTTGTACGAGTAGATCTCCTGAGAAATGGAGAGTCTGTTATTACACAGATGAAGAAGCCGGAAAAACTAGTATCAATTATTGTAGATGTATCATGATTTGGTACATCAATATCAGTGGTTGTATTGTTATCAATTCTAAAAGGATTAATACCCTGAAATTTTATCTTTATTAGGTCTTCTAATTTTCTAGAATCAAATAAAATTGGATATGCTTGAGAAATATGACATGTCAAGATACATATAGCTTATGACTTATGGAGTATTAAAAAAAATCATTTCTAGCTAACACCATAATCTAAAAAAAAACAGATATAGCTGTTTTAGCACCCAACTTATTACTTTCAACATAAGGACGAATGATAAACATATGCATCTAAACACTCGTAAGGAAGAATAATCTGAAGGTTCTCCATATAATTTTTAAAAATGAGACACCCTTAAATTATGTGCAGTAGAAATTCTAGTAATCACATGTTCAATAGTCAAAATTGTTTCTCTCCAAAAAGAGTAAAAACTTTAGAATATAAAAGCAAAGAACGACGAGTCTCAATAAGATGACGATATTTTCTTTCTGTAGTACTATACTGTTGAGGGGATTCATTATCAGATGATTTTTTTGTGGTATGTATCATCGGATGCAAGTAACTGAGTGAAATCATTGGAGATATATTCACCTCATAAGTTATACTTGAATCACTTTATCACAATAAAACATTGAGTTTCAACAAGAGCTTTATCTATTTTATAAATTCCAAAGAAATTTGACCTTTATTTCATATGACAAAGTTATATATATTCATCAATAAAAGATATATAATATGCTAAACCACCCTTTATGGAGACAGGAGATTGGCCCCAAACATTAAAATGGATTATATCAAAAGGAGCAACATGACAAGACACACTTTAACTAAATGATAAAGCCAAAAATTTACTAGTTGGAAAACACTACAATCCTGCATATTAGAAGTGTTTAACGAACCTAAAACACATGCACAGACTAGTAACTTTAAATAATATATTCAGACGATAAAAATTACTCAAATAAAACGAGGACTAGTCAATACTAGAAGCATCAATATCAATTACTTTGAGTTCATAAAAAACATAGAATTCCACGAATATATGACCTATCCCAATCACGTTCTGAGTACGATGGTCCCGTATAAGACAAACAGAAGAAGAAAATAAGACACAATGACCAAATTTACACAATTGGCTAACCGAAACAAGATTCAATGCAGGATTTGGAACGTAGTGAATAAGAGTAAGAGATATATGAACGTTAAAAATAGAACATACACTCTCTACCAATATTAATGTAGCAATAACATAAAGAACATATATGAGTGAAATAAGAGATAATGAAACAAATTATGACATGTAAGGTGACATATGACAAAGCACACCAAAATCTAAAAACCATAAAGATGAATCAATATCTAAAGTAAAATCCAGTGTGAGACAAAAACGCAAACATGACAATATGATTACAAGTAAAATATTGTCTGAAAAATTCCATAAATTGGAGGGCCAATGTAGAGGGTGGCATGGGTCTATCAATATCTCTAAATGATGTGACAGCAACAAGAAATTATGGGGACAAAATGAAGTATAAAATTATCGAGGAGAACGTCTATGTTGCTAACATGGTTGTTGTTGAAAAGGTCGTTGTTGAAGATTTGTTGTTGAAACAGTTGTTGTTGAAAAGGTCGTTGTTGAAGATTTGTTGTTGAAATAGTTGTTGTTGAAGCAGTAATTGCTTAAAGGTTGTTGTTGTTGTTTTCCTTTCAGCAATGGACATTAAGGTTTCCTATAGTTATTCTCCTTACATAAAGCTAATTTATCAAATGCTATATTTTCTTACCTCGATGTTTTTCAAGCCGATTTGGAGTTGGGGGCATTATGGGACAACAAACAGAATAGCGACATAAGTCATTTTTACTATTTGTCAATCTGATATTTGTTTTGAGTCTTTTATGCAATAAGCTCATGAATTACCAAATCAACAATGAAAAGAGGAATTTTATAGAGAATTGTTTCACCCAATCCTTCAAAGTCATAATGTAGAGACATAAAAAAACTACATTAATCTTTGCTTTTCTCTGTAAGAAAGATAATGTTTGAATACCTTCAAGTACACAGTTCTATAAAAGTTAATTTTTGTCCACAAATCTAGCATGGGAGTGTAAAATAAAAAATACGTATATCATTTTGTTGTAGAGCACAAATAGCATACTCTAACTGGTATTTCTTAACAAAGTTGTATCGTCCCAAACCGCTTTTGATGTTCATACTTAGCTAACTGAATACCAATCAACTTAGTTACAAAGTTATTGATCTAAATGATAACCTTTGGGTTTTCGGTTTCCCAAGTATAAAACAAAATAAGATAGTTCTCAACATCGTTTTTACCAGTAGTTGAAAGTTTTGTACCTGAAGCATATCCCAACATATGTTTTTCACGAATAAAGTTCATGACATAACTTCAATATGCACAGTTTTTCCAGGAAGATGTGTACTAATAGATTGTATGGAGTCATATGAATCTACAAGGGATACTCTAACCAAACCAAACAATCAAGGAATATCAAATTGAAATAAACATCCAAACCAAATCAAATTTGAAAGACAAATTTAAAAATCCAAATCGAAACAAATTTTTAATTCAAACCAAAATCGAATCCAAATATAAAAATAAGTTTAAATCGAATCAGAATAACTTCTCAATCGAACATAATCAAACAATAAAAAAGTACACAACTATAATCCAATTTAAAATGAAACGGAAATCCAAAAATCAAAACGAACCAAATACCTCGATGAAATCATAAATGCTCGTATATAGTTATGGGGGAATTATATGTCCCCAATCAAGTCAAACAAAAAATCAAACAATATGACAATAACAAATCACATGACCCCAATGGTTTAAATGTCATTTTTAAAAATAATTCTTGGAACCTTGTGGGTAATGATATGTGTAACGATGTACTTTAATTCTTCAACTCTAACCGCTTGGACCCTCAAGGAACTCCACCCTCATTTCTCTTATCCCCAAAAAACTCCCCCACTATGCCTCTTCTTTCAGAGCCAGCCCTTCATGTAACATCATCTACAAAATCATATATAAGATCCTTGACAACAAAATAAAAAATACCTTTGTTTAACTGATTAACAACTACCAATCGACACTTGTTGCTGGTATGAACAACACTGATAACATTCTCTTTTTTGAAGAGCTCTTGAAATGGTACCATCTTAATTCTAAAGGCAAAATGGCCATCTTAAAAATCGACCTTATGAAAGCTTTAAATAATGTTAGAAGGTACTTCATTATTGATATTCTTGTCTCCATGGATTTACCGCAGACGATAATCACTTGGATCATCCAATGCATTTTTTCCCTCTTACATCATTAAAGTTAGTGAAGACCCTTTCAATTGATTTCTTGGAAGAAAGTCCCTGAGACAAGGCGAACATGTCTCTCTAATTTCCTCTTTGTTCTTGTCATGCAAATCTTATCTTGCATTCTAAAGGAAACTAATAATGATAGAAACTTTAAATTCCATTAGAACTATCATAAACTCAGAATCATTAATCTATGCTTTGTGAATGATTTAATGATCTTCTATAAAAGTGACATCTGGTGAGGTTTATTTTCGCGTGAGGGTAATTTTGTCAAGAGTTTTGTGGTATTTTGAAGGTGTTTAATGTTTGGATAGAGTGTAGAGGGAGAATTGAGCTGCGTGGTTGTATTTAATTTTTATTACCCTCATTGAATGCAGATGGTTGGGTATTTATACCCTTATCTTTGGACCATATGGGCCTTCGGGTTGTGTTAATGGATTTGGGTCGAGTTTAAAGACCCATTAGTTTTAAGTAAGCAAGTAATTAGCTTAGTCATGAAGTGATTAAGTTTCTAATACTTTAGTTATGTTTGGATAGTTTAGTGAGTGGAGGTTGTCCAAACTGCCCCTGTCCGGTTAGGTGGATGTTGTCCGAATTGCCCCTGTCCGGTTCTCATAAAGAGTGGTGACAAAATCCGGACTCATCAATAGCCCTTTTTTTAGGTGGTGTTCAAAGGCCTTTAGCAAAACCTAAAAAATAGCTCGTATCCGGATAGATTTTCGAACTGTGTAAGGGCTTTATCCGAACTGAAAAAGTTCTCAGAAACTAAACGGTTTTTTGCCAGAGATCGTGGGACACGTGTCCTTTTCTGATTCGCCATACCAGCCGTTTTTCCCTAGAACGGCGCTCCCACTTTCTTCAAAAAAGTAACCTCTTCATTTAATGAGGATCACATCAGCGTTGTTTTTAATCATTGCAACCCTTTCGAATTCTCCTAGGTATCGAAACATCTTTTGTACCTTTACTATAAATTAGTCTTTTTTCTACTGTTTTACCATCTTCATCATTCTTGCTCTGTTAAAGTTCAAAATTTTCTCCCTAAAAAACAAACATTTTCTTTTGTTGTGAGTTTATGTTCATAGCAAGTAACGCTTTAATAAAAGGTGGGTGGCTCAATTTGTCGGAGTTAGAAAAAGCTCAAAAGGTTAAACGAGAAAGGCGCCTTGCTGCAGGCCTCCCTGTGTCCCCTATCGACAAATCGGAAACCCCAAGATCAGAGCCTGATCGGGGCTCTTCTTCAACTAAAAATGCCAAACCTAGGAGGTTGTTCCAACCCAACCTTTCACCAATTGTTTAGGGCTCATTGGTTCACGAATCAGACCCTACTGTTGAACCAGGGCAGACAGTCACCAGCTTTAAGAAACCTTCCCCATTCATTGCCATGGGGTCGGATGCTGATACCTCCCCAGAGAAGTTAGTAGATCGGAGAAGAGGTCGCTTGGTGAAAGGGGAAGTTCCAAAAGCTACATCTTCCAAATCGGGGGCTAAAAATAGCAATACAGGGTCAGAAGCACCCATTAAGATTCCTAAGGACAAGCTGTCCGGCCCGGAGGCATCTAGTTCAAGTCTCCGGAAGGAAACCACTACATCTGAGCCACATCCGGAGTCCAGACTATAAGAAGCCAGTGACGTCCAACAATCCGGAGGGCCTGCTGAGCCAACCTCTAGCTCCCCTTACCCAAAACCAACTGATAATCCTTCTATGATAATGGATGAAGTGATGGAGGATTCTATCGAAGAAGCTCCCTTTGAGTCCGAAGTCTCCAGGCAAACAAGTGAGGCTATTGCTGCCAAGAAGGACAAAGGCAAGGAAAAACTATGCTTAAGGCATCAGGATTTGCGGGAATGTCTTGTGGGAAAAGTGGGAAGTTTTTTCCACAAGGTAAGTGTCAAATACCTGCTAGCTTTGCAAAAACTTAATTATGCTTTCATCCACACAGCCAAACTGGGTCGGATGCGAACAAAATGGGGGATCCTGGAGAATGTCAAAATAAGGATTCCGGTGGATCCGGAGACACCGATGGACTGCAAGCTCACTGAAATAGTTTTCTTCACTGAGCTCTTCATTTGGGGACTAAGGTTTCCCTTAGACCCGGAGATAGTCAAATAATTTCACCTCATCAAACTTTTCCCAAGCCAACTGAGCCCCAATTCCTGGTACACTCTCAGGGCCTGTATTATGGCCTCCAGGTTCTCCGGAATTCCTCTTCTAATGGAGCAGTTTGCAGCTGTGGCCAGCCTCTGCAGAAACCACCTTATTCCCTTCTATCACTTCAACATGGGTGATAATTACAAAGTAGTGGATGACCTGCTCGAGTCGAAAAGGAATTGGAAGACTCAATTCTTGTTTGTCAGTGGCGCCTAGGAGAATGGGAGGAAGATTAAAACTGGTGTCAACCCGAGCCTCCTTACCAGTAGATGGCGAAGCGATGGTAAGAATACCACCTCACACTCCCATCTTTACTTATAACAAATTTATTTATCTGACTTGTCTTTTTTTTTTTTGGTACTGCTGCCTAAGGACTTCAATGACTACTTGAAGGATGGGCAGACCACTTGTACCAAGCTAAATGTTTGGGCTGTTGAGAAATGGGGGAATCGCTTCCACAATGCCTTTACCGGAGGCAACCTAACAAGGTCCTACCTTTGGAACACAACTGACCGGAGGGACTTGCCCTGGGAGGAGCTTGGTGAGGTTTATTTTCGTCTGAGGGTAAGTTTCTAATTTTTGTTTAGAGTTTTGTGGAAGTTTGTAAGTATTTAATGTTTGAGTAGAGAGTAGAGGGAGAATTAAGCAGCCTGGTAGTATTTAATTTTTATTACCCTCATTTAATGTTGGTGGTTGGGTATTTATACCCTTACATCTGGGCCTTATGGGCTTTCGGGTCATGTTTAATAGACCCGGGTCAAGTTCAAGGACCCATAAGCTCTTAGTAGGAGAGCAGACAACTTAGTCAAGAAGTGTTTAGGTTTTAAGTACTTTAGTTCTTGTTCGAACAGTCCAATGGGTGAGGTGTTCAAACTGCCCTGTCCGGTTAGGTAGTCTTTCTCCGAACTGTCCCTGTCCGTAGTGGTAACAGAATCCGGACTCATCAGTAGCCCCTTTTTAGGTGTTTGTTCAAAAACCTTTGTCAAAACCTGAAAAACAGTCCGTTGTTAGTGACAGTTTCATCCGGACATGTCTTTCGAATTGTGTTATGGTTTTATCCGGAATGAAAAAAGCTCTTTGAATCTGAACGAGTTTTTTGCAAAAGTTTATGGGACACGTGTCTCTCTCTGGTTCGTTACTTCAGCCGTTTTTTCACCTCGAATTTTGCACCCACCTTCTCTGAAAAGCAACATCTTCATTAATGAAGGTGAGATAAGCGCCGTCCCTTAATCATTGCAAATCCTTTCGAATTCTCCTAGGAATCAAAACTTTTTTTGGGGGTTTACTATAAATTAAAACACTTTTCCACTGTTTTAATATCACTTTCATTTTCACTTTGCTAAGTTTCAGAGCTTTCTCTCTCAAACACAAGTTCTTTACTTTGGTTGTTTATGTTCACGGCTAGGAACGCTTTAATCAGAGGCGGGTGGCTCAATCTATCTAAACTAGAAAAAGCACAAAAGGTTGAAAGGGAAAGGCGCATCGCAGCAGGCTTACCCGCTTCCCCCATCGACAAACCAGAAACCTCAACTACAGAGCCTGATCAGGGTTCCTCCTCTACAAAAGGTGTCAAACCGAAGAGATTGTTTCAAACCAGTCTTTCTCGTATCGTTTCAGGCTCATCAGTTCAAGAGTCAGAACCCACTGTTGAACCAGGTTTAACAGTTATTAGTTTCAAAAAACCTTCCCCATTCATAGCCATAGGGTCAGATGTTGATACTTCTCCCAACAAACTGGTTGATCGAAGAAAAGGCCGGCTGGTCAAAGGGCAGGCTTTTAAAGGCACCCCTTCGAAATCATGCGCCAAGGATAGCAGTATAGGGTCAGAAGCACCCATAAAAGTACCCAAGGACAGGCTGTCCGGTCCGGAGGCTACTGGCTCAAGCCCCCGAAGAGAAACCTCCACATGAGAGCTCCGGCCGGAGGCTAGAGTCCAGGAGAGTGTTGAAGCTCATCAGTCCGGAGGTCAGGCTGAACCAACTCCAAACTTCCCCCTCACAAAGACAACTGAAAACCCTTCCTCAATATTGGAGAAAATAATGGAGGACTCTATCGAAGAGGCTCTATTCGAGTCCGAACCCTCCGGACAGACTAGCGATGCTGCTGCTACCAAAAAGGATAAGGGCAAAGAAAAACTGTGCCTTAGGCACCCAGATCTGCCAGAGATCCTCGAAGGAAAAGTTGGACCTTGTTTCCATAAGGTCAGTGTTAAATATCTTCTCGCTTTACAAAAAATCAACTATGCTTTCATCCATACAGCCGAGTTAGGCCGGATGCGTACGAAGTGGGGGATTCCGGAGAACGTGAAGATAAGAATCCTCATAGACCCCGAAACCCCAATGGACTGCAGACTCAGTGAAATAGTCATCTTCACTGAGCTTTTTAACTGGGGTTTAAGGTTCCCCTTGGATCCGGAAATAGTTAGGTATTTCCACCTCATCAAGCTCTGTCCTAGTCAACTGAGCCCCAACGCCTGGTACACACTTATGGACTGCATCATGGTGTCCAGGCTCTCCGGGATTCCTTTACCAATGGAGAAATTCGCAGCTGTGGCCAGTCTCTGCAGAAACCACCACATTCCCTTCTATCACTTCAACATGGGTGATAATTATAAAGTAGTAGATGATCTGCTTGAATCGGAGAGAAATTGGAGGACTCAATTCTTGTTCGTAAGCGGCACTTGGGAGAATGGGAGGAGAATCAAGGCTGGAGTTAACCCAAGTCTCCTCACCAGCAGATGGAGGAGTGATCGTAAGTATCCTATCTTATATTTTTATTTTTACTTTTATCGAATTTGCCTAAAATGACTGGTCTTGTTTTTTGTCTTAACAGAGCTGCCCAAAGACTTCAATGATTATCTAAAGTCTGGGCAGACTACTTGTACCAAGATCAACACTTGGGCAGCTGAAAAGTGGGGGAATCGGTTCCACGATGCCTTTACCGGGGCCAATCTTGCAAGGTCTCACCTCTGGAACACTACTGGCCGGAAAGACTTGACCTGGGAAGAACTCACCACTCCACCCCCTCGGGATGTAGTCCTCAAGAGAACTCATGCACCGGACAGGTCATTATACTTGCCACATAGGGCCAAGGCTCCGAGTAAAATGAAAGGCAAGAAGGGGAAGGGCAAGAAGGTTGCAGGTGAGGCTAACCCTGCCGAGGTGGAGGAGGCTGCTCCAACAAACCTAGAGGGGCCAGCCCCAAGCCAGATTGATGCTGATCTGCTATAAGTGGTAGAGCATGAAAGTGCTAGGGAAGAGGTTCAATCCCCAAAACCCCCTAGGGTTCCTAAGAGAGACCGAAAACGGGGAGCAGAAAGCAAGGACACAGAGGTTAAGAAGAAAACGACCTCCAGGGGTGATGAACTTTCTCTCCGGCCTCCGGAGCCTCTCCCCCTGCAGACCCTACTGATCCGACAATAGCAGAGGAGATCCCTGGTGACTTTCAAACTGACGAGGTTGGAGGAGGAGATCTTAGCATTGACGGTGTTGACATCACAGGGCTTGATGGACTTGGTGACTATTTTGCCAACCTTCCCAGAGACGATTTTGTTGGGCCTTACCTCCCTCCGAGTACTTCGAACACCGTTACTTTTAATGGTAATACTTTTACTGTTTCAAGTGAAAGGGATATTATAGCTCACTCCATATTAAGTAATGTTCAGCCAGTGCTTGTTTTGGAGAAACAAGTTCGAAGTCAGGCAGATATTATCAAAGATCTCAAATCTGACAAAGAGAGACTGCCCGATAATCTTCTTACTGCCACTCAACATGCTGATATTCTGAAGGGAGAAAACGAGGAGCTAAAGAAGAGCCAAGAGGAGTGGATCACAAAGGTTGCCACTTCAGAAGACACTATTAAAGAGCTCCGGGAGAAGCTATCCGGATTGGAGAAAGATCTCACCTCTTCGAAAGAGGAGGCAAAGGCCAAGGATCAAGTCATCAACAACTTGACAAATGACAAGATCGAGCTCGAGAACACAGTGTCCAAGGCTGCAGAGGAGAAATCAGATCTTCTAAGGGAGTAAGAGGCCAAGATTGAGGCCAAGATCGATGCTTATGCCAAAAATGTAATAGATAGTCAAGAAGAAATGTATGCCAAGGTGAAGTCAGACATGGTCTTGCTTTTCCATGAGAAGTTTCCGAAGAGGAATCTGGGAGACTTATGGAGTTTTGTAGAGTATCCAGACCATTCCTTCCATACAATGGCCGAAGGTGACAGGTTTGATTTCTCCAGTGCATCCTCATCTGACGACGAAGAGAACACCGGGGAGAGCCCAAACGAGGAGGAGGACGATCCTAAGAAGAAGAAGAAGACAGATGAGGCCGAGCCATCTTTAAAGGCTCAATCTTAGAATTTGAATTATCTTTTTATCTTTTATATTATTGGAACTAAAGTCCTTGAAAGGCCAAGGCATTTTTGTAATTGTGTCCGGTATTTGACCGGATAGATCTTTTGTTTTGTCTGACAATTTAAAATTCCTTGGAAGGCCAAGGCACTTAGGTTATTTCAATGAATATCCTTGTTCTGCACAACTCTTGCATCCTTTCATAGTTTGTTTCAATTTTGGTGGATAGTGTTCAAATAGCCCTAAGTTATTTCATAAGCATTCTAAAGTGAGAGTGTTTAAATTCTCCATTGACAAATGTTTAAGTAGTCATCATTCCTTTAATTCAATCCGGATGGTGTGACAAAAAACAAAGTAAGAACACTTCGAATTTTTTGAAAAAGGCATCAAATTTTATTAAAAAGCCAGGACACCTCATTAAAACCTCCCTGTGCCACCAGTGTAAGAAAGAGTATGCCTCCAAATCTGTACATGGATTTTTAAAAAAGTAAATATTTACATAGCTTATATTCCAAGTACATCCGGAGATGCTCAATATTCAAAGGGTGATTTAAAACCCTTCCATCGTTGTCTTCTAGCCAATATGTTCCAGGTTTAAGCCTTTCAATGACCATATAAGGTCCTTCCCAAGTTGGGGCCAGTTTGCCGAGCAACTTCTCTTTAGTGTGTAAGAAGACTTTCCTCAACACCTTGTCCCCCGGCTGGAAATCTCTTCTTTTAACTCTAGAAGAAAACCTACTTCTCATCAAACCCTGATAGTGTGCAGCTCTAAGGTGAGCATTAACTCGTCTTTCCTTTATTAGGTCAAGCTGACCTCTGATTGCCACTTCGTTAGCGTGTTCGAAGAAGTTGTGAACTCGAAACGAAGGGAGGGTTGCTTCTATGGGAGCTATCGCATCCGTCCCATAGACCAAGGCAAAGGGTGACTCTTGAGTTGCAGCCCCAAGTGTAGTCTGGTAGGCCCACACAACCTCTTGTAAATAGCTAGGTCATTTCCCAACAGCCCCTTCCAAATTCTTCTTTAAACCGGACATTATAGTTCTGTTAGCCACTTCAACCTGACCATTCGCCAAATTGGCGACCAGAGTGGGAGCACGACGGTGGTGTGGTATAATATATGCTAGAACCCCAGTAACATCAGCGTTATACCAAGAAAAAACATGCTGATGGTATTTTAGAAACTTCAACATTTTAATCTTCAGTTCGGATGGCATTTTGGACCCTATCTTTACACTTTTTCCTTCTTCCAAAGAATGTATTTCAACTTCTTCAACCGGGATCAACACTCCAGGGGTCTCTCTCGGGTCCTCAATTTCACCCTCACCCCCAGAAAGCCTCTCAAACTGCTATTCTTCGTTGATACGAACTGCCCCAACGTTCGTGGAGCCAGTGCTGTAGCATAACACTCTCTTGCAATCTTTTAACTGCTCCGGACAACTCCCACATTCCCTTGAACAACATATTTCAAACACTGGTGGACTGGAGAGGCCACTGCATGCATCCTAGAGAGCCAAGACCTCCCTAAAATAGCATTATAACAAGTGGGACAATCCACCACACTAAAAAGTATCCTGACCATTTTCTTAAAAGGGCCCTTGCCCAACAAAACTTCATCTTCAAACTCCCCGATCACATCTGCTGAGCTTCCAGTGAAGCCCACAATTGATCTGTCCGAACGCTGAATTACGGCTGGATTTTTCATCTTTTTGTAAGTGGTTAAGAATAGGATATTGGCTGAGCTTCCAGTATCCACCAAGATTCGTCTTATGTCATTGCCCCCAATGGATGCTCCTATGACAACAACATCTTCATGAGGGCCAACTATATCTCTTAAGTCATCTTCATTGAAAACAATGAAGGGAAGTGGAATTTGTGATTGATAGGAGGCCATGCCTCATTCTAGCTGGGTGGCTAAAGTATGAACGTGCCTCTTCCTTGAAGAAGCAGTATGAGCTGTCATAGTATCCCCTCCGAAAATTGTAAGTGACTCAAAAAACTTAATAAGCTCGGAGACCGTTTTAAAACGTTCCTCAATGGTACCCACTCTATTTCAAGTTGGATCAGGATCCAAGTATTCTGATTCTACATCAAATCTTTCGATTATAACCATAGCTCCCTCCGGAGCAGCATTGCTCGGACCAACCTGATGAGCATTATCAGGCCTATTTCCTCCTCTTCTTTTGACATATGCCCCCAGCTTTCCTCTTTCAATCAAGTTCTGAACTTCTTGTTTCAAGGTTATACAATCATCACTGGCAGAACGAATTGTTACGATGTTCCCTAGGAGTATGCAGTGCGGTCGACCTTCTATAGTGCATTTCTTCCTTTGTTTTGTCGTAAATGGTGGCCACACTTTCTTTTAATTCTGCAAACCACTCCGGTTGAACCCAAGGCCCTCTCTTATTTCTAGATTATTGACTCTGGGCAGGTGCAGCTGGCTGAGATTGAGCTTTAGCCCTGTTATGCCCCTGTCCGGTCTCCCTTGTCTTGTTCCCGGACTGATTTTGGTTGGGGTTTGGTGCAACCGGGGCAGACCTCACCTGCCTGTGCACCCTAGTTTTTTTTGTTTCATCAACATTGATTTGCTTTCCGACTTGATTCAGCAAACCTCCCCCCGTCATGGATTTCTTTCTGGTCACTGAATCAGCCAAATTTCCAGGGTTTAAGCCCTGCCTCAAGGATGCTATTGCTGCTTGCTCGAAGCAATCAGCCAACCCATTTTTGGTGTTTACAAAACGACTTATGTATTCTTTCAATGATTCGTTTGGTTCTTGGGCACAATGGATTATTGTGTCCCCATTTCCCTTCAACTCTTTACTCCCAGCAAACTGCCTTCGAAACGCCACCCAAAAGGTATCAAAATTCTTGATGCAGCCTTGAGGTAGGCTGTTATACCATTTTAGAGCACTCCCCGTAAAGGATTGGGAGAATGCTCTACATAGCAACTTGTCTTCATCATCAAAATTCATCATGAAGTTTTTAAATTTCTCCAAGTGGTTATCCGGATCAGTACTGCCATCGTATTTCTCCATTTTAGTGCTATCGAACCTCTTAGGGAGGTTTCCAGACATAATCTTGGAAGACAATGGAGATTGTCTCCAATTCCGGCCACGACTGAACACAGTATCCTCATTGGGAGTTGCAAAGATACCTGGTTCATCGTGGAAGGCAAAAGGATCCATCAGCATCCGGTCTACATGCCTCCGGCTGTGAGATGATCCTTTTCCTATATTCTTCTTCAATTTCCCATGTCTATCCCTTTTTCTTGAATACTTTTTAATCAACTTTTGCTTTTTTTGGATCGGCCCTCACCACTGCTGGAGGACAAGGACTCTTCAACTTCATCCTCGTCCGAGGAGCTACCAGAAGACTCTGAGTCTGAGTCAGAACTCTCCACTGGCTTAGACCGGTGAGAATTTTTGGAGCTAGCACGAGTCTTCTTGGTACTCACATGAGTCTTCGAAGGCTCATGCTATCTAGGGTTGTCGGTATGATGAGTGACTGATGCTTTTGACTTCTCTTTCATGCCCATCTTAGCCTTCTCTGCCCTCATAGCTTCTATCTTGCCCTTTAATCTATCACGCTCCTCGATGGCATATTCATCATTTTCACCCACCACTTCAAGCAAAGCTGGTGGTACTTTCGGGGCGTCCGGAATCATTCGGACTGATTTTTCCTGTTGGTTTCGAATGCTTGATTCAGGCACCGTCGTGCTCTCACTGTGGCCACCAATTTGGTGAGGTTTATTTTCATCTGAGGGTAAGTTTGTAATTTTTGTTTAGAGTTTTATGGAAGTTTGTAAGTATTTAATGTCTGAGTAGAGAGTAGAGGGAGAATTAAGCAGCCTGGTAGTATTTAATTTTTATTACCCTCATTTAATGTTGGTGGTTGGGTATTTATACCCTTACATCTGGGCCTTATGGGCTTTCCGGTCATGTTTGATGGACCCGGGTCAAGTTCAAGGACCCATGAGCTCTTAGTAGGAGAGCAGGTAGCTTAGTCAAGAAGTGTTTAGGTTTTAAGTACTTTAGTTCTTGTTAGAACAGTCCAATGGGTCAGGTGTTCGAACTACCCTGTCCGGTTAGGTAGTCTTTCTCCGAACTGTCCCTGTCTGTAGTGGTAACAGAATCTGGACTCATCAGAGCTGACCGCCCCACCCCCTCCGGAAGTAACCCTCAGAAAAACAGATGCACCGGACGGGTCGTTGTATCTGCTTGGTAGAGCCAAAGCCCCAAGAAAGATGAATGGCAGGAATGGGAAAGGAAAGTAGAGTACGGTTGAAGCCAATCCCACCGAAGTGGAGGAAGCTGCCCCAATAAACCAAGAGGGGCCAGATCAAGGACAGATTGATGCTGCTCTTCTACAAGTAGTGGAGCATGAAACTACTAGGGAAGTGGTAGGATCTCCAAAATCCTCAAAGGCTCCCAAGAAAAATTGGAAACGAGGAGCAGAAGGCAAAGACAGGGAGGCCAAAAAGAAGAAAACCTCCAAGGGTGATGAAGTTTCCCTCCGGCCTCTGGAGCCTCTTCCTTTGGTTGATCCTACCGACCCCACTCAAGCAGAAGGCATCCCTAGGGACTTTCAAACCGGAGAAGGTGCATGAGGGGATATCAGCATTGATGGTGTTGATATTAGTGGTCTTGAAGAGATCGGTCTTTACTTCGAAAACCTCCCTAAGGATGATTTTGTAGGGCCTTACCTCCCCCCAAGTTCTTCGAACATCGTTACCTTCAATGGTAAGTCTTTCTCTGTCTCAAGTGAAAGGGATTTCATCACTCACTTTATATTAAGTAATATTCAGCCAGTGCTTAATTTAGAGAAGCAAGTACGAGGTTAGTCAGCCATCATTAATGTCCTTACTTCTGAAAAAGAGAAATTGTCTGGCGACCTCCTCACTGCCAATCAAAATACTGATGTTTTGAAGAGGGAAAATGAGGAGTTGAAGAAGAACAGGAGGATTGGGCCACAAAGGTAGCCACTTTGGAAGATACTATCAAAGAACTCTGAACAAAGAAATCCGAGTTGGAGAGAGGTCTTTCTTCTTTCGAGAGAGAAGAGGTGAAGGCTAGGGACAAGGTCATTCATACTTTAACCAATGACAAGATCTCGCTCGAGGACTCAGTGTCCAAGGCTGCTCAAGCCAAAGCTGATTTTCTAAGGGAGCAAGAGGCAAACATCCAAGCTACGATTGATGCTTATACCAACCAAGTGATAGACATTCAGGAAGAAAAGTTTGCCAAAGTGAAGTCGGGCATGGTCTTGCTCTTTCATGAGAAATTTCCGAAAAGGAATCTGGGAGACTTATGGACTTTTATAGAGTACGAATACCTCCTATTCCACATGATGGCTGATGGTGGCAAGCATGACTACTCCAGTGCTGACTCATCCGATGAAGAAGAGAACACCGGGGAGAGTCTGGATGAGGAAAATGACGACCTCAAGAAGAAGAAAACTAGTGAGGCTGAGCCATCTGAGAAAGCTCAGCCTTGAAGTATTAACTATCTTTAAATTTTGTGCAATCAAACCAAAGTCCTTGGATGGCCAAGGCATTTTTTGTAATTGTGTCTGGCTCCTGCCCGGATAAACCTTTTCGTTTGAAAACTCAAAGTCCTTGGGTGGCCAAGGCACTTCGTATGTTTTAATGGGTAGCTTTATTTTGCACAACTCTTGCATTCTTTCATAGTATTTCAATCTCGGTGGCTAATGTTTAAACAGTCTTTAGTTATTTCATAAATATTCTAAAGTGAGAGTGTTTAAATTCTCCGATGACAAATGTTTAAGTGGTCATCATTCCTTCAATTTAATCTGGTCTGTTCGGAAAAAAAAATTCACAAGAAACTATTAAGTAAAAACACTCCAAATTTTTAAGAAGGCATCAAATTTTATAAAAAGCATGGACACCTCATTAAAACCTCCCCGCGCCACCAGGGTAGGAAAGAGTATGCCCCCAAATATTTACATGAACTTTTAAACAAGTAAATATTTACGTAATTTCTATTCCAAGTACAACCGGAGGTGTTCAATATTCCAGGGGTGATTCAAAATCCTTCCATCTTTTTCTTAGAGCCGATATGTCCCATGCTTAATCTTTTCAATGATCACCTTCCCAAGTTGGAGCCAATTTACCAAACTGCTTCTCTTTAGTATGTAGTAAAACTTTTCTCAGTACCTTAGCCCCCGGTTGAAAATCCCTTCTCTTGATTTTAGAAGCGACCATGCTTCTCATCAAACCTTGATAGGGTATAGTTCTAAGGTGAGTCTTAACCTTTCTTTCCTCTATTAAGTCAAGCTAGCCTCTGATTGCCACTTCATTGGTATGTTCGGAAAAGTTATGAATTCGAAATGAAGGGAGAGTAGCTTCTATGGGAGCAATGGCATCCATCCCATATACTAAGGCAAAAGGAGACTCTTGTGTTGCAGCCTAAGGAGTGGTCCGGTAAGCCCACAAAACTTCTTGCAAATAACTAGGCCATTTTCCAGCAACCTCTTCCAAATTCTTCTTCAGACCGGACAGTATTGTCCTGTTGGCCACTTCGACCTGACCATTTGCTTGTGGGTGGAAAGGGGAAGAAAAGCAATGTTGTATGCCTCTAGAGGTACAAAAACTTTCCATTTCTTTGTTGTCGAACTGTGGCCCATTGTCTGGTTTTATTTTTTGTGGAATTCCAAATTTGCAACAGATATTGGATAAAATGAATTTTATAACACCTTTTGATGTTGTACCTGCCAACGGAGCTACTTCGATCCACTTCGAAAAATAATCAATAGCAACGATTATTGTTCTGCGCCCCCCGGATGCCATGGGTAGAGGTCCAACTAAATCTAACCCTCATGGAGCAAAAGGTATTGGCTCAGAAATTGACTCTAAAGGGATGGCTGGGATATGAATCTCATTGCTATATCTCTGGCATAGGTCACACTTTCTTACCAACTCCTTAACATCTTGCATTATGGAGGGCCAATAGTACCCAACTAAGAAAACTCTTCTTGTTAGAGCCCTGAATCCCAGTGAGCTGATCCCTCACCATCATGTAACTCGGACAGCACTATTCGAGCCTTGTATTTTACTTTTCTTGCTACTGATTTTTCCGGAGGTAAGATGCCGTCTGAGAGATATTGAAGAAGATGAATTCTCCAATCTTGCGGCTGTTTTATCTGTATATTGAAACTTTCTTCTCCCTTATCCGGGTTGATTTGAATGGATGGGCACTCCAGCACATGAATCCAAGGGTAGGACTCAGTATATGCTATGGTTGCCAAGGAGTCTGCCAGTATGTTTTCCGTTCGGGGTATGTGCTCATAAATGATGCTCTTAAAATTGAGTGCTACTTCTTTAAGAAGAAGTAAGTATTTAAGCAGCTGTTCATTTTTGGCTTCAGATTGAACTTGTGCGTGATGGATAAGAAGTTGAGAATCGCTCATCAACTTGACTCTTTTGGCTCCACAAATAAGAGCTAACTTCAAACCAGCTATAGCACCTTCATATTGAGCCTCATTATTAGAGGCCCTGAAAGCAAAACAAATAGCTTGGTACAATCTGGTCACCGTACGGAGAGGTCAAACATACCCCAGCACCACATCCCATGGTACTTGATCCACCATCAGTCCGGATGACCCAGATTTTTTTTTCTTTCACATCAGTTGTTTGCTTAATGTCCCTATCTCAGTGAAATTCAGATAAGAAATCTACCAGTGCTTGGGCTTTGATTGCTATTCGAGGAGCAAAATCAATATCGAAGTCTCCCAATTCCACTGACTACTTAGTCATTCTACTTGAAATGTCGGCCTTTTGGAGAACGTTTTTCAAAGGAAAAGACGCCCGGACAATGATAGGGTGAGCCTGAAAATAAGGTCTCATCTTCCTCGCTGCAATCACCAGGGCTAATGCTAATTTTTCAAGCTTCAGATAGTGTTTTTCTGCATCTATCAAGCTCTTGCTGATGTAATACACCGGACGGGGATAATTATCTACTTCCCTTACCAATAATGAACTTATGGCACAATCAGAGACTGCCAAATATACGAAGAGAGTTTCTCCATCAACGGGTTTAGACGAAGTCTTGGGGGAAGACAAGTGCTTTTTAATCTCATCGAAGCCTTCATCACACTGTGGGGACCAATTGAAATATTTCGCACCTTTCAAAGTTTGAAAAAATGAGGCGCACTTGTCCGAAGACCATGAAATAAATCGATTTAGTGCAACCATCCTCCCAGTCAATCATTGTAATTCTTTAATATTCCGAGGAGGCTCCATCTGTAGTAAAGAATTAAGTTGGTCCGGATCAGGCTGTATCACATGCTCACTTATCACATACCCCAAGAATTTACCGGACTGCACTCCAAAAACATACTTCTCGGGGTTTAATTTCAAATTCACTTTTACTAAGTTAGCAAAAGTTTTTTGGAGATCTGCCAAGTGTAGCTCCTCTTCCACACTTTTCACCATCGTATCATCGGTGTACACTTCTATGTTTCTTCCAATTTGATCAGCAAAGGTAGCCCTAGCATTTTTTAAACCAAATGGCATCACCTTGTAACAATGAAGGCCCATATCGGTAACAAGCGTAGTATGCTCCTGATCCTTCGGATCCACTTGAATCTGATTATACCCGAAGAAGGCATCTATAAAAGATAGCAGCTTGTTCCCAGATGTGGAATCCACCAACTGATCAATCTGGGAACTGGGTATAAATCCTTTGGCCAGGCCCTGTTGAGATCTGAAAAATCAATGCACATACGCCACTTGCCATTTTTCTTTTTTACCAATACCGGATTGGCTGTCCATAAAGGATACTGAGACTCCTTTATGTGCCCCATTTTAGTAAGTCGGTCGACCTCTTGAACTATGACATCAACCTTTTCCTTAGAAAAAACTCTTCTTTTTTGTATCACAGGTGCTATGTCCCTTCGGATGGACAGTTGGTGTAACATCATATCTGCTGGTACTCCGGTAACATCGGCATTGCACAAAGCAAAAATATGCTGATGGTCTTTCAGGAACTTTAACATTTTTCCCTTTAATTTTGAAGTCATCTTGGATCCTATCTTGACACTATTTCCTTCAGCCAAAGAATGTGTTTCAACTTCTTCAATCGGTATTAAAACTCAAGGGGTCTCTCTGGGGTCATCAATTTCACCCTCACCCCCATAAAGCCCCTCAAACTGCTATTCCTCATTGATACGAATTGCCCCCAACGTCCGAGGAGCAAGTGCTGTTGCATAACACTCTCTTGCTACCTTTTGGCTGGTTCGAACAACTCCCACTTGTCCTTGCACAGCATATTTCAAACATTGGTGGACTGTCGAGGCCACTTCATGCATCCTAGAGAGCCAAGATCTCCCCAAAATAGCATTATAACAAGTGGGACAATCCACTACGACAAACATTATTCTAACCATCTTTTTAAAAGGGCCTTTGCCCAACAAAACCTCCTCTTCGAACTCTCCGATCACATCTGTTGAGCCTCCACTGAAACCCACAATTGACCTATTCGATCGTTGAATTACTGCTGGATTCTTCATCTTTTTGTAAGAATTTAAGAAGAGAATATTGGCTGAACTCCCGGTGTCCACCAAAATTCGTCTTTTGTCATTTCCCCCGATGGATGTTCCTATGACAACAGCATCGTCATGAGGACCATCTATATCCCTCAAGTCATCCTCATCGAAAACAATGAAGGGAAATGGAATCTGTGATTGATAGGAAGTCATGCCTCCCTCCAGTTGGGTAGCTAAAGTATGAACATGCTTTTTTCTCGAAGAAGCAGTGGGTGCTGTCATGGTGTCTCCTCTAAAAATTGTGAGTGACTCAAAAAAATTGATAAGTCCGGACACCGAATTACAATGTTCTGCGATAACACCCACTTTATTCCGGGTTGGATCAGGGTCCAAGTATTCTGACTCTACATCGAACCTCTCGATTATCACCATAGCCCCTTCCGGAGCCGATGTGCCTGCATTGTTTGGACCAGCCCGATGAGCGTTATCAGACCTATTTCCTCCTCTTCTCTTAACATATGCTCCCAACTTTCCTCTTTCAATCAAATTCTGGACTTCTTGCTTGAAAGCAATACAATCCTCGGTGGTGTGGCCAGTATCATTATGATACTGACAGAAACAATTGTTACGGCTCTCCCTAGGAGATTGTAACGTAGCCGGCCTTCTATAATGTACTTCCTCCTTTGTTTTGTCATAAATGGTGGCTACATTTTCTTTTAATTCTGCAAACCACTCCGGTTGAACCTAAGGTCCTCGTTTATTTCTAGATTGTTGACTATGTGCTGGAGCAGCTGGCTGAGACTGAGCCTTGGCTCTGTTATGACTCTGCCCGGCCTCCCTAGCCTTGTTCCCGGACTGGTTTTGGTTTGGATTTGGTACAACCGGAACAGACCTCACCTGCCTGTGCACCTTAGTTTTCTTTGTTTCATCTATATTGATCTGCTTTCCGACCTGATTCAGCAAGCCTCCCCATGTCATGGCCTTTTTCTGGTTACTGAATCAGCCAAGTTTCCAGGGTTTAAGCCCTACCTCAGAGAAGGTATTGCTACTTGTTCAAAGCAATCAGCCAACCCATTTTTGGTGTTTACAAAGCGACTTATGTATTCTTTTAGAGATTATTTTGGTTCTTGGGCACAATGGATAATTGTGTCTCCATTTCCCTTTACCTCCTTGTTTCCAACAAACTGTCTTCGAAAAGCCACCAAAAGAGTATCGAAATTTCTGATGCAGCCTTGTGGAAAACTGTTGTACCACTTCAGGGCACTTCCCGTAAATGATTGGGAGAATGCTCTACAAAGTAACTTGTCGTCATCATCAAAATTCATCATGAATTTTTTAACTGTTCCAAGTGGTTGTCCGGGTCTTTACTGCCATCGTATTTTTCCATTTTTATACTGTCAAACCTCTTACGGATGTTTCCGGACAGGATCTTAGATGACAATGGAGATTGTCTCCAATTCCTGCGACGACTGAAAACGGTATCCCCATTAGGAGTTGCAAAGATACCTGGCTCATCATGGAAGGCACAACGATCCATCATTATCCGATCTACGTGTCTCCGGCTATGAGACGATCCTTTGCCTATATGCCTTTTTAACTTTCCATGCCTATCCCTTTTTCTTGAGTATTTTTTTACTAACTTTTACTTCTTTTTCGAACGGCCTTCATCACTGCTGGATGACATGGATTCTTCGACTCCATCTTCACCTGAGGAGCTACTAGAAGATTCTGAGTCTGAATCAGAGCTCTCCACCGGCTTAGATCGGTGAGTCTTTTTCGTGCTCACATGGGTTTTTGAGGGCTCATGTTCCCTTGGATTGTCAGTATGATGAGATACTGACGCCTTAGACTTCTCTTTTATGCCCATCTCTGCCCTCTCGGCATCCCTCAGAGCTTTTATTTCAAATTTAAACCTATCTCGCTCCTCAATGGTGTATTCATCATTTTCTCCCACCACTTCGGCCAAAGCTGGTCGTACTTCCTACACGTCCGAATTCATCCGAACTGGTTTTCCCTGATGGTTTTGAATGCTAGATTCAGGCACCGTCGACCTCCCACTATGGTCGCCAATTTGGTGAGGTTTATTTTCGCGTGAGGGTAATTTTGTCCAGAGTTTTGTGGTATTTTGAAGGTGTTTAATGTTTGGATAGAGTGTAGAGGGAGAATTGAGCTGCTCGTTGTATTTAATTTTCATTACCCTCATTTAATGCAGGTGGTTGGGTATTTATACCTTATCTTTGGGCCATATAGGCTTTCGGGTTGTGTTAATGGATTTGGGTCGCGTTTAAAGACCCATTAGTTTTAAGTAAGCAAGTAATTAGCTTAGTCATGAAGTGATTAAGTTTTTTATACTTTAGTTCTGTTCGGACAGTTTAGTGAGTGGAGGTTGTCCGAACTGCCCCTGTCCGGTTAGGTGGATGTTGTCCAAATTGCCCCTGTCCGGTTCTCATAAAGAGTGGTGACAAAATCCGGACTCATCAACATCAACTCTATTTTCCTTATTAAAGAAGGCTTCAACAACGTTTTCTTAATATCGGGGCTGTAGTTTAGTTATTATAAAAGTCATAATTTGTTTTCTCTAGGATCAACCTAAATCTCAAATTTGACCTCACAAACCTGTTAGGCTTAAGGCTAGCTCACTCCCAGTCAAATATCTAGGAGTCTCAATTCTCTCTAGTCGGCTCTGACATAGTGATTGTTGATCTCAACTTAATAAAGTTACCACTCGTATCTCATTATGGACCTCAAAACACCTATCTTATGCTGGTAGACCTCAAAATGACTAGTCATGCCTACTGGTTGTCCATCATCATTATACTTTCAAGAATCCTAAAAAACTCTCCTAATACCTCAGTTGTTTCCTCTGTTCCGGCCTTGATATGAAGAAATCAGAGGCCAAACTAGCATGGTCTATTATTATATTGCCCACGTTGGACGGCGATCTTGGGACTCTAGAAGTCAAAATCTAGAATCAGACGTTCATCCTTACACGTTTATGGTCGATTATAAGTAATAAATCCAATTCTATTTAATGTGACTCGGTTAAAACCGAGAATATTAAAAATAATGATTTATGGGCTATTGATCACGACTACTCTCCCTCCTGGGCTTGGAAGATAATTTTATCTTTTAGGCCAATTACTAAGATTATTCATGGTGGCGGTCGACAATGACAATAAACCCTTTTTTGATTTGATCAATGGCTACTCAAATCCTCTATTGTCACTCATTACAGATAGAACATTATTTACGATTCAAAGTTGGGTAAGAACCCAATAATCGTTGAATTTATCTTTGACAGGCACTTGATCTGACCTACGAATAAGATCTCTGCCAACACTACAAACAGCAACAACCTTAAGGAACTCTGCAAGATCATTTATTTTCCTTCGTCCCCCAACATCCTCGAGGAGGATGTCCACTTCTTGTTCGCCAAACAAGGATCTTCACGATCAAGGATACCTACAACGTCGACCGTTTGTCCATCCCTTGTGTCGGATAGTTTGATATAAATTTAATATTCCTCGTCATTCTTTTATTATTTGGCTTTCTACATATGGTAAACTGACCACCCACGATAAGCTTTTGTATTGGGAATCAAAACATTATCATCCTGCGCTCTTTGCAACTTGGACGATGAAACTATAAATCATATTCTCTATGATTATGGTTTCTTTGGGAGCTTGTGGGACTTCGCTAGTTATAAGCTAAATATTTTGTTCACTCTTAATTCTAATTACGACTATTGGATTTCCGAGGCTTCAATTGGATCCTTTCCAGTTTTCGCCACCTATGACGCGCCTGCTTTAGCGCTATTATTTACAATATCGTGAGGGAAAGAAACAACAAAATCTTCAACTCCCCCTCAAGCATTTCCTCTATGGTTTTTATCCGTAAAATCTACCTATTATTCTTATTTTACCACTTTCAATTTTTTACTCTACATCATGTTCACTTACTCCATATTTGCTGTTATCTCTACTTTAGCTTTTCGATCATGTTATGACCTACACACACTAGATTAGTTTTCTCTATGGTTTTAAAATCAATTCGCAGGATATGTCACATGTATTTTTAAAAATTATTTTTATTTTTTAATACTTTTATTAAAAAAAATACAACAATACTCAAATACTACATAAAAAATAAAATATAAAAAATAGTCAAATTTTATTAATTAAAATCGTATAATTATAAAGAACTTATTTCACTTTAGAAAAAAATATTTATTCAAATAGGTATAATATTTTAATATTTTGAATATTTTTTAAAATATGTTCTAGAAAAATAAAGAGAGAGAGTTGCTATTATTATTAGTTCAAGACAATGTTTTGCTTGTTGGGTCACGTGTCTAGAAAAATAAAGAGAGAGAGAGTTTAAAATATGTTCTAGAAAAATAAAGAGAGAGAGAGGTGGCATCAATTTGCTTCGAACACGTTATGTACATATAAAACATGCAATTTTAATAAATTCTTTTACTGTCAGATTGGGTTAATCTTTTTTTTATTCTATATTATAAATTATTAGTGCAATGATATCGTGTCTTTTCAGCAGCATACAGGGATCGTGTCGAGTCAAGAGTATATAGATTCTTAGTGATGTGTCGCAAAAATATGCTAAATATTAGGACGTGTCATCAAATCTTTCCGCCACGTTGTACATATATATTTGAGGTTTATTTACTAGGAGTGGAGTTGTTATTATACTATTCGTCTTCGTAATTGCTACTGCTTTTATTTTCTGGCTCTCACTCTACTTCACAATTTGATTCTTCAAAATCGTCAATGAAATCCGTTCGTGCTTTTTATAGGAAATGTTATTGTAGAAACATCATCTATCTCGAACGACTCTTTAACATTATTAGTCAATCTAACAAAATTAGTTAGTGGGGTAGAACTAGATGCAGTGGCGGATCTAGGAATTGAAGTAAGGGGGGCCAAAATTCTCGTCGAATTCTTGAATTTTATCTCTAACATTACTATCAGAATTTTCAATAAGTTGGCGTAGTCCACTATATATTCATTCATTCAAATGAATAATCTACACTATCATCGTTAGGTTTTGATATAAAGGCAATCAAATTATGATGAATCATATTATTATTACTCGAGCTACTTGAAGAACCAACACTATTCTTTGGTTTAAATATATATATATATATATAGATGTATATCTAACAATAAATTTTAATGTATCTTAATATATTATTTTTAAAAGATATATAAAATAAAATATAACAAAACCCAATTTAATATCTTAAAAATATATTTTAAAATTTAGATAAAAGTAAATAAAATTTGTTATAAAAAAACATTTTGGAAAAATGGATGAAAATATTAATATATTATTTTTAAAAGATATTTAAAAAAATATAACAAAATCATTTAATATATAAAAGATATTTTAAAAGATAAATGTATAAAATATATTTTTAGAAATGAATTAAATAAATTCAATTTTTTATATAAAAAATATTTTTTAAATACTTATAGATAAAATCAAAATTTTATGTAAAAATTATATAAAATTAAAATCAAATTATATTAAACATAATTTATAATATAAATATATAATTTTATTTTAAAAAACAAAAAAATATTTCCATATATATGGTCTTTAATACTTTCACTTTCCTAAACCACAAATGAAATCAAAAAAAATATTGATTAACAAGTGTTTTAAGATCAAAATAATAATAACATTTAAAAAAAACAAAAAATATATACATACCTTGAAAAAATAAATTGGTGAAACTCCTTCGGGTCGTGTTCTTCATTTTCCCATTTTCTTATTTTCTTTAAGTTCTTTCTTCGAAATATTAAGTTCTTTCTTCGAAATATTCGTTCAACTCATTATCTTTTTCTAAATCAAAGTAAGAGATAAAATATAATTAATTAGAAAGACTAAACGAATATTAAATAAAAAAAATCATGGCAAAAACAAATTGAGAATACATACAAAATCAATCGAGTTCTAATATTATAGAGATTAAGATTCTAGAGACTATATCCAACCATTTATAAATATCAACTTATATTTTTCTTTTAAAATATTCAAGATTTCTAACTTATATTCGTCTCCGTTTTTTTGGTATTGTTTGTTACTAGAAACGATGGTATAACTATCGGTTCGGTTTATTTACTAGGTTTGGTATTTTTTTTAGTATCTAAAAATAAAAATGGTAAAACTTCTCTGGTACATAAATTTAATTTATTTAATATCTAAACTTATTGGTTCGGTTTATTAATAAACTAAAATTTATTTTGTTAAAAAATAAAAAACAAATTAAATATATTTTTTATTTTTATTCATTATTTTTTAGATATTGGTTTTACATTATATTAATTATTACAAAATAAATATTTTATTTAAACTAGAATTTACTCCGTCTAAAAATTTATTTAATCAACTAAAAACAACCATTTACCCTCAACAAACTAAATATTGACCACTCTTAGTTTTTAAATGAAAAATTACATGTTGGTGTAATGAGAAACAATAAAATGATATTATTCCAGCTGTTGGTACGCTGTAAATAGATCCTTGAATATTGTGTTGTCTTCCACCATATTCTTCTATGTTCAAAACTCAAATTCACTAACATGGACACCAAAATCCAATATTTCAATTGCTTTGTTACTAAATTACAATGTATCATGGTTCCTACTATCTATATTAAATTGTTACCGAAAATTGAGAACCACAACATACCAATAAGTAACGATTACCGAGTAAAATTTGACTGCGAATTGTATACCAATAAGTAACGATTACCGAGTAAAATTTGACTGCGAATTGTATACCAATAACTTTACGGGAGTCAAATTTAACTGCGAATTGGTTCGTTCAGTTGAATCACAAATGAAAGTTTAAACTAGATTTAAACGCAAATCAAAGAACTATTCTTTTTTAGACATTTTTGAATTTGAGTTATTTCGAGAACTAGAGTAAGTTCTTCAAAAATATATTTTGTGTATTTTTTATATTTTTAATAACATGAATAAATTTTCTAAATTACTTTTTGTTACATTAACAATATCCCTTATAGATAGTATTGTATTTTAAAATCAACACTATTCTTCGAAAAGTGAGTAGTAGCTCCAATTCTAACAAATTCATTTAACCAAGTTCTTTGCTAAAAAATATATTATCCTTAAATTGAAGGCCGTTATTTGTAGTAATTTTATGAGGAACTCCAAAGCTACAAAAAAATATTATTCACAATAAATTTTTCATAATATCCTTGGCTCTTCTACCAGATAATGGTTCAACCTCGATCCATTTCGAGAAATAATCAGTTCCCAAAATAATCATTTGACGCCCTCCAGAAACCATAGGTAGTGGCCCTACTAAAATCTAATCACCATCTATCACAGCCTCGTACTAAAATTTTAGCATTCGATCGTCATTGATAATCTGCCAACAAAACAATTTTTGAAACCATGCGAACCCACAGTGAGTTGAACCCTCACCATCATGTAACTCATATAAAATCTCTTGATATCCCTGTTTACCAAAATACCATAATAGAGGTTTTCTTAAACACTTCTTGTATAACACTTCATCTAATACTTCATAACCATGAGCCTTCTATCGTAACCTTTAAGGTAACTTTACAGTGTGAGGTAATTTACCTCTAAGTAAAAAATTTGAAGATATCGTAATATTGTATCTAAATGTTGTTCATTTTTTATATGAAAGGTTCGTGACTTCTTTTAGGATTAATTTTCAGAATAATATTTTCATTGTTTTGTTTTTGTGTAATGTGTTTTAAGGCTCCCTAAAACATTGAACACTATATTTTATCCAAGTCTTACTTTTGTGTTTTTTTAAGGATGTCAAGGCTCTCAAAGTGTGAGACTAACCTCATTTTATTATTATTTTGGAGGATTCTCACACCTATAAGGTAATGAATACTACATTTCATCTTAATCTCATTATCTTTGTTGGTATTTAAATCCTTTGGGGATGTCAAATCCTTGAAGGTGTTAAAACTATAATTTATCTCAAAATTAATTATTTGATTTTAAGAATGATAAATCTCTAAAAATGATGAAAAATACATTTCATCTTAGAGTTATTATATTTTTATTTATCATCTAAAAATGATGAAACATGATTTTAAGATAATGTTTTTTGCGGTGATCTTGGAGAGAAGTTCGGCCTTTACCTAATTTGAAAAGTAGTTTATGACAATAATAATATTCTTGCGATCTCTCGAAGAACTAATAGTGGTCCGACCATGCCAATACCTTATATGTCATAAGGTAGGGCCTCAAATATTGCCTCGAGTGGTACCGTAGTGACATAACTCGTATTCGAAATATGCTAGTATAAGTTTAACGTTTTCACGATGTCCTTGGTGTTAGTTGATACGGTTTACCAGAAGAAACCGACCAACAAAAACCTCTTCGTTAAGGTCTTATAACCACCATGAGTCGACCTCTTCCCATAATGGAGTTCTTTTAAAACCATGGTTGATTTCTCGGGCCCCAAACATTGAAGCAGAGGTCTATCACCATGGTAGTACTCAATTAATCCCTCTTGAAACAACTATAAATATATGATTTTTGGGATCCAAGTCAAGATATTTTCCCTAGAAGATAGCTTATACAGTATGACGGTTTACGTCATGGTCTAGATATTCATTGGTCAAATCGTAAATAGTGGCCTCATAGCTAACACGTATCATATTGTTGTTTTCTTATTTTAGAACCGCTATCTAAGTTCTTGACTCACCTGAAAAGATATTTTGTCTCACATGGTATAACATATTTATAATCAATCTCGCGACAAACGAGAGGTATAACAATACCTAAAACTCAACATGAATTTCATGATATATTTAAAAAAATAAAATATTTAAAAATAAACTTATACTATATTCTAACATGTTGAAACAAATTGATGTCACGTTTAGTTTATTTAGCAAACTCGCGGCTCAAAAGAATAACACATTCTCCTGAACAAACATTAGCAGTCTAGCACTAACACCTCACCTCATAGGCATCCTTTTGTTTTTCTATAAAGTATGAGTACTTTTACTCCCTCCGTCTCGTAATGTTAGACGTTTTAGGAAAGATATTTTGTCTCATATTAATAAATAATCGTTCTTTTTTTTAAGGCAGTATTAATTACACCTCTTACACTTCCCACCAATAAAAAATTTTATTGACTGCACAAACTTCTCATCCCACCAATCAAATTTAATTTTGTTTATTTTTTGTCTCTTATTACGACACAGAAGGAGTATTACATATATATAGAGTGTTACATTCTATAGTAACAAGTAAAGAAAAATATGTTTATTCTAATAAACTTTCAATGTTTTCAAATATTACGAGTGAAACTTAGAAAAAGAATTCTAAAAAGTTGTTATAATTACATGGGAAAAGTGATTAAAAATATTTTTCTTGCTAATTTTATATTTTTACGATTATAAAATATTATTTTACATATAAAATATTTTGACACATTTATTTAATTATTTTTGCATATTATTGGTTAGTTATTTTGTAATTTTAAAATTTGATAATTTTTTAAAATAAATAACTATTTTTATGATATTTTTACGTGGAAAAATATATGAGAGAGAAATTGTCAAAAACTCCAAGGTCATATCTTCTATTGTGGTTCAAATTAATTTTTTTTAACTTCTAAAATTTGAAGTTGAAGTTTGTATTCTACCTTTTATTTGAATCCTTCAATCATCATGAAATAATCTCAATCGAAAGGTCAAAGGAAAAAATTAAAGAATTAGAGTTTAAAGAAAAATTTGTGTCAATATTTTCAGATCTTCAAATCGAAGATTCGGTGATAAAGAAGTTATCAATGAATTAAGATTAGAAGAAGGTTGTGGTGTCTTTATTCCATCGTGTCTGGTCTCTCTACTTCCATTATGCATGGTCTCTCAAATTCATCATGCATGGTCTCTTCACTTCCATTATACATGGTTTCTCAAATTCATCATGCATGGTCTCTCCACTTCCATCGTGCATGTTATCATGTATGTTATCTCAACTTCCACAATATGTGGTGTCTCCACTTCCATCATGTCTGGTATTTCCACTTTGTCTCACATCTTTCCACTTCATCATGCATGGTCTCACATCTCTCCACTTCATCATTCCTAGTTTCGCATGGTTCTCCATATCTACCATACTTGGTCTCTTAACTTCATCATGCCTGGTCTCATATCCAATTTCACTTCATCATATCCAGTCTCACTTCATCATTCGATATCTCTCCACTTCATCATGTGATGTCTTTTCACTTCATCATGTGATGTCTCTCCACTTAATCATGTCTAGTCTCACATCTCTCTATTTCATCATGTCTGGTCTCGCATCTCTCCACTTTGTCATGCATGGTTTCTAGCTCATCTCTCTACTTTATCATGTCTCGTCTTTCATCTCTCATCTCTCCACTTTATCATGTCTAGTTTCCCATCTATTTATTTCATCATGTCGTATCTCTCCAGTATATGATGCGTGGTCATTCATCTCTTTAGGACATCATGCGAGACCATGACAAAACGAAATACAAAATGTGACAACCAGATAAACGTAATGTGAAACTATGGTAGTGGATCAGGTAAAAAAAATCAAAAAATATATTCATAAATTTAGTTTTTTCGTCTTTACAAAAACAATAGTTCCTATTTTTCAATTTTCTCTCCGAATCCAAATATAAAAAATACATAATTATATATCAAAAACTAATAAAATAGAAAACGTTTGTTTGAAAAAAATACGTGGATGGTGATGAATACTAAATATTCAATAATTACACTTAAAAGAATAGACGCCGCTAAAACTAAAAGAATAACGTTGAATATTTTAAAATAAAAACACTAATAACGTGAATAAAAAATATGATAACTATTTTTGCTATAGAAATCAACTAGAATTAAAAAAAAAACGTTTATTTAAAATTTATAATCATTTATAATACCGAGGACAAAGAAAAAGCAAAACTCATTTTGAGTTAGTCGGCATAAACTAATTTAAGGAAGAAAATTTGCACCTTTAAATATTAGGACTTTCTAGAATGGCCAAATAAGTACCGCCAAAGTTTTCTATCACTTGAGTAAGCACCTATAAGTTCTGATGTATCACTATCAAACAAACCACAACCTCAATGGAAGCAGAGCCAGACGACGGAGTAGGGAGCGGCGTAGCACCATGGGCTTTTAATATCATACCCGAAGATTGCATAGCTAAAGTGATCTCGTTCACCACTCCAGGTGACGCAGGTAGACTTTCGTTGGTTTCTAAGTCTTTCAAATCAGCTGCCGATTCTAATATTACTTGGGAGAGGTTTCTGCCGCTTGATTATCGCACTCGTGTCTCGCCTTCCTCTCTTGATTGGCCGAAAAAGTTGCTTTATCTTCATATATGCGATCAACCCACCCTGATAGAAGAAGGCAAGAAAGTATGGTATTTATTTAAGGTTTTGCTCATCTAAATATGTGTCTCCTTAATTTTGGTTTAATATTATGTTTGATATTATGTTTATATGTCTTAGAGTTTTTCCATGGACAAAAAGACCGGAAAGAAGTGCTACATGTTGTCCCCTAGAGATTTGACTCTTGTTTATAGCAACTATCCTTTGAATTTGAATTGGATTATTGTTCCCCTATCTAGGTGTGTTTCTCTTATTGAAATCCTAAGTCTGGTGCTTGATATTTGATTAAGTATGTGATGTTGATAGACATGTAAACAGGTTTTCGGATATTCCAGAGCCTCTTGACCTGCGCTGGTTGAAATTTGGTCGGACCATTAGTACCCAAATGCTATCGGAAGATACTCTTTATGGTGCTTACTTAGTGTTTAAATACACTTTGCCTACTTACGGATTTGAAAACCAAAAGGCAGTGGTTGCAATTGGACCTGTTCGAGGTCCAAGCGCTACGAGAACTGTTTTCTTGGATTATCAAGATAGAAACAACATGTCATCCGATACTATCTATAGGAGAAGACCGTTAAATGCTTCTTCTAATAGTAGAGAAAACCACTCGGCCGTTAAAGAAAGAGGAGATGGGTGGCTGGAGGTGGAGTTGGGAGAGCACTACCAAAGTGGAGATATGGCAGTGGAACTGGAAATGAGTTTGTTGGAGGCACAAACTCGTCTCTGGAAGGGTGGTGTTGTTTTTCAAGGTATTGAGATCCGGCCAAAATAGTGTGTCTATAAATAACAGCAATGTTGTTGTATTTCGGAAACTCTATACAATAATCTCTCTGTTTTCCTTTTACAAATGTCCACTCTGTCTGTGTTTCGTGTAGTTATTTTCTATGTAAAACTCAACTCTCAAGTTATATATGTTTCATCTAGTATGAACTTGGTTTTTGTTTATGGAATGTCTCATTTTCTTTTCAATACTTATGAAAACACCAATAAATTTTTAATTAGGTTAATATATAGTTTAGACAGATTATTTATATCTTCGATGAATTTCAACTAATTCATTATTTTACACTCAATAACATGAGATGGTATACTCATTCAAGTGTAATTCATCTAATTTATTATTTTACACTCAATAACATGAGATGGTATACTCATTCAAATGTGATTCATCTAATTCATTATTTTACACTCGATAACATGAGATGTATACTCATTCAAATGTAAACAGATTTTTCTTAAAAGGGGTTGTGTAAGTTTAAAGTTGTGACTTTGTATACGCATTCAAACGATAAACAGATTTTTCTTAGAAGGGGTTGTGTAAGTTTAAAGTTATGACTTTCCTTATAACCACATCTTGTATTGATGGCCCATTTACATGAATGTCTTTGGGAAAACAAAAATAAATAAAGAGTTATATGGTACGGAAATTATCTAATGGAATTTCTAAAAAATTGAGAGATTGTGGGTAATGAATGACATAATAAGCATGGAAAAACAACATATAAACTGAAAAAAAGAATATTAAAAATAAATAAAACTTAAAACTTAAGAAATATAGGTTGGTAAATTTATAAAAATATGATATATTGGTAAAGCACCCGTTCACTATTTATACTTTACTTATGAAGAGAGTGAATTAGTACTTTAGATTAGAGTACACCAAATAAAAATCCCAAAACTAGAAAAAAAAATGGGTAAGTTAAAATTTAACGATTGGTTTTGTATACATGTATGATTGGAAAACATGATCAATTGGTTATAAAACTATATATATATATACGTATATCATATAAAATATTGTATATTTATTTTATATGATCAAAATATATATAAACACAAAACATATTTTTACAGTGCCTATATCTTATAACACAATTTATCTTCGTTTAAAAAATCTATTCTTATGAAAGAAATATAAAAACTACGAATCAAGTAATTCTAGAAAGCTCAGACCAAATATATTTTAAAAAATATATTTTAAGAAATATAATTTTGTATATTAATAATGGGTAACAAAAATAATGAGTTTAAATATTAAAACAACTACGAATCAAGTGATTCTAGAAAGCTCAGACCAAATCGAGACAAAGCTTTGTTCTATACAGAAAAATACCTCTACGACTTCAAGCCAAGTTTTCTTCTTTGAATTTCTTATGCTTTTCTTTTTGGATTTTCTTCAACAGAGTGGCCAACCCTCTCTTATATTTTATTTCTATCAAGATCAACCAAACGTGTGAAAATAAGAACTTATACCTAAAAAAGCACCAAAAATTGGATTAAAAATCTAAAGCAAACTAAAAAGGTTCAGACTATTAATGGGGGAGAATACATTGGTCCTTTTGATGATTATTATAGGGACCAAGGTATTCGGCATCAAAAAACACCTCCCAAGACCCCTCAGTTGCATGGCGTAGCTAAGAGACTAAACCGAACATTAACTGAAACGGTAAGATGTCTTCTTTCACAATCACAACTCCCTAAATACTTTTGAGGTGAAGCTTTGAATATAGTAGTAGATGTCTTGAATCTTAGTCCTCCTGTACCTTTAGATGGAGATATCCTAAATAAAGTTTGGACAGGTAAAGATGTTTCTTATGATCATTTGCGTGACTTTGGGTGCAAAGCTTATGTGCATATTCCTAAGATGAAAGGTCTAAGCTTAATTCGAAGACAAGAGAATGTGCATTCATTGGTTATGGCCTTGATAAGTTTGGCAGATTTATGATCCAATTAATAAGAATCTTATTAGGAGCAGAGATGTTGTGTTTATGGAAGATCATATAGTTCATGATATGGATAAGATTCATAATTCAATGCATATGTCTAAGAATGACTTGGTAGATTTGGGGCATATTCCACTTGCACATACTCCTACAGAAGTTGAAGAAAGTTAAGATGATTACTCATCTACTTCAAGAGGTTTGCATATTTTTTATATTGGTGATCATGATAATGATTTTGTGGATGAACAAGAGAATGAAGAAGAGGTTGAACAACCTGAAATTCCATCTTAGAGATATACTAGAGATAGACAACCCTCTACTAGATATCCTTTTGAGCAATATATACTGTTAATCGATACGGGTGAGCATGAGTGTTACAATGAGGCTGTTAGTGGTGTGTGTAAAAATCAGTGCATTGAAGTAATAAATAAAGAGATGCAATCACTTCATGAAAATCATACAGTTGTGTTAGTGAAGTTACCTGAAGGGAGAAAGGCCTTGAGTAACAAGTGGTTGTATAGGTTGAAGCAAGATGATAGTTCTCTACAACCTCGGTACAAAGAAAGATTGGTAGTTAAAGGCTTTGGTCAGAAAATGTGTTGATTTTGATGAAATATTTTCTCCAATTGTAAAACTTTTGTCTATTCGTGTGGTTTTAGGAATTTCAGCTAGTCTAGACTTGGAAATTGAGCAAATCAATGTAAAACAGCATTTTTGCATGGCTACTTGGAAGAAGAGATTTTTATGAAACAACCTGAAGGTTTTGTGATTCAAGAAAAAGAAGATTATGTGTGCATACTGAAGAAAAGTGTATATGGTTTGAAGCAAGCTCCGAGACAGTAGTATAAGAAGTGCATGTTAGTTATGGGAGAGCAAGACTACAAGAAGACTTCTTCTGATAATTGTGTATTTGTGAAAACATTTACCGATGCTGATTTTATTGTTCTCTTACTTTACGTAAATGATATGCTTATTATTGGAAAGAATACTTTGCGGATTAATTTTTTGAAGAAACAGTTTAGTAAGTCTTTCGCAATGTAAGATTTAGCCCCAACAAAGCAGATTCTTGTCATTCAAATCACTAGAGACAGAGATTCAAAGAAGTTATTCTTGTCACAAGAAAAATATATTTAGAAAATTCGTCAGAAGTTTAAGATGGACAAAGCTAAAGTGGTTAGTTCACCACTTTCCAGTCATTTCAAGTTAAGCAAGAAACGATGTCATTTAACTAATGAAGAAAATAGATATATGACTAATATTCGATATGCATCTACAGTTGGAAGTCCTATGTATTTCATGGTATGTACTCGTCCTGACTTAACTCATAGTGTTAATGTTCTTTGCTCTTTGATGGGGTCCACAAGGCATTCATCTAAGAAGTATCTAGTTGTACATATTAAATATTTACCCTCTAACTCTCTATGGTATTTTAATAATGTTTAATAATATCCTAAAAGGTTTTAGAAGGATCTTACAAAATTACAACGAGTTATGAGTGTCGTTTCTCAAACAAAAATTTTCAAACAAGGATTGATTGACGGTGTAGTTAAGTCATCGGGATCAAGGATGTGTAAAAACATCTTTGAATGATGGTGCACTCTGATTAATAGGGTGATTATAGTTCATCATTCTGATAAAGAGTGATACAAATAGAAACTAGAGACAATAAGTATTATTTGGTAAAATAAAATTAGAATTCGTTGTTTATCCTGAGTGAGGAGGCAATTTTCAAGTGAGAAATGATTTGGGCACTCAAGTGTCTCTAAAAATGATGATTACTACTTTTGTGTGTCATAAATAATCGGCTTCTAGCGATGGTTAATTTGGTGGGAATGTGTATTAGAATGTCGATTATTTGTAGTTGATATGGTAAAACCTTAGAGAGAATTACAAAGATCATTGAGGATCATATAATGGACTTGCATATTTAAAGAGAGCTTTGAGAATATGATGAAGTCTCTAACACCTAAAAGCATCAAAATTTCAAACTGAACAGTGAACCATTGTTTTGTGCACCATGAAATGAAGGAGAACTCGTCAAAGATTGGATATGGTTGAACGAATTATTTAGAGGTTGGGGAAATTCAAGACCTAAAAAATTCAAGTCGTGGATTTGCTATAGTATGACATATATGGTTGGATAGTAATAACCAAAAAATTAACCAATGTGAGCCAAAAGTCTATAGAAAAAATTCGACATATAATTTGAAACACGACCAACAATTATATTTGAGCCAGTGAAAAAGACGTTGGTGGGTGACTAATAGTTTCACTGAGAAGTACACTAATAAAATTAACTAATCCAAATGTAGGATTTAAACTCAGTGTGTATGGGTGATTGTGGCCTTATTACTAGACATCGAGTGGAAATGGAGTGTCCCAGAATGTGAATGATTACTTTCTAGGTTGATTCGTAGGTTCAAATTTGGTAAGGTCATCTTTTCAGAAAAAACTTTATGTGTTATAACGTAGGTTATATATAGTATTAACAAGTAAGTATGGAGTGGTATTTTATCGTTCAAATGTACAACAAGTTACTTTATGGCCGTTTGGATGAACCAGACCTATGAAAGTGTAGTATCAGTACTACTAGGGATACAATTTGTTTTTATCTCGTGAGTATCCGACTCGAGCCGAAGGGTTAGAGTATTTGAATCTTTTATTTTTTATGGAATGTGTCGTGTGTTTTAAAATATATTACCTCTCGAATTGGGGATGTTTTATAAATTTTAAAAAAAATTGACGGATACCCACCCAAAACCTGACCGAGTAGATATCCATTATTTTAATATTAAAAAATAATAATACATAATATATTATTCTTTTATAAACTCTAAAATTATATTACCATATGATTCAATTAGCTTTGTATTGTTTTTAATTTTTGTATTTATGATTTGGTTTTTATACTCTTATCAATATTCATGTATATCTTTAGTTAGTTTATATTTAAAAAATGTTAAAATTTAAATTAAATAAATTATGAAAAAGAACTATAACTTTTAATAGCTCTATATATTTAAATAACAAATATAATTGTATTAAAAAATTTATAAATATTTTAATTAATAAATATGATTTGTTACTAATTTTGAGATTTGTTATTAAACCTAATAGATTATATTCGGGGTATTATTTATTTTATATGTATTTTTGTTTCTTCTTTTTTAATATTTTTATTGGATATTTAATTATAAAAGTTTATTTGATAGATAAATAAATAAATATAATGGGTACCGGCAAGAAAATAACCGAACCTTATGGGTTTGGGCGTGAGAAAACAAATATTTCATCCCTAAGCACAAACATTGACTAAAGTGAATCCCTAAGAAAGAATTTTACACCCATATCAATAGCCTAATAAACTATTTTCCAATGATATATTAATAGTTTAGCATGAGTAGATGCAAACAAACATTATATGCCATCTTCAGTGAACATGAGTGAGTATATACCTTCGGTTTCGTATCCTTCAACACATCGAAATCTTTACTATGTTGCATGAACACATGGTCATTTCTCTAATAGAAACAATTGGTATTTGTAAGAATAACTAGTTTTAAATATTCAACTTATAAGTGGCATGGACCCAAAAATTTGAAGCATATCCCTTCATTCAGGTAAATATGAACAAGTCAAGAAACTTTATTGATGATGATTATTCGAAGAAAGAGTCCTCATTAGCACTAGACATCTTACACACAAGTTATATTTTGTATCTTTCACAATCACAATATGACTAAATTCACTAGTAAAGGGGATCCATATTATCATGTTCATTAGTTCAAAAGTGAGATGATGAACTACGAAACAAATTATAAAATAAAGTGTAGAGAATTTATCTTAATCTTAAAGGGAAATGGCTTCACACTTATCCTAATTATATTAAAAGCAGTTATAATATGAAGTGTATGGAAGTTATCTTAACCATGCTAATTATATTTGAGATTTCCGTATTGGAGGTCAAAAAAGTAATTATAGACACAAAAAATTCGACTAATATATTGTATAAGACTATTTACGATTACATGAGAGGTCTTATAGAAGTGATCTCTTTCGTGGACAACTTAACAAGATTTAAAGGTGAATATGAATAAGTTTTGAATGAGCTCAACATGGATGCATTCATTGGTACAAAAGAGTTGAAGATGAAACTTTACTTCATTTTATGATAGTAAACGCTCATTCTTCCTATAAGTGTAATTATGGAAACGCCATGACTTGATTAGATGCATGTTGTAGTTTCTATAATTTATCGTTTCCATAATTACCAATCAACAAAAATGTAAGTGTAATTAGAGGGAACATAAAGACTTCAAGAGAATACTATGCAACTTTTCTTTCTCGCAAGCATAAGAAACAACAATAAAAATCACAAGAGGACTTGATTTTTATAGATAATACGAATAATCTCTGAGAACCCCCCCTTCCCCCCCATATTGTAGAACATATATAATAAATATAATATATAAAATAGAAGGAGATAAAATATTAAGGCTCATTCAAAACATCCCCGCGGGTCTAAAATATAAATTACTCAACCTTTGCCAACATAACCTTGATTTATTTTATTGTAACGTCTAGGATATCACATGAGTCCAAACCAAGACCCTATATTATAAATTATCCATCAATAATAATTTTCAACGCATAAAATAAAAGGACGTACTGTCAATAAAAGACACAAGCAATTGATTATGATGAGGACACAATAATTAGAGTGAGACACATTTGGGAATCATATTATTCCTCATGGAAAACTAACCCAATACTAGCAAATTTATAATTTTTTAAGTGTAATATGTACGTAAACTTTATAGATTTAAACAAAGCTTTCCCAAGGGATCCTAGTACCCTTTCTATAATTGATGAACTAGTTAGTGTTACCTTCGAGAATATGTTGTTATCTTTTATTACTAATTATTCCGGATATAAGTAAATATAAATGCATGAAAATGGAAAACAAATATATCACATTGATAACTGAAAAAGTCTTTATTGATAAAATGTAATACCATCCGTTCTACATATAAACATATTATAAATAAGATCTTTGCAACCCATCTTGAAATTAATTTACAGTCATACATTGTTGACATGTTATTAACAAGATAATGAGATGATAAAATTTATTGAGACCTTTTCAAAACATAGAAGGGTCAACCTCAAGCTAAATCAAGAAAATGTACTTTTGGTGTACGATCTAGAAACTTCATAAGTTATGTGATCAGTGAGAAAGGCATTGAAGAAAATCATGATAAACTCTTGAATTTGGGTGCAATATACCCACCAATATACACTAAATAACAGTAAATTTTAACATGAATATTGGCGTCACTCCACATATTCATCTCCAAATCCTCATACAAATACGAAGATAAAAAAATTCATTCCCTTCCCATAAAAAGTATCAAATCCAAATCAAGGGGAATCTCTATTTTTATATTTCATGGTATTGTACTATGTTATAAATACCATACTGATAATGGCAGATGTAATAGAGTCCAAGACGATATAGTATGCAAGTTAATATTTATAAAGTATTAAACACAGTTACTTGCAGCTTGAGAATATTCTTATGTAATTAGTGGTAGAAGACAGAAACACGAGGCTATATTTCAGGCACACACAATAATCGTTCAGACATTCTTCTCATTAAAAAGTGTTATGCAGAAGCTAAATATTTCTAGAAGAGTGACCAAATGTTCACTGGAATTATGAGATTTCAACATCCAATATGAATCGATTACTGCAATCAAATCTTATTCTCAAAGATAATTCCTAATGGAGTTTCAATCCAAAAGACCTATCCACTCAAAGGACAAAGTCAAATCTACTAGAAGGTCGTAACATAGTGTGGAAGTAATAACAAAAAATGAGGAGCATTGTTTAATCTCTTTAGGGTTGGACATAGTTATCGAGACTATCAAGTTTAGCTCCTTATTCACAAATAATAAGGAAAAATATGAAACAACTATCGCAGGTCTTCCACTAGGAAACATATTTGGAGCCAAAAAAATCTCAATTTCCAGAGACTTCGAATTGGTGATCAATCAAAGTTTGTGTCATGTGAATTCCAAAAAACACAATATCATCCAACAATATTGATGCTAACACTTTAGCATATTTGACTTGTACAAGAACCACAATAAAAAATCATTTTTCAATTAAAATAAAATTGGCTATCACACTACCAAAAAGAGTATATCTATAATTTTTTTTACTCTCGTGTCATGATAATTGAGGGAGAAAAGGAATAGTATAACCGAAAAACTTCTATGAAAAGATATATAAAAGGGAGATTTCATGAGAATACAACAAAGATAAAAAAAATTAAAATAAAATCAACATGGTTTGTCACATACCTCAAGCCAAATGAAGCAACCTTTGTAGTTAAAGTAATCTATGACAGAGAGGGTATTGCACATTATGGTTACAAAGCCTTAATAATAGAATTCTACTTCTGGGATTACACTAACCAACAATAATAAAGGATGTAAAAAATAAAGTCAAGCATTGTAACACTTGTCAACGCTTCTCCAACTCTGTCCAAATTATGTGCGTACTGTTAGAAACTATATACGAAGTAAATTGATATTATAGGGCCTCTCTCTAAAGATTTAGAATGAGATTTGGAAGTGTCAATAAATTATTTTTTTTAAACTTACGTTAAACCACAAACATTAAAAAAAATATTGCACGAAAAAAAACGTTAAAGTCTTCATATCAGATGTCAATGTTGTTATAGAGTACCAAAACTCATAACAACAGACAATAAGAATATGGGATCCGCATATCCGATCTCAACACTAGTATGATATTGTCCACTTTGGCACCCGAAGGCCCGCACGAATTTGCTTTTGGTCCACTTCCAAAAGGCATCATACTAGTTGAGGTATGTTTTACTTATATACCATTGATCATTCCCATGTTTAACCAATGTGGGATGTGGGAATTTGGTCGTCACTCTAACAATTCCTCCTCTCAAACAAAGTAAGTACCACTTTTAGCCTCTTCTCAATTAACTTCTATCCGCCCACTCTAATCAGGTTGACAGTCTACCTGAATCATAGAGGTATTACGAATGTTGTTGCTCACCTCCTGTTAGACCACTTTGTCTTTTGTTTATTAGCATCACTCCCCACTCCAATCATATATCACCGCTTGATGAGCCACAGGCGCTCCGAATTAGGATCTCTATAGCAAACCATTCATCTTGAGCATGGTTTGTACATCCTTTTCGGCATATAAGAATTTCACCTACATCACCCACCACATCGTGTTATGTCTGGTTCTGGGTCTTGATACCAATTTTGTTATTAAATCACTATACAATTTATCATAAAATGGCTCACGCAAAGAACACAAATAAAACAAATAATAGTAAAGATATAACACAAGATTTAACGTGGTTCGACAATTTTCTTCGTCCACAGGCGCAACTAGAGAAACGTGTTTCACTATAGTAGAAAAGGGTTACAGATTTCAGATTGTGTTTTGTGTAGTCATAGTAGTCAATTTATAAGGAATAGATAAACTTACTAGACAATGGGCCTAATGGGCTCATATACACAGATCTAATAAGAAAACCATTCATTGCATCTTATTGCCAATGACACAAAACTATACCGTCAAGCACGGTACACTGTCAAGTCATTATTCGACTCATTATTCGACTCATTCTTCGTCCACAGGCGAATATCCTTTCTTCACTATCAATAAAGAAACATCTCTTCTTCTTACTCACCAAATGCCCCTATGGTATTCACTCTATACCGCAAACACCAATCCAGTTTAGGCACTCCCTAAACTTTCGAACTGATACTGTCTCGGTCAATATATCTATTGGACTATCGTGTGTAGACCATTTCTTCACATCAACAATTAAATTTGATATTATATCACGAATAAAATGATACTTGACATTTATATGCTTTGCACGCTCATGGTACATCTGGTTCCCTGTAAGGTGTATGACGCTTGACTGTCACAAAAGACTTTTATAATAGTCATATCCAAGCCCAAATCTGCCACCAAACCTTGCAACCATATTGCCTCTTTAACTGCTCATGTTACCGATATGTACTCTGCCTCTGTTATAGACAAAGCTACAGCAGCTTGCAACAGATCGCACTCCCAGCTAGAGTAAATATATATCATGTCAGAGATCTCCTTTTATCCATATCATACAAAATCAGAATAAAAAAACCAACAAATGATCCTGCAACATCATTCAACGATTAACCAATATCGGTCTTGTTAAAAGTTAAGCCAATGTTTACAGTATTCTTAAGTAACCAAAGTATCCATTTCACTTCCTGCAAGTGTTCTTTCCTAAGATATCCCATGTACCTGCTAACTACATTAACCGCATTTGAAATATCAGGATGTGTGCATATCATAGCATACATGATACTACAAACTGCACTTGCATATGGAACCTTTAACATTTGTTCCAACTCAGCATCGTCTTTGGCCGCTCCTACTGCACACAACTTGAAATGAGTAACAAACGGAATGTTAACTGCCTTAGCATCAGACATGTTGGATTATCGTAACACTTTCTCAATATAGCTTCGTTGAGACAAGTGTAATTATATTACACTTCTGTTCCTGATAATCTCCATACCAAGAATTTTCTTTGCTCTACCCAGATTCTTCATCTCAAACTCAGCACTAAGCTGCTTCTTTAACTGAACAATGTGTGATATACTACAAGCAACAATAATCATATCATCCACATACAACAACAAGTAAACATAAGAATCACCTGACTTGTCTTGATGATAAACACAACTATCATATGGACTCCTCGTAATTCTAAAGGTAAAATGGTCACCTTAAAAATCGACCTTATGAGATCTTTTAATAATGCTAGAAGGTACCTCATTCTTGATATTCTTATATCTATGGATTTACCACAAACGATAATCACTTGGATCATCCAATGCATTTCTATTCATTCTTACACCATTAAAGTTAGCGGAGACCCTTTCAACTAATTTCTTAGAAGAAAATCCATGGGACAAGACAATCATGTCTCTCTCATTTCCTCTTTGTTCTTGTCATGCAAATCTTATCTTGCATTCTAAAGGAAAATAATAATGATAGAAATTTCAAATTCCATTAGAAGTGTCATAAACTCAAAATCATTAATCTATGCTTTGTGCGTGATTTAATGATCTTCTATAACGGTGAGATCCACTCCATTTTCCTTATTAAGGAAGGCTTTAACAACTTTTTCTTAATATCGGGGCTCTAGTTTAGTTATTATATTCATAATTGTATTCTCTAGGATCAACTCAACTCTCAAATTTAACCTCACAAACCTGTTAGGCTTCAAGGTTGGCTCACTCCCAGTCAAATATCTGGGAGTCCCAATTCTCTCTAGTCGGCTCGCACATACTGATTGTTGACCTCAACTTAATAAAGTTACCACTCGTATCCGATTATGGACCTCGAAACACCTATCTTATGCTGGTAGACTTCAAGTCATCAAATCCGTTCTCTTCACTAATCATGTCTACTGGTCGTCCATCTTCATTATACTTTCAAAAATCCTAAAACAACTTTTTTAATACCTCTGTTTCGGCCCTGATATGAAGATATCACGGGTAAAACTAGCATAGTCTACTATTATATTTCCCACGTTGGAGGGTGATCTTGGGATTCTAGAAGTCAAAATCTAGAATCAAACGGTCGTCCTTAAACTTTTATAGTCCATTATAAGTAATAAATCCAATTCTATTTAATGTGACTGCGTTATAAACGAGAATATTAATAATAATAATTTATGGGCTATTGATCCCGACTACTCTCCATCCGGACTGGGAAGATAATTTTATCTCTTATGCTCATTGCAAGATTTATTCAGGTTGGCTATCGACAATGACAAAAAAACCTCTTTTATTTGATTAATGGCTACTCAAATCCTCTATTGTCACGCAGTACAAATAGAACATTATTTACGATTCAAAGTTAGGTAAAAACCCAATAATTGTTGAATTTATCTCTGACAAGCATTGGACCTGGCCTACGAATAGGAACTTTGCCAACGCTATAAACCACAACAACCTTGAGGAACTCCGCAAGATCATTATTTTCCTTCCTCCTCCAACATCCTCGAGGAGGATGTCCATTTCTGGGTCACCAAACAAGGGTTCCATATCTTGACGATCAAGGATACTTACAACGTTGACCATTTGCCCATCCCTTATGTCTGATAGTTTGGCATAAATTTAATACTCATACTTATTCTTTTATTATTTTGTTTCTACCTATGGTAAACTAACCACCCACGATAAGCTTTTGTTTTGGCAATTAACACATCATCATCCAGCGCTTTTTGCAACTTGGACGATGAAACTATAAATCATATTCTCTATGATTGTAGTTTCTCCCGGAGCTTGTAGGACTTCGATATGCTAAAGATTTTGTTCACTCTTAATTCTAATTAGGCCTATTAGATTTTTGAGGCTTCTAATTGGACCCTCTCCAGGTTTCGCCACCTATAACGCGCCTGTTTTGGCGCTATTATTTACAATATCTTGAGAGAAAGAAACAACAAAATTTTCAACTCCCCTTCGAGCCTTTCCTCTGCGGTTTTAATCAGTATCCATTCGGATCTTCATTTCAAAATGTACATGTTATTCTGATTTTAACAGTTTCTATTTGTTACTCCACAACATGTTCACTTAGTACATATTTGCTATTCTCTCTACTTTAACTTTTCGGTCATGCTACGACCTACATACACTAGATTCGTGTTCTGTATTATTTTAAGGTCAATGTGTGGAATATGTCACATATATTTTTAACAACTATTTTTATTTTTTAATGCTTTTATTAAAAAAATAGAACAATACTCGAATACTACGTAAAAGATAAAATATAAAAAAATACTCAAATTTTATTAATTAAAATCATATATTTATAAAGAACTTATTTTACTCCGCAAAAGAATGTAATATTTTTTATTTGGTATAATATTTTAATATCTAGAGTATTCTTGAAATTAAGTTATATAAAGATAAAGAGAAAGAGTTAATATTAATATTAGTTCAAGACAATGTATTGTTTTTGAGTCACATATCTTTTACATAAGCTAAACATGCTTAATATGAAAGGTGGCATCAATTTGCCTGAACACGTTATTTTTTTATTTTTTTATTTTTTTTTCGGAGAGAACCCGCAGCCGCTACTCAGAGTGCAATGAGTGCGCACAGGGTAAACCCTCAGTCTGACGCGATAGCCTGCAAACCAACGCCAGAAGGTAAACCACATAAAGTGACAGACTCAGCCGAGAAAGTGTATGTAGTGGGACTCGAACTCATGACCTTTTGAACACGTTATGTATATTATAGAAGAGGTTCAATTCCAATAAAATTTTTTACTGTCGATTGGGTTAATTTTATCTAAAAATATATTTCATATTATAAATGTCTTTTCAGAAGAACAGAGGGTTCGTGTCAAGTCAAGAGTATGTAGATTCTTAGTGATGTGTCGCAAAAAGATGCTAAATATTAGGACGTGTCATCAAATCTTTTCGCCACGTTGTACATATATAAGAGGTTTATTTACGAGGAGTGGAGTTATTATTATACTATTCATCTCCATTTTTTTTGCTATTATCACTACATGTTGGTATGCGGTTCATTATTAGTATTTAAAAATAAAAATCGTAAAACTTCTCTAGTACATGAATTTAATTTATTTAATATTTAAAATCATCGGTTCGGTTTATTAATAAACTAAAATTTATTTTGTTAAAAAAAGAAAAATATTAAACATATTTTTATTTTTATTAACTATTTTTTTGATATCTATTCTACATTATATTAATTATTACAAAAATAAATATTTAATTTAAACTAAGATTTAATCCGTCTAATAATTTATTTATATCAACTAAAGACAACCATTTACCACAACAAACTAAAAATTGGCCACTCTTGATTTTTAATTAAAAAGCATACGGGTGGTGTAATAATAAGAAATAATAAAGAGAAAAGTATCCATAAATACATTTTCAAGTATGTAATCCCAAATAAGTATCCAAATATGAGATTACACTAGTAGTAAGAAATCACTATTTTTACCAAATTAGCCCTAATGCCTAGAAGAAAGAGAAAGTAGGTTATTATTATTACAATTTTTACTTTCCTCCAAATCCCAAAAACTTTTAGAAACCAAAAAGACAATAGGATGAAGTTAGAGAAGAAGTTGAACCTAAAAGAACTCTGTCCACCGTCTCGTTTTGAGCGAACAAACTCCGGCGAGTGTGAGCGAACAAACTCCGACGAGTGTAGCAGAACTATCGTGCGGAGCGATCGGCGAACTCCATAATCGTCTTGTAGATTGTCTCTAGTTTTTTGGCCTAAAGCAAGAACAACCGGGTCGGTCAAGTTCGTACTGTCGGAACTACAGTTAAGGTTCGGCCTCACATTTTTTCTTAATCGTGTTTAGTAGACTGCATGTCGGATGATATCCCTATGAACCGTTTTAGTTCGATAATTGGCTTATTGGTTCAGTACTTTGGTTATATTTTCCGGCCGGTGATTGTACGGTAAGTTGTTTCAAAGGATGAAACATGGGTAGTTGTGGTTGTTTTAGTTGTTTGTATAAGCGTCTCGCGTCAGGGCTTCAACTGTGGGAAGATTTAGTTGTTTTACAGTGGTTTGTATTAGTGTATCGCTTCAGGCGCTGAACTACCGGTAGTATGTAAGTGGTTTACAGCAGTTTGTTATAACATCTCGCGTTAGGCTTGAACTGTGTCTCGTTTTTAGGCGTCTCGAAATGGGTTGTATAAGTGTCTCGCGTCGGGGACTATACTGTGGCTAGTTTGTAGGGGGTGTGCAGCAGTTTTTTATTGTCTATCGCGTTAGGGAGTGAAATGTGGGTTGGTTTTAGGTGGTTTGCAGTAGTTTGGTATAGTGACTCGCGCCAGGGGCTGAAGTGCGGGTAGTTTTTATACGGTTCACAGTAGTTCGTGTGTGTGTATCGTGTTTGTTGTTTTAATGCATTGTATGGGCAGTTGGCGTGGGGTACATCTCGCGTGATACTCATGCTAGATTGGAAAAATGGTAGTCTCTTTGAGTACCGTTTGTCGCGTTATTAGGCGCGTATTAGGTAAGGGTAACACGCGCGACATGTAGTGAATATGTCGCGTGGTAGGGTTGGTCGTTGTGGCTAGAGCATGGGTCGTTGGCATGTATCTCGCGCGAGAACAATTTGTCTATGCACGCGTTGTCTGTGTTAACTCATTTATAATGAGCTCTATAAGGACATAGTTCTACGAGGAGATATGCATTGCTAAAATCTAACATGGGTGTTCTTTTGTGCGTACAGGTTCTGCTATGGGTAAAGGTACTTTTTACAGGTCTGGTTTGGTAAGCATATTAAATTTGCTGCAGAAAGACATAGTGGCTGAGGAGCATATCGAGGCTACGAAGAACACACCATTCTATACTTTGCTGAAAACTTCATTCATGCTAAGGAACGAAGATCTGCCAAAGAAGAGGTTTAACAAAGTTATAGAGGAGATTATAAAGAGATATTCTGTAAAGAATGGGTGTTTTAGAATAGGTGCGAAGCGGGTTAAGCTGACAACGAACGATGTTAAAGTCATCTTCGGTCTTAAACATGGAAAGGAGGAAATGTCGATGAACAGAACAAGGGGTTTCACTGGAAGATTTGCCGATGGTGCGGAGAACGAGTCTCCACAGATGCAGAAATATTTCTTGCGTCCAAGGGCGAGGAAAAGTGGACCGTCAAACCAAAAGGTTGTTTCAAATGCGATTATAAAGGTAGAAATAACAGATTATGAAATGTGGGGATGTTTTAGCATATACAATCAAATAACTACTGTCTGTTTTGATACACGAAGCAATAGAAATAGATGCAAACGATGGAAGTGAGGAATCAGTAACCGACGTTGCGAAGCTTTTGATACTCTTAATTTGTTCTACCTTGTTCTACTCTATATCTGGAGATATCATGGGCTGGATAATGGTTTTCTACGTAGAAGACATGCTCAAAATTAATGACTATGATTCGTCGAGAGCAATGTTCGAGAAGCTGACGAAGTCTATGGTTAATTGTTTGGAGAAAAGGACCCCATATCACGTCATTGGCTGCGTAGCAGTGTTATTGGTGTGTATTGAACTATTAGTAATTATATTTTTCTCTTATAAAAGTAATACGAGGGTGCCTTTTTTCCCCAGCCCTTTATAATAGAGCACACAATGCTAGGGGCAGATCTGGTAAGGCCAAACATGATACCTAGGTGCTACAAATGGTGGGGGTTTGAGTGCAAGGAGTCCACTATTGCGCTTGTTAAGAGGCTGAGGAAGCTGGAAAATGATGAGGTAATATATGGCTGTTTCAAGTTGTTTATGTATTGAATCGAGCTAGGCATAAATACTATAGCGCGATATATATTAACTATGAAGCGCTTTATTGCGCGAGATGTATTTGCATCCAATCTCGTGTAGGGTTCATGATTCGTGTGAGAGACTCGCGCTGTATGCGGGAACAGGTTAAAAAATCAACAACAACGCCTGCACGGCATGCATCGCGTTAGATGTTGTTGGTGGGTGAGCGAATCGTGTTGTAGCTACAAAGTGACTCGCGCGTGAATCAGACGGTTTTATAACACGCATCGCGAGATGAGTACTAAGTCAGAACATGATTCGCGTCATAGTGATACTCCATTCGAATAAGACGCATCTTAAACGTGCGTGTGCGCTGTTTGTTTGAACATACTTGTTGCGTGTTGCAGGTGTTGGAAGGAGAGGTCAAGTTAACAGAAACTGAAGAAATGGCCTTCGGGTCGGGGGAGACTAGTGTAGCGTATGTTAGGAAGTTGACAAGCAAAAGGAAAAAGACGATGATCAGTAGAAGAGGGAAGCGAGGCAAGTATTGTAGTGGAGGGGAAACAAATAAGATGGAGATTGGACAGGGATCTGGAACAGATGATTACCGGAGAGTGGATGAGGCTTACGGGCAACAGCTGCAGGGGTGGATGGATCAGAATAAAAATACACCCGAGAACGAGGGCAGCTCAAGTACTCAGACGAAGAGGATGAAAGTTTACAAGGCAAGCGCTTGTAATATTTTATTTAAGAGGATGGAATCTGTTAATAAGAGAACCATTGGAAAATACAGATACTCGGTAGAAAACAAAAGGCTTAAGATTTCTCTTGCATGAAAGAATCGACAAGTAAGTCGTTTAATAGGTTGTAAATTTTAATGATGCATTTTAAATACTTTGGCTAATACTTGTTGAATTTCACCACAGATTGAAGAACTCCAAATGGAGGTTGCTTTGTTAACTTTGAAGCTTCAAGAACAAGCTGATAAAGGTAACGAAGATGATGAAGAGGTTGCTGGGGTTAATGAAGCACTAGAGAAGGTTTGTGTACTAACTTTCTGTTCGGTAGAAGAGGAGTCACCAGTGAAAAGAGTAGAGGTATCAGTAATAGTGGATGAGGTTCCTAAAACCATAGTTTATGTCTCAAGAAAACATGGGTTCAAAAAGTTAGAAGAAGGGCAGAAAAAACCTGATAAAGAAGAAGAAGTTGTAGAGGGTTCTACACCTGATGACAATGAAGAAGACACACAAGAGGGGGTAGAAGATGGAGGTGAAACGGATGAGGAGAATAATTAATCTGGAGCTGGTGATGGACCGAACGATGTTACCGAGACATCGGGAGAGGGGTAGGTAAATGAAAAAACTTCGTATGTTTTGGGAGTTGACAAATGCAGGCTTGTTGTGGGCACGGATGAGGCAGATGTTGGTGGGGGTGCAGTAGGAGCGGATGCTGAGATGCAAATTGATATTGTACCCATAGAAGAAGAACTGAATATTATTGTAGCTGAAACTGAACAAGAGTTTTAAGACCAAGCTGAGCAGCATGAGCCAAAACCCATTGAAGCAGAAGCAAATGTTGTCGTAGCCGAAACTGCTCAAGAGTTTCAAGACTAAGCTGAGCAAAATGCTATTATGGCAGCAGCACCTGAACCAATACCAATAGAAGCAGAACCTCTTGAGGTCGTAGCTGAAACTGCCCAAGAGTTACAGGCAGATGGTGTAGAAAAAGGGAGTACGAATGAGATTGCGGGAGAACAGAATCTCGTAGAGGCTGCAGTTGATAGAGTTTGTGGCGATGTTGCTTCAAAAAGCACGGAGGCAGATTTGGCAATTGCAAATGTTGGTGAGCAAACAAGTGGGACGGAAATGAATACAACTGGGCCACATGAAACTCTCTGTAGCGTACCCAAGCCCATAAAGCAAGGAGATGAAGATGTAAGTGGATCTTAAATTATTAAGATTCAACTTCTTATAGCTATCTTATAGTTGATTTGTTTTTAATTTGGCCAAGTTATTGTTTTTGAAACCTCGGATTTAAATAGGGGGTTTTAAAGGTTTTTTAATACATTAGGGAATGATTTTAAATTATCAAGTACTGCAAATCTTATGTTATAGCTATTATGTGATTAGTTTTGCAGTTTCAAAACTTGACATCTTCCTAACTCGCAATAAGTAAGCAGAATGTTATACCATATCTCCTTTTTATATCACTTCATATTATAAGATCAAAACCCCAGCTGAAACCAAGCAGTTAAATTAATATTTACTATCTAATGGACTAAGTCGCGTAAGTGTAATATCTGCTGTCTAACTCGCGTTGTAATAGCAAAGTAGTAAGAGTTCACTGTAACGTATCTAGCGTCGTATGCCTAATATTTAACTTCCTTAATCGCGTGGTGTAAGTCGCGTAAGGGCAATATTTAATTTCCTAAATCGCGTGATGGCAATGTTTATAAAGGCTTAACATCAAAGCGTAACTCACGCATAATGATAGTCTACCAAGACTAATATTTATTGCATAACACGTGTTGTAAGCCACTATATGTTGCATATCTCGCGTAGTATGCCATATGAAACATGTCTCGCGTCCCTGTATAATATAACACGCACCTTTGGTTACATTTTCCCAGGTATGTCATGTGAAAAAAGAAGGTTACAGAAAGGAATAATTACGTGCGCACAACGAACTATTAATCAAAAACCAAAAACTGAAGCCGGAGTGGAATTGGGAGCAGCTATAACATCAACAAATGAGTTACAACCGAAGTTGGAAGTGCAACGCAAAGCAAAGGTGGAAGTACTAACACAACCTGAGATAAGAGAACAACTACGACCAGCAGTGGAAGTGGAAGCAGATTGTTTTGATCTTCCAAACCTTGATGATGTATTCCTATTGTGTACATAATCATTTTTTGACGAAGTTGATAAGGCGACGACTATACACTTGAGTGGAGGAAAGTCGGGTGGCATTAGTGCGTCGAAAAGTGTGTTACGAGATGCACCTACAATGGTAAGTTCTAAACTATGGTAACAGTCATATGTTGAGTTGCAACTTGGTGATGGTTATTTAACACGATTTATGTCGTTTTATATTTAGTAGATAATATAAATCCAAATTGGGATTTACTTACTTAGTCGCAACAGATGGGAGCTATTGAACGAACTTGGGAAACAGAAACAGAAACTACGAAGTTAATATACGTTAGTCAATACCGCAAGGTCGTTGAAATACAAGAAAACGAAGATCAACTAGACTCTGAAGTATGGTATTTTCTAGAACACGAATTTACACAACAGCTAAGTGTTAGTGTGGCAGAGCTAATGGTCGTAGCATACGATGGGGAGCTAGATTTCAAGGTAAAGTTTAGAAACTTGATACAACACAAATAATTGACAACTAATCTAGGTATAGCTATGTTTTTACGTGTTATAGATCATCGATGCCTGGATATATAAGCTGCTTTAAGAATCAAACTGGATTGTACCTTTTAAAGGGCTCGATGACGAGTACAACTGTAGATATAAAGCTATTCAGATTTCAGGGGTCGCAACAGTTAGTATCTAATTAATAAATAGCCATTTAAAGTGAACAAGAAGTTTGATATTGTTATGGTGTACACTGGTTCTATTACAGACATTACTAGCCAAAAAAGCAGATGTTACAAACGTTATTGGCGCAGTTTTTGAAAACGCGAAAGACACATTTATCGCATTCATTCCGGTATGCACCATAAATGAAAAACGTACTAACCACTGGACGTTGTTGGTAATATACATAGAGAATAGTTCGGCCAAAAACTACAATCCCCTGGCCCCTCTTAGCAAATTCACTCCAGACGACACTAGGAAAACTGGCGACGCCTTGGTAAGTAGTATGAAAGCTTATTCGATGACGATGTATGTTCATTGTTTTCAGGCTAATTATCCATTACGCATGATGGTGAATCGCACCATGATGGGCATTGCATACGTCTCGCGCGTCAGCCTGTGTGCGAATCACGTGTAAAAAGGATGGAACTCACATCCTATTGTAAAGTGATTCGCAACATTACGTGTACACATTAACTTTGAAAATATAAACTAACATTTTTCTTATTTGACAAGCTGAACTATTGTATGAAGAAGAGATACATACTACGTGTGAAGAATGGATACAAAGTTAGAGCTGCTAGAGAGATTCCACAGGAAGATAAATATTTGCTTGACTGTGGAGTGTTCGTCTGTCAGTATGTCAAATATATTATCCAGCACAGGTTTGTAGGGAAGGAATATAGCAAGTGTATGCCAGCTCAAGCACGGGCATAAATTTTTAACCACTTCCTGAATGATAAGAATACTAATATTAGGGCCTCGAATATCTAGCACTGTATGTTGTACGTGACTCGCACCACATTTGTATGTTAACTAGCGTTGTATGTTGTACGTGACTCGCGCCTCAGGTGTAACTTAACTAGCACGATATGTTTTGTGTGAATCGCGCCACAGTTGTAGGTTAACGCGCACTGTATATTGTATGTAACTCACGCCATAGTTGTAAAGTAACTAGCAATGTATGTTTTATGTGAATCACGCCATATTTGTAAGTTAACTAGCACTGTCTGTTGGATGTGACTCGCGCCACATCCAAAAATTACCTAGCACCGCAAGTTTGGTGTGACTCGCGTCACCGTGGTAAGTTAACTAGCTCTGTATGTTGTTTGTGACTCGCGCCACAATTGCAAGTTAACTAGGACTGTATGTTGTATATGAGTCGCGCAACAGTTTCTTTTTTTGCCTCCTATGACGCGTGATACTATGTGTATGTTTGTTGGACTATCACACGTGTTACATTTGTAACACATCAACGTTGAATGTTTTATGACACAAGTTACGCAGGTTAGCTCATTACCTAATACGCGTGATGAACTATATATTCAACTCCCGCCAAAAATCATTTAGTCATTGATATTGTCCCGCCAAAAACTAACCTACTAAATATTACCCGGCTAGTTACCCACGAAGTATTTCGCCCTTATATATACCTCCACAAAACTACATATAGTATACACTGAAACAATTAACACACTCCAAATAGAAAATAAGTACGAGTTGATGCGTCGATGAAGACCAACACTTGTTTCAAGCCATGAAGTACGTGAAGACAACAAGCTCAAATGAAACGGCTGATGTTTTTTTCGATCAAGTGTTATGCAGGATGTACTTTGACTATGGGAGGCTTGGATTTGTCGGCCCCCACGTTCGCACACGAGAAGAAGTCGCTGTGAGGTACAACGAACTGAAATCCAAACCCTTGCTACGTGGTTCTGATCTTTGTCTAGCTTTGCGCTTAGAGGTAAGAAACTTATGGGAGTGGGAAGATAATGATTGGATATCAAGAGATATGATTATGTACCTAAAGGAATCGATCGCACAGAGAGAAGATGCTATTGTTAATTATTCACCGGTTAGATGTTAACCGTGGTTGTTTAATTAAGGCTTTATTTTTCACGTCGTCAAAAATGTAACTTTATTCGAAGAACAATGCAGTCTTTAAATTGAAAGTAATGGAATATATATGGTAATGATAAGAATGTTTGATATTTTGGTTAGTGTAAATTTTAATCAATTGGTTACAATTCGTGATTCTCTAAATGTTTCTCTGCCATTACGAACGTTGCCAGTTTCCCGCGTCGTTGCATATAGTATATAACGTACCGCGCGTTGTGTAACTATAATCAACCTAAGTATCGTACGATTTCTTAGGATGCTAAGTCGGTCAATCGCGAATCATTAACATTGGGTGAGGGCACCTCGCGTTATATGTACGCTATTTATCGGGTTTCTGAGATACGCATTATTCTAACTTTTACAAGAAGGTCTAAAACACACCGTTATTGCCATCCTTCGCCACTACAGACAGCAAAACACTATCTCGCGTGATGTTGCATATGGTATATAACGTATCACGCGTTATGTAACTATAATCAACCTAAGCATCGCGCGATGGTTTAGGATGGTAAAGTCGGTCAATCGCGAATCATTAACATTGGGTGAGGCCACCTCGCGTTATATTTATGCTATTTATCGGGTTTCTGAGATACACATTATTCTATCTTATTACCAAGCATATAGATCTACATTTTCAAAAAGGTCTAAACAACACCGTTGTTGCAAAACACCACGTACTGCAATGGTCGACATGAGTGAAAGCCTTGAATGCATGATCCGAAAGCCACAAAATACCTCCTGAAGACATTCCCAAAACCAACCTCCAAATGATAATCCGTAGTAATATCTCGACTTTTTAATCTTCTAAAATATGCATTCAGCAACCCAAACGAAGTATTCTAGTCTCGAAAAACTTCCTTCCTCGCCTTCTCTAACGCATTCCATGATAAACGGTAAGAAATATCTAAACCATAGTCTTGTTTGACAGAAGACTGAATAGTTTTTGGTGTTAAAGAATGACTTGTCCTAATTGATTCATGTATTTCATCCGCGATTAAATCAGACGTCAAATGCCTACTTTTTTTCTTAGAAAATACCGGGCTACATGAATATGTGTTGGCAAAGTGCTTGATCATCATGAAACCAGTGCTAGAATCTATTGATGCATACAGTCGCCATTTACAACCAGACTTTTTGTTGATACAGTAAGCAGTGATCTTAGTGGATGTATTATGCATATACTTGAAATCAAAACCAAGCTCTAAAGCATATCGGCATAAAGATAACCTTAAACCAAAGGCACCATCAGCGAATGTCTAACCAACTCCTGTGATAGCATCAACCCAACCCGTAGTGGCAAGATGTCTTTTTTTTTTATGTTGCGAACCGATTAAACCATTACTACTCTCCCCACTTAATAAATGATCATCACAGGGTTCTACAAAGCTTGCGGTAGGTTGTTTACCAATGCCATGCGCATATGTTTCGATTACTCGTTGTTCTATAAAGAAGCTAATGCTATTCAGACGCTCCACATTGATATAAACAGTTAATCCAATGAAATCAGTCTTGTTAGTAAACAAGCAGTAATTTTCACCGCCACAGAAGTAGGAAATAGTGTAGCAACCGTTAACCAGATCATCCCATCTACCTTCAATATATTTTTCAACAGATTCAAAGTTTTCAAACGCGCTAAAAGGAATGATCGAAGTCTGCTTCAAATATTTAAAAATACAAAATTTTTGCTTATACATCTAGTACGCTGCAAATGATAAACATAATGAGTTGAGGTGAGGGAGCTGCCCTAAATCGCGTCAGTCCAAGCGTGAGTGACTCACGTTGTCGTAGGTATTGAAACTCGCGTACAAGATAGGTAACTCGCGTTATATAAAGGGGAATAATATAATACGTTCGCAAGGGCGCGATATATATCCACTATACCTCCTAGGTGACTCGCGTAGTATGTATCTGAGTTGACTCGCGCGAAACGTGAATCACTATACACTTCGGTTAGCTCCTCCAGTGGCAAACCTATCTCGCTTCATATTTAAATTCAATTTTTTAAAAAATAAATTGCACGAATTGTCGGATGTTGTACGCTACAACTTGTGTACACTACTATAACAGAGAACAACGCGAGACAAGGTATAAAGTAAAATGAAAAAGTCAACTGCATCTATCGTCTTCAACAAAATACCAGGTAAGATATAAACGCCATTAAAGAACCTGTACCAAATATCGACTATGAAAAAACTTAAAAAAACTGGATTTCAGCTCCACATAACCTAAACAAAAATTTAATGTAAACAGAATAAAGTTGAAATCTTTGACAACTAAAAAAACCCAGGAACTAACAAAAGTTGAAAAAAAAACAAAACCCAACTTCTACTCGTGAAAAACATAACAAAAGTTGATACAAACTTACCTTTTTTTTATTTTGGGAACCAGTAACAAGGAGATTGATTGAAAATGGTTTCTTTTGAAAAATGTATAGGTTCATTACAACTTTTCAAAATAGCAGACTAGGCTGTACTACTAGGCTGTACTATTAAAAATTCAAAATTTGAATTGTTGTTCGAAAATAGAATGACACATTTGAGAGTATTTCAGGAAGGGAAATATTAGCTGGGTACTAAATAAGAATTAGTTTGCTGAGATAGATATTTAGTAGGCATAAAAGAAAATTGGGGTACTAGATAATAATAAGTTTGGTGAAACGGTATTTAGTATGACATTTTCCAATAATAAAATGATATTATTCCAGCTATTGCTAAGCTGAAAATAGATCCTTGAATATTGTGAAAATAGATCCTTGAATATTGTGCTGTCTTCGAGGATATCCTTCTATGTTAAAACACTAAAATTGATATTGACACTACATCCAACATTTCAATTGGTTTGTTACCAAGTTATAATGTTATCATGGTTCTTATTATCTATACTAAATTGTTGCATAAAATTGAGAATAACAAACATGCCAATAACTCACATTTAACGTTAAAATTTAACCGCGGATTGTCTTGTTAAGTAAACTCACAAATTAAACTTCAAACTAAATCTAAACACAAACCAAAAAGCTATTTTGGTTTTAGACACTCCTGAATTTGAGTTATTTCGAGAACTAAACTAAGTTTTTAAGAAAATACACTTTGTATATTTTTTATATTTATAATAACAAGAATAAAATTTCTAAATTACCTTTTGTTACATTAACAATATCCCTTATAAATATTAATACATAAAAAAACACTTATTGTATATCAAAATCAACAGTATTCTTTGAAAATTCGTTAGTAGCTCCAATTCCAACAAGTTCATTGCTAAAAGATAGAACATAACTAAGAAATTCGAGAGTCAATTTTTAGCTGGACCAAAATTAAATTTTAGCTCTTCAACTCTTTGGCCTTGTAAATATATACCAATTCTAATAAAAATCATATTTTTAATTAAAAATAATATAATAAAATTTAATATATTATCCAGAAAAACTTGATTATATATCAAAATTGGCTTCAGTTTTGAAGATACCAATTTTCATCCAAAAAGCAAGGAGCTTGATATTCGAATTTTGTAAAAAAAAAGTACTGTATCAACTACCATGAAGGTATTGACAGACAAACTACATAGTGAATCCACATGCCACCGCTACAGTCATTCAATTAGCAGATTTTGAGCGGTTGGAAAAATATAATGATTTTGATACGAAATAAACAATGATGGTCACATTTTCTAAACCGAAAGTGAAATATGAAATAGTATATTGAAGAATATATTAATAAACCAAAAAAAATGATGATGTGAAAAAATTAATTATAAAAGAATGCATACTTAACATTACACACCAACACAATATCCTCTTAACAACCAAAACCAATGTTTCTAATAACAACTCCTATTGAAATTTTTTAGGAAGTAGAAGTTTGCAACAGGAGAAAAAGAAACATAACTCATATATATATATATATAACAAAGATATATTAGTAGAATATAACATGACATTGAACACCGACAGAATATAACATGACATTGAACACCAACGAACCTAACATAGAAATATAGATGGTAAAAATTCATAACAATCAATGCATAACCCTGATCAAATGAACAACAACTTTTTCTACTCCAGCCTATGATGAACGAAACTATTAATAGTAATTTTTTAAATATATACGTATTTTTCCGAACTAAGTAACCAAGAATAATTGGTACATGACGCTTAATATAATGTTGAGTTCAAGAATTTTAAAAATATCTATTAGTTTACCAGATTTTCTTGCTAATATCGATGTGTATAAGTCTTATGAGATCCTTTCTGTTACATATTGGTTCGGGGTGGGAATAAGATATTCAATTTACCTTTATCCGACCATAACTAGAAGATCTCCGAAGTGGGAGTATGAAATTTCTATAAAGTATGATTACCTTGAACATGTATATGCAAACACGTAAAATATTATTCGTGTGATTTTGTTGTAACCCAACCGATGCATATCTGTTTGTACTTATATCTTATATGCGTGTTTGATTATAATGTAGAATATGGCCAATACTAGTAGTTATGGAGAAATGTGAACAAGGGAGGTAAGACAAATCCATTATCGGTGCTGGTTGTTGTTGTCTATTAAATGTGGTCGTTAAGTCTCAGTCTCTTTTTACAAATAAAATTTCTTATTAGCAAGTTTGTGGCTCGTTCAAAGCTAACCATGCATGCTGATGAAAATGCAAGGGAAATCTAATTGTTACCGGGGAGAAGGCCAACCCAGAGGATATATTCTTCAATACATATACAACGAATATTAGTCATTGGCTAGATTATATTCCCAAAGAATAAAAAATAAAAAAAATGCAGAAGAGGCCTCCTCGATCAAATGGGAGGTAAAAAAAAAGCTAATCGCGTTGCTGCTGTTGAGGGTAGCCAAATAAAATAAGTCACTAAAAAACATACTACATGTAAAACCGAGCATGCTCGCTAAAATAAAACATTGACATGGTGAGGTTGTCACCCTAATGAGATAATTGTGATGGTCGTCAAGGAGAGTACGTAGAATTCAAAGTGTCAGGACAAAGAAATATTACATGTTGATGCATAACGAAGTCCTTGTATCTCCAAAAATGAACCATTTTTACGAATCCCCCATGGTGAAGAAATATGCTCTCGTAGTTAAGAAAGATTCCTTGGTTGTGGATGCAAAAATGGATGGAAACTAGAGTCCTTGCCATAAATTGTTTGAATCTCCTTGTTTGATGAAGTTATCATTCTGGGTGAGAATAAAATGGTATTTTATGGTGTGATAACTACGGGTAGTAATGAATATATCCTCGTCTGGCAAATATATTGATTCTGAGATATAGATGGTACTTGTCAAAAACAAAACAAGCAAAAAATGACTAGGTTATCAAGCCAAGCACCAATACACCTGTGGTATTCTAGGGCTCAGATAAGAGAAAATAGGAAGTTGTACCTGATTTGAAAAAAATGATAGCTACAAATGATCGTCGAATAAGCCTATGAATGTTAGAGCAGCGATTGAGGTGGCTCACTCTATGATCAAATTACCATCTCAAGTGAATGGGAGTGACGGAGCGTTAGTGATATAAATTCCCACCCCTTCGATGGTGATGTACCGAAAACCGAGACATTGTCTTGTGCTATCTTACTATGATACTATGTCTATAACTGATATTCTACAGAGACAACTCGAGCTGTGAATAGTGGTGCATTTTGTGTTATGTTATTTTTTGGGAGTTATAATGTTGAGAGTTGATTGACTCTTCAGGTGGTTGTAATTTTGTGAAGCTACCATAACTCGATGATGTTTGAATATCAACGATTGACGCGGACGTATATCAAAGTGATGAAAGAGTTTAAGCCCAAGCCATTGGTTTTTGGGTAAGTTAGAGACTTGAATATAAAGTTTCTAAGTTATAAACGTGCCTATGTGTCTTCACGACTAAAATTAGAAAAGTTAACGAAGGAGAAGCTAGAAGTAGATGATACATTAGCAAAAGTGTTTGTCGCGAGGGACACTATGAAAATTGAGAATGTTTTATTGGTAGAACTAAAAGGCACGTTGATTGCGCATAGTATTGTGCATAAAAAGAAAAAAAAAACATAATTCTCCAAAACGTAGCGATGTTGGCTCAGAAGGTAGAAGTGGCAGATAAAGTTGAAATGTTATCCAACAAAATGTGCACGGTGATGTTGGAGAACACTTAGTTGAAAATTGTGGTATAGGATGTCAGAATGGAGATTGAGCATGCAAGAAAGAAGATGTTAGACCAGGCGGCTAAAATGATGAAGAAAAAATAAGTTAATATATGAAAGAGAAAGAGTAAAAAACTCTAAGGTCGCATCTACCTTTCTGGTTCAAATGAATTCTTTTGAACTTCTAAAATTGAAGTTGAAGTTGTTATTCTATCTTTTATTTGAATCTTCAATTATCAAGATAAAATAATCTTAAACGGAAGTTCGAAAGAAGAAATTAAAGAATTAGAGTTTGAAGAAAAACCCGTGTCAAGATTTTCAGATCTTTAAAATGGAAGATTCGATGATAAATAAGTTATTAATGAATTAGGATTAGAAGAAGGTTGTGACATCTCTACTCCATCGTGTCTGGTCTCTCCACTTCCATCATGCATGGTCTTTCAAGTTCATCATGCATGGTCTCTACACTTCCATCGTGCATGTTCTATCTAGTTTTTCATGCATGTTATCTCCACTTCCACCATATGTGGTGTCTCCACTTCCATCATGTCTGGTATATCGACTTCGTCTCACATCTTTCCACTTCATCATGCATGGTCTCACAACTCTCCACTTCATCATGCCCGATTTCGCATGGTTCTCCATTTCCATCATACTTGGTCTCTTAACTTCATCATGTTGGGTCTCATATCTCTCCACTTCATCATATCCAGTCTCACTTCATCATGCGATATCTCTCCACTTCATCATGTGATGTCTCTTCACTTCATCATGCGACGTCTCTCCATTTCATCATGTCTGGTCTCACATGTCTCTATTTCATCATGCCTGGTCTCGTATCTCTCAACTTTATCATGCATGGTCTCTAGCTCGTCTTTTTATTTCGTCATGTCTCCTCTTTCATGTCTCAACTTTATCATGTCTTGTCTTTCATCTCTCCACTTTATCATGTCTAGTCTCCCATCTATTCATTTTATCATGTCGGGTTTTGCATCTCTCCAGTATATGATGTGTGGTCTCTTATCTCTCCTTATGACATCATGCGAAACCATGACAAAACGAAATACGAAATGTAAGACCAGACAAACGTAATGTGAGACCATGGTATTGGGTGAGATAAAAAATAATCAAAAAATATTATCTATAGATTTAATTTTGCTACTCTCCAAAAAATATTAGTTCGTATTTTTAAAAAAAAAATCTGAATTCGATATTGAATACATAATTATATAAGAAAAACAAATAAAATAAAAAAAGTTTGTTTAGAAAAATACAATAAATACTAAATTTCAATAGTTACACTAGTAGGTGGAACTAAAAGAATAATGTTGGATATTTTAAAATAAAAACACTAATAACGTGTGAATCATAACTATTTTTTATAATAATTCAAAAAACTTTTATTTGAAATTTATAATAATTTATAATGTGGAGGACAAAGAAAAAGCAAAACTCATTTTGAGTTAGTCGGCATAAACGAATTTAAGGAAAAAAAATTGCACCGTTAAATATTAGGACTTTCTAGAATGACCAAATACTAGTAGCGCCGAAGTTTTCTATCACTTGAGTAAGCACCTTTAAGTTGTGAGGTATCACTATCAAACACACCACAACCTCAATGGAAGCAGAGTCAGACCCAGACGCCGGAGTAGGGAGCAGGGTAGCACCATGGGCTTTTAATATCATACCCGAAGATTGCATAGCTAAAGTGATCTCGTTCACCACTCCATGTGACGCAGGTAGACTTTCGTTGGTTTCTAAGTCTTTCAAATCAGCTGCCGATTCCAAGATTGCTTGGGAGAGGTTTCTGCCGCCTGATTATCACGCTCTTGTCTCGCCTCCCTCTCTTGATTGGCCAAAAAAGTTGCTTTATCTTCGTATCTGCGATCAACCCATCCTGATCGAAGAAGGCAAGAAGGTATTTATTTAAAGTTTTGTTCTTCTAAGTATGTCTCTCCTTATTGTTTTTGTTAATTAGTTATTTGATATTGTGTTTATATGTGTTAGAGTTTATCGATGGAGAAAAAGACCGGAAAGAAGTGCTACATGTTGTCCCCTGGAGATGTGACTATTACTTGGGGCAACTATCCTTTGTATTGGGATTGGAATTTTGTTCCCATGTCTAGGTGTGTTTCTCTCATTGAAATCCTAAGTTTGGCGCTTGATATTTGATTAAGTATGTGATCTTGATATACATGTAAACAGGTTTCGAGATATTGCAGAGCCTCCTAACCTGTGCTGGTTGAAAATTTGTGGCACCATTAGTACCCAAATACTATCGGTAGAAACTCTTTATGCCGCTTACTTAGTGTTTAAATACACTTTGCCTACTTACGGATTTGAAAACCAGAAGGTAGTGGTTGCAGTTGGACCTGTTGGAGGTCCATGTGCTAGGAGTAGGAGAACTGTTTTCTTGGATTATCAAGATAGGAACAGCATGTCATCCAATACTATCCATAGGGGTAGTTCTTCTAATAGTAGAGAAAACAACTCGGGCGTTAAAGAAAGAGGAGATGGGTGGCTCGAGGTTGAGTTGGGAGAGCACTACCATAGTGGAGACATGGCCGTGGAACTGGAAATGAGTTTGTTGCAGTCAGAAACTCGTCTCTGGAATCTCTGGAAGGGTGTTGTTGTTGTTCGAGGTATTGAGATCAGGCCCAAATAGTGTGTCTATAAATAACAGCAATGTTGTTGTATTTCGGAAACTCTTTACAATAACCTCTCTGTTTTCCTTTTACAAATGTCCACTCTGTCTGTGTTTCGTGTAGTTATTCTCTATGTAAAACTCAACTCTCAAGTTATATATGTTTCATGTAGTATGAACTTGGTTTTTGTTTATGGAATGTCTCATTTTCTTTTCAATACTTATGAAAACACAAAAAATAAAGTTTAATTAGGTTAATATATACTTTAGATAGATTATTCATATCCTCAATGATAAGATGATAAAATTCAACTAATTTATTAATTTTCACTCAATAACATGAGATTGTATAAGGTTTCAAATGTAAATAGATTTTCTTAAAAGTGGATGCGAATATGTACGGCCAAAGTTATGACTTTGGCTAGACCAGGCCAGCCAGGTTATAACCAGCCCCAAATAAATAAGTTCCTTTTAGGTTTTTTGTTTCTTTTAATATTTGCCGTTACCACCTTCGGTGGTCTTTATGCCCCACGCCTTCGGGGAAGAAATGAACATAATTTGTAAATGATAGTTTCATTTTTTAAGCAATACCCTGTAGGGTGGAATTTTCCAATAGTCTGGCGGGGGGAAATACATCAAATTATTTATTTATTTTTCATAATTGTATTTTTTGTGTGCAAGAAGAGGAGTTTATTGATTCTAGATTGATAATAGAGATTATAGTCATTTTTTCAACACGAAATCTCACTACATACAACAAGAATTTATCGACTGGGTTAAGCTTACCGCTGATAAGGGCACAAATTATTAGGGATTTAAAACAATAAAATTGAGGTTGTTTTATGTAAATTGTAAAGTTAAGAGAGGAGATTGATATTATTTGTAAATATAAAAGATCACAAAACAATTTTCTACTTTGTGCAACTAAATAAATTAAAGTCTTCCTAGACTCCTATAAATAGGATTGGAGATAATGAATAAACGAATCCGACTTTTACTTCTTGATATAGATTTTGGTTTGTTGTTTCTCTCTCTAGAACTTGAATACTTTAATTATCTCTCAATCTATGCATAAGGATATCTCTGAGACTTAACATTGGCGACCACAGCGAGAGAGATATAGTAAGGTACCTAGATAGCACATCTAAAACTAGAAAAGATAAAATTCATAGTTAATAGTATTGCTTATAATTGAACCAAATGAGACACGAGCTGATCGAGCGATTCGTGAAGCAATTAAAGAAATCAAGTCAGATTTACACATGGAAAAAAGTCCATGTAGTACTCAGGTTCTTGAGGAATATAATCAATCTGACATTGGAAAATCGAATAAATCAGCTCTTAGAAAAAATAACTGTTTTGAATTATGAATATGCTTGGAGAGTACAACAAATCAATCTAGTAGATTGAAATCCGAAGTGCGTCCAGACAAGGAAAAAAATGAGTCGGGAAACCAATCTGATGAGTCTTATAGAAATCATTGAATTCGAAGTGATCGTAAAAAGCGTATTTTCAGTCAGACAAGGAACATTGTTCTTCGTGGAAAGATAAAAATGATAAAAATCAATATATTTCATCTAGTAATAGTGAATTTTGTAGCTTGAATTCTGAATGTAATTTGTTTAAGCAAGGAATGTAGTGAAATTCTTTGAAGGGGGAAAGAAGTCGGCATCAGAATTCACGTAAAGAATATGAATCAAAGAAGGAAAGTAGGCCTCAAAATTTAAGGTATAATTTATTTTATAAGGGAATACGTCCAATCAATACGTTAATATAGTTGATCAAAACTTGTACGCAATAATGAGAGCTAAATGAGACGATTAGTATATACAAGGGATAGACTGAAGAAGTTCTTATTTATCTGTTGACATCAGGTCAATACCGCTACCGAGGCGTTTTGATATTTCAAAGGTAGAGAAGTTTGATGGAATGCAAGATCTTGATGACCATATTGAACAGTTTCAAGAATAATATGATGAATTTCAAAGATGATGATAGGCTAGTTTGTAGAGCATGTTCTCATAATTTTAAGGGTATTGTTTTGAAGTGGTATAACAGAATTCTGAGGGTACCGCTTTTATACTACATTTCGAAGACAATTTGTAAGAAGTAAGAAAATGTGAGGGAATGGTTACACAATTATAAAATGCAAACAAGTAGTGAGAGAAAAGTTAAATTACTATACTAGATGATTTGTATTACCGAAAATAGAAGTAAAGGATTGTAAAGAACTTGTTGGTACGACAACTTTGAAACAAGGGTTACTTCCGGGGGATCTAACAAATGAAACTACTAGAAGAATAGCTTTGACATTTGAAGCTTTGATGGCTCAAGTAGAAGAGAAAATTAAAGTTGAAGAGTCCACTAGGGTTTGAGGTAGTTCAAGTTCTACTATAAGAACTTCAGGACATGCATTTACTGGTCAATGGAACCAAGTACACGCTTCGAGTTCTCAAGCACCACCTCGTCTGAGGACTAATACTAATCTACCACCTCGAACAGGAAGGGCTCCAACTCATGGGTATAACTATCAACCTCACCGTCCAAGACCAAATCAATTGATAAAACCAGAATATTTGGCGGAGCTAACTGAGAATGTAGCTGTCATTTTTTAGAAATCTAAAGGTCAGATGAACTTTAGAAAGCAAACTCTGATAGATAGGCCAAAAGAAGAACAAAATAATAGGTTTTGAAAGTATCACAATGACATTGGGCATAACAATGCAAATTGTATAGGGTTTAAAGAAATAGATACTGATTTTGATAGAGAATGGAAAGTTAACAACTTTTGTTGAAGGACAAAGTAGTGGGTCACACAATCTGAGCACAATAAAAGAACAGATTGTTAATGCAAATTCGAAGCAAGAGAGTTCATTGATGATTTTGGATTCTAAATCTGATAAGTTTGGTACGACAACAAAGTATTTAGATATGGACCCGGTTTGGTTAATTTTTTTAATTGTGGATGAGCCACTGGTACAAGGACGGGTTTGATGTTTGTATGAATCTTTAGCAATTTTCAGGGGATATACCATGACCGATAATACTAATAGCTCCAGAAAAAGGAAAGTAGTGTGTTTGGTTAGCCAAATAGAAGGTGAAATGTCCACTCATTTATATAAAAAATGAACGCACCTTTTATCTTGTTCGATGATGACGATCTTTGGGGAATAGCAGGACCTCATGAAGATGTAGTGGTTACAAAGGCATACATTATTGGGGTTGAAATTTGACGTATTTTGATAGATAAAAGCACTTCAGTAAATATGTTGTTCAAGTCTAAGTATGATAAGATGTATAATCCACCTAAGATTCTTCAAACTGATCGTACCATAATTGGTTACAGGGGTGACAGCTCAAGGTATTGAAGAATTCGAAGGGGAAGTATGTTTGGGAAAATGTCATTTTAAAAAGAGGGTCGAACTCTTGTTTTTGGTGTAAGGTCAGCAATATTTCTAAGGTATATCATCAGTAAAAAAATAATAGTATTTGATCCTAAACCATTAAAGGCTTTTGTTTCCATGACATCACCTCGAACAATAAAGGAAATGAAAATTTTGACAGGAAGGGCAGTTGCTCTTAATCGATTTATCCAGATATTCTGACAAATATGCCCCCTTTTTCCAAGTTTTATGAAGGCTAAAAGAGTCTATATAGACACCCCAGTGGGAAATGGATCTTTTGAAGATTAAGGAACTTTTGTTGTCACCTGAAGTTTTTTCTAAGCCTAGAATTGGAGAATAACTTTTTTTTTTCCGGAGGGAACCCACAATCGCTACTCAACGAGTGCGCACAAGGTAAACCCTCAGTCTGACGCAATAGCCTGCAAACCAACGCTAGAAGGTAAACCACACAAGATGATAGCTCAGCCAAGAAACCTTTTGTAGAGGGACTCAAACTCACGACCTTTGGTCATAAGCATACGTTACTCCACCAACTTGGCTACCCCTTTCAGGGGAAGAACAACTGTATTTGTATATAGTAGTGTTGGATTTTGCAGATAGTGCTGTTTTGATACGAGAGGAAATGGGAGTTTTTAAGCCAGTTTATTATGTTAGCTAGAGTTTGTAGGCATCAGAAAAAAAATATATGAGGCTTGAAAATTAGTCTTGGCTTTAGTGGGGGTTACTACAAAAATGTGCCTTATTTTCAAACTCACACAATTGTTGTTCAAACTTATTTTCCACTAAATAATATCTTACAACGATCATATATTTCTGGTAGAATGACCAAGTGGTCAGTTGAGTTGGGAGACTTCGATATAATTATTTCTCTCGAATAGAAATTAAGGCTCAAGTTTTAGCATATTTTTTGGTCGAGTTTCATTCAAGTCGATCAGATGAGGGGATAGTTAAATAATTATTGCTAGAAGTTCCAACATGGCTGGTTTAAGGCTTGCAAGTATTTGTGAGACGAAAATAGTTCGTTTGGAGACAGATTCATAGCTAGTTTTGTATCTTTGTGAGCATCAAGGCTTAACTCTTTTGTTTGATAAAGTGATTATTCAGCATATTAATCGAGAAGATAACACAATTTTTTATTCTTTAGCAACTATTACATACAAAGAAGAATAACTATGGATATTTCTATAAGAAAGTCCTTCAATTTTAGCAAGATCGGAATATTATAAGTATTTAAAGGAAGTATTTGTCACTCCAGACGTAGTTCGAAGTGACTGGCAGTCTGACATAGTGGATTTTTTGCTTAGAGGAACATTGCCTCTAGATGTTAAGTCAGCTCAGAGATTGAGATACAACAATTATGGTTATATAATATTAGATGGGTGTTGTATAAGAAGTCTAAAAGTAAACCACTATTACGATGTTTGGGAAAGCATGAATGTCAAGAAATTTTATATGAATTACATGATAGAGAAAGTCCATCCCATTGTGGATACAAGTCTTTGATGCGGTGAGTTTTGTTGGCATGTTATTTTTTACTTTCGAGCATGATTGATGCTAAAAGTTTGGTACAAGGTTGTGATACTTGTCAATGTTTCGCTAATTCTATCCATAAGCCATCGGTACCAGTTACTTCCATATCCGAAGTGATCCCCTTTTACAGATTGAAGATAGATCTAGTAGGACCATTGCCTATGGATTCAGGAGGACGCCAAATGATGATTGTAGTAGTAGACTATTTTTTGAAGTGGGCTGAAGCAAACCCGTTATCTGGCACAAGAGTCATTGATGTTTTCAAGTTTATTATGAATAATATTTGTTATCATTTTGGAGTTCCTCAAAAGATGACTACAGATCATGGTCCTTAATTTAACAATAGAGAAATGACTTATGTTTGCAATTCGAGAGGTGTTGAACAATGTTTTGCGACACCTTTTCATCCTCTAGAAAATGGTCAAGCGAAAGTAACTAATAAGTCTATTTTGGAAGGCTTAAAAAACATTTAACAGGTATACTGGGAAATGGCCTAATTATTTTCCAAATGTGTTGTGGGCTTATCGAACGACTCATAGAGAAACTACTCAAGAAACTCTTTTTTGTCTTGGTATATGGTATGGATGTTATAAGCCCTGCAGAGTCTACTTTACCTTCTTATAGAATACTCCATTACTCTAATGAGTCAAATGAAGAGCCAAGAAGGATAGACCTTGACTTAATTGAAGAGAAGAGAGTTAGAGCGCATTTGAGTTCGACTTATTATGAAACTTTGATGAGGAGTCGTTATAATTTGAAGGTAAAACGGAGGTATTTTAAGGTGGGTTATAAAGTTTTAAGGAAGGTATTTCTCCATACAAAAGACGAGGAGCGTGTAGAGATGGCCCCGTATTATGAAGGTTCCTATGTGGTATTAGAGCGACTCCAGTCGGGTACATATCCCTCCACGATGAACAGGGCAGACTGCTACAACACCTTTTGAAAATAAAAAACTTGAAACTATATTTGGAATTTTTTCTCTTGTCAAACGTTTTATATGATTTTATTTTTTTGTTTGTATTAGTGGCATACTCTTTCCTATCATGATGGCCCGTGAAAGTTTTAATGAGGTTCCACATTTACATTCACAGATATCAATAAAATTATTTTTCTTGGTCGGTGGTTATTTTAGACAAAAATACTTTAAGTTATTTTGGTAAATATGCAAAGACTGGTCATCTTTGAAGTAGTTAGCTAAAGGTAGTTTAAGTTATTATTTTATTTGAAATGCTACACGTTCATTTAAAGCACTGTTCGAAAAGATAATCATATATGAGGTGCTAGCATTTTTTTAACACGCTGTTCTATTCGAAGTGCTACACGTTCATTTAGAGCATCATACAAAAAATAGTTAATTTAAGGTGTTAACATTCATTAAACAAGCTATTTTATTTGAAGTGCTATGCGTTCATTTCGAGAACTAATTCAAAAGGAGATAGTATTAGGTAATGACGATGTTCGACGTATTGAAATATAAGGTTGGCAAGTATTTGAAAGATAAAATACAGAATTGTTTTTTGGACAAATTAAAAGGCATTTTTCATCCTTACAAAAATATAATTTCAAGTGTCAAGCGTTTAAGAACTTACAAAAGATAGAACACCAACAACTGGTGATTTAACAACATATAAAACAGAAATTTATCTTTTTAACCCTCTTGATTTTCATTAGGAGAGGGGTTTGAGCTTCTTTTCGAGGACCTCTTTCCTTTATCAGAGACATCTTCATCTTCCTCTAACTTAGTTTCTTCAGAAGATTCACTAGGTATAGGTTCGAATGCTTCACTTGGATGATTTTTTACAGGAATTAATTTCCAAAAGCCTGATAAATTTGACTTTGGAAATACCGCATGGACTTTGCGGACCAAAGTAAATATTTTTTTCTCCTCGGAATTTTTGATAGCAGCAAGGCTTTCTAGACCACTTTTACAACAAGGAATATTTCTTCCCTAAATTTTACCTTAAGTTATTCCAACTTATCAACCGTTTGTTTCTTTTCTACTTCACTTTAGTTAGGTGGCTTTTTTAAGGAAGAGTACTTGGTTTGTTATTCGAATATCTTATTTTCATGCTTTGTTTGAAGATGAACTAGCTCAGTTTGATGTGAAGTTTTTAGCTTTGTTATTTCTTGTTCATTAATAGCTCTCAAATGACGCTTGAACTGGACAACTCCGTTTATAAACTCCGATGTATCAGACTCGGAAACTTGGAATTGTTCGAGGATATGTCGATTGATAATCTCTCTCATCTTTTTGTCTCCCGCGTCCTATTTTTTTCCACCGTATTATATCTTTGGCCATAGCCTCCAGTTTGATTTAAGAAGACTTAACCTCTGTGCATAAATGCTTTGCTACTTTTTCGAGGGTTGTGAATAGTTGAAGTGAATTTGATACTTCTTTCAGAGGGTTCCTTAATAGGGATAGTAGGAGAATTGTCATAAATTATAAAAATAGATGATGAGGAACCTGGTGGAAGATTCGAACTTATAATTTGAGGCAGAAGAGGTGCGGTAACTTGATGACTATGTTGTTCAAGTTGTTCTTGGATTCGTTGAACTTCAAGATCCATGTCCCTATAAAGATCTTGAATTTCATCTTCACCAATATTATTTTAGTTGATGAAGTCATCATTTCCTTGATGATCTGTCACCACAAATTATTCGCTGTCATTGGTATTTGGATTTGAATTGGAGGGAATCATTTCGACATTTTTCTCCATTTTTTGTTGGAGGAGTTTTCGAAGAACCTTTATTCTTTTTCGAAGTGGCAGTCTTTTTTGGTTTTTTTGAGAAGGTTCAGTCTTGATTCCTTCATCAATGGTAGAAAAGTAGTTTTTCTTCCTTTCCTCTTGGTTTGTCTCTATATTTTCTATAACTTCGGATTTGATGAAGAATTGAAATCTGCTTTATTCTTTTTACCCTTCTTCTTTGGGAGTAAGTGGCTTTGTGACCTATTTTTAACCGGAAGTATGAATTTTACATCAGGTTTTAATTTTATTTTTACAATGTCATCAAAATTTAGAGGCTCAATTAATTATTCTTCTTGAACAATAGAATCCAGAGAGATTTTTCATAGATGATTTTTGATAAAAATTCACTAGTAAGAAGGCATTGTGGAACTCGTTACCGCATGCATTTTCCGCCCAGGTAGACAATTTGGCAAAGATTTCTTTGGCAGTCTTCTTATGAGCTTTGTACAGCTTTGAAATTTCTACATGTAATAACAATACATAAAAAACGAGTTGAAATATAAGATACGAAAAGCAAAAAAGATTGATTATATGATACGAAAATCAAAAGAGAGTGATTATAAGATACGAAAAGCAAAAGAGAGTGATTATAAGATATGAAAAGCAAAAAAGATTAATTAAATTACTGTTACTTTTCCAAAAAAAGGTTGAGCTTTGTTAGATTCTCTTTGGAAATTTCCTTGCCATTTTCTCAGGCTCCAGAAATGAAGAAAAATCTTTGTTTCCAGAACTTGTCACCTTCGAGAAGATCTTCAATTGCCTTGAAGTTATCTGTGAGGGTGAGATAATAGAATGGTAGCACTTGATGTTTTGAAAGATCAGTCATTGTAATAAAGTCTTTGATCAAAAGAGGAATCTTGACTAGTCTGGAAGCCATAATGACAGATAAGAGGGTGAACCATAAATTTGGGTTTGCTTGTGTTGGGCACAAATCAAGGCTTTTAAATCACTCTACTATCATAGGGTTTAATGGGAATCGAAGTCCCCAGTCAATGATCTCACGGTAGACCACAAGTTCATTTACTTCACAAGAGAGCGGAGTCTCTCCTACTTGTGGTAAGCAAAGCACGACATTGTCTAGTAGACCACATGGGCTTCACTATTGATGAGTTCGGATTATCTAGTCACATCGCACTGTATTATCCGGAAAAGGGAAATTTGGACAATAACATGCCACTAAATTATCCGAACAGGACAAAATTAAAAACACTTAAACACCTTTTGACTAAGCTATGTACTATTCTACTTAAAAAGTTAATGGGTCCTTAAACCCGATTTTATAATTCGACCCTTATGCCCACGGGTCCTTAATTAAGGGTATAAATACCCCAACCACCCTCATTAATTAGGGTAATGAACATTTAATACAACCATACTGCTCAAATCTCTCACTACTTTATACCAAACACTTAATACTCAAAATACTTTACAAAACACTTTACAAAATTACCCCAGCCCAAAATAAACCAAACCAAATTGGCGACCACAGTGGGAGAACGAGGGTGTCTGAATCTTGCATTCAAAACCAGTAGAAAAGACCAGTTTGGATGGATCCGAACAAGCAAGGAACTTCACCACCTATGGTGGAGGTAGTTGGGGAAAACAAGGAATACATCATCGAAGAGCAAGGCAAGCTGAGAGAAGAAATAGAGGTATTGAGGGCCATAAAAAAAGCAGAAAAGGGTATAATGGAGAATTCAAGGGCGTCAACCATTCATTATACTGACAATCCTAGGGAGAATAACCCATCAGCAAAGACTCATTTGAGTTAGAAAAAGACCCATGTTAGTTCTAAGAAGACTCACCGGTCTAAGCCGGTTGAAAGTTTAGATTCTGAGTCCTCCAGCAGCTCTTCAAACGAGGCTGAGCTTGAGGAGTCTTTGTCAACAAAAAGTGATGAAGGGAGGTCCAAGATGAAACATAAACTAGTTAAAAAATATTTAAGAAAGAGAGATAAGCATGGAAGACTTAAAAAGCATCTGGTAAAGGGTCATCTCACAGCCACAGTCATAGGCAAGTAGATTAGTTGCTGATCGATCCTTTTGCTTTTCGGACCGAACCAGGTATTTTTGCAACACCTAATGAAGATACAGTCTTCAGTCGTAATAGGAATTGGAGACAATCAACTTTGTCTGCCAAAATACTGTCTGAAAACCTACCCAAAAGGTTTGACAGCTCCAAAATGAAGAAGTTTGTAACAATCATCTGGAGAAACTCAAGAACTTCATGATAAATTTTGATGATGATGACAAAATTATGTGTAGAGCCTTCTCCCAATCTTTTATGAGAAGTGCTCTTAAGTGGTACAACAGCTTACCCTAGGAGTGTATGAGAAACTTTGATACGTTCTAGGTTGCCTTCCGAAGGGAATTTATGGGAAGTAAGGAGGTGAAGGACAATGAAAATACTATTATCCATTGCGCCCAAGAGCCAAATGAGTCCTTAAAGGACTACATAAGTCAGTTCGTAAATACCAAGAACGGGTTAGCAGATTGCTTCGAACATGTGGCAATTTCTTCCTTGAGACAAAGGTTGAACCGTAGAAATCTGGCTGATTCGGTGACTAGGAAGAAGGCCATGACTTGTGGTGGCTTATTAAATCTGGTGGGGAATCAGATTAAAGTGGATGAAACCAAGAAAACCAGAATGCATCGTCAGGTGAGGTCCACCACAGCAGCTCAAACCCAGTCCGGATATAGGGCTAAGGGTCTGGACAAGGGTCCAACAGGGCTAAACTCGCTCAGTCCAACCAAAATCAATCTCAGAGGCAACACTCAAGGAGTAAAAGGGGCCCTTAGGTTCAACCTGAGTGGTTTACGGCTTTAAAAGAGAATCTGACCACAATTTCTGACAAGACCAAGGATGAAGTCTATTTTAGGAAGCCAACAACACTGCAGTCTCCCAGAGAAAGTCGAAATACTTGTTTTTGCCAGTATTATAATGATATTGGCCATAACACCCAAGACTTCATTGCTCTGAAGCAGGAAGTACATAATCTCATTGAAAAAGGTAAGCTGGGAGCTTATGTCAAAAGAAGAAGTGGAAACAGGCCTGACAATGCTCCTTGAACTGGCCCTACGAACAATATGGGAACATCTGTTCCAAAGGGGGAAATGGTGATCCTTGAAAGATTTGATGTTGATTCGGAGTACCTGGATCCTTATCCAGCTCAGAATAAAATAGGGGTCATAACAGAGCAAACTAAGACAGTGTCTAGACTCATTAGTTTCTTTTAGTCACTCGCTATATTCGGAGGGGATACCATGACAATGCCCACTCCTTCCTCAAGAAAGAGGCATGTTCATAGTTAGGCTACTCAGTTCGAATGAGGCATGTCTTTTTATCAATACCAAACCCCTTTTCCATTTATATTCTTGAATGAGGATGATTTAAGAAATATTACTGGGCCTCATGAGGATGTTGTGGTGATATGAGCATCTATTGGGGGTAATGATATCAGACGAATTCTGATAGACACAGGCAGTTTGGCAAACATTCTTTTATTAAGTTCTTACAAGCAGATGAAAAATCCGGCTGTTATTTAACAGTCAAATGGAACCATTGTAGGCTTCACAGGAAGCTCTGCGGATGTAATTAGGGAGTTTGAGGAAGAGGTGTTGTTAGGCAAGGGGCCTTTTAAAAATCCGGTCAGAGTGTTATTTGTTGTGGTAGATTGCCCCACATGTTACAATGCAATCTTTGGGAGGTCATGTCTCTCTAGAATGCATGTTATGGGCTCAATAGTCCACCAGGTTTTGAAGTATGTGGTTCAAGGGCAAGTGGGTGTTGCTTGAAGTAGTCAGAAGATACCAAGGGAGTGTTATGAAACTGCACTTGCTCCTAAAACTTTGGGAGCAGCTCGAATTAATGAAGATTAGCAGTTATTGGGGCCTTCTGAGGGGAGGGTGAGATTGATGACCCCAAAGAGGCCCCTAGTGTTATAATACCAGTGGAAGAAGTTGAAACCCACCCCTGGTAGAGGGTAGAAGTATCAAGGTTAGCTCCAAGATGGCACCAGAGTTAAAAAATAAATTGTTGTCCTGTTTGTTAGAAAATCAACACGTTTTGCTTGGTGCAATGGTGATATAACCGGAGTACGGGCAAGCGTTATCTCACACAAACAATCAATTCGGAGTGATGTAGCACCTGTTGTGCAGAAAATTAGGGCTTTCTCTAAGGAGAAAGTTGATATAATAGTTCAAGAATTTGATCGGCTTACCAAGATAGGGCACCTAAAGAAGTCATAGTAGCCTTTATGGACTGCCAATCCGGTGTTAGTCAAGAAAAATAACGGGAAATGGCGTATGTGTATTGGTTTTACAGACCTCAACAGAGCTTGCCCAAAATATCTTTATCCAGTCCTCCGGATAGATCCATTTGGTGGACCTAACGGCTATAAACAAGTTACTTTCCTTCATGGATGCCTTGTCTAGTTACAACCAGATTCAGGTTGATCCGAAGGACTAGGATCATACTACCTTTGTTACGGACAGGGGTCTCCATTGCTACAAGGTGATGCATTTTGGGTTGAAAAATACTGGGGCTACTTACCAGACTCTAGTAAACAAAACATTTGCTAATCAGATTGGGAGGAATATGGAGGTATACATAGATGACATGATGGTTAAAATCTTATAGGAGGATTTTCATATAATTGACCTTCTAAAACTTTTTCCAATCGGGCAATGGCGAATTTGAAACTAAATCCGGAAAAATGTATCTTTGGGGTTCGATCCGGAAAATTTGTAGGGTATGTGATAAGTGAGAAAAGGATACAGCCCGATCCGGGTCAGTTGAATGCCCTATTAGAAATGGATCCTCCTCAAAATATTAAAGATGTCCAGAGGCTTACTAGAAGATTAGCTGCCTTGAATCATTTTATTTCAAGATCTTCAGACAAGTGTGCACCATTTTTCGAAAAATTGAAGAGTGCTAAAGAGTTTAAATGGTCTCCATAATACAACAAAGCTTTTGATGAAATAAAGAAACACTTATCTTCACCAAAGACCCTTTTTAAGCCCGGACAAGGAGAAACACTGTATGTATACTTAGTTGTGTCAGAATGTGCTATAAGTGCAGTATTGGTAAGAGAGGTGGATAATTACCCTCGTCTGGTGTACTACATCAACAAAAGCCTGATAGATGCTGAGAATAGGTACTTGAAGCTTGAAAAGTTGCCACTAGCCTTAGTAATTGCAGCAAGAAAAATGAGGCTGTATTTTTAGTCTCATTCCATCATTTTCCGAACATATTTCCGATTGAATAATGTTCTTCAGAAAGCAGATATATCAAGCAGGATGACCAAATGGTCAGTAGAATTAGGTGATTATGACATTTATTTTACACCATAAACTGCTATCAAAGCTCAATTTGTTGCTGATTTGTGGTAGAATTCCATCAGGATAGGAGTTCTAAACAAGTTTCAGAAGTAAAAACAAAAAATAATGGGTAGTGTGGACTGATGGTGGATCAAGCACAATGGGTTGTGGAGCTGAAATTTTCCTAACCTCTCTGTATGGTGATAAAATGAACCAAGCTATATGCTTTGGCTTCATGGCCTCTAACAATGAGTCTGAATATAAAGCGGTTATAGGTGGTGTCAAATTAGCTTTCCTATGTTGGGCTAAGAGAGTTAGGTTGATGAGTGATTCCTAGCTTCTTATCCATCATGTTCAAGGTGAATCTGAGGCAAAAAAGGAACATCTGATCAAATAATTACTCATTTTTAAAGAGGTGGCCGCCAACTTCAAAAGTGTTTGTTATGATCATATTCCTAGATCAGAAAATACACTGGCAGATTCCTTGGCAACCATAGCATATTATGAGTCCTACCCTTGGATTTATGTATAAGATTTCCCATCCATACAAAACAAGGAAAAGGAGGAAAACTTGAGTATACAAGTAGTTTAACCTAGAGATTGGATATTTTCCCTTCTTCAATACATTTTTATGGGGTTTTGGCTCCGAATAAAGCTATGGCAAGAAATATTAAACACAGGGCTCGTGGTTTTTTTTATCATAAGGGAGGTTCTCTATAAAAAATCTTTCAGTAGACCTCTCATCTGTTATTTTGGGGGTTGAAGAATCTCAAGTCGTTTTATCTGAACTACACGATGGAGAAGGGTTAGCGCATTATGGCTATAGGGACTAACCCGAAGGGTATTGTTGGTTGGGTACTATTGGTCATCCATAATGGCAAATGCTAAAGAAATGGTAAAGAAGTGTGGTCCATGTCAAAGTTAAGGCAAGAAATTTATGTGCGAGCAGTACCTATGGAGTCAATTTCTGAGCCAGTACCTTTTGCTCGTTGGAGATTGGATTTAGTTGGGCCTCTGCCAATAGCGTCCGGAGGGTGCAGGACTATTATAGTTACTATTGATTACTTCTCAAAATGGATAGAGGCAACACTTTTGGAAGGACCCACTTTGAAAGCTGTCATAAAATTCATCTTATCCAATATATGTTGCAGATTTGGGATTCCCCAAAAGATTACCACAGATAACGGGCCACATTTTGATAACAAGGATATGGAGAATTTATGTGCTTCTAAAGACATTCAGCATTGTTTCTCTTCTCATTTCGATCCACAAGCAAACGGCCAGGTTGAAGTTGCCAACAAGACTATTTTGTCCGGATTAAAAAAAGAATCTAGAGAGGGCTGCAGGGAAGTGGCAAAGCTATCTGCAAGAAGTATTGTGGGCATATCGAACTACTCTTTGGGCTGCTACACAAGAATCTCATTTTGGTTTGGTGTATGGGATGGATGTTATTACCCCCATTGAAGCTATCCTACCATCATACAGGGTCCATAACTATTCTGAACAGGCTAATGAGATAGCAATTAGGAATCAGCTGGACTTAATAAAATAAAAAAGGGTTAAAGCTCACTTGAGAACAACCCACTACAAAGGCTTGATGAGGAGCAGGTTTGCTTCCAAGGTTAAGAGAAGAGATTTTCAACTGGGAGTTTTCTTACACACCAAGTAGAAGCAGTTCGGTAAGTTGGCTCCGAACTGGTAAGGCCCCTATGAGGTCTCCGAAAAGCTTAAGTCTGGGACATATAGGCTTCAGGACACAAAAGGAAGGGTTTTGAAGCACTCATGAAATATCAAACATCTCAGGCTATATTTTAAATAAAAGTTGTGTGTAAATATTTACTTGTTAGTTATCAATGTAAATATTACGGGGCATACTCTTTCCTACCCTGGTGGCGCAGGGAGGTTTTAATGAGGTTTCCGGTTTTTTCATTCAATAAAATGAGACGTCTTCTTAAAATATCTGGTGTGGTTTAACTAGAATTGAATTCAAGTGCAAATCTTTGGTTCAACACTTTGGATCTTTGATAGATCGGATAAACCTGGTTGAGTGAAAAACTAGGGGCTATTTAAACACTAGCCATTAAAATTTAAAGAAAAGAAAGTGTTAACTAAAGAAAGATTTAAAAAATAAACATATTCAGATTTTAACGGAATACGAAGAATAAAACATGCCTTGGCCATCCAAGGACTTTAAGTATTTCAAAGACTTATCCGGAATCTGACCGGATAACATTCCAATATATGCCTTGGCCATCCAAGCACTTTAATTGTTCAGAAAAGATAAAAAATATGATTAAACCTTTACTCTCACCAGTTCCCTCTTCATCATCTATAGTGGAATCAATTCCACTGGAGTAATTGTACTTGTCACCAGCTGCCATAGTATGATGAGGATGGTCTTCGTATTCCACATATTTCCATAGATGACTAAGGGTTCTCTTCAGAAAGGTCTCATGGAAGAGCAGCACCATGTCAGACCTGACTTCATCGTATCTTTTCTCAAGAGAATCTATCACTTTGTTGGTATATTTATCAATAACTTCCTGTATAGCTTGCTCTTGTTGCTTCACCAAGTCCTCTTTCTCCTTGGTGATCTTAGACACATTACCTTCTAAGGAATTCTTCTCACTGAATAGGATTTGAATGACACCATCTTTGTTCTTCAGGTCCTCCCTTAATGTTGTGAGATCCCTTTCCAAACCGGAATACTTAGTTTGGAGCTCAGTACTGGCAGTCTCCGAAGTGTCCAGCTTGGTTGATAGATCTTCATTGTCCTTTCTCAATGATTATATCTCTTTCTTCAGTTCTTCTATGCTCTGATTGGCATGAAAAAGATTGGTTGATATAGACTCATTGTCAATGGTGAGTGAATTGATGAGAGTGACCTGGCTTTTCACTTGTATCTCCAAGTCAAGCACCGGCTAGATGTGACGAAGAAGAGAATGGCTTAGAACATCTTGCTCTCCGGAGACGGAGAAGGACTTACCATTAAAGGTCACCATGTCAGCATAGCTCGAAGGGCGGTAGGGACCTGCAAAATCGTCATTCTCAAAATCACTGAAGTATGAATCAATGTCTTGAAGGGCACTAATGTCTACTTCTTCAGTCCCTCCCCCAGCAACCTCTCCAGAATGCAGACCTGTTGGGATATTCTCTTGTAAAGTGGGATCAACAGGGGCTGGTGGAGGTAGATGCTCCAAAGGGCGAATAATTATTTCTTCCCCTAAGGTGTACGTCTTCTTTTTTGCAGCCTTTTCGTCACTCCTGGCCCGTCTTTTTCGGTCCATTTTGGGACGCTTTGGTGGGTTTTGTGACTCTCATGCCTCCCTTACAGTTTCAGCCTCTACCAATTTGAGCAGGGCAGCGTCAATTCCCCCTTGGTTCCCCGAACGAGTCCCCTCTGTGGCTGTTTGAACCGACTTTGTTGAAACTTTCTTATTCTTCCCTTTCATTTTGCTGGGAGCTTTTGCTCTGCAAAGTAAAACCAATTTACCATCTTTGGCCTCCGTTCGCTTGAGAATTACACCAGGAGGAGGCAGCGTAGTTAGCTATTCTCATGAGAGGTCTCTCCGACTTGTGGTGTTCCACAGATGTGACCTCACAAGATTGCCCGAGGTGAAGCAATTGTGGAAGGCATTCCCCCAACATTCTGCAGCCCATGCGATAAGCTTGGCACAAGTTGTTTGCCCCTCCTCTAGGTGTCCGGTGAACTTATTCGGCAGCACGAAAAAATGAGTGACAAATTAATCAGAAGGGAAATACTTATGATTTAAAAAGAAAAGCATGAAAAACAAAGATGAAAAAAACTCACCATTACTCTTCAAAGGGAGCCTCATCGATACTGTCTTCCATTACTTCTTCCACGACTGTGGAGGGTTTATCAATTGCCTTGGATGGATGGGAATCAGCTTCTGGCACCAAATGTTGTTTGGATGGATGAGCGTTTGTTGTTTTTGAAGGCCTGGTATCCAGTTGAGGTTAGGATCCGGAGGGCTTGGCCCTTGGGGCTACTTTAGATGCCTCCGATCCGGAGGGCTTATCTTTTAAGGTTGCTTTAGATTCCTCTGATCCGAAGGGCTTTGGCAGTGAAGCAGTAATTTTGGCTTTAGTTAGACGAGTCGTCTGGCGAGGGGTTAACTCCCATGGCTATGAAGGGGGAGGTGTTCTGACACTCGAAACCACTTTTTCTTTAGCAACAGAAGGTTGAGACTCTTGAATAGAAGAGCCTAAAGGAAGGGGAGAAAGGTTTGGTTTGAATAACTATCTAGGCTTGGGATTTCTGGAAGAAGATGATACTTCGGTAGGTTCTTGGATCGGTTCACTAGATTTCTCACGTGGGGAAAATGAGAGGCCGGCACCAATGTGATTCTCCCTTTCAACTCTTTTCGCCCTTTCTAGTTCTGATAAATTTAATCAGCCGCCTTTAACAACTGTGTTTCTGGGTGTGAATATAAAACTCTTCAAGAACAAGTTTGAAGGTAAGAGTGAAAATCTCTCTAGAAAGGTTTTGAGTGATGAAGACAATGAAATAGTGAAATTTATTTATATAACAGTAGAAAAAAGTAATTGTTACCTAGGAGAAGTTGAATAGGGTTTGACAATGATTAAAGACGACGCAAACGTGCGAAGGATTAAATGCCTCGGTAACTTTCTAGACTTAGTGGGTGTGCCGATCTAGAAAGAATAACTGTTGGTAGGTCGAACCAGATTATGACACGTATCTCACGATCCAAGAAGAAAACTTTTAGATTTCTGGAAAGAGAAATCAGTTCGGACAGACTTCAAACTGAGTTAATGATGAGAATAAACCTCCTAGTCCGGACAAAGTCACTATTGGTTAAGTATATTTTTTAGTCCTACCAAAGATATTTGGCAAGGCCTAAAAAAGGGGCTACTGATGAGTTCGGATTATCCAGTCACAACTCACTATATTATCCAGACAAGGGAAATTCGGACAATAACCTGCCACTAAATTATCCGAACAGGACAAAACTAAAAACACTTAAACACCCCTTGACTAAGCTATATGCTAGTATACTTAAAAGGTTAATGGGTTCTTAAACTCGACACGATTTCATAATTTGACCCGTATACCCATGGGTCCTTAATCAAGGGTACAAATACCCCAACCACTCTCATTAATGAGGGTAATGAACATTTAATACAACCAGACTACTCAAATCTTTCACTATTTTATACCAAATACTTAATACTCAAAATAATTTACAAAATACATTACAAAATTACCCCCAACCCAAAATAAACCAAACCAACTATAATATTGATACGACACATTCTTCAACGCAATCACATATCCGGGGAGAACCAACTTCAGGTTTACGCTCAGAATTATAGCAAGGTCCTCTGGTAATGCAATTTTCACTTTTTTTCCTTAGGTTTTTTAGAAGCATTGTCTTTGGATTTTGAAGCAGCACCACAATCTGTAATTTCAATATTGGAATTCGTTTATGTGCTTGATTTTGATTCAACTTCTTCTTAAGATGCTTTATCTTGCAGTTGAAGTGGATTTTTGTTACTAGTAGTATCTTGTAGATTAGAGGCTACCGTTGTGTTTTGTTGATGGGTCTTCGAAGGAGTTTGTTGCAAATATTTGCTTGTCAAAACTATCTCCTTAAATAGAGAAGAAGTTGTACGATTTTGTGGCGTATTTACTGTTTTCGAAGTCTCCTATGGCTAAAAATGGGATTCTTCTAACAAATCTAGTAAGAGTGAGTCTCTAATTTAATTCGAGGTGTTTCCTTGCGAGAAATTTAAGGAGGTTTCATTTTAACTATTAGAGATGTTTCTGATGCTCTCTCAGAATATTTACTTTGTGCTTCATTGTGATTTATTCGAGAAGGAGTTGATACATTGCTAGAGAGTGCTGGTGAAAGATTTCGAAGTGGTGATTGTTGAATAGATTTTAGTAAGCAATTGTCAAGAACTGGGTTTGATGGATTTTGGTACCCACCATGATTCGGGCCATGGATTAAATTTAGGTTTACTGTGGTATGAGTTGAAAATTTGCTGAATGATCTATTACGCCTGAAGCATGGTATTCAGCAGCACTTTCATTATACATAAATACTTGTAAATATCTAAAATGGGTTTTTTAGTAGATGAAGATTTTTTTATAAACTTGAATAAAGAAAAATCCTCAAATTAGTGTATGGAATGATGGAGGTAAATCGAGAAATTTAAGTTTTTCGAGGAAGGTGGCAAGTAAATGAGGTTTTCATATGATTTTCTCTTTCTATCACTAGAAGTTTTATGTGAAGCAAAAATAACTAAGAGGGAATATTTATAGAAGAATAGTGAAGGAGAAAGTGGGAAGAGAAAATGAAGAGTTGGTGACACCTATTAGATAAAATGAGAACCGCCAAATGGTTACCTACTACCAAGTAGGGTGAATCTGTATATTGTCAGACCTAATGGTATGCTGCAGCGTAATAGAGTATTCCATACGTTTCTATCTGTTAGTAGAGAAATAATTCAAAATTCATGTGTAAATTTAAAGAAAATTTGAGAGGATTGCATAAATATTCGATGAGACCTTAAATATAATATTAAGAAGTCTTGTTTCGAGGAAAATTTAAATACAATTTTTTTCGACGATGATACGTGTATAAATACATCATTTTGATGCAGTGATGGGTGATTTGCATTTTAGACAACCTAAAGTATGACGATTTTTAGTTTTAATCTAACATGACTTCAAATATTTCTAGTTCTTATTAATCATTCTTCATAAGAACTAGGGGGCTACATATTAGGACACAATTATCATGGACTTAAAACAATAGCATTAGGGTTGTTTTAAGTAAATAGTAAAGTTAATTGAGGTGGTTGATATTATTTATAAATATAAAGGATCACAACGGAATTTACTACTTCTGTGACTCAGTCAGTTAAAGTCTTCTTAAACTCTTATAAATAGGACTAAAGATAATGAGTAAAATGATTCTTGATATTGATTATGCTTTGTTGTTTCTCTCTCTAGAACTTCAATACTTTAATTCTCTCTCGATACTTTCACTTTTTCTTCAAAGCATAGATTTAATTCACTCTATACAGAAGGATATCTCTAACATTTACCAACCACAAGATAACGGGTTTGTGATTATATTACGACTTCGTGACGATGCCAAAAGCAGAAAAAATTCTAGAATCATTTTTGTGCGCGAGAGATCCAGAAAGTACACAAAGTTGGTAGAACTGAAGGATCTTTAGAGAGAGTCTACCGAGACTAAGAAATGTGAATGCTTTTTTCCCTTAAATAAAATAAGATAGATGATGATTTATGGTCCTTAGAGGCCGCATACAGGGTTCACAATCATGAGACTGAAAAATTTAGTGATATCATTCGTACTTGGGATGACTTTCCAACAAAATGGATTTTGTAGTTAGTTCTACGAAAATGGGATCCCGTCCTCGTGGTATGCTTACCTGAGTGAAAAAAATAAACCATAAGAATTTGTCGTCCATGCGCACCCTGTATGATGCTTAACTAAAATAACGGAAGATTAAGAATGTGGTCGGTCGCAATTCCAATATTTGTTACGTGAACTGAAATGTTTTAACTATCACGAATGGCATAGATTGTGCGAAGACGGAAAATGTATCATAGGTGAACGTTTCTGCGCATACCCGGTTAGTTTAGATTTGTTACGAACTTTTGAGACGTGGTAATAATAGATAACACATACAAGGTAATAAAATATGGGATGTCGTTGTTGAGGTTGTTGGAGCCAGTTAACTGAGAAACCTTTATACATCGGATTTGCGTATCTCTCTGTAGAGAACTTCGAGAGCTACAAATGGGTGTTAGAATTTTTACAATCGTTGATGGTCACTCACTCCATCGAACCATCCTCCATGTTTTTTAGAGATAGAGACTTAGCGTTGGTGAATGTGGTCGAGGAAGTATTCCCCAATGCAACACACATGTTGTGTTGATGGCCCATTAACATGAACGTCACATGGAAAACGAAGAAAATCATCAACGATAAAAAAGTGTCCAACAACTTTTTGAAAGTCTAGAATCGAATAATGTTGGTGGAAACGGAGCTATCCTTCAATAAATATTGGTTGCAAATGCACCGTAACTTCAAAGAATATAAGCAATTGAATACACCAAAAGTTTGTGATAGACGTACAACGATAAGTTTATCAAATGGAGAACTACCATATCGTTTACATTTCGGTAACCAAACCACAAACTCGCGTGGGGAGCACTCATTCCACCCTCAATTGTTTCTTTGGTACGAGCAAAGGTAACTTCGAGTATTTTTGGTTCAAGGCGCCTAGTTTGATCAAAGTGCAACACGCGGACATCAAGGGCTCATTTGAAAAGAGTTAATTGTTGGCCCCACATAAATTATCTAACAATGTGTATGAGAAGCTAAAAAATAATGTCTCCCTCTATGCTTTAGAACATTTTTCCGAAGAAGTAGAATATGCCCAAAAAATAACAATCGTGGATGGCATGCGTTGTGGTTGTGAAATACGAACTACATACGGTTTACCTTGTTCACATGATATCTACGAATTTGTTCGCAATGACTTAGAGGTTCATTTACATAATATTTCACGGCCTAGGAAGAGGTTAAATATTATTTTGCGTACCAATTATTACGATGATCGATCAATTGAAAGTAAAACTCGATAAACTAGTATGCAATATGATGGAATCCAAGGACGGTAAACGCATATAGCATGTTTATGAGAAATAATTTTCCATCTTCCATCTGGAAACAACTTCCCTTTTGGAGCCTTTAGTCAAACTAAAAGCGTGCAACCATTCACCTTCAAAACTTAAGTTCTCTATAACTTCATATGAATTATCCACTATACGCGACAAAATCATACCACAAGAATGTGCTAGATTCCGAGTAAACGAGTGCCCCATCGCTAGAAACTCCAACCGTCATTTTTGCGTAAAAAAAAAACAAATCACCGGATCCCAAACTTGGTAGAAAAAGCGTCGCTCGAAAACAAAGGAGCCTTATTCTAACACAAGCGAGTGGGACGATGCATTTCAGTGGAACGGTCGGTTGTAGGTCAAGTGCTATGATGTTGGATAAGGAAATTTTAGTTGATCCTAAAGGGTACATAAACCAATTCCCCGTCCTGTTTTGGCCTTTCATAACGTCCACCACCGATGTTAAACCCGATGGCCACTGCGAGTACCGCTCGATTGCGTTTGCCTTGAATTGACAATACGATGGATGGAGCTTCATTATAGATGCCCTCTACAATAATCTTATGGATTACGCATCCGTGTGCGTGAAGATTCTTACAATCATGAAGGATTTAATAGATATTATGGAACGTGCAAAGTGCAAAGTGCTCTAGTGATGTGGCTACTATATAGAATTGGATGTCGATGCCCGAGATGGGATTCCATCGCTTATACGTTTAACTACATATTCCACTTCATAGGACAATATACAACCATGAATGTTTGTTTCATTTTTATTCCGTTAAGAGGTGCACCCATACGATGTCAAACCATTTATAAATTGAATTGGGTTGGGTCAACTACAACCACTTTGTGAGCGTAAGTATCTTATCACATTCTCGGTTCTTCTAAATATTTAAACACTCCACTCAATATATGTCATTGTGATTTTTTTTTGTTTCCTCTTTGTAGCTTTCCATCACGACGGATGCCCCATGTACGAGGATACATCCTTGTTACCTAAAATTGCGTTCAGCATAAGCGGAAGGTTGGGCATTACAAATTTATTCTCGTTGCAATGCATACGAAAAAATTAAAAATCATGGTCTTGAAATAACCGCTTTAGCCGGTTTGTTAAAAAACTCGGTCATTGTATATATGTATAATTTGTCACACTTAAAACTTGTATGTTATAAATATTATGATGATGTTAATGTTAAAATAGTAACATTGACATCTTAATTAGTTCACATAATTTAAGACATTACATAATTATAAATACAAATTCAAACAACATAAATAGATAAATAGTAAACAGAGGTGGCATAGTAGACATTTAAGGCGCGGAATGGTGACGGATAATTCCAACCATAATCGAATTGTTTTTCGAACGAATATTTCTCATCCTCGTTAGTTCTTTAGGACTTGGGTAAGTTATAACATATGTGGCTACTGCGTCTGATTTCTGATGCAGTTCGCTCATCACATGTTCCATCATATCGTTCGTAATAATACTTTGAAATTCCATACTGAATACATCACGGGTTTCGCATTGGACTTCGTAAGGTAGTGACTCAAACTTTATAATTGGTATCGTGTTTAAATAAGCTAATATATCAGCCAATTCTTCATGTTTACATGGTCGGGGTATCATACACCCCGAACATGTTACCTTCTTATCGTGCATGAAGTAGATGTTGCATAAACCAGGCGTCGCTTACGACATCGTATTTTTTACAAACTCAAGAGATTTTAGAAGTTTTGCATCTTTGTGAAAATTCAATTAGAATCACTCATTGGTATTTATGAACATATATTGCTCGAGCATGGTTCCATCATTTATAGATGGGGATTCAACAGGAATATCTAAAAACTTTAACGGGGAACCAATAATATTTGGCGGGCTATCCAAAATTGGCAGGAATACTTATAAAAATATTTATGAATTCCCACTCGATGGGGTGGTAATTCTCATCAAACATGCCACCAATTCTCAAAAGGGGGTGTAACTATTCCTACATGTGAGAATATTTGAACTGGCAGGAAGGCACCCAAACATTGGCAGCATTCATATTTTTTAAGGGCGTCTCTGAGGCGGTCATGAATTTTTCACCTACCGGGGGAAAACTAGCCCTCTGGGTGGAAATTTTTCACTCGAGACGTGTTTCAACGGGGTGAAAACTATAATCAAGCCCAATGTGTTGTGCCTATCTAGTATGTGTCCCTAGCGGGTGAGGAATTTTCACCTGAAGGTTGGAAACTTCCTCGACGGGAGAGAAGCTTCTACCCGGCAGGGAATGCACCCAGACTCAGACCTTCAAGTTATTCGGCATTTGGTATATAGACCGGACAGAATAAACAGTGTCACATGAGGGGGAAACTATTATGCTGAATCGCAAGTTCCGTCGCGGCAGGGATAGGTATGATTTCAACAATATGTAGTATATTAAACTAACTTAAACCCTCCGCAAGGAGTTCATCAAACCCAAAATTGACTACAAATAAAAAAATCAAACATCCAATGTTATGTTATACAAACCATAGCAAACTGAATTCCCGAACAGCAAACACAATACAAAAATACAAATCGTAGACAACTTAAAAAAAACCATTATACTGATTAAAAACAACCAATGTTATACAACATAAAAACTATCCAATATTACGTTGTACGATATACAAAATACCAAATATAGTATTCACAATAAGACTTCTCTAAAACATCAAACAAAGTATCAAGAAACCTATAATGACAATGAGCTAGGGACTTGTGATTTAAAACACTTTATTGGTAAAGTTTATGGCCTCTTCCGGACTTTCGTCGAGAGGTCGAGTACGATTTATCGTATGAATCACATCCACAGTAGAGCATTCGTCGAAGATATACAGAGTGATGTGAAATAAACCATACTTTACAACGTAAGTTGTGTACTGAGACGTTGATGTCGTACGAATTATCGACTCATCTCTTAGATAACGCTCCTCGCGTTGAGGTAATCCATCCATCATAGAACGATCTCTTGCGCTAGCGAAACTTTTACACCGTACAAAGCCATCTGAATGCTCAGAACACTCTCCCCGCTCTTCCTTCCAAGCTTCCACCACAAGGGATACACTCTCTCAAAATTGGTTTAGCCTCTTCACGTTCACATCGTCCCTTTCTAGATTTTTCCTTCTCCGACCTAGCTACCCGTTGTCTGCAAAAACAAAAAAAATATTACTACTTTTTAATTGTGAGACCAATTATATGTCTAGATGTATACGACAACTTAAAACCCAAAATAATGTAAGCCAGTGAAAACTTTTAACATCCCATAATGTTTCCCACCATAATTTTGTTTCCCGAACAATTTCACAATGTGGACTTAAAACTTTGCTCTCTGTATGTGATAGAAAACGATGTTTTCTAGTTCTAAGTAATAATTTATAATGAAAAGGAGAAGTTAATATAATTATATGTGGCTAGAGTCAGTTCAACTCTTTTGGGTTATTAGGTAGGACCGAGCCTAGTTATTGGGCCTAACCAAGTTAATCAGACTATTACGTTGAGCTGAGTCTGTGTGCTACTTCAAACACAGGAATATTGTAAAAAACTGGAATTTCGACGTCCAAACAAAGCCATTTACCAGCAATTTAATGTCTAAATGTAAAGGTATGGTCGTGTGAATCTGGGCAGCCTCTGAGAGGAATATTTTAAACTTCTAAAAAAATGTTCTTATTCCCCGCTCGGGCTGTCCAGATTCACCCGACGGAGGATAAGAACACCTGCAAAAAAAACACTCATCACCGAAGTGTTTTTACTTATATACCACTGATCATTACCGTATTTAACTGATGTTGGATGTGGGACTTTGGTCGCCACCTTAACATCATACATATATTTTGTTTTCTGCATCATTGTTTATACGTATCCTGTATATGGTTGTTTTTCGACACCCATTAGTTTTCTAATACATTTATACTAAACCATTATTCTGTTATTCATTACGCACAACCTCTAAACTTTTTAGAATCTTTATCAGATTTTTTTAAGCAAAGAAAACTTCATTTTTCTAAAATCTTAAATTTCGAATCAGCTTTCTTCCACTCCTCTTTTGAATCTAAAATTTAGATCTTCAGTTCTTTTTATATGTATTTGATTCAAATATATTGCGTTTAGGATTTATTTCTTTGCTTATAAGTGTTTATAATTGCATTCAATTGTTTTGACATATTATTATGTTAAAATATAAATTATTATGAACCACCTCTAACATCTATCTTTCAAGGAAACGATAGATTAAAGGTTTTACTACAAACATTATACTACTTTACCCTTATTAATGAAATATTCATATTAGGTTTTAATGTTTAATGTTTAATTATATATTTTATTTTAGATCAAATAAAAAATCATTTCATTTTTCAATATTTAATTTTAAATTTAATTTCTCGAGTTTACCGTCAATTTAAACTTATCCATTACTAAATTTATTAAACTTATCCATTACTAAATTTATTATTTATAATGGTTATAAAATAAAATTTATAAAATATAAATAATTGTATCGTTTATAATATTGATAAATATCTACAGAAAAAATAATTATATCGTAATATAAGTTTAAATTATTAGATTATTTTATATGTAGAGGTATTTGAACTCATAACCTTGGAGTAAAATAAATATTTGCGAAAGTAGTAAACATCGTTATGTGTTAATAAAAAATGTTGATTTATAAAAGTTAAGAAAATATTATTGATAAAAATAATGGAAGTTTATTATAAGTTGAAATTGAGGTTTGACTAAAAAAATAAGTATTGGAAGTTCATTATAAGTTTTAATTGAGATCTTAATGAAGAAATTAAATTCAAAATTAAAGACTCGAAACCTGAATTTTGTATTTGAACTCAAAAAATTAAATTAAAAATTAACATTAAAAACTGAATATCTCCTTGATGAGAGTAAAATAGTATAAATGGATAGTAGGAGTATTTGGTAATAATTTATACTTCTGTCTAATACCATTTTCAATGAATGGTATTTGATATATTGCAATGAATATTTACCGGTTCATCGTTGTGATTTCCTTTCCTTCTAGATGAAAAGCTTAATTTAAATCCTAAAAATTTAATAAAGAAATATAATTATGTATATCAATAATGGATAACAAAAATAATGAGTTTAAATATAAAAAAAACTAGAAATCAAGTGATTCTAGAAAGCTTGGAACAAATCGAGATAAAGCTTTGTTCTATACAGAAAAATACCTCTACGACTTCAAGCCAAGTTTTCTTCTTTGGATTTCTTATGCTTTTCTCTTTGGATTTTCTTCAACAGAGTGGCCAACTCTCTCTCATATTTTATTTCTATCAAGATCAACCAAACATGTGAAAATAAGAACTTATACCTATAAAAGCACCAAAAATTGGATTAAAAATCTAAAGCAAACTAAAAAAGGTTTAGAGTATTAATGGGGGAGAATACATTGGTCATTTTCATGATTATTGTAGGCACCAAAGTATTCGGCATTAGAAAACACCTCCCAAGACCCCTCAGTTGCATGACGTAGTTGAGAAACTAAACCGAACATTAACTGAAACGGTAAGATGTCTTCTTTCACAATCACAACAATCTAAATACTTTTGAGGTGAAGTTTTGAATACAGTGGTACATCTATTGAATCTTAGTTCTTCTGTACCTTTAGATGGAGATATCCCAAATAGAGTTTGGACATGTAAAGATGTTTCTTATGATCATTTGTGTGCCTTTGGATGCAAAGCTTATGTGCATATTCCTAAGATGAGAGGTCTAAACTTAATTCAAAGACAAGAGAATGTGTATTCATTAGTTATGGCCTTGATGAGTTTGGTTACAGATTTCATGATCCAATTAATAACAAGCTTATTAGGAGCAAAGATGATGTGTTTATGGAAGATCAGATAGTTCATGATATTGATAAGAGTCATAATTCAATGCCTATGTCTGAGAATGACTTGGTAGATTTGCGGCATATTACGCTTGCACATACTCCTACAGAATTTGAAGAAAGTTAAGATGGTAACTCATCTACTTCAAGAGGTTTGCATATTTTTTATACTAGTGATCATGATATTTTTTATACTAGTGATCATGATAATGATTTTTTGGATGAACAAGAGAATGGAGAAGAGGTTGAACAACCTGGAGTTCCAACTTGGAGATATACAAGAGATAGACAACCCTCTACTAGATATCCTTCTGATCAATATATTTTGTTAACCGATACAGGTGAGCCTGAGTGTTATAATGAGGCTGTTAATGGTGTGCATAAAAATCAGTGCATTGAAGTAATAAATGAAGAGATAATAGTGCATGAAAATCAGTGCATGAAAATCATATATTTGCGTTAGAGAAGTTACCTGAAGGGAGAAAAGCGTTGAGTAACAAGTGGGTTTATAGGTTGAAGCAAGATGATACTTCTCTACAACCTCGGTACAAAGACAGATTGGTAGTTAAAGGCTTTGGTCAGAAAAGTGGTTTGATTTTGATGAAATATTTTCTCCAGTTGTAAACATTTCGTCTATTTGTTTGGTTTTAGGAATTTTAGCTAGTCTAGACTTGGAAATTGAGCAAATCGATGTAAAAACAACATTCTTGCATGGTGAATGGGAAGAAGAAATTTTTATGAAACAACCTGAAGGTTTTCAGATTCAAGAAAAAGAAGATTATGCGTGCAGACTGAAGAAAAGTGTATATGGTTTGAAGCAAACTCTGAGACAGTAGTATAAGAATTTCATGTCAGTTATGGGGGAGCATGACTACAAGAAGACTTCTTCTGATAATTGTGTATTTGTGAAAATATTTACCGATGTTGATTTTATTATTCTCTTACTTTACGTAAATGATATGCTTATTGTTGGGAAGAATACTTTGTGATTTTTTTAAGATGGACAAAGCTAAAGTGGTTAGTTCACCACTTTTCAGTCATTTCAAGTTAAGCAAGAAACAATGTCCTTTAACTAATGAAGAAAAAATAGATATGACTAATATTTGATATGCATCTGCAGTTTGAAGTCCTATGTATGTCATGGTATGTACTCGTCCGGACTTAACTCATAGTGTTAGTGTTCTTTGTTCTTTGATGGGGTCCACAAGGCATTCATCTAAGAATTATATGGTTATACATATTACATGTTTACCCTCTAACTCTCTATGGTATTTTAATAATGTTTAATTATATCCTAAAAGGTTTTAGAAGGATCTTACAACATTACAATGAGTTAGGAGTGATGTTTCTCAAACAAAACTTTTCAAAGAAGGATTGATTGACGGTGTAGTTAAGTCATCGGGATCAAGGATGTGTAAAAACATCTTTGAATGATGGTGCACTCTGATTAATAGGGTGATTACATTTCATCATTCTGATATAGAGTGATATAAAGAGAAACTAAAGACATAATAAGTATTATTTGGTAAAATAAAACTATAATTCGTTGTTTATGCCAAGTGAGGATGCAATATTCAAGTGAGAAATGATTTGGGCACTCAAGTGTCTCTAAAAATAATGATTACTACTTTTGTGTGTCATGAAGAATCGGCTTCTTGCGATGGTTAATTTTGTGGGAAAATGTGTCAGAATGTTGATTATTTGCAGTTGATATGGTAAAAACTTAGAGAGAATTACAAAGAGCCTTGATGATCATATAATGGACTTGCAGATTTAGAGAGAGCTTTGAGAACATGATTAAGTCTATAACACCTAAAAGCATCAAAACTTCAAAATGGACAGTGAACAATTTTTTTGTGTGCCATGAAATGAAGGAGAATTGGTCAAAGATTGGATATGGTTGAACGAATTATTTAGAGGTTGGGGAAATTCAAGAGCCTAAAAAATTCAAGTCGTGGATTTGCTATAGTATGACATATATGGTTGGATAGTAATAACCAAAAATTTAACCAATGTGAGGAAAAGTCTATAGAAAAAATTCGACAAATAATTTGAAACACGACCAAAAATTATATTTGAGCCAGTGAAAAAGACGTTGATGGACGACTTATAGTTTCACTGAGAAGTACACTAGTAAAATTAACTAATCCAAATATAGGATTTAAACTCCATGTGTATGGGTGATTGTGGCTTATTGCTAGACATCGAGTTGAAATGGAGTGTCCCAGAATGTGAATGATTATTTCCTAGGTTGATTCATGGCTTCAACTTTGGTAAGGTCATCTTTTGAGGAAAAACTTTATTGACAAGTATTAACAAGTAAGTATGGAGTGTTATTTTATTGACAAACTTGCAAGAGTTACACGCCCTAGTGAAATATGGTGAAGATCATGGGGGTCGTTGGGAGGATAAACTTCTGGTATATACAAATATTTTCACGAATAATCCAAACTTTCAATCATGGATGAGTGGGTGACAACTTCAATGGTGGATCTAACGTCATATGGGGATCCGTTAGATAGATTAAGGGAAATTCTTATGAGAGATAAATTTCGATAGAATACTCTTATATTTGTATTTTTACACCAACCCGAGGGTTTATTACGTATTTTTTAGCGAAGTGTAAGCCCCAAATGTATGAAAGAAAATTGAATTAAAATATATAATTTTTAAACTGCGTGTAAGTATTACAAGACATGTAAATTGGAAGAGAGGTAGTAATAAGTTTATTTTAAAAAACTTATACGCTTTTAATAATTTAATTTCCGTAATGGACATTCAAGTCACCTTTAGATGTTATATTGTTTGTTTGTTGTTTGAGGTTAATAATCTGATAAATGTATAAATCATCTTGCATAAAATTGGTCTATTAAAATTTTAAAGTCCATCAAACCGATTTATTAAGAGATATAAAATTACTCGTCTAAATATATTAAGAGATCATGAACAAATCAAAGATGTTATTATTCAAAATTATTAATAACTCGTTAGATATTGTTATTCAAATATATCATTAATTATTATAAATATGATTAGTTAACAACATTAATTCAAATTCAAATAAGATCTAATTTGTCATAGATAATATAGAATATCTTCTAGTTATGGGATATACCTTTTAACCCCATATATGAGTTACATTAATGAATAAACTATTGTCTTCATGGCTATTATTATTATTATTATTATTATTATTATTATTATTATTATTATTATTATTATTATTTGTGTTCATACTTTACCCTTCTATTTAGATTGAAGATCATTTATATAGATCTGCCCAATAAGATTTGTACTTACCAAGTTGGTGTAATATGTGAGAAATGTTTGGTACCCAAAAAGTTTTTATATCAAACCCAAAATATAAGAAGGGTAAATGGAGATCATAATTAATTTAGAGCAAATAATTACTCCATCAATTGACATGGAAATAATCGATAAATAAAATGGTGAGAAATACAGTTGCCACCATTATGGTTGTTCGACTAGGAGTTTTCCTACAGGTGTAAAAAACGTTTTGGATGAACAATATAATGGTTTGAAAATGATAGAATAGATGATATTCACACGGAAAACCGATGTTGCTAATAATAAATAAAATCGAGGATCATTCAGTAGAAGAAAAAAGCGTTGATGCCATCTTTGTAATAAGGAGAAGTAAGACCGCTAAATCTTGGTATATAGTTGATCGAGGGATACGAGAGCATGCCAATGAGTGTTAGACATCCCAAACTGGAAACACAAATGATAAAATAATCATTTAACTCAATGTCTTTTATCGTTCGAATGTACAACAAGTTACTTCATGCCAGTTGCCATGAACCAAGCCTATGAAAGAGTCATGTCAGTACTACTAAGGATGTAATTTGTTTTTATCTCGTGGGTACCCGACCGAAGGATTAGAGTACCTCAATCTTTTATTTTGCATGGAATGTGTCGTGTGTTTTAAAATATATTACCTGTCGAATTGGAGATGTTTTATAAATTTAAAACATTTTTTTACGGATACTCATCCAAAACCCGACCGAGTAGATACCTTTTATTTTAATATTAAAAAATAATATTACATAATATATTATTATTTTATAAACTCTAAAATTATATTACCATAGGATTCAATTAGTTTTGTATTGTTTTTAATTTTGTATTTATGATTTGGGTTTTATACTTTTATCCATATTCATATATATATCTTAAGTTAGTTTATATTTAAAAAATATTGAAATTTAAATTAAATAAAATATGAAAAGAACTATAACTTTTAATAGCTCTATATATTTAAGTAACAAATATAATTATATTAAAATTTTGTATAAATATTTTAATTAATAAATATGATTTGTTACTAATTTTTAGATTTGTTATTAAATATAAGAGTTTATATTCGGGGTATTATTTATTTTATAAGTATTTTTGTTTCCTTTTTTTAATATTTTTATTAGATATTTAATTATATTTATTTATTTCATAAATAAATAAACGAATATAATGGGTACCCGCGAGAAAATATCAGAACCTTATGGGTTTGGGCGTGAGAAAACAAATATTGTATCTGACGGGTTTAGAAAAATAAAGACGGTATGGGTTACGAGTTTAGTCTCACATACAGCCATCCTGACCTATTTTCATCCCTAAGCACAGACATTGACTAAAGTGAATCCCAAAGCAAGAATTTTGCACCTATACCAATAACCTACTAAATTATTCCTCAATGATATGTTAATACTTTAGCATGAGTAAATGTAAACAAACATTATATGCCATCTTCAGTGAACATAAGTGAGTATATACCTTCGGTTTCGTATCCTTCAACACATCGAAATCTTTACTATGTTTCATAACACATGGTCATTTCCCTAATAGACACAATTGGTATTTGTAAGAATAACTAGTTTTAAATATTCAAACTTATAAGTGGCATGAACTCAAAAATTTCAAGCATATCCTTTCATTCAGGTAAATATGAACAAGTCAAGAAACTTTATTGATGATGATTATTCGAAGAAACAGTCCTCATTAGCACTAGACATCTTACGCACAAGTTATATTTTGGATCTTTCACAATCACAATATGATTAAATTCACTAGTAAAGGGGATCCATATTGTCATGTTCACTAGTTCAAAAGTGAGACGATGAGCTACGAAAACATTTATAAAATAAAGTGTAGAGAATTTATCTTAATCTTAAAGGGAAATGGCTTCTTACTTATCCTAATTGTATTAATCGCAGTTATAATATGAAGTGTAGGTAAGTTATCTTAACTATGCTAATCATATTTGAGTTGTCCGTATTGGAGGTAAAAAAAATGATTATAGACATAATAAACTCGACTAATATATTGTACAAGACTATTTACGATTACATGAGAGGTCTTATAGAAGTGATCCATTTTCTGGACAACTTAACAAGATTCAAATGTGCATATGAATAAGTTTTGAATGAGCTCAACATGGATGCATTCCTCGGTACAAAAGAGTTGAAGAAGAAACTTTACTGCATTTTATGATAGTAAACGCTCATTCTTCCTACAAGTATAATTATGGAAAGGTCATGACTTGATTAGATGCATGTTGTAGTATCTATAATTTATCGTTTCCATAATTACCAATCAACAAAAATGTAAGTGTAATTAGAGGGAACATAAAGACTTTAAGAGAATACTATGCAACTTCTCTTTCTTGCAAGCATAAGTGACAACAATAAAAAATCAACCCAGCGGGTCTAAAATATAAATTACTCAACCTTTGCCAAAATAACGTTGATTTATTTTCTTGTAACGTCTAGGATATCACATGAGTCCAAACCAAGACCATATATCATAAATTATCCATCAATAATAATTTTTAACGCATAAAATAAAATAAAAGGACGTACTGTTAATAAAAAACACAAGTAATTGATTAGGATGAGGACACAATAATTAGAGTGAGACACATTTGGGAATCATATTATCCGTTATGGAAAACTAACCCAATGCTAGTAAATCTATAATTTTTTAAGTGGATAATGTACGCAAACTTTATAGATTTAAACAAAGCTTTCCCAAAGGATCCTAGTACCCTTCATCTAATTGATGAACTAGTTAGTGTTACCTTCGAGAATGTGTTGTTATCCTTTATTACTACTTATTCTTGATATAAGTAAGTATGAATGCATGAAAATGGAAAAAAAAATATCACATTGATAACTGAAAAAGTCTTTATTGATAAAACGTAATACCATTCGGTGTAGACTGCAAGATCTACATATAAACATATTATAAATAAGATCTTTCCAACCCATGTTGACCGAAATCTAGAGTCATACATTGTTGACATGTTATTAAAAAAAATGAGATAATAAAATTTATTGAGACCTTTTCAAAACGTAGAAGGGTCAACCTCAAGCTAAATCAAGAAAATGTATTTTTGGTGTACGATCTAGAAACTTCATAAGTTATGTGATAAGCGAGAAAGGCATTGAAGAAGATCATGATAAACACTTGAATTTGGGTGCAATATACCCAAGAATAGACACTAAATAACTATAAATTTTAACATGAAGATTGGCGTCACTCCACATATTCATCTCCAAATCCTCATACAAATGTGAAGACAAAAAAAATTCATTTCCTTCCCATAAATAGTAACAAATCCAAATCAAGAGGAATCTATATTTTTATATTTCACGGTATTTTACTATATTATAAACACCATACTGATAATGGCAGATGTAATAGAGTCCAAGACGATATAGTATGCAATTTAATATTTATAAAGTATCAAACACAGTTACTTGCAGCTTGAGAATATTCTTATGTAATTGGTGGTAGGAGCCAGAAACACGAGGCTATATTTCAAGCACACACAATAATCGTTCGGACATTTTTCTTATTAAGAAGTGATATGCATAAGCTAAATATTTCTAGAAGAGTGACCAAATGGTCACTGGAATTAGAAGATTACAACATCAAATATGAATCGATTACTGTAATCAAATCTTATGCTCAAATATAATTTCTAATGGATTTCAATCCGAAAGACCTATCCCTTCAAAGGACAAAGACAAATCGACCAGAAGGTCGTAACATATGGTGGAAGTAATAACAAAAAATCAAGAGCATTGATTAATCGCCTTAAGTTTGGACATAGTTATCGAGACTATCAAGTTTGGCTCCATATTCACAAATAATAAGGAAAAATATGAAACAACTATCGCAGGTCTTTCACTAGGAAACATGTATGGAGTCAAACAAATCTCACTTTTCAGAGACTTTGAATTGGTGATCAATCAAATCTTGTGTCATGTGAAGTCCAAAAATACAATATCATCCAACAATGTTAATGCTAACACTTCATCATATTTGACTTATACAAGAACTACAATAAAAAATCATTTTCAATTAAAATGAAATTGGTTGTCACACTACCAAAAAGAGTATATCAATAATTTTTTACTCTTGTGTCATGATAATTAAGGGAGAAAAGGAATAGTATAACTGAAAAACTTCTACCAAAAGATATATAACAGAAGGGAGATTTCATGAAAATACTAAGAGACAAAAACAATTAAAATAAAATCGACAGCCTTTGTAGTTGAAGTACTCTATGACATAGAGGGTATTGCACATTATGGTTACAATGCCTGAATAATATAATTTTACTTGTGGGATGACACTGACCAACAATAGTGGAGGATGTAAAAAATAAAGTCAAGCATTGTAACACTTGTCAACGTTTCTCCAACTCTGTCCAAATTCTACGCGTACTATTAGAAACTATCTACGAAGTTAATTGATATTTGCAGGGTATCTCTCTAAAGATTTAGAATGAGATTTGGAAGTGTCAATAAATTATTATTTTAAACCTACGTTAAACCACAAACATTAAAAACATTGCACGAAAAAAATAGTTTAAGTCCTCATATCAGACGTCAATGTTGTTATATAGTACCAAAACTCATAAAAACAGATAATGATTGGATTTTAACTTATAATTTTTTTTATTTCATTTTAGTTTTCCATTTTTTTAGAAACCATAAAAAATTATGAAAAAGTAGTTAAATATAGTTAATTTCCAGGCTTCCATTTTATAATCATATAAATAAGCAAATAATTTTCTTTATATTAAATCAAATTAAAATATGATCATCAATAACATAAATACTTTGTCTTAAAAGTATATAGGTAATTAAATTATTGAGAATATGGGATCCGCATATTCCGCATTTGTAGTATATAAGTAACAACAATACGATCTCAACACTAGTATGATATTATCCGCTTTGGCACCTGAAGGCCCGCACCAATTTTCTTTTTATCCACTTCCAAAAGGCCTCATACTAGTTGAGGTATGTTCTTACTTATATACCATTGATCATTCCCATGTTTAACCGTTGTGGGATGTGGGGCTTTGGTCGTCACTCTAACAATTCCTCCTCTTGTACAAAGTAAGTACCACTTTTAGCCTCCTCTCAATTAACTTCCATCTGCCCACTCTAATCAGGTTGGCAGTCTACCTGAATCATAGAGGTACTACAAATGTTGTTGTTCACCTCCTGTTAGACCACTTTGTCTTTTGTTCATTAGCGCCACTCCCCACTCCAATCAAGTATCACTGCTTGATGAGCCACAGGCGCTCTGAACTAGGGTTCCAGATTTCAGATTGTGTTTTGTGTAGTCCTGGTAGTCAATTTAAAGGGAATAAATAAACTTACTAGATAATGGGCCTAATAGGCTCATATGAACAGATCTAATAAGAAAATCATTCATTGCATCTTATTGCCAATGACACATTGTCAAGGCATTATTCGACTCATTCAAAACAAATCTTCCCCTTAAGACGAATATCCTTTCTTCATTATCAATAAAGAAACATCTCTTCTTCTTACTCACCAAATGCCCCTGAGGTATTCACTCTATACCGCAAACACGAATGCAGTTTAGGCACTCCCTAAACTTTCGAAGTGATACTATCTTAGTCATTATATCTGTTGGATTATCGTGTGTAGACCATTTCTTCACATCAACAATTCCATTTGATATTGTATCAGGAATAAAAATGATACCTCACATTTATGTACTTTGTACGCTCATGGTACATCTAATTCCTTGTAAGGTGTACGACGCTTTGACTGTCACAAAACACTTTTGTGGTAGTCATATCCAAGCCCAAATCTGCCACCAGACCTTGCATACATATTGCATCTTGAACTGCTTCTGTTACCGCCATGTAATCTGCCTCTATTATAGACAAAGCTACAGTAGCTTGCAACTGATCGTACTCCCAGCTAGAGTAAATATATATCCTGTCAGAGATCTCCTTTTATCCATATCACCTACAAAATCGTAATAAAAAAAACCAAACAATGATCCTGCAACATCATTCAACGATTCACCAATATCGGTCTTGTTAAAAGTTAAGCCAATGTTCACAGTATTTTTAAGCTACCGAAGTATCCATTTCACTTCCTGCCAGTGTTCTTTCCCAAGATATCCCATGTACCTGCTAACTACACTAACCACATGTGAAATATTAGGATGTGTGCATACAATAGCATACATGATGCTACCAACTGCACTTGCATATGGAACCTTTGACATTTGTTCCAACTCAGCATCGTCCTTGGCCGTTCCTACTCGACACAACTTGAAATGAGTAACAAACAGAATGCTAACTTCCTTAGCATCAAACATTTTGAATCATTGTAACACTGTCTCAATATAGCTTCGTTGAAACAAATGTAATAATCCTACATTTCTGTTCCTGATAATCTTTATACCAACAATTTTCTTTGCTCTACCCAAATCATTCATCTCAAACTCGGAACTAAGTTGCTTATTTATCTGAATAATGTGTGACATATTACAACCAAATATAAGCATATCATCCACATACAACAACAAGTAAACATAAGAATCACCTGACATGTCTTGATGATAAACACAACTATCATATGGACTCCTCGTAATTCTAAAGGTAAAATAGTCACCTTAAAAATCGACCGTATGAGATCTTTTAATAATGCTAGAAGGTACCTCATTCTTGATATTCTTGTCTCTATGGATTTACCGCCGACGAAAATCACTAGGATCATCCAATGCATTTCCATTCCATCTTACATCATTAAAGTTAGCGGAGACACCATTTCAATTGATTTCTTGAAAGAAAATCCATGGGACAAGGCGACCATGTCTCTCTGATTTCCTCTTTGTTCTTGTCATGCAAATCTTATCTTGCATTCTAAAGGAAACTAATAATGATAGAAACTTCAAATTCCATTAGAAGTGTCATAAACTAAGAATCATTAATCTATGTTTTGTGAGTGATTTAATGATCTTTTATAACAGTGATATCAACTACATTTATCTTATTAAGGAAGGCTTTAACAACGTTTTCTTAATATCCGGGATCTAGTTTAGTTATTATATTCATAGTTGTATTATCTAGGATCAACCCAACTCTCAAATTTAACCTCACAAACCTATTAGGCTTCGAGGTTAGCTCACTCCTAGTGAAATATCTAGGAGTCCCAATTCCCTCTAATAAGCTCTCACATACTGGTTGTTGACCTTAACTTAATAAAGTTACCGATTATGGACCTCAAAACACCTATCTTATGCCGGTAGACTTCAAGTCATCAAATCTGTTCTCTTCATTAGTCTTGTCTACTAGTCGTCCATCTTCATTATACTTTCAAAAATCCTAAAAAAAACTCTTTTAATACCTCTATTTTTCCTCTGTTTCGGCCCTGATATGAAGATATCACAGGCCAAACTAGCATGGTCTACTACTATATTTCCCACGTTGGAGGGTGATCTTGGGATTCTAGAAGTCAAAATCTAGAATCATACGGTCGTCCTTAAACTTTTATGGTCCATTATAAGTAATAAATCCAATTCTATTTAATGTGACTCGGTTATAACTGAGAATATTAAAAATAATAATTTATGGGCTATTGATCCCGATTACTCTTTATCCTGGACTTGGACGATAATTTTATCTCTTAGGCCCATTGCTAGATTTATTCAGGCTGGCGATCGACAATGACAAAAAAAACCTCTTTTGATTTGATCAATGGCTACTCAAATCCTTTATTGTCACACAGTACAGATAGAACATAATTTACGATTCAAAGTTAGGTAACAACCCAATAATCGTGGAATTTATCTCTGACACGCATTGTACCTGGCCTACGAATAGGAGCTTTGCCAATGCTATAAACTACAACAACCTTGAGGAACTCCGCAAGATCATTATTTTCCTTCCACCCCCAACATCCTCGAGGAGGATGTCCACTTCTGGGTCGCCAAACAAGGGTTTCATATCTTCACGATCAAGGACTCCTACAACGTCAACCGTTTGCCCATCCCTTGTGTCCGATAGTTTGGCATAAATTTAATACTTCTCGTTATTCTTTTATTATTTGGTTTCTACCTATGGTAAACTAACCACCCACGATAAGCTTTTGTTTTGGGAATTAACACATCATCATCCCGCGCTTTTTGAAACTTGGACGATGAAACTATAAATCATATTCTCTATGATTGTAGTTTCTCCCAGAGCTTGTAGGACTTCGATATGCTAAAGATTTTGTTCACTCTTAATTCTGATTAGGCCTATTAGATTCTTGAGGCTTGTAATTGGACCCTCTCCAGTTTTCGCCACCTATATCGCGCCTATTTAGCACTGTTATTTACAATATCTTGATGGAAAGAAACAACAAAATTTTCAACAACCCCTCGAGCCTTTCCTTTGCGGTTATGATCCGTATCATTTCGGATCTTCATTTCAAAACCTACCTGTTATTCTGATTTAACACTTTATATTTGTTACTTTGCGGCATGCTCACTTACTACATGTTTGATATTCTCTCTACTTTAGCTTTTTGGTCATGCTATGACCTACATTCACGAGATTCATTTTCTCTATGGTTTTAAAGTCAATGTGTAGAATATGTCACATATATTTGTAAAATATATTCTTATTTTTTAATACTTTTATTAAAAAGAATATAATAATACTTGAATACTACAAAAAATAAAATATAAAAAATACTCAAATTTTATTAATTAAAATTTATAAAAACTTATTTTACTCTGAAAAAGAATTTAATATTTTTTATTTAGTATAATATTTTAATATTTAGAATATTCTTAAAATTATGTTATACAAAAATAAAGAGAAATAGTTAATATTAATATTAGTTCTTCTTATTGTATTACTTTTGAGTCACATGTTTACATAAGATAAACATGCTTAATATGCATCAATTTGCTTTGAACACGTTACGTATATTATAGAAAAGGTTCAATTCCAATAAATTATTGAGAAAAGTACCAGTAAATATCCGTTCAAGTATCTAATTACTCGGTAGTACCCAAATTTTGGATAGTGTTACTTAGTACATCAAGTAAAAGATTGGACAAAATTACCCCCGACTATATATACCAATTTTTTACTTCAAACCCACTTTTTTCTCCTTTTCCATCACCTTAAACAAACCCAAGCACATCTAATTTTAGGAAACACCAGAAACCGTTTGACTTCGTGATACTCTCTCTCTCCAACCAGAAAACCCTATAGCTTCTCTGTGAAATCGGTCGTCGTTCGCACCTTCAACGGAATCATACCGGTCACCGTCTTTTACGCCGTCCAACGGGTAACGACCTCTTGTTCGAAAACTTCCCGTCTAGTCGTCTCCGGCCGGTGAATACTACAGTGTATAGACCTCTTCTGAGGCTTCTTATAGAGAATCGTATTACCCGTGCCCACATTGAAGCTGCAAGAAACACACCCTTCTACACGCTTTTGAAAACGGCTTTCGACATCCGTAATGAGGTAGAGCTGCCAAACAAGAAATTTAACTCACTCATTCAATATCTTGTCGAGAGGTTCTCTGTTGATAAAGATGCCTTCCATATTGGCTCAAATTTTGTAAAGCTAACTGAAGACGATGTGAAGGTCATATTCGGGATGAAGCATGGCACGGAGAAAATTCCGTTCACGAAAACCGGAGCATTTCACAACAAATACGCGCCCGGCGAGGAGGACGAATCGAGGATGATGAAGAAATACTTCATGGGTAAAAATGGCAAGAAAGTAGGACCGACAAATACTAAAACAATAACGAATGCCATTATAAAGGTACCTGTAAAATCGACTTCATCTTATAAAGCAGGATGCTGTACTTTACTAACATAGCATGTTGTCGTGGGTTTTACAGGCAGGTATAGAAAAAGCCATAAGCGAAGGGGGGAGCATTAGTTGGAAGACGTTGCGAGGTTGTTGATACTGTTTTTGTGCTCAACCCTATTCTAATCCGTATCTGCAGATATCCTGGGTTAGAGCACGCTTTATTTTGTTGAAGACCTGAGCAAAATAAACAATTACGACTAGTCTGGATCAATACTGTTCAAGCTTCGACAGTCTATCAGGAGTTGCTTAGCTATCGAAAAACCTGATAGAGTCGTCGTCTGCGTCGCGCTTCTAATTGTAAGATTGATCTATTCAGTATAAAAATTAGTTATGTACAGAGCATCTTGATGATAAAGCTTGTCCCCATGCAGCCCTTCTTCATGGAGCACACAACAGTCGACCAAGAGGTAGCGAAGCCGACCTCGATACCCAAATTTTTCAAATGGTTGGGATTAGAGTGCCAAGCAGCAACCGTGGCGCTGCTTATTAGAATACCCAACCTGAAAGATAATTAGTTATGATCTTTATATAGATATTAAATTGGGGTTGCAAATAGTTCGCAGCATATCATGTGTTTTGTTTGTTGTTATATTAGAACAATGTATCAAATATTTCGCAGCCTGGGATGCATTCTGAATTCGCAGCTTATTGGTTTCACACTTCGCAGGTTATTGTTTACACACAATTTGCATGCTAACCTGCAAGTTGTTTGCAACTGTAAAATGATAGAGTTTCACACAATTCGTAGCAGATAATGCGAACTGTTTGAAAAAAAACAATATGTCTGTCTACACCCTCATACTTTCAAAATAAATCGCTTGCAGCTATTTACTTACATGTGCCTATATTGGTAGATTTTCGAAGGTCCACTACATCTTACTGAGACAGAAAGCAAAGCTTTTGGAGGATCAGTAGATAGTGGAGATGCACATGCTGAATCTATTTCACCGGAAGAAAGACCAAAGAAGAGGAAGAAAAGCACAGCCCCAAAACCAAGGAGACGAGCATCACAGAAACAGAAAGAAACGAATCAGGTGATATCACTCAGACCACAACAACCAAGAATCCCCGAGCGAACGATTCCACCAGCAAGACTCCCCCAGACCACGATTCCACCACCACCGATCGGCACATCCCGGCAGGAGCCTGACGACGAGGGCAAAACTAGTATGAGTGAAACAATCTGTATTTTAGTCCTTAAACGCATAGCGCGTACTCCAAAGAAGTCTGCAACTGTTGCCCAATCAAAGCGTTTGAAGACATACGCCGACAAGAACAAGTACGAGAGAAAGATAGAAAAACATGCCAAAGAAGTAAGTATGAAATTGAGCCTTACATAATCGCTATAATCAGCACTTAATATTTTTATAAAACGTCTGCTATCATTTTTTCAGCTGGAAGAATTGAAACGGAAGATATCAAAGCTTGAAGCACAACAACTCTACAATGCTATCTCTCAGCCAATTTTCCATATTGGAAGCCCAAAAGTTGAGAAGGTACCAGTATTTCCATATAGAGCAGCGTCCACTGAATTGCAGGCATCTGTGCCTGATGCTGATCAGCATGATGCTGATGGAGTACTGCCAGAAGAGAGGGCTGATGATGGGAACCATTCACCCATACCGGTACCATCTCGATGGATGCAAGAAGAGTTGTTGGTGTCCACAGAGATGGACACCACGAAGAGACAGACGGAGAAAGAAAGGCACGACTCTCTTCTGAATGACCAACAACTCGTACTTCACGTGGCAAAGGAGATAGAAGATCGTGAGAAAGAAGTGGCAGACCCAGACAGTCTCGAAGATGTAAGTGGATCAAAAGTTCATTAAGATTCAAATATCTTATTTATTGTTGTGATGAAATTGTTTCTATAATAATATTTACTGTTGTATATATATTCAAACAAAGTCAGTGTATGTATTTAAAACAGTCAGCAGGGTTTTCTAGTTGAATACATATTCAAACAATGCATCACATGATATGATGCTATCAGACAAATATCAGGACTGTTGTGTAGTCCTGTCCAAAAAATTCGCATCTTATATTGCGAATTGTGTTTTACTCAAGTTGGCTGGTTATTTTACAATTCGCAGCTTGTCATGCGAATTGTTTGAGAAGGATCAAACAAATCTCAGGTTAGCATGCGAATCGTTCGCAACTATGATTATAGTATGCTTAACCCTTCCACCTTTTAATTTTGGAATTTGTATGAAACAGGAGGCCGACATACAACAACACCAACAGCAGCAACAACAACAAGTTCAACACCATCAACAAGAACAACCACAAAAACAACAATAACAAGAACAACAAGAACAACGACAACACCAACAACAACAACAGCAGCAACAACAAAGGGGGGCACATTAACTCTGAAGACGTGCTGCTTTATATAGCCTTCTCCATGACGTTTAAAGGAAGTGTACTCGATTAGTTCAATAACCTACCAAAGGGGGTACATTAGATTTGGAAGGATTATGGAACGCCTTTAACAACTGATTATTTGGTAATAAGGCGCATGAAAAGGATGATGGTTTTTATCACTAATCTATACCAGCAGAGGGGAGAAACGATAAAGTGTTACATTCAAATATTTGTTCATAAGATAAAAATGTCTACGAGAATGCAAGGAGGACGTCTTAGTTGTGGCATTTAAGAGAATATTGGATAGATATATGCCGATATACACCAACTTTGTCAGGTTTTACGTAAAAACCATGAGGGAAATCTTAACAATATTATAGAGTTCATCAGAGTCGAAAACGCTAAAAAAAACTTATTCACCCTGCCCCAAAATACAAAAAGGTAAAGTTATATGTACCACATAAGAAGAGAAATAATAAAGTTAGACAAAACGTGGCATCAAGAGTTATCATAAGTAAAAGAGACCCTCATATTACGATAATTTGATACATACATTTACACATTTGACTAAGATTATAACGACCATTTTCGATAATATGAACTTATATTAGTTGACGGTCTATCCACAATGAAGGGGTGTGCATCCCGATAACCACAAGTCCACCGATTCCATTCACCAGAGATGGTTCTTGACTCGTAAAGGGTATCGCGTTGGGTGTTTCTCTATCCCTCAAGGGATGTTTAGTGGATCCCACTACAATGATCCCCTTTGAAAAATCCACTATCGCTATTTATTTACTCTTATTCGACACTCGCATGCAATAGGTGTAGTGGCACTCAGCTCGATAACCCGGATTCTCTCTATTATTTGAATGACACGACGGGTAAAATCATTACAGAGCCATTACGAATTGTGCATTGTGCCACCCCATTATAAATGGCACGACTGATTGTTTTGCACGCAAATTGGTGTTGAATCGACAACCAATGCACCATCATTATTTGTAGGGACATTTTTATTTACCCTATGTACATCCTAAAAAGATTTTCTCTTGTGAGATATGGGCACCCTACTTTTTTATTTGTACGTGACTTTTCCTCGTCTTTGATCCCTCGTTTTGTATAAATTCACATTGATAAACGACGCGTCGTCTCTTGGATATGACGACTTAACAATACTACTATTTGTTTTCTTCTCTCGGTAACTTTTAGGATTTTCAGGCATATTATTTTTCTAATGAGATCGACTTCACACGTGGTCTATTTTTTATTTTTCTTTTTTGGGACTTCATTTCCCTAGCTACCCTCGACATTGGCGACGCGACTAGCTCTTATATTTTTGCGTCCCATTTGATCGAGGTGGTGTATTTGACATATTTTCCTTCTCTTTTCTTGGGGATATTCAACCATATCCCTGATTTATCTCAATTTTACATATGTTGACGCATAATGCTCTTAATTTCCCTCAGCTTGGCTTTATCGTTACATTCATACATAACCTTTTCATAATCATCCATGGTTAACTCTTGAATAGGTCAGAAGCCCGCCAACATAAAAATTTTATACATAAAGTGAAACTCTATGAAGTAAATTGAATAAGCAGCATGAGTAAGTGTGAACAACGAATTTATCTCACAAGATTCATACAGTTTCTTCAACAGTTACTAATAGTGGCCAAAATTTGCACCAAAATTCAACACTTTTATAACTTGTTAGTATAAAAACTACAAAAGTCATATCTTACATGTTTGCATCCATCTATGCTCGAGTTGACCATACTATGCACCAATCCGATACTCATATTTTCCCGATATAAAAAGAAAATAGTTATTCTAATTATTGTTGGACGAGGAAAAATTAACAATCTTATTTCCGCCTCAATAATATATGTAATAGATGATGGTCTTGGAAGAGTTATACACCTTGATATTGGCCAAGATAAATTAATAGGTATCTTTACACCTTAAAACTCAATATAACTCTAAGCATCATATCCATATAATTTATTGTTAGGTTTGCAGAGAAAATACGTATAAACCTAAAAAAACCCTGTATGAAAGGGTGGAGTGGTAACTAGTGACCATAATCGAAAATAGTCGTACACAAACAAGTCTCACATTCTTTAACCGGATAGGGAAATTCTCCCGCATCAAGAACACGAGTTACGGCCGGGTTAGGGGTTCGACACTTAATCTGAAAAATTTGACTATCTTACTATGTTATTTACTAGTAACTATTAGCTATGTCACCAATGAAGTAGTCTAAAAATTATCTTTACTGTATCACGTCTACTAGAGCAATGGTGATGGTGGAAACTTTTGTCTTTTTCTTAGGTTACCTTTTAGGATCCATTTCTAGGTTCAAAGATGATAAATTATCAACATACTATTAAAATTTTATTTCAGTCTCTAGGTTGTTTAGATTTCAGCAATCCTAGGGATTTTTGGCACAATATTTTGTTATCACAACCTCACTTAAATTGTTCAAATCGAGGATCACTCTCTAATGGTTTGGATAGAGGCCTACTAGAGTCAATCAATCTACCACATAATTAATCATCAATCGTACAACCATTATTGAGGGGATTTGATAAGTTACATACATGTTTGCAACAACAAGGATGCACGCATGATGATGTTGTAAAATCAAGTTAAGAACTTGAAGTTGCAACTAGTTTTGGAGGATATATCCAAATGAGAAAGATGTTTAATTTTATATACATGTTACCCCCAACTCATATGAGCCACTAGTTTAAAATTATACTCACAGTCCAGAAAATTACTATTTTATTTTATCACAAAATCTCTAAGAAAATTAATCCACATTATGTTGACATTTTCAAGATGAAGACCTCAATTAACACCAAAAGGTTTTCTATAGAGTTAGTAAAAATTAAGTGAAGAAATATAAATGGAATAGAATATTTTTGTTAGTAATTGTATTTTTCTTATTAGAATTGGTTCAATTACATTTAAAGTTTGAACTCTCGTTTATACAAGTTACACAAGAACTTTTCTCCCTCGTTTATACCTATGTCCGTTTCACATTTGAAATAATAAATATGAAACAATATCATATGCAATTAAATCACAAATATATTTCTCGTGCTTTATTACTATACGTGTATTATATACAAAATATAGTTTTATAAAGAGTCCCTCATAATTCTTGATTTGGAGTATAATAAATATAAAGGAATGGTCGAATATAAAATATTGATACTCTAATCTTTATGTCTTCTCATGTCTATGTCTTTGGGACATCCATTATTTTTGCTGGAGCGTGTAGGCTCTAATTTTCATGCCAAAATAATTATGCCAACCATGTAGGCTAAACTGATAAAAGTATTAAGGCTTGGTTATTTTTATTTTCCTAGTAAAACTTTATAAGATATGCCTCTAACTTGGTTCGTACTTAGCTGTTCAGGCCTCGTTAAAACCTTTTCCCAGTAAAAACCTACCTTGATAATAAAAAGAAAGACTCTATTTTTATAAAAGGAAAGAGTGCAACTAACAATTAGTAGGCTATTAGGGTGTTAAATATTTTTTTGGTATGCTTCAATTTTTTGTTATATAGGGTGAGTAGCCCTCATAGTAATTGCTGAAAGATGAAGTAAATATATTATTTAGCTTATCCATCCAACTACCTGACATATTTGTAATTCGAATTTATACATGAAGTCTTCATGTTTCAAGTAGTCACACTCCAGGTCATATACTTCAGGTCCACCTCGTATTCGTGTTAACAATATTATGATACAGTTGTCGATGATGATGTTGCTATTATTTTAATTAAGTTCATTAGGAAATATACAAGTAGAATGAAAATCTAATGACATAAGACTGAGGTCAAACCGAGGAGTATGAACTTCATAATAAGACAACATGCAGGTTATCCAACAAGATCATTACCAACGACCTGGTTGAGGCCCGTACGAGAAATAATAAGGTCATTTTACAAAACAAAGTTGAACTAGATTTGAACAAAACGATCAATATAGCCCGATCAATGTTTTCCCCTTTGATAAAGAAAATGAATAAGAGTTGCAGTTTAGTGCAAACTCGATCACGATTTTACTGAGTAAAGGAAATAACGAGTAGAGGAAATACCAAGCATAACTTATAAGGAAACCGACCATAGAAGAGTACTAAACGTGAGGTCAAGTATGGATTTCTTGAGCAAGGATATAATTGTCCACATGTCGTGGGTTCAGGGAGACGCGCAAAAAAGACTCATCAAACACTGATACCGATCGACCAAGGCGATTAAAACTCGATTAACAATAACAGCTAACAAAGAGGTCGTAAAGAAGTCAATGCATGTTTAAGTAATGATTGAGTGGACAGCCCACGTAACGTACTATAACTAGAATAATGACCACAATTATATGGCCATCACCATATATGTAGGTCCACGATCGAGATTAATGGAATTTTGTAACTAATGAAAGATTGAAATTGTTATGTAAATAATATAAATGGGATTATCACTATGTAAAAGGGGACTTATCTTCTTTAATCAATAAAATTACTATCTTGGCGACTATTTGTTAGAATTCTCTTTAATTAAATTTTGCAACTATCTTGAAACAAACATCTATGTTTGAAACAATGGTAGTAACAAGATTCAGGATTGAAAGAGATACCTCTCGAAGAAATATTGCAATGACAAAACAAACTCCGGTGCTCGACCAAGCTGTTGGGCTAAGACACATCCCACTACTTGCAACAATCCCACTAGAAAACCATAATTTGGGAGCATATGATGCTCTAATAGATGCGCACACCGCTTCAGTCGACTCTGAAATCGCGCCACTTGTTGCGGACATTGTTGGAGGTCATGCTGATCTAACTGTCGGAACTGATAACCTCATTGATGTCATTGTAATTTACCAATTTCAGGAATATATCTGACTTATACAACATAATCAACAGAGGGAAGCTCATGATCAAGAGGCTAAGAAATATGTAGTTAAAGCTATTTGGAAAGAGATGAATGACGCTCTCCATGAATTAACAGTTAAGCTCTAAGACAAAGGCAGATGACGAACGCGGGTTGGAATCGAGGCTAGACGAACGTCTTAGAGAGAGGGATCTGCTCATCATTAAATATTAGCGAGAGGAGTGACAAAAGCAACGGTCAGAAACGATCGAAAGAGAAGGACAACCATCGTGAGGACATGGAAGCTACCTCAAAAAGAGAAAAACGAACGAGGTGCATCATTGTGATCATATACTCCCTAAAATGGATGCATATGTGCTTAAAGTATCTTTGTTCATGGAAAATATTCTCACAAATAAACTTCCCCAAAAATTTGATCCATTCCACAGAGAAGCCTACGATGGAACACGCGAACTTAGAGTGATATTTGGAGCAATTTTGGAATATGATGATGGTGCTTAATCCTGATGACGCTCTGCTGTGAGGAGCTTTATCCATGAAACTAGAACGAGGGATAATAATAATGAACAGTCAGTGACCCATGAATCCAGCAAGATGCTTCACTCCACTGACCGAAACCATCTTTGTCATTTATGCCACAACCGAAGATAGTATGAGATATCAACTCCCTCGTATCATGAGCGCCCACAGCTACAAACGATTGACCAAACATTTCTGTACGTACTATAATGACCACGGTAATCTGAGAGATAAGTGTTGGAAACTGAAGCAGGAGATCTAGAGGCTAATGAATAACTACGAGCTCATCTAATTTGTTAAGCAACATGAGCAATATCATCAAACCGACAATAAAGATGAGCCTTCCAAAAAAACGGAAAAGTCCGTTGGGAGGACAAAGGGGTCAATAAGGGAAAACAAAAATTTATTTTTACAATATCCGGAGGGGGAACTTTCTCGAGTAAAGATAAAAAAATCTTGGAAAACAAGGAAAAGCTAATCATGAGATATACTCAGTGAAAGTCTCTTACTAGAGTACCTATCGAGAACCAGTAGACAATCTCATGTTTAACAACAATGATTTAAGAGGTATTGTCACCCTTCATTAAGATGCCTTAACTATCAAGCTCGACATCAGAGGTGTCATGGTGACTAGGGTGTTGTTCAATGGGGGAATTTCGACTAGTATCATATTTAAAGAACGTAACGCGCAATGTACCAGTCTACACAATGCACTTTGATGGGATGTGAGGGTAAAATGTCACAATGTGTTGAAGTTTCAAGCTACTGGTAAAAGTTGGACATGGAACCACAAAGAGAGAATTCAATATACTCTTCATAATATCTGACACTCCAAGATCATATCACGCTATAATTGGCCGGCTATGGCTATATCGAATGGATACTAATCTATGCACCTTCCGTCAATTTATTAAGTACCCGATTGATAATTCCTTGATATTATAAGCAAAAGCCATCGAACTACCAGTACCTGTTAATTCGTGGCAGTTGACCCCACCAAAACCGATGCAATAACAATTAACTCGCGAGGGAGAGCCGACTCAACCATATAATACATCTCCATCTCCGGACCCATGGAGGATCCTGGGTAAATAAAACAATTAGATGATCCTCACAAGGATGCATGTGATGAGTTGGTAGTTGAGGAGCGCACATTACGAGTAGGTACAAGCTTATATTCCGCTTTTGGTAATTCTTTAATTAATTTGTTACAACAGAATTTGGATGTTTTTCTGTAGGTTGCAATCAATGTGTCATGGGTAGAACCCTCGGTAATATGTCATAAATTAGCAATAAATAGATTTTCCAAACCTGTCACGCAAAAGTGCCGATCATTTTCTATAGAAAGGTCTTGGGCACATACATCGAGCACGTGTCCAAACAGAACGAGGGGTATATTGTTACACAATTATGTCTTTTGAGTTCAAGAACATTGGCTCTACATACCAACGTCTAATCAACCAAATATTCAGAGACCATTTGGGGGACCATATAAAGACATAAATTGATGATATTAGCGTTAAGACCAATACAACTCAACAACAACTAGAAATGCTAAATAATATCTACATCATTCCACGGAAGTATAACCTCAAGCCGAAGCTTCTCAAATGGAAAATTCATGGGGTATGTCGCCAACAAAAGGGGGATTGAGGCGGATCCCGTATAGTTAAGAGCATTAATCCACATGGAGATACTAAAAAATATACATGAGTTGCAAATCTTAACCGGGCTTCCAGCTCCACTTTCTCATTTCATATCAAGAGCATATGCCCACATGGGCGGAAATTCGACAAGCCATCTACTTTGGTTTCCCAGTAACCAACAATGTAGCAGAGTACGGAACAGTCATCAACGTAATGAGGTTGGCCCATATATGTAGGGCTAACGTGCTCTGCGACTAGTCTAACTCACAACTAGTTATCAACCAAAATAAGGGTACTTATGATACTAAGAAAAAAGAATCCACAAACTATCTCATAATATTAAAAGAATGAAAATCCAATTTTTTGGTAGTTAACTACGAGCATGTTCTTTGTCGGAGCATGCTTGTCATGCCGCTGTTGGATTATTTATTTAATCTAAATATGAATTAGTTTAGTTGTTTTATGCTTTGACAGTTGAGTTAGAATAGGGAGTAGTGGAGTAGTGGAGTAGTGGTAGTAAATCAGGTATGCAGTTCCTGGTTTATAGGATAAACTTAGTTTAAATTCCAGCAATCTCTTTCTGTAACTTCTATCTCTTTAATTTAGTGAGTTTTCCATTCAAAACAATCAAGCAGTTAACTTATATCGTAGTTCATTTCATCATCTGGTATCAGAGCTTTCAAACACTCTTCTGAGATGGACACCACGAAGGGCAAGGAAAGTTCATTTGGCTTAAGTTATCCAATGCTTACAAAAACCAACTACACAGCTTGGTCCATGAAGATGACAGTCTTTATGCAAGCCCATGGTGTGTGGGATGCTATAGAATCGAAAGATCCCAAGGCTGTTGCTGACAACAAGATGGATAAACGGGCCTTGGCTATCATCTACCAAGGAATTCCAGAAGATTTATTGTTGTCTATTGCTGATAAGAGAACCTCCAAAGAAGCATGGGAGGCTATCAAAACGGTTCATTTGGGTGCAGACAAGGTGAGAAAGGCAAAGGTTCAGACGCTTAAATCGGAATTTGAGGCACTAACTATGAAAGATAGTGAACAGCTTGGTGATTTTTGTATGAGATTGAATGGCCTGGTAACAAAAATCAGGGCCCTGGGAGAGCAAATTGAAGAAGCTTATGTGGTAAAGAAAATTCTTCGAGCTGTACCAAAAAAGTTCCTGCAGATCGTGTCAGCTATTGAACAATTTGGTGATATAGAGACGATGACTGTGGAGGAAACGGTTGGATCCCTGAAGGCTCACGAGGAAAGGGTGCGTGGGCAAAAGGAGGATGTTGAACAGCAACTTCTTTTCACAGAAGAAGAGTGGTCGAAGAGGGAACACAAAGATGGACACTTACTTCTCACAAGGGAGGAGTGGTTAAAAAGGATAGGAAAATCTGGTTCAGGCAGCAACACTGAATCAAGGAGCAGAGATTACTCTCGAGGTTATAGAGACAGGAGTAAAATACGTTGTTACAACTGCAGTGGCCTTGGACATTATCAGTCTGAGTGTCGTAAGCCAAGAAGAGAGAGGGAACCCAGGACTGAAGCAAACCTGACACAAGTTGAAAATGATGAACCCACGCTTTTGTTGGCTAAGTGTGATGATGATAAGGGAAAGATGCTACTGTTGAACGAAGAGGTTGTGTTGCCAAGACTCTGTACGTCTGGGAATGATAAGTTGAATGAGGCTAGCACATGGTATCTTGACAACGGAGCCAGTAACCACATGTCTGGTTTGCGTAGTATGTTTGAAACGCTGGATGAAACTGTGGCTGGGGAGGTCAAATTCGGGGATGGCTCTAAAGTCCAGATACATGGAAAGGGCTCAATAATCTTCACAACAGAGGATGGCAAGAAGTGCATACTTAGAGAGGTATATTTTATTCCGAACTTATGCAATAACATAATTAGCTTAGGTCAGCTATCAGAAAGCGGTAGTAAAGTACTTATTAAAGGCGATTTATTGTGGATTTATGATAAGAATGAGAAGTTGGTCATGAAAGTAAAGAAGTCTTTGAACAGATTGTATAAGATTATTGTTAAAGATAACAGAGATACATGCTTACTGGCAAAAACAGATGATACAACCTGGTTGTGGCACTCACGGCTAGGTCATGTGAATTTTCAATCTATGCTTCTCATGTCTAGGAACAGAATGGTGCGAGGTCTGCCTCTTTTTGTTCAACCTAAAGATGTATGTAAAGGTTGTTTAATGGCGAAACAAGCAAGACGTCCATTTCCATCTCAGACGGACTTCACTGCAAAGCAACGATTGGAATTGATACACGGGGATATATGTGGTCCCATCTCACCAACAACCCCCTCTCGTAATAGGTACTTTTTACTATTTGTGGATGATTTCAGCCGTGCTATGTGGGTATACATGCTCAAAACAAAAGATGAGGCTTTCAGCTGCTTCAAGAAGTTTAAGGCACAGGTGGAGAAAGAAAAAGCGGGCAACAAGATACAAATTCTACGGACAGACAGAGGTGGTGAGTTTTGCTCCATTGAATTTACTGATTTTTGTGAAAGCAATGGAATTATTAGACACTACACAGCGCCATACTCCCCACAACAAAATGGCGTTGTGGAACGTCGTAATCGGACGGTGGTAGCTATGGGAAGAAGCCTTCTAAAGGAGAGGAATATGCCATCATACATGTGGGGCGAAGCCATTAGACATGCTGTTTATCTTTTGAATCGAGTACCAACAAAAGCAGTCCGAGGAGCCACACCATATGAAGCCTGGACAGAAGAGAAGCCTCAGGTTGATTATCTGAGAGTGTTCGGCTGTGTTTGTTACATGAAAGTCCCGAGCGTACACACAAAGAAGTTAGATGATAGAAGCAGACGTGTTGTACACCTTGGACGTGAAGCCGGAACGAAAGCGTACAGGTTATATGACCCTGATACAAGGACAATGCTCATAAGCAGAGACGTGGTTTTTGATGAAGCAAAGAGTTGGAATTGGAATGAAACAGAGGCAACTGGTCATGTGGAGACTTCATCCTTTGCCGTAACAGGACATCAGTTTGAGGATTTTCCGGAACAGGACCTTGAAAGCAGCGTAGAGGAGCAAGGCGGTGACAGCAGAGAAGAGGAGGGAGGTGGTGACATACTTACGCCTCGCTCATCGCCTCACTCAGTGACACCTACATCAAGTCCCAGTTCGGTTCAAAGTTCCAGTCAAAGCTCTATACACCCAAGTAGTACAGCTCAGTCACAGCTTGACTTAGATGAGACATACGACGGGAGTGAGCCGCCAAAGAAATTCAGGCTCATTAGTGATATTTATAATGAGACTGAGGAGGTGGAGCTCGCTGACGAACTAGCTGATGAACTTCTATTAGTTGGCATCGATGAACCTGTCTGCTATAATCAGGCAATCAAGGAACAACATTGGAAAGTAGCCATGGACTGTGAAATTGAAGCAATAGAACGAAACAACACTTGGAAGTTGACAGAATTACCTCCAGGGCATCGAGCAATAGACTTGAAGTGGGTGTTTAAAACAAAGAAAGATACAAATGGTGAAGTTTTGAAGCACAAAGCAAGGTTGGTGGCGAAAGGGTACGTGCAAAAATTTGGTGTTGATTTTGAAGAGGTGTTCGCCCCTGTAACAAGAATGGAAACGGTACGCTTATTGCTAGCACTTGCAGCCAAGAACGAGTGGGAGGTACATCATTTAGATGTAAAATCTGCGTTTTTGAATGGTAGATTGTATGAGGAAGTATATGTCAAACAGCCTGAAGGTTATGTAAAAGAGGGACAAGAAGGAAAAGTTTACAAGCTATACAAGGCATTGTATGGCCTTCGTCAAGCTCCACGAGCTTGGTACATACAGTTGAAAAAGTGTCTCGAGAGTCTTGGTTTTGTGAAATGTCCTCTGGAGTATGCTGTATATACAAAACGGGAGGGAAATGAGTCGTTAATTATTGGAGTTTATGTTGACGACTTAATTGTTACAGGAACTAGTGTAAGCAATATTGTTAAGTTTAAAAGGCAGATGAGTCAAGAGTTCGAGATGTCTGATCTGGGTTTGTTAAGCTACTATATTGGCATCGAGGTCGAACAGAGAAGGGATTTCACTGAACTTAAACAGGTGGCATATGCTAAGAAACTTCTTGAGAAAGCTGGTATGTCTGATTGTAATGCAGTGAAGTTTCCAATGGAGCCTAAGCTGCAGATGCACAAAGATGAAGCTGGTAAAACTGTTAATGCTACTGAATATAAGAGTACTGTAGGAGGATTGCGGTATTTAGTACACACTCGTCCAGATATAGCATACGCAGTTGGTGTGGTGAGTCGTTTTATGGAAAGGCCTACTACACTTCATCAAGGTGCTGTTAAACGAATATTGAGGTATGTAAAAGGAACTTTAAACTATGGTCTGGTATACACCAAAGGTCGAGGTGACCACATGTTGTCTGGATTTTCCGACAGTGATCTGGCAGGTGATGTAGTAGACAGGAAAAGTACTGGAGGTATGGCGTTTTACTTGGATGAATCTTTGATTACATGGGTCTCTCAAAAACAGAGATGTGTAGCATTATCGAGTTGTGAAGCTGAGTTTATGGCTGCTACGTCCACTGCTTGTCAAGGAATATGGTTACACAGGTTGCTTAGTCAAATTTCAGATGTTCAAGCTGGGCCGGTCGTGATTTACATTGACAACAGATCTGCTATTGATTTGGCAAGAAACCCTGTGTTCCATGGCCGTAGTAAGCACATAGATGTGCGTTATCACTTTATTCGAGATTGTGTAGAGAAAGGACTGATCATTATCAAGCACATCAACACTAATGAACAAAGAGCAGATGTTCTGACAAAGCCTATGTCTGTGATCAAGTTCGAAAAGATGCGTGGGCTGTTGGGAGTTAAGAATCTAAGTCATGTTTAGATTAAGGGGGAATCTGTTGGATTATTTATTTAATCTAAATATGAATTAGTTTAGTTGTTTTATGCTTTGACAGTTGAGTTAGAATAGGGAGTAGTGGAGTAGTGGAGTAGTGGTAGTAAATCAGGTATGCAGTTCCTGGTTTATAGGATAAACTTAGTTTAAATTCCAGCAATCTCTTTCTGTAACTTCTATCTCTTTAATTTAGTGAGTTTTCCATTCAAAACAATCAAGCAGTTAACTTATATCGTAGTTCATTTCATCAGCCGCTTCATTTTCATGCCATTTTCCTTTTTGAATGATGAAGTCTGCTAGTTGTATGACCTATGGTTGACGTTATAATGGTTATTCTGAAGCCCTCTAGTATCCATGGTCGTTACTTTCAGTTCCGGTGACATGTCTGTTAGTGTTTCTACTGTTACAGTGGCTTTCAAATTTTCTGGGTTGCTGTATACATTGATCCAAACTCTATCGGTGGAGAGCCAACGACTATTTTTTTGGTTGTCTTCATCTTTTTCGGTCATCTATACTTCCGATTTCTCTAGCGTCGTTATAAGATTTGATGCCCCTGGGTTAACTCTCCGAGTGGTGAGTAGAGTAAGCTCTCTGGTTTGGGTAGAAATGTCACGCGTCGCCTTATCTTCTCGAGCTAGGCATGGATTTGAGATACGAGAGGCGAGGAGCTGAGTGGATTCGGTAAGGATGTGAGGTTTAGATGGGTATGGAAGGGTGAGGATTCTTCTGATGCCTTGAGAACTCTGTACCGTGTTCTGCGTGGTACCGTTAAATGAGGAAAATTGTGTCCAATATGCTGTGGGTAGTTCTCTGGTGAGTGTGGATGGCGAGTGGCTACTTCTTACTTCTGGACAGGTTTCAAGTACAATGTTGTGTACTTTAGTCAAAGAGTTGAGGTGAGTGTTTTTCGGTCGTGTTAAATGGAAGTTGTGGGTGTGAAAGAGGTCTATTCCCGGTTCAATCTACGGTTAGACCTCCCAATGCCCTGTTTTACGATGTGTCTGGTCTACCCGGTTCCTTACAACCGTCCGGTTAGTAAAGTCATGGTTACGCACGAGATTTTGGCTCTTACAACCGCCATTAAAACTCAAAGCCGGGTGCTGGTGCTGAGTCCGGTGAAGGATAACTCTGTTTTAGATTTCACTTTTGCCACTTACAGCGAAGAAATGATCTGATCCATAGAAGTTGTCTCTGTTCCTACCATGGCTACGTATGGTACGGGAAATCCAAATCGTATGGTTGTGGATACGATATGTATTATGAAAATTTGCAAAAAGGTTCGTATATTTTTAGTGTCCAATATTTTGGTTATCTCTTTTTATCTATATTGCATGATGCACCCAAGATCTATCTCAATTAGGACAAGTATGTATGGGGTCTCACCCCTTGATTTTTGATTTCAACTCTAAAATTAATCTCAATTAATGTGTTTTAAATTATGCGTTTAACTTGGTGGGTGGAATGTGACGGGTCTAAACGAACCCGTACGTCAAAAAGACGTCCATGGTTTTGTTTACTCAAATAGAGTACCGTTATTTGCCTTTTGGAAACCAAAGTTAACTTTGACAAAGTTAACTCCATCATGCTATCTATGCTACCTTGGTGGCAGTTCCATACGAACCACTCTAGCCATCACTATGGTCGTACCTGGATCGCTTGGAACCCAAACGTTTTTAATATTTCCTTAGTGCTTGCAAACCCCAACTCATGCACTGGAAAATCACCTAAACCTATAAAAATATAATGTTTTTCACCATTGTCGTGTATGATTTTAACGAGTTTATTGATTGTATCCCTTTATAGAGTGATCCTCAATCTATTTCCTTGATCAATCCCTCAGCCCCTTGGATCACCCTTTGGGATTTCAATACTATTAGAATCCCTCATGAGCGATCGAGCCCCGACTCCCGCTGGAATAGCTCCATTAACTCTTTCAATGACTCCGTTCCAAGGGATTCTAGTATTCATGGTTCAACAATTAATTTGAGAACCCTATATCCTCCAGAATTGATATGACCCTTATCAATGGTCCCTAAGATGATTTCTTCCCAAACTCTTTTGCCCATTTTGACCTCCATTGCACCTCCGACCACTCTCTCGTCATCCTTTATCTATACACCCCTTATATAACTACCCCTAAGTCATTCAAATATTTAAATTTGCGGCAATTACACCCTAATTTTCTTGACATTATCTCCTCTAGTTGGAACCTTCATTGCGGGAAGAATCCCATGAAAGTTATTGTCATTAAACTTTCTCGCCTTATCGCTTCCCTTACTGCCCTTAACAGACGGGAGTTTAGCAACATCAACCATAGAGTTGATGAAGCTCAAAATTCCCTTGCTAATACACAACAAAACCTAGCTTCCAACCCGACCGAGAGACCCCTTATTTCTATTCTATTGAGAGAGAGGCTTGTAAAGCTTATGTTGTCTATAGTGACGCCGATAAATCCTTCCTCAAGCAGAAATCTTGAAAAACATGGCTCAAGCTCGAAGATAAGAACTCCAAATATTTCCACAATAGTATAAGGGCCCGCAGAGCCTGTAACAAAATTCTCTCAATTTCCACCCCAGATGGTTCTTCAAGATCCAACCCTCGAATTATCTCGAAAACCTTCCTCCTCTCTTCCATAACCTTTTGGTTCTCCAGGCCCAACAAAGTATCCCAGCCTCGATAGAATCAGATCTCTGATTAAATCCTCGGTCTCCCTCGACCACCTTATTTGATATCGAGAATGACCAAGTCTTTGGACTTGATGGTTTTTATGCGGGATTTTTTAAAACTTGTTGGCCTATAGTAGGGCCAGATATCTGCACTGGGGTTAAGCATTTTTCAATTAGGGAAAGGTTAACCCTAACTATAATAAAATCCTCATCGCTTTAATCCCTCTTTCAGACTTTAGACCCATATCCTACTGTAATGATATCTACAATATTATCTCAAAAATCTTAGCAGTAGAATTAAACCTACCTTCTCCTACCTAATTAACCCCTCTCAGTCTGTTTTTGTCCCAAGGTGCTCTATTGATGATAACATCCTTCTCACCCTAAACCTTATGCACGGCTACAAAACCAACGACAATGGCCCAAGATGTGCTCTTAAAATTGATCTGATGAAAGCCTTTGACAACATCCGATAGGAGATTATCCTTGATATTCTCTTTGTCACAAAGTTTCCAATCGAAATGATAAATTGGATCATCCATTCCATTACCACCCCCTCATCCGCACTCTGCATTAATGGCTCCCCCACAAGATATTTCCATGTGGAAATGGTACTCCGATAAGGGGAACCCTTTTTCCTTTATATTTTATCATTGTAATGTAGTTCCTCTCTAGCATCTCCCAGGAGAAAAGCCAGAATTCGTCATTTGATCTTCAGTGGAATTTGCACTCTCTCAAGATCATCAACCTTTGCTTCGCGGACGAACTCATGATCTTTAGTAGAGCTAATACCCAATCCATTTCCCTTATCCATGATGGTTTAATGGAGTTTGCTGTTTTCTCGAGTCTTCAAATCAATTCGAACAAAAGCCAAATCTATTTCTCTGCAACTTCCACCTATACAAAGAATGCTATTACGAACCTACTAGGCTTCAGCGAGGGTACCCTAACTTTCAGATACTTGGGTGTCCCGCTAATCACCTCAAGGTTAACTTACCATTACTGTAGGACCTTTTACACAAAAATCTTGAATCATATAAACTCTTAGACTACAAAGCATCTTCTGTACTCTAGGAGATTCCAACTTATCAGATTCATCCTCTTCGCTAGTCCAGTCTATTGGTTCTCCATCTTCATCCTCCCTGTCAGACTTTTAAATAAGCTTTCAAACCTTCTCAGAAGATTCCTCTGGTCGGGATCTGAAATGAATATTTTGGAGGCTAAGGCTGCTTGGGATAAACTTACCTTACGCACAGATGTTGGCGGCCTTGGGATCCCAAATCTTAAAATTTAGAATTAGGCGGCTGCCCTCAAGCTTATGGTCCATATTAACAAAAAATAAAAGTGCTATATGGACCCAATGGATACTTGGTAAAAAAATAAAAAAGTTGTTGAAAAAATAAAAAACAAAAGCTTTTGGAGTCTCCCCTTTTCAACAACTCTAGTTGGGGTTGGCGTAAAATCCTAAAGCTTCGAAACCAGGCTGCCTTCTTGTATAAGGTTATTTTTGGAAATAGAAACACCACGTCCATTTGGTACGATCCATGGCTCTTTCCATGTTCCATCATCAACCGTTTTGGCCACACTATCACAAATTTCGCCCCTCTGCGTAACATTTCATGTGTCTCGGATCTCATTTGTAATGGAAATTGGACTTGGCCCTCCAACGTTATGGCCCCAAATATACACATGCACACTCATCCTTTTTATATCTGAAATGCCCTCGGTACCCTGCCTCCCGCCACCGATGAAGATGACGTCTTTCTTTGGATCCATAACAAGTCCAAACTGCACTTCACCATCAGTAGTACTTACTCCGCTCTTCGCCCCTCGAGAGAGAAAGTTACTTGGGCCCCTCTAGTGTGGAACAAATACTCTATCCGCAGGAATTATTTTATCTGGTGGATGGTCATCCTTAACAAACTCACCATGCGAGACAAGCTCATTAGCTGGAGTTGAATCCCCCCATGACTGTGTTCTCTGCTCTAACAACTAAGATATACTGGAACACCTACTTCTTCTTTATCCATATTCCTCCTCCATTTGGGATAACATCTCTCGTAAGATCCTAATGCCCTCGGTGGCCTCTTTGTAGGCCGCTTGGCTTGAGGTCGCTTGCAGTTGGTTTCATTCCACCAATAACTCTAGCTTCCTGTGGCGGACTGCTTTCTGCTCGACTATTTACCACATCTGAAGAGAAAGAAATGTTTGTATCTTCAACAACAAACATGCCCTAAACTCCGGTATTGCTACTCATGTACTCTCTGATCTTCGTTTATGCTTCCACAGAAGATCTCTTTTTTCCTTGGAATAGGCTTCCTTTATTTATACCACCACTTTTACTTAAGTTACCTTTATAGGTTTTAATCTCATTATTAATGGCCGAAAGCCACCTGAACCTCTTGTAAACATCTTTTATATATAAATTTAGATCTTTTTATACCAAAAAAAAATATGGATTGTTTGGCGGTGTCATTCTGAATAGCTAACCTAGTGTTCTATTATAACACTACATTGTTGTTTAAGTGTTTTTGTGTCTTCTCAACATTAAAATATACACATAATCTTGTCAATGCTTACTACTATGATGACATAACTTTAGGAGATAGTTTAAATGACTTCGTGTATTATGTTATTTATTAAATCTAACATTGTATTACTAAGTGGATCTAAGTAACTTAGTTGTGTTTAATTCTTTGAAATGTCACTAGCTGAATGAATGTTTTATATTTCTTATTTGACCTTAGCACCATCAACACTTTGTTTGCCCTATGGTAATTTGTTTTTATAATCTCTTAACTATAACAAGGGCGCTATAATTGGGCCCTATAAGAAGTCGATCAGGAAAAATGTACTAATTATTGACTGAGCTAGTTGTCAATCAACTTAAAACTATATTACTAATGGGTCCTTAAACTCGACCCAGTTTCACAATCCGACCCAATAAGCCCACGGGTCAGTAATTAAGTATAAATACCCCAACTACTTTCATTAATGAGGGTGATCAGAATTTATTACTAGTAGGCAGCTTAATTATCTCTCTACTATTCACACTAAACACAAAACCCCAGAAAATTACCAAAACACATTTTAAACATTTTACCAGATTACCCTCAGGCAGAAATAAATCACACCAATTACAAAAGAGATTATGAAAGCCTCTAGGGAGAACTTCTTATGCAATTAGAAGTAGACTATGAGACAAAACGTCCTCTTGTCTAAGACCTTTTTCGGGATTGAAATAACCTATTGGTTATCCATTAATTAAAATAGAAGTGTGGACATTTCTAATCATGCTATTAACGAGATTAATAAACATTTAGTTAAAACCAAATAAAGTGAGCACTCTAGGATATGTGGTCTATTTTTTTGGTGAATTTTCAAAAGTTTTATGATAGGATTGTTGATGCTTGGTTTGGTAACATATGCATAAGATATGTTGATGTTCTTGTTGTCATTATCATGAATCATAGAATTGTTTGTTTTAATGCAGTTGGTGTTGCTTCCTGAAATGTTTGTGATGATTTTGAAGAAGAAAAAAATTGTGTGTTGATGGTACTGATAGACTTTTCATAAGCCTCATGGATTCGACAGGTAGTCAAATGATTCAACCTAAAAAAAGCTAAAATACGGTTAAAAGTGGCTTGGAATGGAAAGTAAACCAAGATCATGAATATTGAATTTTGGAGTTGTTTTCATCTTATCATTTTCTAATTCGGTTTAGAATATATATACTTTTAAAATTTTAAATTTAAATATATATATATATATATATATATATATATTACGAGGTGAATGATAGATTTTATGTATAAAATTATTATTGATATAATAAATCTTTCTAAATTTAATTTATTAGTTAATAGAATAAAAAAATTTAAAATTTTAATAAACTAATATTCATAAACAAATAGAATCACTTCTATTATATAATACTAAACTTCGTACCAAAGGAATATAACAATAAAAAAAAATGAGATGTATTATAAATATAGTAAGAATGTTTGTTATACAACATGTCCAGAATATACGTTTTCATGTTAGTATATTTGACGACACATGCTTAGATGTAGTTGTACATTCCAACATGCTTATACGTGTATAATTAAAGTACGACCCTTCATGTTAGTTATACACCATCTATACCTTTTATTTCATGTTTAGATGTAGTTGTACATTCCAATATTATACACACCATCTATAGCTTTTATTACGAGTTATAAAAGTTCCAATATTATGCACACCATCTATAGCTTTTATTACGAGTTTATAAAAGTTCCAATATTATACACACCATCTATAGCTTTTATTACGAGTTTATAAAAGTTTGTACATTCCAAAATGCTACCATTTTACCAATGTAATGTATATAAGTAAAGGGTGGAAGTGAAAAAATATTTTTCACTAATTTTTTGTTCTTATATAAGTATAGTTATTATTTTAGACAGAATTATATAATTATATTTTTATATACCATTAGTTAGTTTTTTTAAAAAAATTAATTTTTTTTTCAAAATAGTAGATTTTTATGATTTTCATAAAACAAATGTTATATATATATATATATATATATATAAATTAGATAGCAATAATATATCTATTTATAATTGTTTGGTTAAAATGTATATGTATTTTCAATTATAATCTTCAATAATTATAAAAAAACAAATATATACTTTTTTCTAATCCAACCATAGTTTATTATTAAATATATTTTTTAATATTTGGAACATTATTAATTACCTATAGACCTATTTTCTTAAATCGCATCCTAATTTCTTGTATAAAACAATTTATTATATTTTTTTACTGTACTATTTAAGTATACTTAAATTTTTAATATTTTCGATTTTGTGAATCATTTATAAATTTAGATTCATTTATTGTTGTATATTTTCATTTATGTTTATTTTTGTGCTAGTCTAGACTTAGACTTAGTATATAAATGTTATTCAGATCGTATTTAGATATTTTGTTTTCGACTTTAAGTAAGGAATCTAGATGCTAACGATTAAAAAAAATTGATTATACTATTACGACATAGTCATAATATATATTATTTTTAGCAATAATATTCTCACAAGCTCTAAAATATTTTTAACATTTTGATAATTTTAGAGAACTTTTTAGATTTTATTTTTTAATCAAATTTGTCACTAGCAAAAAAATGAGTTTTTCCTATGATTCATTTTAAAGTTTTATGTTGCTTTAGGTGAATGGTTGGGTTTGGTTTATCAATCACAATTTTGGGTTTTGAAAAATCTCATGATGTTTGTTACTTCAAACATGAAATCTTTTAAAACAAGAATGAAAAATTACGAGAGTCAAATCTGAAATGCGAAAACACGGAAAAAGAATATGTGAAATGTGAAATGAGAATTAATATAATATATTTTTTGCGTTAAAAAAATAAAATTAATAACATTTTTACATTTTTTCGAATTACAATTTTAAAATTTTAAAACACAAATAAAAAAAAGAAAATAATCAAACTTTTTCTTTATGAGTGTTTTTTAATTACTATGGTCCAAATACCTCTTAATAATTTAGATTTTAAGAATAATAATCCCTAATTAAACTTTAAATTGAACCATATAACTAATGATATTTCTACTTCATAACTTTGTTACTTAATGGTGAAAATGTTTATCATACTATTTTATAAACCGTTGGGTATTATTGGTCTAATTTATATAAAAATAATTGATAAGAAAAACTAACGGGACATGTAAAAAAAAATCAATTGTATAGAACGTTTTTTTATGTTGAAGATGATTATCTTGTCTATGTTTTGTCACGCATATTCATACATAATTTATACATAAAAGTTCACCACCGAAAAATAAATAAAAAGTGTTAGCACAAACTTTAAATAGTTTAAAGAGTTTATTTGAAAAGATATATCTAACATCTCTAATTTATACAACTTTGAAAACACATTTAACTTATTAAAAATACAAAATAATTGTTACAACAAACATGACATAAGACCATCATGTTAGTCAATTTAATATATTGATTTTTTTTAATATAATGTAATATTATTGCATTAAAAAAATATGATTAGTTTTTTAAGGAAACTTTTTATCCCTTATCTATTAAGCTTAAATTCAATATTCTACAAATTATTTAGTTATCCGTGTATATAATCACCTCCTAATTATTGACATGTGTATAAACGCACAAAAACCTTCTCTAAACAAGAATACAACTTGAATCAGTTCAACTACCACATAAAAAATATCGTCCCAACAAAAAAATCTCCCAATACCAGCTATCGTAAAAATACGAGAATTCTTTCACTAAAGAAGATACCGACTATCTGCTCGAAATTGAACATCAACCCAATATGAAAGACCAAGTCAAACCACAACAAATATACCACTCGTACTTCTAATCCAAAAAATTCTACCCCTATTTCCAAAAATTCCAAAAAAAAACCTTACCTTCTATGTTTGGTCCTACTTAGGAAGAATCAAGAAGATATCAAACTGAAATAATAGACACAACCCCTCAATTGACCCAAATTCATACCCAGCTTACCGAGCAACCATCAACCGAAACCTCAAAAAAAAAATCACTTCCACTAGGAATCGTAACTTTTGTCGAGTATCATTAACCCAACAAACCACCGTATCTACAATGTATGTATGTGTCACAACTCTAACTCTATTCATATTTTGTCAACTTGCGCACGGTCCCAACATGACTCAGTACAAAAATGTGAGTTGTTCTCACATCATATATAAACAATTTAAAATTCAACAAGAGGTTAGTTGTCAATGCTAAATTATCCTGTTTGGTAACTCTAATAATATATTTATTATTTTTATTCACAAATGCATAACGCTTGCCTACATAACAATGCATGCTACCAATATTGATGTTATGGCAAATTTTCATCCTAACAGTATCACTATTGACTAAAAGAAATAAAAAATAATAATTAATTAATTGTTTTAGCAAGGATTGCAGAAAATATAATAATCTCATAAAAAGTTGTAAACGGAAAAAGAAATTATTGAGAGATCTCTTACTACTCTTGAGGGTGAAATAAATCTTGCTAATGCGGAGAAAAAAAGATTACTTACTCAAAATGCACAATTAATCAAACAATGTACTACTTTAACAACTCTTAACACAAACTTGATCTCTCAAAAGATTACCCTCTCAAATCAAAATAAAAGTCTAAATATTGAAATAACCTATTTGAATACTCAAGTTTCTGCTTTAAAATCTGAAATCACCATATTTCAACAAAATTTTAATGATTTTGTGAAAAATAATAAACATAGAATTTCCAAAGATGAAAGAAGATGTTGACAGTAATACTTCCAAATTCATAAGTGAAAGAGAAGAAGTTGCATTCCCTCAAACTGAATTTTTAGATTAAAGAGAGATAAAAAAAAATTATTTTATCAACCATAGCTGCAAATCCAACCATTTAACTCGGAGAGTTAGAAAAATTTCTACCCAAAGAAGAATGCATTAATTTATCTCACAAGCTACCACTTCAAAAGAACAAAATGAAAATGAAACTAACACTCACGGACTGATCAAATAAACTTCCGATAAGACATAAACCCCTCGGTCAGAATATAACTATCAATATAGACAGAGTAAGCTCACTAAATTGCAAGAGGACAACCGAGCGTAAATGCGACCAATTAAGACATCTAATCGAATATCCTTGGTTGATAACAAACAAGAAACATTTTCATACGATGAACGAATGGTCATTCGATGCACGAATCCACTAAATACATTATCACGAAAACATGGAAAATGTGAGGGTTAATCACTTACACATGGAGAATGTGAGGGGAATCACTTACCCATAAACACCGTAACAAGAGTGGTAACTAATTCTTAGATAATGGGAGTAACATAACATTTATTATGATATATAAATAAGCATACGACCTTAAATTATGATGTACGATGTTTTTATTAAATAAAAATATTAACTTTCATAATTTGTAATTTTTTTTGATTTCAACTAAACACGTATGTTAAAATCCCTTATCATATTTTAACGTCGTTTTGGGCAACAAAATTTAATTACTTTATGTTGTTGTGCATAGAAATTTTATAAAGGTATAGACGAAGTCAAGAATAAAAAAATTTCCAAAAGTCCATCATAGACAAGGTAACCATGCGAATGTTAAGTGAATGATTTAGAACTTCCCAAACAGAAATAGGAACCTTGGTCCCACTTCGACAATCAATAAGTTAGCATGTAGGGTGGTAGTGGAAAACAATAATTAATCCAAAAAAGAACCCTCTTGATTTTTTTATATCAGCTACCCTATCTAACATTTAGGTTTTAGAGTCTCAAATAGAGTAATTCAAATGAGAACAACTCAAGACAACTAATTTGAAAGGGACAACAAGGCCAATGAACGAATGAACAAGATAACAAAGGCCCTTCAGTGTTTGACCGAGATGGTTCCATTAGAAGATAGAGGAAAATTGGATCTCTCTCTGAAGTTTAGCAAAGTTTATGGAACCTAAAAAACTACCGGACGCGCCGATGGGGACGAACATACCGTCGAAAGCAAAAGCGAAAAAAAAGATAAGAAAGGTAATATCTCTGACCGAGACGATCAATCAAGTAACGAAGCTGCAAAAAACGACAAGAGGCATGTAGCGGTGGGATACGATCAGGTAAGGCCAATAATAGTGGCTTATATATTATAGGAATCCCCGTTCATTAAAGGAATCTTGGAGGGAAAGCACCCCCAAAACTTTGACCCTAACAAGATAGACTCATATGATGGTTCATGAGACTTATAACAATATCTAGAGAAGTTCAAAAAAATGATGATAGTCTTCAATCATGATGAATTCATGACTTATAGGGCTTTCTCAACAACTTTGAAAGAGAACTCACTAGAATGGTTCAATAGTCTCTCCAAGGGATCAGTTAAAGACTTCGAAGAAATTTGGGTCCATCCAACAGTTGTCATCAACTTTTCATCTTCTTTACCTGTTTTCTCATTCATTATTCTTCTATAAATATTCTCTCTTATTCATTTTTGCTTCACATACAACTTCTAGTAAGAAAAATAGTGAATCACCTGAAAACCTTTTCTTTCTTACTACCTGTACCGGAAAAATTCAACTTTCCCAATTTTCCTCCATCATTAATTTGAAGGTTCTTCTTTGTTCTAGTTTATGAAAAAAATCTCCATCTACTAAAAAACATATTCTTGCTATATACGAATATTTTTGTATTAGTGAGGCTGCTGCTGAATATCGTGTCACAAGAGTAATAGACAACTCTCCAAAAATTACAGCTCAAACCACAATATACGGTGATTTCATCCCTGACCAAAATTATTATGGGTTCCAAAATCCATCCAACCTAGTTCGTGACAGTTGCTCACCAAAATCTCCTCAACAGTCACCGCTTTGAAATATTTCACCAGCACTCTCTAGAAACGTATCTAATCTTCCTCAAACATATCTCAAAGAGACGCAAAGAAAATATTCTCACACAACATCAAAACAACCTTTTAGAATTAACATTAAACCTCCTTGAATTTCTCGCAAGGAGACATCTTGAATTCAATCAGAGCCACGCTCTTACCAGAATCAACCTCGTAGAAAAAACCCATTTGTAGCCATGGGAGACCATGAGGACAACAACACTCCACAGAATCCTACATCTCTGCATCCCCTGAAGGAAATATTTTTTACTAACAAACAATCACAACAAACTTTTTCAAAACCTCTCATCAAAATACAAAGACAGCCTCTAATCTACATGATATTACTAATGACAAAGCTCCACCTCAACGGAGAGACAAAGAATATGAAGAATAAGCTAAATTAGATTCGAGGACATAAACAGAATCCAATCTTGAAATTATAGAAAGTGGTGTTGCTTCAGAATCTGAAGACAATGTTTCAAAGAAAACGGCTCACGAGAAAATGGAAAGGAAAAAATTAAAAGCCAGTTCAGCTACCCGAGGACATTGGTGCTCATTAGTCCGGAACTTTTCACCACTACCTGTAGAAACCGGACAGGGGAAATTCAGACAAAAGCCACCCACTGTACCATCCGAACTGGACAAAAGTACTAAAAACTAATCACCTTTTGACTAAACTAATTGTTTATCCACTTAATAAACTAATGAGTTTTTTTGAACTCGACCCGGTTTCATAAGTTTGACCTGAAAGCCCATGTGGCCCATAATTAAGGGTATAAATACCCAACCACTTTAATTAACGAGGGTAATGAACATTTAATACAACCATGCAGCTTAAATCTCTCACTATAAAAACACCCAAACATTAAATACCTTTGAAACACCACAAAACACCTGACTAAATTACCCTTAGTCGAAAATAATCCACACTAGGTGCAACTCTAAGCGTCAACCTAAATTCGGTCCTCCCAGAATTTATTATTCCGTTGAAAAATATGCCATATGAAAATTATTGTCAAACCCATGCCAGAACGATTAAAAACAATGTGTATGCCACACAATATCATGTTCCGCTTACCACAAAAAGGAGAGACTCCACTATCTTGTGGAGTAAATGAACTTGTGGTCTATTATATATTCATCAACTGGGACTTCGATTAACATTAGACCCAATGATAGTGGAGTAGTTTGAACTTATTGATCTGGGCCCAACATAATCAAGCCCAAATTTATGGTCCACGTATTATCTTTCATCATGGCTTCCATATTGGGAAAAAATCCTCTTTCTATCAAAGTTTTCATTGCAATGACCCGTCTTTCAAAAAAAATAGTACTATCCTTAGACTATCTCACCCTCAGAGATGATTTTAAGATAATTAACGATCTCTTCAAAGCTGACAAGTTCTGGAAACAAATATTCTTATTTTTCTCTAGAGCTTGGGAAAATGGCAAAGAGATTTCCAAAGAGAATCCGTCAAGGATCAACCTTGTTTGGAGAAGTACTAGTAAGTTAATCAATCTTTTTAAATTTATGTATCTTATATTTCAACTCGTTTTTAATGTATTATTATCGCATATATAAATTTCAAGGCGATACAAATCTTGAAAGAAGACAAGCAAAGAAATCGTTGCCAAGCTCTCTAAATGGATGGAAAATGCATGGGGCGATGAATTCCAGAATGCCTTCATGGCCATAAATTTCGTGAACATCCACTTGTAGATGATCTTCCCGGATGTTTTCATTTCAGATAAAGAGCTAATGGAACCTCCATACCAATATAATATTGTATAAAGACTATTAGCACTTGACAACCCAAAAGAAAAGCAAGCAAAACGAATCTTCCAACCATTGAAGAAATAATCAAGGCTGAACCTTCTCCGAAAAGAAAAAAAGAATCTCGTTTCTAAAAAGAAGAAAGGATTCTCGAAATCCCCTCTAAAAATTACAAAGAAAAGCGTCGAAGTATCTCCCACAAATTCAAATACAAATGTTGATGAGACAGAAGTAATTACGGTAACAGATCACCAAGGAAATGATAAATTCATCAATAACGAGACTATTGGTGAAGATAAAATTCAAGATCTCTATAAGGATATTGACTCTAAATTACCGAATTCAAGAAAAACTTGAACAAATTTCTCAACAAATTATCACATGCCTTCTGCCTGAAATTGTGAGTTCGAGTCTTCCACCAGGTTCATCCTCATTTGTTCTTATGAGTTATGAAAATCCTTATACTCTTCTTATCACTTTTACTATACATATTGAGAATCTTTCTGAAGAAGTATCAAATGTACTTTAACCATTCTCAAACCTCGAAGAAGCAACAAAACATTTACGGAGAGAATTTATGTCTGTTTGAAACAAACTATAGGTTATGGCTAAAGATATGATCCAATGCAAAAAAATATAATAGAAGAGAGAAAAATATAAGAGAACTGTTTTAATGACATATCCTTGATCAATTCCAAGTTTTCCATGCTGATAGGTCAAAGTTCATAAAAGAAGTCGTCCATCTCAAATTTTATTTGAGAGTTATTCATGATAAAGAAAAACAAAGTTTAACTATCCCCATTTGCATGAGATGGATGAACCCAAAAAAACATGAAAAATAAATGAGAGAAGAAAAAAATAATCACGCTTCTCTCCAAGAGTCACAATTTATAAAAGTGAAGAAGAGAAGAAAAATATAGCTATGAATTGAAATCACTCAAAATAACATTTGAAGAATATAAGAGCATTGTTCTAAAAGCTTCCAAGACTCAAAACGGGCTAGAAAGCCTTGCTCTAATAACAAATATCGTAGAGCAAAAAACAATCACTTTTCTTTGTGAATTCTATGTGGTGTTTCCAAAGGAAAATTTATTAGGCTTTTGGAAACTAATTTCCTTAGAAAATCATCCAAGTGAAGCATTTGAACATGTACCCAATGAATCCTCTCAAGAAACTGAGTCAGGGGAAGATGAAGACACCTCTGATCAAGGAAAGAGTTCCTCGGAAGGAAGCTAATACCACTCTCCCAATGATGATGAAGAAGGATTAAATAGATGGTTTTTCTTGTTTATATGTGTTGTTAAATCACGAATAGTTGTTAGTGTTCTACATTTTGTAAGTATTTCACCACTTGACACTTGAACTTATATTTTGTAAGGCTTAAAAATTCACTTTAATTTTTCTGAGGAACAATGACTTTTTATCTTTCAAATATTTATATTCCATATTGAATAATATTATATTTTATGAACAAATAATTAACACTTCAAATACTATTATTATTTAATAACAGTGCGTTTAGAATGGTTTTTCACCTATAATACTATTATCTCTTTAAATCAATACTTAATGAATAGTTTCTCTTCATATCTAAACATCAATTCGAACAATGCTATAAATTAACGTGTAGTACCACGAAAAAACAATGCGTTTAAAGAACTTTAACATCTCAAATATAGTTATCTCTTCGAAGAATGCTCTTAAATGAACATATAGAACTTCGAATATAAACAGTGTGTATAAAGAAAATTAGCACCTGGAATATGGTTGCCTTTTCGAACAATGCTCTTAAATGAACGTATAACACTTAAGATGTAAACAGTGCGTTTAAAGAACGTTAGTACCTCGAATATGGTTGTCTATTTCAACAGTGCTCTAAATGAATGTGTATCACTTGAAATAAAACTAGTTACTTAAGTCACCTTTGGTTAACTACTTTAAAGATGATCAGTCTTTGCCTAGTTACCAAAATAATTTAAGTATTTGTGTCCAAAACAACCACTGGCCAAAAAGAATTTTATTAATATCTGCGAATGTAAATGTGGCACCTCATTAAAACCTTCATGGTCCAACAGGATAGGAAAAAGTATGCCACTTATCCAAAAAAATCATATAGAACATTTGACAAAAGAAAAAATCACTCCTAATATAGTTTTAAATGTTATATATTCCAAGGATGTTGTAAAAGTATGCCTTGTTCATCGTTGTGGCGATATGTACCTGACTTTACTCGCTCTAATACCATATATGGACCTTCTCATTTCAGCGCCATCTTTCCAATCTGCTTGTCCTTTGTATGGAGAAATACCTTCCTCAAAACTTTATCATCCACCTTAAAATACCTCCGTTTTACCTTCGAATTATAATGGCTCCTCATCAAAGTTTGATATGATTTGAATTCAAATGCCCTTTTAACTCTCTTATCTTCGATCAACTCGAGGTATGTCCTTCTTGCTTCATTTAACTCCACAAAATAAAGGAGTACTCTATAATAAGGTAAAGTATATTTTGCACGGCTTACATTATTCATACCTTATACCAAGGCAAAGGATTTTCTTGAGTAGCTTCTCTATGAGTCATTTGATAAGCCCATAACACCTCTTATAAATAATTAGGCCATTTCCCCACAGCATATGTTAAATGTTCCCTTAATTCTTCCAAAATAGACCTATTAGTTACTTGTACTAGACCGTTTTCTTGAGCTATAAAGGCGTGGAAAAACATTATGTATTACCCCTTAAATTGCAAAAAGAAACCATTTCTCTATCCTTCAATTGAAGGCCATTATTTGTAGTAATTTTTCCAGGAACTCCAAAGCTACAAAAAAATATTATTCACAATAAATTTGATAATATCCTTGGCTCTTCTACCAGATAATGGTTCAACCTCGGTCCATTTCGAGAAATAATCAGTTCCCAAAATAATCATTTGACGCCCTCCAGTAAAACCATAGGTAGTGTCCCTACTAAATCTAATCACCATATATCAAAAGGAATAGATTCAGATATAAAAGTAAGTGGTACAACGAGTTTTTGAATGAAATTGGCAAAACATTGACAAGTATCACAGCCTCGTACTAAAATTTTAGCATTACTCATAATCGAAGGTCATTGATAACCTGCCAACAAAACAATTTGTGCAACCATTTGAACCAATAGTGAGTTGAACCCTCACAATCATGTAACTCATATAAAATCTCTTAGATATTCCTGTTTACCCAAACACCATAATAAAGTTCTTCTTAAAGACTTCTTGTATAACACTTCATCTAATACTTCATAACCATGAGCCTTCTATCGTAACCTTTAAGGTAACTTTACAGTGTGAGGTAATTTACCTCTAAGTAAAAACATTTAAGATATCGTAACATTGTATCTAAATGTTGTTCATTTTGTATATGAAAGGTTCGTGACTTCTTTTAGGATTAATTTTCAGAATAATATTTTCATTGTTTTGTTTTTGTGTAATGTTTTTTTAGGCTCCCTAAAACATTGAACACTATATTGTATCCAAGTCTTACTTTTGTGTTTTTTTAAGGATGTCAAGGCTCTCAAAGTGTGAGACTAACCTCATTTTATTATTATTTTGGAGGATTCTCAAACCTATAAGGTAATGAATACTACATTTCATCTTAACCTCATCATCTTTGTTGGTATTTAAATACTTTGGGGATGTCAAATCCTTGAAGGTGCTAAAACTATATTTCATCTCAAAATTAATTATTTGATTTTAGAAATAATAAATCTCTAAAAATGATGAAAAATACATTTCATCTTAGAGCTATTATATTTTTATTTATCATGTACCTTTGTTTGATTTCGAGAATACAAACCTATTGCAAATGTTAGTCAAAATGAAATTGATAATGTTTTTTGCGGTGATCCTGGAGAGAAGTTAGGCCTTTACCTGATTTGAAAAGTAGTTTATGACAATAAGAATATGCTTGCGATCTCTCGAAGAACTAATAGTGGTCCGACCATGCCAATACCTTATATGTCATAAGGTAGGGCCTCAAATATTGCCTTGAGTGGTACCGTAGTGACGTAAATCATATTCGAAATATGCTAGTATAAGTTTAACGTTTTCACGACGTCCTTGGTGTTAGTTGATACGGTTTACCAGAAGAAACCGACCAACAAAAACCTCTTCGTTAAGGTCTTATAACCACTATGAGTCGACCTCTTCCCATAATGGAGTTCTTTTAAAACCATGGTTAATTTCTCGGGCCCCAAACATTAAATTAGAGGTCTATCCCCATGGTAGTACTCAATTAATCCCTCTTGAAACAACTATAAATATATGATTTTTGGGATCCGAGTCAAGATATTCTCCTTAGAAGATAGCTTATACAGCATGACGGTTTACGTCATGGTCTAGATATTCATTGGTCAAATCGTAAATAGTGGCCTCATAGCTAACACGTATCATACTGTTGTTTTCTTGTTTTAGAACCGCTATCTAAGTTCTTGACTCACCTGAAACAACAGACCCTGACCCATTCCCTAAATTTCTCTTAATCCCGTGATTATCTATTATATACTAGAAGTAATTTACCATTATCAATCAAGCTCTACATATGTTCCTTAAGTGTTATGCAATACTTTGTCTAACAACTAATTTATTATATAACTTGTAGTACATATCATTTATATCCTTCTAAACTCTTAGTCAGTGAGAGATAAGGCCTAAATTGGACTTGGTCATTCGCATTTTGGTGAATATACACCATTTATTCAGCTAACTCGGTTAATTTCTCATGTTTTGTCCATTTAGTCCACTGTTTGACATGCACCCGACTTGCATAGGTACTTTACTGCACTATAGCCTAAAACATCTTCGGGGTCTGGACCTAAAATGATCGCTTTAATGTTGGAGGTGAATATGGTGAAAGGATAGGATATAAAATATGTTGTTTCTTGTAAACCACATGGGGTACGTCGGATGAGGTCGAATTGACAATATGAATCACATTTGGAGGTTTGTAATTATGCCTATGCGTATCTTGTGGAATCAGACAAAACACATGGTTTTCTCTATTCATATATGAGACTGTACTTGCACCAATACTTCTCTGAAAGTAAGATCTTTGTTTTTTGTGATATTTTTTGCCAAATTATTTGTATGTAATGAGTGCATGCCGATAAAAAGCAACTGCCACCTTTTTTTATAATGGTTAAGGTTGTTCTTGTTATGTACCAAACGTTGAGTATAATATCACAAACTTTCCTCAATCATCTTTTTACACTTTATTATGTGGTCTTTGTGACCTTTTTTACCTTCTACCTTAGAGATTGATGTCTGAGAAGAGTTCATAGACAATTGAAGCTGCTGGTAGACCTTCGTCAGGTTAATGTGTTCATATTAAAATTCATTGAACATGTTGGGAATATGGGGGTCCGGTCCGCATATAAGTAAGAACAACCCGATCTCAACACTAGTATGATATTGTCCGCTTTTGCACCCGAAGGCCCTCACGGATTTGCATTTGGTCCACTTCCAAAAGGCCTCACACTAATTGAGATATGTTCTCACTTATATACCATTGATCCTTCCCATATTTTACCGATGTGGGATGTGGAACTTTGGTCGCTACCCTAACAGAAAGCATTCGATACCATAAGTGGTCATTCTTATGAAACCTCATCATCCCGTTTGTGAACTACTCAAGGTGATGCTCTAGCTCATTGGTATGATCGAATTCTCTATTTTATGAGTTGAACCTTCTAGGTAATTCGACTGCCACAATTTTTAGAATCAAATGAGGCATTTTTCTCCTTTACCTTTGGAAATATGCTCCAGGAACTGGTCATCCTAAATAAGATTTTTCTCGGGAGGGGAGGGTGTAACTCTACTTGAGATTTAGGAACAATAGAGTACATCTACTGTTAAGCCCTTAGCTGAAGAAATGTTTGAGGATCCCGAACATACTTATGAGTTATTGGTTCCACCTGAACTAGCTTTACAATTATTGTTATAACTCGAGTGACTTGCCTGACCCCCATTTGATCAACCTATCTTATGATGTGGTGACGACCTCATCAGGGCTACCGCCAATTCAATTTAGTAGCGTGATTTAAGAGGGAAAGATACTAAATGAAGTATAAATTTGAATCCAAGAAAGAATTGTTGGTTCAAATTCCTGAATCGTAAGGTCGAACTCTAAAACGGCTATCTTGGCGGTGATTGGATGTATTATCAAGTACAAAGTGACAAACTTAAAAAGGGTGAGACATTTTTATGACATCTCTGACACAACTATAACGTGCACCGTCAAGTGGGTTTGGTGCCTCGAATCCCATAAAGTGTATTACTTGAATTGATCATTGTAATAAATTCAATAAAAATGTGCGAGATCACGCATGAGTGTAATTGATACACAGAAAATGCAAAGGTAATTTATTTGTTTGCCAATGTTGTATTTGTTTGAATATAAAAGAAAGGGTGTAGGTTGCGAAGACAAGAGTTTGATATTTTCAGGTGTTGTTCATCTCCATAGAATACCATCGCATCACTTATAGATATTTAGATTCTCGTACTTTATTTATTTATAGCCTTTTAGAGTACTAAAGGGGGTCTGGTTTTAGGTTTCGCCAAAGATTAACTTAGTTGCTTCTCTGCAAACGAGCTTTTACTCTAAACACCTTCTGAGTCGTAGCTCTTTGTTGAACTAGTCAATTTGTCCATAATAACATTGTTGATAAGCCCATCTAAATGGGTTTGAAAAAGGAGGGATTGAATAAGGAGAAGGAAAATAAACTGCACGGTGACACTAAGAAGTCAGAGTTCGAGATCCCTACTTTCATAGAGAAATATTTCACACGAGTGAGTCTTAAATATGGCTATCCAAATGAGGAAGGTCAACATGAGTTTAGAATTAAGTATGGTATTCCCAATATCGTCATAAGCCGAATACCGACCACATGGAGAACAACTATACCAGGCACGAGAGAATGAAATTTAACTATACACCACGCTGTTTGTTTGGGGCTGCGTTTACCTTTACCACTTTCCATTCATGACTTCTTCCGATTTATCAGTAAACACTTACTGATGACTTATAGGAGATAAGGTTGGCGCAAGTCATTCATCTTTTTTATATCATAAACACTCGGATCGGTTATTGATGTATCGGTGGTTGAGGAGGGTTAGAACAGGATAAGCCGACTTTCTCCTAAAGCAGTTGTTTTGGCCAAAATATTTACAGAGGAATTGTCCAGATGGGTTACCTGGTCGTACACTACTTGCTGAAACTTGGATTCTAATTATTTTAAAGCGATGAGGTAATGACGATTCGTCTCATATATGGTATTATAGAGACCATTAGCATGGTTGACCACTAGCTTTGAATCAAATCAGGTCTGTATAACTTGAGCTTCGTAAATATGTGCTCATATATGGTGTCATTGTTTGTAATGGTAAACCCGAACCGAATGGCTTGGCGGATTTTATCACCCGTGTGCTCGAAGCTTTATCGATTTCAATAATCCATTCACATATGTTACGTATTTCTCCCCACGCGGGGTAGAGAATCGATTATTGAAATCTGCTATTGTTTGGCATTTGATCGGTGTACGGAAATCGTATTTGATATCATATTCTTCGAGCTTTACCGACCATCGTGTAAGTATGCGTGATATATGAGGTTTACAGATATCCTATTATAACGTTTTATCACCTTCGTCTGGTATCGCTCATTCGCTTTGTCTCGTATGTGTCCATCTCGTGTCCTGATTATTACATCTGATATATCATTTTGTTAGTGTTTGGTATACGTTTATTTTGTGATTATAAAAAATATATAGTATTTATAAAATTATAATGATCGATTACGAACCATTTATTTATTTTAATATATAATATTCAGCTTTACTACATAACTATAAAAGTATTATAAAAAATTCTAATGATTACGTTTTACCACAAAATAATACATATCATTTAAGAAAAAATATTATTTTTATTTATAATTTTAGTATATCAATGTAATATTAATATTATTTTTAATAACTTGAAAAATTATTTTTTTAAAACATAAAAAATAATAACGACATTAAATATATATGTATTATGTTAAAAGATATATTATATATTATGGGAAAAAAAGGTATATATTTACCACACGTTTATAAAACATGACGACACGTTTCATGTATAGCATATTTAGGGACACGTCACTAAAAAGATTGTACAATGTTTGATTTGACATGAAGACTCTTATATATCTATAGAATTCAACGATAGCGATACATCACTTAAAAAATTAAATTATTTTGACTCGACAATAACACTCTTATTTATTAAATTGTGACATGGTATAACATATTTATAATCAATCTCGCGACAAACCAGAGGTACAACAATACCTAAAACTCAATATTAATTTCATGATATATTTTAAATAAAAATAAAAATAAACTTATACTATATTCTAACATGTTGAAACAAATCGAGGGCTCAAAAGCACAACACATTCTCATGAACAAACATTAGCAGTCTAGCACTAACACCTCACCTCATAGGCATCCTTTTGTTTTTATATAAAGTATGAGTACTTTTACTCCATCCCTCTCATAATGTTAGACGTTTTAGAAAAAATATTTTGTCTCATATTAATAGTCGTTCTTTTTTTAAGGCAGTATTAATTACATCTCTTACACTTCCCACCAATAAAAAAATTTATTGACTACACAAACTTCTCATCCCACCAATCAAATTTAATTTTGTTTATTTTTTGTCTTTTATTACGACACAGATGGAGTATTATATATATATATAGAGTGTTACATTCTATAGTAAGAAGTAAAGAAAAATATGTTTATTCTAATAACCTTTCAATGTTTTCAAATATTACGAGTGAAACTTGGAAAAAGAATTCTAAAAAGTTGCTGTAATTACGTGGGAAAAGTGATTAAAAATATTTTTCTTGCTAATTTTATATTTTTTATGATTATAAAATATTATTTTACATATAAAATATTTTGACACATCTATATAATTATTTTTGTATATTATTGGTTAGTTATTTTTTAATTTTAAAATTTGATAATTTTTTAAAATTAACAACTATTTTTATGATATTTTTATGTGGAAAAATATATGAGAGAGAAAGAGTCAAAAACTCCAAAGTCATATCTTCTATTGTGGTTCAGATTAATGTTTTTGAACTTCTAAAATTTGAAGTTGAAGTTCGTATTCTACCTTTTATTTGAATCTTTCAATCATCATGAAATAATCTCAATCGAAAGGTCAAAGGAAAAAAAATTAAAGAATTAGAGTTTAAAGGAAAATTTGTGTCAATATTTTCAAATCTTCAAATCGAAGATTCGGTGATAAAGAAGTTATCAATCAATTAAGATTAGAAGAAGGTTGTGGTGTCTTTATTCCATCGTGTCTGGTTTCTCTACTTCCATTATGCATGGTCTCTCAAATTCATCATGCATGGTCTTTCCACTTCCATTATACATGGTCTCTCAAATTCATCATGCATGGTCTCTCCACTTCCATCGTGCATGTTATCATGTATGTTATCTCAACTTCCACTATATGTGGTGTCTCCACTTCCATCATGTCTGGTATTTCCACTTCGTCTCACATCTTTCCACTTCATCATGCATGGTCTCATATCTCTCCACTTCATCAGGCCTAGTTTCGCATGGTTCTCCATATCCATCATACTTGGTCTCTTAACTTCATCATGCCTGGTCTCACATCTCTCCACTTCATCATATCCAGTCTCACTTCATCATATCCAGCCTCACTTCATCATGCGATATCTATCCACTTCATCATGCGATATCTCTCCACTTCATCATGTGATGTCTCTTCACTTCATCATGTGATATCTCTCCACTTCATCATATCTAGTCTCGCATGTCTCTATTGCATCATGTCTGGTCTCGCATCTCTCCACTTTGTCATGCATGGTTTCTAGCTCATCTCTCTACTTCATCATGACTCCTCTTTCATCTCTCAACTTTTTCATGTCTCGTCTTTCATCTCTCATCTCTCCACTTTATCATGTCTAAGTCTCCCATCTATTTATTTCATCATGTTGGGTTTTATATCTCTCCAGTATATGATGTGTGGTCTTTAATCTCTTTAAGACATCATGCGAGACCATGACAAAAACGAAATACAAAATGTGACAACCAGATAAACGTAATGTGAAACCATGGTAGTGAGGTAAAAAAAATTCAAAAAATATATCCATAAATGTAGTTTTTTCGTCCTTGAAAACACAATAGTTCTTATTTTTCAATTTTCTCTCCGAATTCAAATATAAAAAATACATAATTATATGAGAAAAACGAATGTAATAAAAAACGTTTGTTTGAAAAAAAAAAATACGTGGATGGTGATGAATACTAAATGTTCAATACTTACACCTAAAAGAATAGGCGCCACTAAAACTAAAAGAACAACGTTAAATATTTTTGTTATAGAAATCAACTAAAATTAAAAAAAAAACGTTTATTTAAAATTTATAATAATTTATAATACCGAGGACAAAGAAAAAGCAAAACTCATTTTGAGTTAGTCGGCATAAACTAATTTAAGGAAGAAAAAATTTGCACCTTTAAACATTAGGACTTTCTAAAATGACCAAATAAGTACCGCCAAAGTTTTCTATCACTTGAGTAAGCACCTTTAAGTTCTGATGTATCACTATCAAACAAACACAACCTCAATGGAAGCAGAGTCAGACCCAGACGCCGGAGTAGGGAGCGGCGTAGCACCATGGGCTTTTAATATCATACCCGAAGATTGCATAGCTAAAGTGATCTCGTTCACCACTCCATGTGATGCAGGTAGACTTTCGGTGGTTTCTAAGTCTTTCAAATCAGCTGCCGATTCCAATATTACTTAGGAGAGGTTTCTGCCGCCTGATTATCGCACTCGTGTCTCGCCTTCCTCTCTTGATTGGCCGAAAAAGTTGCTTTATCTTCATATATGCGATCAACCCATCCTGATCGAAGAAGGCAAGAAAGTATGGTATTTATTTAAGGTTTTGCTCATCTAAATATGTGTCTCCTTAATTTTGATTTAATTAGTTATTTGATATTGTCTTTATATGTCTTAGAGTTTTTCCATGGACAAAAAGACCGGAAAGAAGTGCTACATGTTGTCCCCTAGAGATTTGACTCTTGTTTATAACAACTATCCTTTGAATTTGAATTGGATTATTGTTCCCCTATCTAGGTGTGTTTCTCTTATTGAAATCCTAAGTCTGGTGTTTGATATTTGATTAAGTATGTGATGTTGATATACATGTAAACAGGTTTTCGGATATTCCAGAGCCTCTTGACCTGCGCTGGTTGAAATTTGGTGGGACCATTAGTACCCAAATGCTATCGGAAGATACTCTTTATGGTGCTTACTTAGTGTTTAAATACACTTTGCCTACTTACGGATTTGAAAACCAAAAGGCAGTGGTTGCAGTTGGACCTGTTCTACGAGAACTGTTTTCTTGGATTATCAAGATAGAAACAACATGTCATCCGATACTATCTATAGGGGTAGACCGTTAAATGCTTCTTCTAATAGTAGAGAAAACCACTCGGCCGTTAAAGAAAGAGGAGATGGGTGGCTGGAGGTGGAGTTGGGAGAGCACTACCAAAGTGGAGATATGGCAGTGGAACTGGAAATGAGTTTGTTGGAGGCACAAACTCGTCTCTGGAAGGGTGGTGTTGTTTTTCAAGGTATTGAGATCCGGCCAAAATAGTGTGTCTATAAATAACAACAATGTTGTTGTATTTCGGAAACTCTATACAATAATCTCTCTGTTTTCCTTTTACAAATGTCCACTCTGTCTGTGTTTCGTGTAGTTATTTTCTATGTAAAACTCAACTCTCAAGTTATATATGTTTCATCTAGTATGAACTTGGTTTTTGTTTATGGAATGTCTCATCTTCTTTTCAATACTTATGAAAACACCAATAAATTTTTAATTAGGTTAATATATAGTTTAGATAGATTATTTATATCTTCGATGAATTTCAACTAATTCATTATTTTACACTCAATAACATGAGATGGTATACTCATTCAAATATAATTCATCTAATTCATTATTTTACACTCAATAACATGAGATGAGATGGTATACTCACTCAAATATGTAAACAGATTTTTCTTAAAAGGGGCTGTGAATATGTAAGTTTAAAGTTATGACTTTCCTTATAACAATATCTAAAATAAAAATATTTTGTTGTCTTTTACTATTTTGTTTATGCCATTTAAAGTGTTTTTCTCAAAATTGGATATATCGAGCCAAAAATTGAGAAAAAAAAAATTATATAGAAAACCTAGCCAATTTTCATAAAAAAATTAAAAACGTTCAAAAAGTTTTAAAAAAAACATCCATAAAAAACATCCATAAATCTCTACGCTCCATAAAAGAAATCTCAAGTGGAAAGCTAGAAGAAGAACATTGACGAGGAATCTCAAACTCCAAATAAAAAATTATTTTTAATCAATTTGTTATAATTCTTTTTATTTTGGTAGTTCTTTTTCATTTAGAAAAACGGAAACCGTGCAGTTTGTTCCGCTGGCTGAAAAGCGCCACATTAGTGAAAGTTGGATTAGGATTAAATGTTTCTAGAATAGTCTAGACCATTCTGCTAGGTTAGGCAATACCAACCCGTGGTCCTTATACCTCACCCCGTCGGGAAAGGACCGAAAATTGATTGTTTTGTTTTTTAAGCAATACCCGGTTTGGTGGAATTTTCCAACAGCATGGCGGGTGGCAATATTTCAATTTTTTTATTTTATTTGTTTTTTATGATTGTATTTGTAAGACGAGGGGTTTATTGATTATGGATTGATAAGAGAAAAGACTTTCTAAATTAATTATTGTTAATTGTTTTATACAAAATCTCATTGGACGCTGCAAGAATAGATTGATTGGGTAAAGCTTACGCAATAGATAACGAGTTTGTAATTCTATTACGTCGTGCGGTGATGCCAAAAGCCGAAAAACTCCTAAACTAATTTTTGTGCACGAGAGATTTGGAAAGTACACAAAGTTGGTAGAGCCGAAGGGTCTTAAAACGAAGTCTATCGAAACCAAGAAATGTGGATGCCTTTTCACCCTTAAATGAAATAAGATAGATAGTGATTGATGGTCCTTAGAAGTCACATGCGGAGTTCACAATCAAGAGACTATAAAATTTAGTGAAGCGTATTCGTACTTGGGATGAATTTACAAAGCAGAGTTGGATTTTGTAGTCAGTTCTACGAAAAAGGGATCCAGTCCTCGTGATATTCTTGACGGAGTGAAAAAAGTGAACCCTTAAAATGCGTCGTATATGCGGACCGTGTAATATTCTCAACTAAAACAACGGAAGATCAAGAAAGGCGGTCGCTCACAAATCCAATATTTGTTAGGTGAACTGAAAATGTTCAACTATTATGAATGACATAGATCATCCGAAAATGGAAGCGGTATCATAGGTGAACTTTTTTTCACACTCCCGGTTAGTTTAGATTTGTTATGGACGTTTCCAAATTTTGTAATAATGAATAACACATACATGGTAATAAAATACAAGATGTTGTTGTATGAGGTTATTGGAGCCACTTCTACTGGAAAATCTTTCTACATCGGATTTGTGTTTGTGTCCCCAAGAGAAATTTGAGAGTTACAAATGGGTGTTAGACTGTTTACAATCGTTAGTGGTAACCCACTCCATCGAACCACCCTCCGTTGTTTTGATGGATAGAGACTTAGCGTTAGTGAAGACGGTCGAGGAAGTGTTCTCCAATGCAACACACATCTTGTATTGATGGTCCATTTACATGAGTGCCTTTGGGAAAACAAAAATAAATAAAGAGTTAAATGGTACGGAAATTATCTAATGGAAATTCTAAAAAATTGAGAGATTGTGGGTAATGAATGACATAATAAGCATGGAAAAACAGCATATAAACTGAAAAAAATATTAAAAATAAATAAAACTTAAAACTTAAAAAATATGGGTTGGTAAATTTATAAAAATATGATATATTGGTAAAGCACCCGCTCACTATTTATAAGCTCAATAGATTGATACTTTACTTATGAAGAGAGTGAATTAGTACTTTAGATTAGACAACACCAAATAAAAATCCCAAAACCAGAAAAAATAAATTGCGTAACTTAAAATTTAACGATTGGTTTTGTATACATACATACATATATATATATATATATATATATATATATATATATATGTTTCATATCATATAAAATATTGTATATTTATCTTATATGATCAAAATATATATAAACACAAAAAATATTTTTACAGTGCCTATATCTTATAACACAATTTATCTTCTTTTAAAAAATCTATTTTTATGAAAGAAATATAAAAACTACGAATCAAGTGATTCTAGAAAGCTCATACCAAATATATTTTAAAAAATATATTTTAAGAAATATAATTTTGTATATCAATAATGGGTAACAAAAATAATGAGTTTAAATATAAAAAAACTACGAATCAAGTGATTTTAGAAAGCTCAGACCAAATCGAGATAAAGCTTTGTTCTATACAGAAAAATACCTCTACGACTTCAAGCCAAGTTTTCTTCTTTGAATTTCTTATGCTTTTCTCTTTGGATTTTCTTCAACATAGTGGCTAACCCTCTCTTATATTTTATTTCTATCAAGATCAACCAAACGTGTGAAAATAAGAACTTATACCTAAAAAAACACCCAAAATTGGATTAAAAATCTAAAGCAAACTACAAAAGGTTTAGAGTATTAATGGGGGAGAATACATTGGTCCTTTTGATGATTATTATAGGGACCAAGGTATTCGGCATCAAAAAACACCTCCCAAGACCCCTCAGTTGCATGGCGTAGCTGAGAGACTAAACCGAACATTGACTGAAAGGGTGAGATGTCTTCTTTCACAATCACAAGTCCCTAAATACTTTTGAGGTGAAGCTTTGAATATAGTAGTACATGTCTTGAATCTTAGTCCTTTTGTACCTTTAGATTGAGATATCCTAAATAGAGTTTGGACAGGCAAAGATGTTTCTTATGATCATTTGCGTGCCTTTGGGTGCAAAGCTTATGTGCATATTCCTAAGATGAAAGGTCTAAGCTTAATTCGAAGACAAGAGAATGTATATTCATTGGTTATGGCCTTGATAAGTTTGGCAGATTTATGATCCAATTAATAAGAAGCTTATTAGGAGCAGAGATGCTGTGTTTATAGAAGATCAGATAGTTCATGATATGGATAAGATTCATAATTCAATGCCTATGTCTGAGAATGACTTGGTAGATTTGGGGCATATTCCGCTTGCACATACTCTTACAGAAGTTGAAGAAAGTTAAGATGAGTACTCATCTACTTCAAGAGGTTTGCATATTTTTTATACTGGTGATCATGATAATGATTTTGTGGATGAACAAGAGAATGAAGAAGAGGTTGAACAACCTGAAATTCCAACTTGGAGATATACTAGAGATAGACAACCCTCTACTAGATATCCTTTTGAGCAATATATTTTGTTAACCGATGCATGTGAGCCTGAGTGTTACAATGAGGCTGTTAGTGGTTTGTGTAAAAATCAGTGCATTGAAATAATAAATGAAGAGATGTAATCACTTCATGAAAATCATACAGTATTGTTAGTACAGTTACCTGAAGGGAGAAAAGCCTTGAGTAACAAGTGGGTGTATAGGTTGAAGCAAGATGATAGTTCTCTACAACCTCGGTACAAAGAAAGATTGGTAGTTAAAGGCTTTGGTCAGAAAATGGGTTGATTTTGATGAAATATTTTCTCAAGTTGTAAAACTTTTGTCTATTCGTGTGGTTTTAGTAATTTCAACTAGTCTAGACTTGGAAATTGAGCAAATCAATGTAAAACAGCATTTTTGCATGGCGACTTGGAAGAATAGATTTTTATGAAACAACTTGAAGGTTTTGTCATTCAAGAAAAAGAAGATTATGTGTGCAGACTAAAGAAAAGTGTATATGGTTTGAAGCAAGCTCCGAGACAGTAGTATAAAAAGTGCATGTTAGTTATGGGAGAGCATGACTACAAGAAGACTTGTTCTGATAATTGTGTATTTGTGAAAAATTTACCGATGCTGATTTTATTGTTCTCTTACTTTACGTAAATGATTTGCTTATTATTGGAAAGAATACTTTGCGGATTAACTTTTTGAAGAAACAGTTAAGTAAGCCTTTCGCAATGTAAGATTTAGCCCCAACAAAGCAGATTCTTGTCATTCAAATTACTAGAGACAGAGATTTAAAGAAGTTATTCTTGTCACAAGAAAAATATATTGAGAAAATTCGTCACAAGTTTAAGATGGACAAAGCTAAAGTGGTTAGTTCACCACTTTCCAGTCATTTCAAGTTAAGCAAGAAACGATGTCATTTAACTAATGAAGAAAATAGATATATGACTAATATTCGATATGCATCTGCAGTTGGAAGTCCTATGTATTTCATGGTATGTACTCGTCTTGACTTAACTCATAGTGTTAGTGTTCTTTGCTCTTTGATGGGGTCCACAAGGCATTCATCTAAGAAGTATCTAGTTGTACATATTACATATTTACCCTCTAACTCTCTATGGTATTTTAATAATGTTTAATAATATCCTAAAAGGATTTAGAAGGATCTTACAAAATTACAACGAGTTATGAGTGCCATTTCTCAAATAAAACTTTTCAAACAAGGATTGATTGACGGTGTAGTTAAGTCATCGGGATCAAGGATGTTTAAAAACATCTTTGAATGATGGTGCACTCTGATTAATAGGGTGATTATATTTCATCATTCTGATAAAGAGTGATACAAATAGAAACTAGAGACATAATAAGTATTATTTGGTAAAATAAAATTAGAATTCGTTGTTTATCCCGAGTGAGGAAGCAATATTCAAGTGAGAAATGATTTGGGCACTCAAGTGTCTCTAAAAATGATGATTACTACTTTTGTGTGTCATAAAGAATCGGCTTCTAGCGATGGTTAATTTGGTGGGACAGTGTGTCAGAATGTCGATTATTTGTAGTTGATATGGTGAAACCTTAGAGAGAATTACAAAGATCATTGAGGATCATATAATGGACTTGCATATTTAAAGAGAGCTTTGAGAATATGATGAAGTCTATAACACCTAAAAGCATCAAAATTTCAAACTGAACAGTGAACCATTGTTTTGTGCACCATGAAATGAAAGAGAACTGGTCAAAGATTGGATATGGTTGAACGGATTATTTAGAGGTTAGGGAAATTCAAGACCTAGAATATTCAAGTCGTGGATTTGCTACAGTATGACATATATGGTTGGATAGTAATAACCAAAAAATTAACCAATGTGAGCCAAAAGTCTATAGCAAAAATTCGACATATAATTTGAAACACGACCAACAATTATATTTGAGCCAGTGAAAAAGACGTTGGTAGGTGACTAATAGTTTCACTGAGAAGTACACTAGTAAAATTAACTAATCCAAATGTAGGATTTAAACTCAGTGTGTATGGGTGATTGTGGCCTTATTGCTAGACATCGAGTGGAAATGGAGTGTCCCAGAATGTGAATGATTACTTTCTAGGTTGATTCGTAGGTTCAAATATGGTAAGGTCATCTTTTCAGAAAAAACTTTATGTGTTATAACTTAGGTTATATATAGTATTAACAAGTAAGTATGGAGTGATATTTTAGAAACAAACTTGCAAGAGTTACACGCCCTAGTGAAATATGATGAAGATCATGGGGGTCGTTGGGAGGATACACTTCTGGTATATACAAATATTTTCACGAATAATCCAAACTTTCAATCATGGATGAATGGGTGACAACTTCAATGGTGGATCTAACGTCGTATGTAGATCCGTTAGATAGATTAAGGGAAATTCTTATGAGAGATAAATTTCGATAGAATAGTCTTATATTTGTATTTTTGCACCAACCCGAGGGTTTATTACATATTTTTCCCAACGTGTAAGCCCCAAATGTATGAAAAAACTTTGAATTAAAATATATAATTTCTAAACTGCGTGTAAGTATTACAAGACATGTAAATTGGAAGAGAGGTAGTAATAAGTTTATTTTAAAAAAAAATTATACGTTTTTAATAATTTAATTTACATAATAGACATTCAACTCACCTTTAGATGTTGTTATATTGTGTGTTTGTTGTTCGAGGTTAATAATCTGATAAATGTATGAATTATCTTCCATAAAATTTGGTCTATTAAAATTTTAAAGTCCATCGATTTATTAAGAGATAAAAAATTACTCGTCTAAATATATTGAGAGATCATGAACAAATCAAAGATGTTATTATTCAAAATTATCAATAACTCTTTAGATATTGTTATTCAAATATATCATTAATTATTATAAATATGATTAGTTAACAACAATAATTCAAATTCAAATAAGATCTAATTTGTCATTGATAATATTGAATCTCTTCTAGTTATGGGATATAACTTGTAACCCCATATATGAGTTACATTAATAAATAAACTATTGTCTTCTTGGCGGCTATTATTATTATTATTATTATTATTATTTATTTGTGTTCATACTTTACTCTTCCATATAGATGGAAGATCATTTATATAGATCTGCCCAATAAGATTTATACTTACCAAATTGGTGTAATATATGATAAATGTTTGGTACCTAAAAATATTTCATATGAAACCCAAAATATAGGAAGGGTAAATGGAGATCATAATGAATTTAGAGCAAATAAATACTCCATCCATTAACATTGAAATGATCGATAAATAAACTGGTGAGAAACATACAGTTGCCACCGTTATGGTTGTTCGGCTCGGAGTTTTCCCACAGTTATAAAAGAACTTGTTGGATGAACAAGATAATGGTTTGAAAATGATAAAATAGATGATGTTCACACCGAAAGTAAAATATAAATTCAACATCTCATAAAGGGTGTTGAAAAATAAAATGAAGAATGGATGATGTTACTATTTCAATTATAAAATAATACATTCGTAATATTAAAAAATGGTATAATATATCATTAAGAACCAAAACCGATGTTGCTAATAATAAATAAGATTGAGGATCATTCTGTAGGAGCAAAAAGCGTTGATGCCATCTTCGCAATAAGGAGAAGTAAGACCGCTAAATCTTGGTACATAGTTGATCGAGGGATACGAGAGCATGCCAAGGAGTGTCACCATCCCAAACTGGAAACACAAATGATAAAATAATCATCTCACTCTTTTATCGTTCGAATGTACAACAAGTTACTTCATGCCAATTTGCATGAACCAGGCCTATGAAAGAGTAGTATCAGTACTAATAGGGATGCAATTTCTTTTTATCTCGTGGGTATCCGAAGGGTTAGAGTATTTCAATCTTTTATTTTTCATCGAATGTGTCGTGTGTTTTAAAATATATTACCGGTTGAATTTGGGATGTTTTATAAATTTTAAAAAAATTGACGGGTACCCACCTAAAACCCGACCGAATAGATATCAGTTATTTTAATATTAAAAAATAATAATACATAATATATTATTATTTTATAAACTCTAAAATTATATTACCATATGATTCAATTGTTTTTAATTTTTGTATTTATGATTTGGTTTTTATACTCTTATCACTATTCATATATATCTTTAGTTAGTTTATATTTAAAAAATGTTAAAATTTAAATTAAATAAATTATGAAAAAGAACTATAACTTTTAATAGCTCTATATTTTTAAATAACAAATATAATTGTATTAAATTTTTTATAAATATTTTAATTAATAAATATGATTTGTTACTAATTTTTAGATTTGTTATTAAATCTAAGAGATTATATTCGGGGTATTATTTATTTTATAAGTATTTTTGTTTTTTTTTTAATATTTTTATTGGATATTTAATTATAAAAGTTTATTTCATAGATAAATAAATAAATATAATGGGTACCCGCAAGGAAATATCCGAACCTTATGGGTTTGGGCGTGAGAAAACAAATATTTTATCCGATGGGTTTAGAAAAATAAAGACGACATGGACTATTGACTGCACCCATTCCGACCTATTTTCATACATACACCCATCCTGACCTGTTTTCATCCCTAAGCACAAACATTGACTAAAGTGAATCCCTAAGAAAGAATTTTGCACCCATATCAATAGCCTACTAAACTATTTCCCAATGATATGTTAAAACTTTAGCATGAGTAGATGCAAACAAACATTATATGCCATCTTCAGTGAACATGAATGAGTATATACCTTCGGTTTCGTATCCTTCAACACATCGAAATCTTTACTATGTTGCATCAACACATGTTCATTTCTCTAATAGACACAATTGGTATTTGTAAGAATAACTAGTTTTAAATATTCAACTTATAAGTGGGATGGACCCAAAAATTTGAAGCATATCCCTTCATTCAGGTAAATATGAACAAGTCAAGAAACTTTATTGATGATGATTATTCGAAGAAAGAGTCCTCATTAGCACTAGACATCTTACACACAAGTTATATTTTGTATCTTTCACAATGACAATATGACTAAATTCACTAGTAAACGGGAACCATATTATCATGTTCACTAGTTCAAAAGTGAGATGATGAACTACGAAACAAAGTATAAAATAAAGTGTAGAGAATTTATCTTATTCTTAAAGGGAAATGGCTTCACACTTATCCTAATTATATTAAATGCAGTTATAATATGAAGTGTATGGAAGTTATCTTAACCATGCTAATTATATTTGAGTTTTCCGTATTGGAGGTCAAAAAAGTAATTATAGACACAAAAAAACTCGAGTAATATATTGTATAAGACTATTTACGATTACATGAGAGGTCTTATAGAAGTGATCCCTTCGTGGACAACTTAACAAGATTCAAAGGTGAATATGAATAAGTTTTGAATGAGCTCAACATGAATGCATTCCTTGGTACAAAAGAGTTGAAGACGAAAATTTACTGCATTTTATGATAGTAAACGCTCATTCTTCCTATAAGTGTAATTATGGAAACGCCATGACTTGATTAGATGCATGTTGTAGTATCTATAATTTATCATTTCTATAATTACCAATCAACAAAAATGTAAGTGTAATTAGAGGGAACATAAAGACTTCAAGAGAATACTATGCAACTTTTCTTTCTCGCAAGCATAAGCAACAACAATAAAAATCACCAGAGGACTTGATTTTTATAGATAATACGAATAATCTCTAAGAACCCCCCTCCCCCACCCCCATATTGTAGAACATATATAATAAATATAATATATAAAATAGAAGGAGATAAAATATTAAGGCTCATTCAAAACATCCCCGCGGGTCTAAAATATAAATTACTCAACCTTTGCCAACATAACCTTGATTTATTTTCTTGTAACGTCTAGGATATCACATGAGTCCAAACCAAGACCCTATATTATAAATTATCCATCAATAATAATTTTCAACGCATAAAATAAAATAAAAGGACGTACTGTCAATAAAAGACATAAACAATTGATTAGGATGAGGACACAATAATTAGAGTGAGACACATTTGGGAATCATATTATTCGTCATGGAAAACTAACCCAATACTAGTAAATTTATAATTTTTTAAGTGTAATATGTACGTAAACTTTATAGATTTAAACAAAGCTTTCCCAAGGGATCCTAGTACCCTTTCTATAAGTAATGAACTAGTTAGTGTTACCTTCGAGAATATGTTGTTATCTTTTATTACTAATTATTCCGGATATAAGTAAATATAAATGCATGAAAATGGAAATCAAATATATCATATTGATAACTGAAAAAGTCTTTATTGATAAAATGTAATACCATTCGGTCTACATATAAACATATTATAAATAAGATCTTTGCAACCCATCTTGACAGAAATCTACAGTCATACATTGTTGACATGTTATTAACAAGATAATGAGATGATAAAATTTATTGAGACCTTTTCAAAACGTAGAAGGGTCAACCTCAAGCTAAATCAAGAAAATGTACTTTTGGTGTACGATCTCGAAACTTCATAAGTTATGTGATCAGTAAGAAAGGCATTGAAGAAAATCATGATAAACTCTTGAATTTGGAAATAACAGTAAATTTTAACATGACGATTAGCGTCACTCCACATATTCATCTCCAAATCCTCATACAAAATACGAAGATAAAAAAATTCATTCCCTTCCCATAAATAGTATCAAATCCAAATAAAGGGGAATCTCTATTTTTATATTTCATGGTATTGTACTATGTTATAAACAGCATACTAATAATGGCAGATGTAATAGAGTCCAAGACGATATAGTATGCAAGTTAATATTTATAAAGTATCAAACACAGTTACTTGCAGCTTGAGAATATTCTTATGTAATTAGTGGTAGGAGCCAGAAACACGAGGCTATATTTCAGGCACACACAATAATCGGGACTATCAAGTTTGGCTCCCTATTCACAAATAATAAGGAAAAATATGAAACAACTATCGCAGGTCTTCCAATAGGAAATATATTTGGAGCAAAAAAAATCTCACTTTTCAGAGACTTCGAATTGGTGATCAATCAAAGTTTGTGTCATGTGAAGTCCAAAAAATATAATATCATCCAACAATATTGATGCTAACACTTTAGCATATTTGACTTGTACAAGAACCACAATAAAAAATCATTTTTCAATTAAAATAAAATTGGCTATCACACTACCAAAAAGAGTATATCCATAATTTTTTACTCTCGTGTCATGATAATTGAGGGAGAAAAGGAATAGTATAATCGAAAAACTTCTATGAAAAGATATATAAAAGGGAGATTTCATGAGAATACAACAAAGATAAAAAAAAATTAAAATAAAATCAGCATGGTTTGTCACATACCTCGAGCCAAATGAAGCAACCTTTGTAGTTAAAGTAATCTATTACAGAGAGGGTATTTCACATTATGGTTACAAAGCCTTAATAATAGAATTCTACTTCTGGGATTACACTAACCAACAATAATGAAGGATGTAAAAAATAAAGTCAAGCATTGAAACACTTGTCAACGCTTCTCCAACTCTGTCCAAATTCTGTGCGTACTATTAGAAACTATCTACGAAGTAAATTGATATTGTAGGGCCTCTCTCTAAAGATTTAGAATGAGATTTGGAAGTGTCAATAAATTATTATTTTAAACTTACGTTAAACCACAAACATTAAAAAATATTGCATGAAAAAAAACGTTATATCCGATCTCAACACTAGTATGATATTGTCCACTTTGGCACCCAAAGGCCCGCACGAATTTGCTTTTGGTCCACTTCCAAAAGGCCTCATACTAGTTGAGGTATGGTTTACTTATATACCATTGATCATTCCCATGTTTAACCGATGTGGGATGTGGGAATTTGGTCGTCACTCTAACAATTCCTCCTCTCGAACAAAGTAAGTACCACTTTTAGCCTCTTCTCAATTAACTTCTATTCGCCCACTCTAATCAGGTTGACAGTCTACCTGAATCATAGAGGTATTACGAATGTTGTTGCTCACCTCATGTTAGACCACTTTGTCTTTTGTTCATTAGCGTCACTCCCCACTCCAATCAAATATCACCGCTTGATGAGCCACAAGCGCTCCGAATTAGGATCTCTAGAGCAAACCATTCATCTTGAGCATGGCTTGTACATCCTTTTCGGCATATAAGAATTTCACTTACATCACCCACCACATCGTGCTATGTCTGGTTCTGGGTCTTGATACCAATTTTGTTCTTAAATCACTATGCAATTTATCACAAAATGGCTCACGCAAAGAATACAAATGAAACAAATAATAGTAAAGATATAACACAAGATTTAACGTGGTTCGACAATTTTTTTCGTCCACGGGCGCAACCAGAGAAAAGTGTTTCCCTATAGTAGAAAAGGGTTACAGATTTCATATTGTGTTTTCTGTAGTCCTAATAGTCAATTTATAAGGAATAGATAAACTTACTAGACAATATGCCTAATGGGCTCATATACACATATCTAATAAGAAAACCATTCATTGCATCTTATTGCCAATGACACAAAACTATACTGTCGAGTACGGTACACTGTCAAGTCATTATTCAACTCATTCACAACAAATCTTCCCTTGAGGAGAATATCATTTCTTCACTATCAATAAAGAAATGTCTCTTCTTCTTACTCACCAAATACCCTTAAGGTATTCACGCTATACCGCAAACACCAATCCAGTTTAGGCACTCCCTAAACTTTCGAACTGATAATGTCTCGGTCATTATATCTATTGGATTATCGTGTGTAGACCATTTCTTGACATCAACAATTCAATTTGATATTATATCACGAATAAAATGATACTTGACATCTATATGCTTTGCACGCTCATGGTACATCTGGTTCCCTGTAAGGTGTAAGACGCTTGACTGTCACAAAACACTTTTATAATAGTCATATCCAAGCCCAAATCTGCCATCAAACCTTGCAACCATATTACCTCTTTAACTGCTTATGTTACCGATATGTACTATGCCTCTGTTATAGACAAAGCTACAGTAGCTTGCAACAGATCGCACTCTCAGCTAGAGTAAATATATATCCTGTTAGAGATCTCTTTTTATCCATATCACCTACAAAATCAGAATTAAAAAACCAACCAATGATCTTGCAACATCATTCAACGATTCACCAATATTGGTCTTGTTAAAAGTTAAGCCAATGTTTACAGTATTCTTAAGTAACCGAAGTATCCATTTCACTTCTTGCCAGTTTTCTTTCCCAAGATATCCCATGTACCTGCTAACTACATTAACCGCATGTGAAATATCAGGATGTGTGCATATCATAGCATACATGATACTACAAACTGCACTTGCATATGGAACCTTCAACATTTGTTCCAACTCAGCATCGTCTTTGGCCGCTCCTACTACACACAACTTGAAATGAGTAACAAACGGAATGCTAACTTCCTTAACATCAGACATGTTGGATTATCGTAACACTTTCTCAATATAGCTTCACTGAGACAAGTGTAATTATCTTACACTCTTGTTCCTGATAATCTCCATACCAAGAATTTTCTTTGCTCTACCCAGATTCTTCATCTCAAACTCAACACTAAGCTGCTTCTTTATCTGAACAATGTGTGATATACTACAAGAAACAATAAGCATATCATCCACATACAACAACAAGTAAACATAAGAATCACCTGACATGTCTTGATGATAAACACAACTACCATATGGACTCCTCGTAATTCTAAAGGTAAAATGGTCACCTTAAAAATCGACCTTATGAGATCTTTTAATAATGGTAGAAGGTACTCATTCTTGATATTCTTATCTCTGTGGATTTACCACAAACGATAATCACTTGGATCATCCAATGCATTTCCATTCCCTCTTACACCATTAAAGTTAGCGGAGACCCTTTCAACTGATTTCTTAGAAGAAAATCCATGGGATAAGGCAATCATGTCTGTCTCATTTCCTCTTTGTTCTTGTCATGCAAATATTATCTTGCATTCTAAAGGAAAATAATAATGATAGAAATTTCAAATTCCATTAGAAGTGTCATAAACTCAAAATCATTAATCTATGCTTTGTGCGTGATTTAATGATCTTCTATAACGGTGATATCAACTCCATTTTCCTTATTAAGGAAGGCTTTAACAATTTTTTCTTAATATCGGGGCTCTAGTTTAGTTATTATATTCATAATTGTATTCTCTAGGATCAACTCAACTCTCAAATTTAACCTCACAAACCTGTTAGGCTTCAAGGTTGGCTCACTCCCAGTCAAATATCTGGGAGTTCCAATTCTCTCTAGTCGGCTCGCACATACTGATTGTTGACCTCAACTTAATAAAGTTACCACTCGTATCCGATTATGGACCTCGAAACACCTATCTTATGCTGGTAGACTTCAAGTCATCAAATCCGTTCTCTTCACTAGTCATGTCTACTGGTCGTCCATCTTCATTATACTTTCAAAAATCCTAAAACAACTTTTATAATACCTCTGTTTCGGCCCTGATATGAAGATATCACGGGTCAAACTAGCATGGTCTACTATTATATTTCCCACGTTGGAGGGTGATCTTGGGATTCTATAAGTCAAAATCTAGAATCAAACGGTCGTCCTTAAGCTTTTATAGTCCATTATAAGTAATAAATCCAATTCTATTTAATGTGACTCCGTTATAACCGAGAATATTAAAAATAATAATTTATGGGCTATTGATCCCGACTACTCTCCATCCTGGACTGGGAAGATAATTTTATCTCTTATGCTCATTGCTAGATTTATTCAGGTTGGCTATCGACAATGACAAAAAAAACCTCTTTTGATTTGATTAATGGCTACTAAAATCCTCTATTGTCACACAGTACAAATAAATCATTATTTACGATTCAAAGTTAGGTAAAAACCCAATAATCGTTGAATTTATCTCTGACATGCATTGGACCTGGCCTGCGAATAGGAACTTTACCAACGCTACAAACCACAACAACCTTGACGAACTCCGCAAGATCATTATTTTCCTTCATCCTCCAACATCCTCGAGGAGGATGTCCATTTCTGGGTCGCCAAACAAGGGTTCCATATCTTCACGATCAAGGATACTTACAACGTCGACCATTTGCCCATCCCTTGTGTCCCATAGTTTGGAATAAATTTAATACTCATAGTTATTCTTTTATTATTTGGTTTCTACCTATGGTAAACTAACCACCCACGATAAGCTTTTGTTTTGGTAATTAACACATCATCATCCTGTGCTTTTTGCAACTTGGACGATGAAACTATAAATCATATTCTCTATGATTGTAGTTTCTCCCGGAGCATGCAGGACTTCGATATGCTAAAGATGTTGTTCACTCTTAATTCTAATTAGGCCTATTAGATTCTTGAGGCTTCTAATTGGACCCTCTCCAGTTTTCGCCACCTATAACGCGCCTGTTTTGGCGCTATTATTTACAATATCTTGAGGGAAAGAAACAACAAAATTTTCAACTCCCCTTCGAGCCTTTCCTCTGCGGTTTTAATGAGTATCCTTTCGGATCTTCATTTCAATATTTACCTGTTATTCTGATTTTAACAGTTTCTATTTGTTACTCCACAACATGTTCACTTAGTACACATTTGTTATTCTCTCTACTTTAACTTTTCGGTGATGCTATGACCTATATACACCAGATTCGTTTTCTCTATTCTTTTAAGGTCAATGTGTGGAATATGTCACATATATTTTGAAAAACTATTTTTTAATGCTTTTATTAAAAGAAATAGAACAATACTCGAGTACTACATAAAAAAAAAATACTCAAACTTTATAAATTGAAATCATATATTTATAAAGAATTTATTTTACTCCGCAAAAGAATTTAATATTTTTTATTTGGTATAATATTTTAATATCTAGAGTATTCTTGAAATTAAGTTATATAAAGATAAAGAGAAAGAGTTAATATTATATTAGTTCAAGACAATGTATTGCTTTTGAGTCGCATGTCTTTACATAAGCTAAACATGCTTAATATGAAAGGTGGCATCAATTTGCTTTGAACACGTTATGTATATTATAGTAAAGGTTCAATTCCAATAAAATGAATTTACTGTCGATTGGGTTAATTTTATTTAAATATATATTTTATATTATAAATGTCTTTTCAGAAGAACAGAGGGTTCGTGTCAAGTCAAGAGTATGTAGATTCTTAGTGATGTGTCGCAAAAAGATGCTAAATATTAGGACGTGTCATCAAATCTTTTCGCCACGTTGTACATATATAAGAGGTTTATTTACGAGGAGTGGAGTTGTTATTATACTATTCACCTTCATTTTTTTTTGGTATTATCACTACAAGGTATGCGGTTCATTATTAGTATTTAAAAATAAAAATGGTAAAACTTCTCTAGTACATGAATTTAATTTTATTTAATATTTAAAATCATCGGTTCGGTTTATTAATAAACTAAAATTTATTTTGTTAAAAAAAAATATTAAACATATTTTTATTTTTATTAATTATTTATTAATATCTATTCTATATTATATTAATTATTACAAAAAAAATATTTTATTTAAACTAAAATTTAATCCGTCTAATAATTTATTTATATCAACTAAAGACAACCATTTACCGCAACAAACTAAAAATTAGCCACTCTTGATTTTTAATTAAAAAACATACGGTGGTGTAATAATAAGAAATAATAAAGAGAAAAGTATCCATAAATACATTTTCAAGTATGTAATCCCAAATAAGTATCCAAATATGAGATTACACTAGTAGTAAGAAGCTAATATTTTTACCAAATTAGCCCTAATACCTAGAAGAAAGAGAAAGTAGGTTATTATTATTACAATTTTTACTTTCCCCCAAATCCCAAAAACTTTTAGAAACCAAAAAGACAATAGGATAAAGTCACAGAAGAAGTTGAACCTAAAAGAACTCTGTCCACCGTCTCGTTTTGAGCGAACAAACTCCGGCGAGTGTAGTAGAACTATCGTGCGGAGCGATCGGCGAACTCCATAATCGCCTTGTAGACTGTCTCTAGTTTTTTTGTCTGAAGCCAGAACAACCGGGGTCAGTCAAGTTCGTACTGTCGGAACTACAGTTAAGGTTCGGCCTCACATTTTTTCTTAATCGTGTTTAGTAGACTGCATGTCGGATGATATCCCTATGAACCGTTTTAGTTCGATAATTGGCTTATTGGTTCATTACTTTGGTTATATTTTCCGGCCGGTGATTGTACGGTAAGTTGTTTCAAAGGATGAAACATGGGTAGTTGTGGTTGTTTTAGTTGTTTGTATTAGCGTCTCGCGTCAGGGCTTCAACTGTGGGAAGATTTAGTTGTTTTATAGTGGTTTATATTAGCGTATCGCTTCAGGCGATGAACTACCGGTAGTATGTAAGTGGTTTACAGCAGTTTGTTATAACGTCTCACGTTAGGCTTGAACTGTGTCTCGTTTTTAGGCGTCTCGAAATGGGTTGTATAAGTGTCTCGCGTCGGGGACTATACTGTGGCTAGTTTGTAGGGGGTGTGCAGCAGTTGTTTATTGTGTATCGCGTTAGGGAGTGAAATGTGGGTTGGTTTTAGGTGGTTTACAGTAGTTTGGTATAGTGACTCGCGCCATGGGCTGAAGTGTGGGTAGTTTTTATGCAGTTCACAATAGTTCTCGTGTGTGTATCTTTTTTGTTGTTTTAATGCATTGTATGGGCAGTTGGTGTGAGGTACATCTCGCGTGATACTCATGCTAGATTGGAAAACTGGTAGTCTGTTTGAGTACCGTTTGTCGCGTTATTAGGCGCGTATTAGGTAAGGGTAACACGCGCGACATGTAGTGAATATGTCGCGTCGTAGGGTTGGTCGTTGTAGCTAGAGCATGGGTCGTTGGCGTGTATCTCGCGCGAGAACAATTTGTTTATGCACGCGTTGTCTGTGTTAACTCATTAATGTTGGGTTTATAATGAGCTCTACAAGGACATAGTTCTACGAGGAGATATGCATTGCTAAAATCTAACATGGGTGTTCTTTTGTGCGTACAGGTTCTGCTATGGGAAAATGTACTTTTTACAGGTCTGGTTTGGTAAACATATTAAATTTGCTGCAGAAATACATAGTGGTTAAGGAGCATATCGAGGCTACGAAGAACACACCATTCTATACTTTGCTGAAAACTTCCTTCATGCTAAGGAACGAAGATCTGCCAAAGAAGAGGTTTAACAAAGTTATAGAGGAGACTATAAAGAGATATTCTGTAAAGAATAGGTGTTTTAGAATAGGTGCGAGGCGGGTTAAGCTGACAACGAACGATGTTAAAGTCATCTTCAGTCTTAAACACAGAAAGGAGGAAATGTCGATGAACAGAACAAGGGGTTTCACCGGAAGATTTGCTGATGGTGCGGAGAACGAGTCTCCACTGATGCAGAAATATTTCTTGCGTCCAAGGGCGAGGAAAAGTGGACCGTCAAACCAAAAGGTTGTTTCAAATGCGATGATAAAGGTAGAAATAACAGATTATGAAATGTGGGGATGTTTTAGCATATACAATCAAATAACTACTGTCTGTTTTGATACATGAAGCAATAAAAATAGCTGCAAACGATGGAAGTGAGGAATCAATAACTGACGTTGCGAAGCTTTTGATACTCTTAATTTGTTCTACCCTGTTCTACTCTGTATCTGAAGATATCATGGACTGGACAATGGTTTTCTACGTAGAAGACATGCTCAAAATTAATGACTATGATTGGTCGAGAGCAATGGTCGAGAAGCTGATGAAGTCTATGGTTAATTGTTTGGAGAAAGGGACCCCATATCACATCATCGGCTGCGTAGCAGTGTTATTGGTGTGTATTGAACTATTAGTAATTATATTGTTCTCTTATAAAAGTAATACGAGTGTGCCTTTTTTTCCCAGCCCTTTTTTTCCCAGCCCTTTATAATAGAGCACACAATGCTAGGGGCAGATCTGGTAAGGTCAAACATGATACCTAGGTGCTACAAATGGTGGGGGTTTGAGTGCAAGGAGTCCATTATTGCGCTTGTTAAGAGGCTGAGGAAGCTGGCAGATGATGAGGTAATATATGGCTGTTTCAAGTTGTTTATGTATTGAATCGCGCTAGGCATAAATAACGTAGCGCGATATATATTAACTATGAAGCGCTCTATTGCGCGAGATGTATTTGCATCCAATCTCGTGTAGGGTGCATGATTCGTGTGAGAGACTCGCGCTGTATGCGGGAACAGGTTAAAAAATCAACAACAACGCCTGCACTGCATGCATCGCGTTAGATGTTATTGGTGGGTGAGCGAATCGCGTTGTAGCTACAAAGTGACCCGTGCGTGAATCAGACGGTTGTATAACACGCATCGCGAGATGAGTACTAAGTCAGAACATGATTCGCGTCATAGTGATACTTCATTCGAATAATACGCGTCTTAAACGTGCGTGTGCGCATTTTGTTTGAACATACTTGTTGCGTGTTGCAAGTGTTGGAAGGAGAGGTCAAGTTAACAGAAGCTGAAGAAATGGCCTTCGGGTCGGGGGAGACTAGTGCAGGGTCTGTTAGGAAGTTGACAAGCAAAAGGAAAAAGACGATGATCAGTAGAAGAGAGAAGCGAGGCAAGTATATTAGTGGAGGGGAAACAAATAAGATGGAGATTGGACAGGGATCTGGAACAGCTGATTACCGGAGATTAGATGAGGCTTACGGGCAACAACTGCAGGGGTGGATGGATCAGAATAAAAATACACCCGAGAAAGAGGGCAGCTCAAGTACTCAGACGAAGAGGATGAAAGTTTACAAGGCAAGCGCTTGTAATATTTTATTTAAGAGGATGGAATCTGTTAATAAGAGAACCATTGGAAAATACAGATACTCGGTAGAAAACAAAAGGCTTAAGATTTCTCTTGCACGAAAGAATCGACAAGTAAGTCGTTTAATAGGTTGTAAATTTTAATGATGCATTTTATATAATTTGGCTAATACTTGTTGAATTTCACCACAGATTGAAGAACTCCAAATAGAGGTTGCTTTGTTAACTTTGAAGCTTCAAGAACAAACTGATAAAGGTAACGAAGATGATGAAGAGGTTGTTGGGGTTAATGAAGCACTAGGGAAGGTTTGTGTATTACCTTTTTGTTCGGTAGAAGAGGAGTCACCAGTGAAAAGAGTAGATGTATCAGTAATAGTGGATGAGGTTCCTAAAACCATAGTTTATGTCTCAAGAAAACATGGGTTCAAAAAGTTAGAAGAAGGACAGAAAAAACCTGATAAAGAAGAAGAAGTTGTAGAGGGTTCTACACCTGACGACAATGAAGAAGACACACATGAGGGGGTAGAAGATGGAGGTGAAACAGATGAGGAGAATAATGAATCTGGAGCTGCTGATGGACCAAACGATGTTAGCGAGACATCGGGGGAAGGGTAGATAAATGAAAAAACTTCGTATGTTTTGGGAGTTGACAAATGCAGGCTTGTTGCGGGCACGGATGAGGCAGATATTGGTGGGGATGCAGTAGGAGCGGATGCTCAGGTGCAAATTGCTATTGTACCCATAGAAGAAGAACTGAATATTGTTGTAGCTGAAACTGAACAAGAGTTTGAAGACCAAGCTGAGCAGCATGAGCCAAAACCCATTGAAGCATAAGCAAATGTTATCGTAGCCGAAACTGCTCAAGAGTTTTAAGACCAAGCTGAGCAAAATGTTATTATGGCAGCAGCACTTGAACCAATACCAATAGAAGCAGAACCTCTTGAGGTCGTAGCTGAAACTGCCCAAGAGTTACAGGCTGATGTTGTAGAAAAAAGGAGTACGAATGAGATTACGGGAGAACAGAATCGTGCAGAGGCTGCAGTTGATACAGTTTGTGGCGATGTTGCTTCAAAAAGCACGGAGGCAGATTTGGCAATTGCAAATGTTGGTGAGCAAACAAGTGGGACAGAAATGAATACAACTGGGCCACATGAAACTCTCCGTAGCGTACCCAAGCCCATAAAGCAAGGAGATGAAGATGTAAGTGGATCTTAGTTTATTAAGATTAAACTTCTTATAGCTATCTTGTAGTTGATTTGTTTTTAATTTGGCCAAGCTATTGTTTTTGAAACCTGGGATTTAAATAGGGGGTTTTAAAGGTTGTTTAATACATTAGGGAATGATTTTAAATTATCAAGTACCGCAAATCTTATGTTATAGCTATTATGTGATTAGTTTTGCAGTTTCAAAACTTGACATCTTCCTAACTCGCAATAAGTAAGCGGAATGTTATACCATATCTCCTTTTTATATCACTTCATATTATAAGATCAAAACCCCAGCTGAACCAAGCACTTAAATTAATATTTACTGTCTAACGGAACCCCGGTGTCTTCTAAGTCGCGTAAGTGTCATAGCAAAATAGTAAGAGTTCACTGTAACGTATGCCTAATATTTAACTGCCTAAATCGCGTGGTGTAAGTCGCGTAAGGGCAATATTTAATTTCCTGAATCGCGTGATGGCAATGTTTATAAAGGCTTAACATCAAAGCGTAACTCACACATAATGATAGTCTACCAAGAATAATATTTATTGTGTAACACGCGTTGTGAGCCACTATATATTGCGTATCTCGCGTAGTATGCCATATGAAACATGTCTCGCGTCCCTGTATAATATAACACGCACCTTTGGTTACATTTTCCCAGGTATGTCATGTGAAAAAAGAAGGTTACAGAAAGGAATAATTACGTGCGCACAACGAACTATTAACCAAAAACCAAAAACTAAAACCGGAGTGGAATTGGGAGCTGCTATAACATCAACAAATGAGTTACAACCGAAGTTGGAAGTGCAACGCAAAGCAAATGTGGAAGTATTAACACAGCCTAAGATAAGAGAACAAATACGACCAGCAGTGGAAGTGGAAGCAGATTGTTTTGATCTTCCAAACCTTGATGATGTATTCATATTGTGTACAGAATAGGTTTTTTTGACAAAGTTGATAAGGCGGCGGCTATACACTCGACTGGAGGAAAGTCGGGTGGCATTAGTGCGTCGAAAAGTGTGTTACGAGATGCACCTACAATGGTAAGTTCTAAACTATGGTAACAGTCATATGTTGAGTTGCAACTTGATGATGGTTATTTAACACGATTTATGTCGTTTTACATTTAGTAGATAATATAAATCCAAATTGGGATTTACTTACTTAGTCGAAACAAACGGGAGCTATTCAACGAACTTGGGAAACAGAAACAACAACTACGAAGTTAATAGACGTTAGTCAATACCGCAAGGTCGTTGAAAAACAAGAAAACGAAGATCAACTAGACTCTGAAGTATGGTATTTGCCAGAACACAAATTTACATACCGGCTAAGTGTTAGTGTGACAGAGCTAATGGTCGTAGCATACGAAGGGGAGCTAGATTTCAAGGTAAAGTTTAGAAACTTGATATAACACAAATAATGGACAACTACTCTAGGTATAACTATGTTTTTCTACGTGTTGTAGATCATCGATTCCTGGATATATAAGCTGCTTTAAGAATCAAACTGGATTGTACCTTTTAAAGGGCTCGATGACGAGTACAACTGTAGATATAAAGCTATTCAGATTTTAGGGGTCGCAAGGGTTTGTATCTAATTAATAAATAGTCATTTAAAGTGAACAAGAAGTTTGATATTGTTATAATGTACATTGGTTCTATTACAGACATTACTAGCCAAAAAATCAGATGTTACAAACGTTATTGGCGCAGTTTTTGAAAACGCGAAAGACACATTTATCGCATTCATTCCGGTATGCACCATAAATGAAAAAGTTACTAACCACTGGACGTTATTGGTAATAGACATAGAGAATAGTTCGGCCAAAAACTACAATCCTATTGTCCCTCTTAGCAAATTCACTCCAGACGACAGTAGGAAAATTGGCGACGCCTTGGTAAGTAGTATGAAAGCTTATTCGATGACGATGTATGTTCATTTTTTGCAGGCTAATTATCCATTATGCATGATGGTGAATCGCACCATAATGGGCATTGTATACGTCTCGCGTCAGTCTGTGTGTGAATCACGTGAAAAAAGGATGGAACTCGCATCCTATTGTAAAGTGATTCGCAAAATTACGTGTACACATTTAACTTTGAAAATATAAACTAACATTTTTCTTATTTGAGAAGCTGAACTATTGTATGAAGAAGGGATACATACTACGTGTGAAGAATGGATACAAAGTTAGAGCTGCTAGAGAGATTCCACAGCAAGATAAATATTCGCTTGACTGTGGAGTGTTCGTCTGTCAGTATGTCAAAGATATTATCCAGCACTGGTTTGTAGGGAAGGAATATAGCAAGTGTATGCCAGCTCAAGCACGCGCATAAATTTTTAACCACTTCCTGAATGATAAGAATACTAATATTAGGGCCTCAGATGTCTAGCACTGTATGTTGTACGTGACTCGCACCACATTTGTATGTTAACTAGCGTTGTATGTTGTACGTGACTCGCGCCTCAGGTGTAACTTAACTAGCATGATATGTTTTGTGTGAATTGGGCCACAATTGTAGGTTAACGCGCACTGTATGTTGTATGTAACTCGCGCCATAGTTGTAAAGTAACTAGCAATGTATGTTTTGTGTGAATCACGCCACATTTGTAAGTTAACTAGCACTGTATGTTGGATGTGACTCGCGCCACATCCAAAAATTAACTAGCACCGCAAGTTTGGTGTGACTCGCGTCACCGTGGTAAGTTAACTAGCTCTGTATGTTGTTTGTGACTCGCGCCACAATTGCAAGTTAACTAGGATTGAATGTTGTATATGAGTCGCGCAACAGTTTCTTTTTTTGCCTCCTCTGACGCGTGATACTATGTGTATGTTTGTCGGACTATCACACGTGTTACGTTTGTAACACAGCAACGTTGAATGTTTTATGACACGAGTTACGCAGGTTAGCTCATTACCTAATACGCGTGATGAACTATATATTCAACTCCCGCCAAAAATGATTTAGTCATTGATATTGTCCCGCCAAAAACTAACCTACTAAATATTACCCGCCTAGTTACCCACGAAGTATTTTGCCCTTATATATACCTCCACAAAACTACATATAGTATACACTGAAACAATTAACACACTCCAAATAGAAAATAAGTATGAGTTGGTGCGTCGATGAAGACCAACACTTGCTTCAAGCCATGAAGTATGTGAAGACAACAAGCTCGAATGAAACGGCCGACGTTTATTTCGATCAAGTGTTATGCAGGATGTACTTTGACTATGGGAGGCTTGGATTTTTGGCCCCACGTTCGCACACGAGAAGAAGTCGCTGCGAGGTACAACGAACTGAAATCCAAACCCTTGCTACGTGGTTCTGATCTTTTTCTAGCTTTGCGCTTAGAGGTAGGAAACTTATGGGAGTGAGAAGATAATGATTGGATATCAAGAGATATGATTATGTACCTAAAGGAATCGATCGCACAGAGAGAAGATGCTATTGTTAATTGTTCACCGGTTAGATGTTAACTGTGGTTGTTTAATTAAGGCTTTATTTTTTACGTCGTCAAAAATGTAACTTTATTCGAAGAACAATGGAGTCTTTAAATTGGAAGTAATGGAATATATATATATATATATATATGGTAATGATAAGAATGTTTGATATTTTGGTTAGTGTAAATTTTCATCAATTGGTTACAATTCGTGATTCCCTAAATGTTTCTCCGCCATTACGAACGTTGCCAGTTTCGCGCGTCGTAGGGGAAGAAGTTCCCTCGTGTTGAAGGCCAATCAAACGCAGCTAGAGTCATATTACGGTTCCATCTAGCGCCATATTACGGGCTAATCCCGCGTCCTATGAAGCGCACATCTAGCGTCACATGACAGTTAAATCTAGCGTCATAATACGTGCACGTCTAGCATCATTAGACATGGACATCTAGCATCATATGATATGTTAATCTAGCGTCATATGATGTGTCTATTTTCATCCATCCAGGGGCTTGAGAACATAACATCTCGCGTCACATTGATCCATCTAGCGTTGTACAACACGAATATGACGGGTTGTGTCAATTATCATCTATCTAGCATCTTATGAATCAAACATCTCGCGTTATATTCATCCATCTCGCATTGTACAACACGGGAATGGGAGGGGTTGTCCATTATCATCTATCTAGCATCACATAAACTGCTTAATCGTCGTCAGATTCATTCATCTAGCGTTATACCATATTAGGTGACTCGTGTTGTGTCCATTATCATTCATCTAGCGTCTAATGAACCACACGTTTTGCGTGATATTAAACCATCTAGCCTTGTACAACTCATATGTCTCGCGTTGTGTTCCATTTCATCACTTTAGCGTCCCATGAACTCAACATGTCGCGTGCTATTTCATGGGGGTTATTTTTTGGTTTGCAACATATAGAACGCAAGCAGCAGGGTAATGGACACATTTATGTATATTTAATTTACCTAATAAACTGGAGCAAGTTACATTATTCAGCTAACCAAGTTCAAATATTCACTTGTTTATAATGTACTTAAGTATATATTATTTACTCAATCGTAAATTAAAATTATAATAAACTTAAAAAAATCAATAATTAGAATTAATCAATAAGAGGAGAGCTGTAAAATATTTGGGTAGTAGTACGCCTTGGTTATCGTGATTCAAATTTAAATCGCGTCATAATCAATGGTGGTGATGATAAAAGTAGCCTGAGGGTAGGCTGGTAATTTCAAGTGGAGTTTTAAGACGGCGTGAGGGTGTTTCAGGGTGGTGTGAAGGTGTTTCAAGATATTTCAAGGTGGAGAGAGAATTGAGCAGCTTGGCAGCAGTAAAGTTTTGTTACCCATAGTTAATGCTGGTGGTTGGGTATTTATAGTATGTAATTTGGGCCCTTATGGGCTTTCAAGTCAAGTTTAATGGACCCGGGTCATGTTCAAAGACCCATGAATTTCAAGCAGATGGGAAGGTAGCTTAGTCAGATAGTGTTTAGGTTTTTTAGTACTTTAGTCATAGTTCGAACTGCTTTAGACTTGCAGTGTTCGAAGTCATCTGGCCGGTTCAAAAGTCCTGTCCGTATTAAGCTATTGGAGTCTGTCCGGTTCACGGAGAGATTTACTTTGGGCTGCCCTTCCGGGGAGCACTTCAAATTCGGACTCATCAGGAGCCCCTTTTTTAGGTATTTGAACAAGTATCCTTGTCAAAGAACTGAAAACAGTCCGATTCAGGAAGTGGTTTATCAATTCGGAGAGAGTTGAGGACAGAACCGGACAGACCAAACGTTACAAAATCCAAACGGTTCTTGTCAGAGTTAGTGGGACACGTGTCACTCTCTAGTTGGTTACTTTAGCCGTTTTTTCACCTTGAAAGTTGCACCACTTTCTCGAACAAGTTACCTCTTTTAAATGCCATAAATGACATCAGCACCGTCTTTTAATCATTGCCCAACTTTTCGGATTCTCCTAGGAATCAACCCCTTTTTTCACATTTACTATAAATTCTATTCACTTTTCACAGTTTCATTATCTCTTTCACTCTGCCATTTTACCCAAAGCTTTATCTCTCTAAAACTTCAAAATTTCCTTAGCTGTTTATGTTCACAGCAAGAACAGCACTGATCAAGGGCGGTTGGCTTAACCTCTCAGAATTGGAGAAAGCTCAACGAGTTGAAAAGGAAAAAAGACTTGCAACAGGGCTTCCGGCGTCGCCTGTCGAGAAACCAGCCCCTTCAATCGAAGAATCTGACAGAGGTTCATCTTCTTCTAAAGGTACAAAACCTAGAAAACTTTTTCAATCAACACTCTCTCCCATAGTATCTGGCTCTTCAGTTCAAGAGTCGATTCCTATTGTCGAACCGGGGGTCACTGTCACCAGTGTTAGGAAGAAATCCTCTTTCATTGCTATGGGGTCTGATTCTGACCACTCCCCAAACAAATTAATCATGAAAAGGCCGAGTAGGTTGGTTAAAGGACTTCCTTCTAAAAGCACACCCTCAAAATCGGGGGCAAAAAATAGTGAATCAGGGTTCGGGGAAACTATTAGGACTCTCCGGGAAAGGCCGGCCGGTCCGGGGGCTAGCAGTCCACTACCTCCCAAAGAAACTTCAACCTCAGAAGAGGTGGTAGGAGCTGTCATAGTGTCCCTTCCGAAGATTGTCAGTGACTCGAAGAATTTAATGAGCCCGGAGACTGATCTAGAACGCTCCTCAATAGTACCCACTCTGTTTCTGGTTGGATCAGGATCCAAGTACTCAGACTCCACATCGAACCTTTCAATTATTACCATAGCCTCCTCCGGGGCGACGTTGCTTGGACCAACCCTATGAGTGTTGTCAGGCCTGTTGCCTCCTCTCCTTTTAACGTATGCTCCCAACTTTCCTCTTTCAATCAAGTTTTGTACCTCTTGTTTCAATGCTATGCAATCATCGGTGGTATGGCCAATATCATTATGGTATTGGCAAAAGGAATTATTTCGATGCTCTCTGGGAAACTGCAAGGTTGCCGGTCTCCGGTAGTGTACTTCATCTTTTGTTTTCTCGAAAATGGTTGCCACACTTTCTTTGAGCTCTGCAAACCACTCCGGTTGGACCCACTGCCCTCTTTTATTTCTAGACTGTTGACTTTGTGCAGGAGCAGCTGGTTGAGACTGAGCCTTTTCCCTTCCATGCCCCTGTCCGGTTTCTCTTGCTTTGTTCCCGGACTGGTTTTGATTTGGTGTTGGTGCCACCGGGGTGGATCTCAATTGTCTGTGCACCCTGGTCTTTTTCGTTTCATCAACATTTATCTGCTTGCCAACTTGGTTCAGCAATCCTCCCCAGGTCATGGCTTTCTTCCTGGTCACCGAATCGGCCAGGTTGCCTGGGTTCAAACCTTGTCTCAGGGATGCTATTGCTACCTGTTCAAAGCAATCAGCCAACCCATTCTTTGTGTTTACAAAACGACTTATGTACTCATTTAACGACTCATTTGGCTCTTGGGCACAATGGATTATTGTGTCTCCATTGCCCTTCAGCTCCTTACTTCCCACAAACTGCCTTCGAAAGGCCACCCAAAAAGTATCAAAGTCTTTAATACAACCCTGAGGCAGGCTGTTGTACCATTTCAGAGCACTCCCCGTAAATGATTGGGAGAATGCCCTACAGAGTAGTTTATCATCATCATCAAAGTTCATCATGAAGTTCTTGAATTCCTCCAGATGATTGTCCGGATCAGTACTGCCATCATACTTCTCCATCTTGGTGCTATCAAACCTCTTGGGGAGGTTTCCGGATAGGATTTTAGAAGACAGTGAAGATTGCCTCCAATTCCTTCCACGACTGAACACGGTATCCTCATTAGGAGTTGCAAAGATACCTGGCTCATCATGGAAGGCAAAAGGATCCATCAGCATCTTGTCCGTATACCTCCGGTGGTGAGATGACCCTTTTCCTATATGCCTCTTCATTCTTCCATGGTGATCTCTTTTTCTGGAATACTTCTTAACTTGCTTTTGTTTCTTCTTGGTTCGTCCCTCATCACTGCTAGAGGACAAGGACTTTTCATTTCCCTCACTGTCCGAAGAGCTGTCCGAAGAATCTGAACTCGAGTCAGAACTCTCCACAGGCTTGGACCGGTGAGATTTTTTAGAGCTGGCATGCGTCTTCTTAGTGCTCTCATGAGTTTTGGAAATCCCATGCTCTCTTGGGTTATCGGTGTGGTGAGCAGCTGATGCTTTGGACTTCTCTTTCACGCCCATCTTGGCTTTTTCAGCCCTCAGAGCTTCTATTTCAAGTTTTAACCTGTCGCGCTCTTGGACAGTATACTCATCATTCTCTTCCACCACTTCGAGCAAAGCTGGTGGAAGCTCTGGATTATCCGGATTCATTCGGACAGAATTTCTTTACTTGGTTTTGAATACTGGATTAAGGCACCGTCGCCTCCCACTGTGGTCGCCAATTTGGTGAGGATAATAGTAGCCTGAGGGTAGGCTGGTAATTTCAGTTGGAGGTTTAAGACGGCGTGAGGGTGTTTCAGGGTGGTGTGAAGGTGTTTCAAGATATTTCAAGGTGGAGAGAGAATTGAGCAGCTTGGCAGCAGTAAATTTTTGTTACCCATAGTTAATGCTGGTGGTTGGGTATTTATAGTATGTAATTTGGGCCCTTATGGGCTTTCGGGTCAAGTTTAATGGACCCGGGTCATGTTCAAAGACCCATGAATTTCAAGCAGATGGGCAGGTAGCTTAGTCAGATAGTGTTTAGGTTTTTTAGTACTTTAGTCATAGTTCGAACTGCTTTAGACTTGCAGTGTTCGAAGTCATCTGTCCGGTTCAAAAGTCCTGTCCGTATTAAGCTATTGGAGTCTGTCCGGTTCACGGAGAGATTTACTTTGGGCTGCCCTTCCGGGGAGCAATTCGAATTCGGACTCATCAAATGGCTAGTGAAAAGATATTGGGATGTCTTTTCACTAATTGCATTGGGTTTATTAATGAACGATGTGACTTGGGTAGCTAAAGCACTCATTGCATGTACATTAGATGCTCACTATGGTACTCGTTCTTTTCGAAATTATATAAATAGGCGTCTCGCATTTGCTTGCATACTTATACATCAGACTATTAAAATTCTAAAAACTGTTTAAATTCTATAGAAAAGAAAAACTCGACGATGAGCGGTTGAGACGACTCCTACGGCAATCACGGTTCTGACGGTACTTTTTCCGACGTGAGTTCTCGCTACTCGGACTACAAGCGGGAGACTACCACCGAGTAATCTTCTGACATTGAGTCGGATCCTTTCTCTCCCTCGCTTTCACCTACGACTGAGTATTCGTCTGAGTACTCCCTATCGTGGCCGGACAAGGATTCCGACATCGACAAAGGATACTGAAGAACAAGAAGACGAAGACGGGCAAGAGGAAGATAACTCCTAGGAAGTCTTCGAAGGACTCATCAGACGATTCTTACTGGGGGGAGGAAACCGACGACGAGGATTAAGAGGAGGAGGATGAAGAGGAGGAGAATGAAGAGACAGACGAGGAGTCTGACGATGAGGAGGACACATCTGAGGAGGGTAACTCTTCAGATTATTAAGATATGCTTGTGTTATTTCAAACTGTAGTTGTTTTTTGTGCTTTTAATTGGTAAACCCTTTTGCATTTGGTTGTTTTTTATTAGGGTTTAGTATCTGGGCATGGGTAGGCCCTCTTTTATCCATATGTATTAAGTTTTGTCTTTCTTCCTTCCTTTGCAATGTTAAAATTACCAATGGATCTGATTGTCTGTTTCGATAGCTTGATAGAGTATTTGACACCCACCAATTGAAAAACATAATACAGTAGAGATGTGTAGTAAATTTGTTCGTCACGCGGTGTAATGCCTACATAATTCGCGCTGAGAAAATGTAAAACTAATTAACACATAAAAGAATTGAGATGAATAAGGTGACTTATCATGCAGTATGTATCCTCAACGAATTGCGTATATACCTCGCGTTAGAGTGCAAGTGCAACTAATATAGCATCATAGAAGACGAACATGTCGGGTGTCTGAAGCAACAAGATCGTGTCTAGCGTCATAGCATATTCACAGCTCGCGTCTTATCATAGTTAAGTCTAGCGTAGTGCACGTAATTCTAGCATGCTTTGCAAAGCGTCAACGCAACTAGCGTCATATCTCAATAATATCTCGCGCACCTTGTGAAAGTGCAACGTGACTAGCGTCGTCATAGACGACCATCTCGCGCGATGTAATCCAGGCACAACTAGTCCAGCATCGTATAATACTGACATCTCGCGCTACGTACGAAACTTAGGCACGTCTAGTGTTACGTTACAATAACATCTACCGTGATTTAAGCAAAATTCAAGTAATCTACGATAACAGATGAAAACTTCTATGTCATGAAAGGGTATCAACTGAAAAAGTTTGGACGAATAGCATATTCGCATCTAGCGTCGTATAATACTTACGTCTAGCGTAGTGCACGTAATTCTAGCATGCTTTGCAAAACGTCAAGGCATCTAGCGTCATATCTCAATAGTATCTCGCGCACCTTTTGAAAGTGCAGCGTGACTAGCGTCATCATACATGACCATCCCGCGCGATGTAATCCGGGCCAAACTAAATTAGCGTCGTATAATACTAACATCTCGCGCTACGTACGAAACTTAGACCCGTCTAGCGTTACGTTACAATAATGTCTACCGTGATTTAAGCAAACTTTAAGTAATCTACGATAACATATGAAAACTTCTATGTCATTACAGGGTATCAACTGAAAAGGTGTGGACGAATACCATGAGAAAGATACAAAACAAGTGGAATTAAGTTAATACATACTAAATAAAACAAATATTAACAAAATAAGATTTCGACGGGGAGCTCATAATGTCATATCACATGTCCTTTGGTTGTGTCCAAATTTAAAGTAACGACCACAGCGTAAGTGGGTAGATGATACTTCTCCTCTAGATGTAATCCTATTCTTCCTTGGCCTTCCAGCTCTCCTTTTTATGTTAGGAGGTAGAACAACAGGTCCTTCGGATTCGTTAGATGATGAACTTTCACCATAGTCGGTTATTGCAGGTATGCTAAACGAATAAGTGGATCTGTAATTACTTACAGTGTAGAATGGTTCTACCAACGTCATAGGATCTTCGTTCACGGATGTTATTGCAGCCAATGAGTGAGCACATGGAAAACACTCTTGCTTCTATGAACCACATGAACACTTAAAATCAAGTATGTTGACAACCATAACTGGTTTAGAATAAAACTTCGAATGAACCCGCAGAAGACTTAGATACCACCCAGGTTCTACCCATTTGAACATTCTCCTTAAACTGCTTCTCATATTCGGGGCATAAATAAATGTTCCAGCTAAGCCCTTCTGAATAACGTCTAGAAATCTGAGTCATTAGCATAACTCTAATATTGTCTATCATTTCAACAATCGGTAGATTGCAAAACTTTTTAATCTGATTGTTAAAGGATTCGGAAGCAGATGATGTCATCGCCCCATAACGTTTGCCAATCACGAATGGCTGGGCGTACTTATCGGGCGGTAAATTCTCGATGAAAGCCTTAACATTTTTATCAGCTCTACTTAAAAACTTGGAAAGTCTCTCATTAAAAATTTCAACTGTTGGAGCGTAAGCACAACCTTTGAATCGCTTCAACATTTTATTCTTAAACTCGCGGTTGGTGCAGTCAAGAGCTGTCTTCAAATTATTAAGCAGATTATATATACAGTAAGCATTAAAGTAGTTTGGGTAAATAACGGAAACAACATTAATAATACCAGAATTTCTGTCGGAAATAAAAGTGATTTGACGATTTAACAAATGAGGTTTAAGACATTCCATGAACCAATCCAGTTATCGGAATCTTCACCACCGAAAATACCAAAAACAACTGGAAAAATTCCTGCAATATGAAAATAGGTTTTGGAAGTCTATAATATAAGGATATATGAATTGATTAAGGCGTGATTGCTATGATGCAGCTACTATCTCGTGTGATGTTGCATATAGTATATAACGTACCACGCGTTGTGTAACTATAATCAACCTAAGCATCGCACGATTGCTTAGGATGCTAAAGTCGGTAAATCGCGAATCATTAACATTGGGTGAGGGCACCTCGCGTTATATGTACGCTATTTATCGGGTTTCTGAGATACGCATTATTCTAACTTATTACGAAGCATATAGATCTACTTTTACAAGAAGGTCTAAAACACACCGTTATTGCCGTCCTTCGCCACTACAGACAGCAAAACACTGTCTCGCGTGATGTTGCATATGGTATATAACGTATCACGCGTTATGTAACTATAATCAACCTAAGCATCGCACGATGGCTTAGGATGGTAAAGTCGGTCAATCGCGAATCATTAACATTGGGTGAGGCCACCTCACGTTATATTTACGCTATTTATCGTTTTTCTGAGATACGCATTATTCTATCTTATTACCAAGCATATAGATCTACATTTGCAAAAAGGTCTAAACAACACCGTTGTTGCCGTCCTTCGCCACTGCAGACAGCAAAACACCACCATGTTGCCGTTTAAATGGGTACCGTCCACGTACTGCAATGGTCGACATGAGTGAAAGCCTTTAATGCATGATCCGAAAGCCACAAAACACCTCCTGAAGACATTCCCAAAACCAACCTCCAAATGACAATCCGTAGTAATATCTTGACTTTTTAATCTTCTAAAATATGCATTCAGCAACCCAAACGAAGTATTCTAATCTCCAAAAACTTCCCTCCTCGCCTTCTTTAATGCATTCCACGATAAACGGTAAGAAATATCTAGACCATAGTCTTGTTTGACAGAAGACTGAATAGTTTTTGCTGTTAAAGAATGACTTGTCCTAATTGATTCATGTATTTCATCCGCGATTAAATCAGACGTCAAATGCCTACTTTTTTTCTTGGGAAATTCCGGGATACATGAATAGGTGTTGGCAAAGCGCTTGATTATCATGAAACCAGTGCTAGAATCTATTGATGCATACAGTCGCCATTTACAACCGGCCTTTTTGTTGACACAGTAAGCAGTGATCTTAGTGGATGTATTATACATATACTTGAAAGAAAAACCAAGCTCTAAAGCATATCAGCATAAAGATAACCTTAAACCAGAGGCACCATCAGCGAATGTCTGACCAACTCCTGTGATAACATCAACCCAACCCGTAGTGGCAAGATGTCTTTTTTTTTATGTTGCGAACCGATTAAACCATTACTACTCTCCCCGCTTAATAAATGATCATCACAGGGTTCTACAAAGCTTGCGGTAGGTTGTTTACCAATGTCATGTGCATCTGTTTCGACTACTCGTTGTTCTATAAAGAAGCTAATGCTATTCAGACGCTCCACATTGATATAAACAGTTAATCCAATGAAATCAGTCTCGTTAGTAAACAAGCAGTAATTTTCACTGCCACAGAAGTAGGAAATAGTGTAGCAACCGTTAACCAGATCATCCCATCTACCTTCAATATATTTTTCAATAAATTCAAATTTTTCAAACGCGCTAAAAGGAACGATCGAAGTCTGCTTCAAATATTTAAAAATACAAACTTTTTGCTTAGACATCTAGTACGCTGCAAATGATAAACATAATGAGTTGAGGTGAGGGATTTGCCCTAAATCGCGTCAGTCCAAGCGTGAGTGACTCGCGTTGTCGTAGGTACTGAAACTCACGTACAAGATAGGTAACTCGCGTTATATAAAGGGGAATAATATAATACGTTCGCAAGGGCGCGATATATATCCACTATACCTCCTAGGTGACTCGCGTAGTATGTATCTGAGTTGACTCGCGCGAAAGGTGAATCACTATACACTTCGGTTAGCTCTTCCAGTGGCAAACCTATCTCGCTTCATATTTAAATTCAATTTTTAAAAAATAAATCGCGCGAATTGTCGGATGTTGTACGCTACAACTCGTGTACATTACTATAACAGAGAACAACGCGAGACAAGGTATAAAGTAAAATGAAAAAGTCAACTGCACCTATCGTCTTCAACAAAACACCAGGTAAGATATAAACGCCATTAAAGAACCTATACCAAATCTCGACTATGAAAAAAATTAAAAAGACTGGATTCCAGCTCCACATAACCTAAACAACACTTTAATGTAAACAGAATAAAGTTGAAATCTTTGACAACTAAAAAAACCCAAGAACTAACAAAACCCAGGAACTAACAAAAGTTGAAAAAAAAACAAAACCCAGCTTCTACTCGTGAAAAAACATAACAAAAGTTGATACAAGCTTACCTCTTTTCTGATTTCGGGAACCAGTTTAAACAAGGAGATTGATTGAAAATGGTTTCTTTAGTAAAATGTATAGGTTCATTACAACTTTTCAAAATAGCAGACTAGGCTGTACTATTAAAATATTAAAATTTGAATTGTTGTTCGAAAATAGATTGACATATTTGAGAGTATTTCAGGAAGGGAAATATTAGCTGGGTACTAAATAGGAATTAGTTTGTTGAGATAGATATTTAGTAGGCGTAAAAGAAAATTGGGGTACTAGATAATAATAAGTTTGGTGAAAAGGTATTTAGTGTGACATTTCCCAATAATAAAATGATATTATTTCAGCTATTGCTAAGCTATAAATAGATCCTTGAATATTGTGAAAATAGATCCTTGATATTGTGCAGTCTTCGAGGATATCCTTGTATGTTCAAAACACTAACATTGATATTCACACTAAATCCAACATTTCAATTGGTTTGTTACCAAATTATAATGGTATCATGGTTCTTATTATCTATACTAAATTGTTGCATAAAATTGAGAACAACAAACATGCAAATAACTCACATTTAACGGTAAAATTTAACCGCTCACAAATTAAACTTCAAACTAAATCTAAACACAAACCAAAAATCTATTTTGGTTTTAAACTCTTCTGAATTTGAGTTATTTCGAAAACTAAACTAAGTTTTTAAGAAAATACACTTTGTATATTTTTTATATTTATAATAACAAGAATAAAATTTCTAAATTACCTTTTGTTACATTAACAATATCCCTTATAAATAGTAATACATAAAAAGACACTTATTGCATATCAAAATCAATAGTATTCTTTGAAAAGTCGTTAGTAGCTCCAATTCCCACAAGTTCATTGCTAAAAGATAGAACATAGCTAAGAAATTTGAGAGTCAATTTTTAGCTGGAACAAAATTAAATTTTAGCTCTTCAACTCTTTGGCCTTGTAAATATATACCAATTCTAATAAAAAACATATTTTTAATTAAAAATAATATAATATAATTTAATATATTATCCAGAAAAAATTGATTATATATCAAAATTGGCTTCACTTTTGAAGATACTAATTTTCATCCGAAAAGCAAGAAGCTTGATATTCGAATTTTGTAAAAAAAAGTACTGTATCAACTACCATGAAGGTATTGACGGACAAACTACATAGTGAATCCACATGCCACCGCTACCGTCATTCAATTAGCAGATTTTGAACGGTTGGAAAAATATAATGATTTTGATACGAAACAAACAATGATGGTCACATTTTCTAAACCGAAAGTGAAATATGAAATAGTATACTGAAGAATATATTAATAAACCAAAAAAAATGACGATGTGGAAAAATTAATTATAAAAGAATACTTAACATTACACACAAACACAATATCCTCTTAACAATCCAAACCAATGTTTCTAATAACAACTCCGATTAAAATTTTTGAGGAAGTAAAAGTTTGCAACAGGAGAAAAAGAAACATAACTCATATATATAACAAAGATATATTAGTAGAATATAACATGACATTGACCACCAACGAACCTAACATAGAAATATAGATGGTAAAAATTCATAACAATCAATGCTTAACCCTGATCAAATGAAGAACAACTTTTTTTTACTCCAGCCTATGATGAACGAAGGCTATTAATAGTAATTTTTAAAATATATATGTATTTTTCCGACCTAAGTAACCAAGAATAATTGGTGCATGACGCTTAAGATAATGTTGAGTTCAAGAATTTTAAAAATATCTATTAGTTTACCAGATTTTATTGCTAATATTGATGTGTATAGGTCTTATGAGATCCTTTATCCGACCATAACTAGAAGATCTCCTTCATGTTTATATCAAGGAAGTGGGAGTATGAAATTTCTATAAAGTATGATTAACTTGAACATGTATATGCAAACACGTAAAATATTATTCGTGTGATTTTGTTGTAACCCAACCGATGCATATCTATTTGTACTTATATCTTATATGCGTGTTTGATTATAATGTAGAATATGGCCAATACTAGTAGTTATGGAGAAATGTGTACAAGGGAGGTAAGACAAATCCATTGTCGGTGCTTGTTGTTGTTGTCTATTAAACGTGGTCGTTAAGTCTCACTCTCTTTTTACAAATAAAAATTCTTATTAGCAAGTTTGTGGCTCGTTCAAAGCTAACCATGCATGCTGATGAAAATGAAAGGGAAATCTAATTGTTACCGGGGAGAAGGCCAACCCAGAGGATATATTCTTCAACACATATACAACGAATATTAGTCAGAGGCTAGATTGTATTCCCAAAGAAGAAAAAATAAAAAAGATGCAGAAGAGGCCTCTTCGATCAAGTGGGAGGTAAAAAAAAGCTAATCGCGTAACTGATGTTGAGGGTGGCCAAAGAAAAGAAGTCACTAAAAAAAACATACTACATGTAAAACCGAGCATGCTCGCTAAAATAAAATATTGGCATGGTGAAGTTGTCGCCATAAGGAGATAATTGTGATGGTCGTCAAGGAGAATACGTAGAATTCGAAGTGTCAGGACAAAGAAATGTTACATGTTGATGAATAACGAAGTCCTTGTATCTCCAAAAATGAACCATTTTTACGAATCCCCCATGGTGAAGAAATATGCTCTCGCATTTAAGAAAGATTCCTTGGTTGTGGATCCAAAAATGGTTGGAAACTAGAGTCCTTGCCATAAAAGGGTTTGAATCTCCTTATTTGATGAAGTTATCATTCTGGGTGAGAAAAAAGTGGTGTTTCATGGTGTGATAACTACAGGTAGTAATGAATATATCCTCGTCTGGAAAATATATCGATTATGAGATATAGATGGTACTTGTCACAAACAAAACAAGCAAAAAATGACCAGGTTGTCAAGCCAAGCACCAATACACCTGTGGTATTCTAGGGCTCACATAAGAGAAAATAGGTAGTTGTACCTGATTTGAAAAAAATGATAGCTACAAATGATCGTCGAATGAGCCTATGAATGTTAGAGCAGCGACTGAGGTGGCTACCTCTATGATCAAACTACCATCTCAAGTGAATGGGAGTGATGGAGCGTTAGTGATATAAATTCACACCCCTTCGATGGTGATGTACCGAAAACCGAGACATTGTCTTGTGCTATCTTACTATGATACTATGTCTATAACTGATATTCTACAGAGACAACTCGTGCTGTGAATAGTAGTGCATTTTGTGTTATGTTATTTTTGGGGAGTTATAATGTTGTGAATTGATTGACTCTTTAGGTGGTTGTAATTTTGTGAAGCTACCATAACTCGATGATGTTTGAATATCAACGGTTGACGCGAACGTATATCAAAGTGATGAAAGAGTTCAAGCCCAAGCCATTGGTTTTTGGGTAAGTTATAGACTTGAATATAAAGTTTCTAAGTTATAAACGTGCCTATGTGTCTTCACGACTAAAATTTGAAAAGTTAACGAAGGAGAAGCTAGAAGTAGATGGTACATTAGCAAAAGTGTTTGTCGCGAGGGACACTATGAAAATTGAGAATGTTTTATTGGTAGAACTAAAAGGCACGTTGATTGCGCATAGTATTGTGCATAAAAAGAAAAAGAAACATAATTCCCCAAAATGTAGCGATGTTGGTTCAGAAGGTAGATGTGGCAGATAAAGTTGAAATGTTATCCAACAAAATGTGCACGATGATGTTGGAGAACACTTAGTTGAAAATTGTGGTATAGGATGTCAAAATGGAGATTGAGCATGCAAGAAAGGAGATGTTAGACCAGGCGGCTAAAATGATGAAGAAAAAATAAGTTAATATATGAAAGAGAAAGAGTAAAAAACTCCAAGGTCGCATCTACCTTTTCTGGTTCAAATTAATTTTTTTTGAACTTCTAAAATTGAAGTTGAAGTTGTTATTCTATCTTTTATTTGAATCTTCAATTATCAAGATAAAATAATCTTAAACGGAAGTTCGAAAGAAGAAATTAAAGAATTAGAGTTTGAATAAAAACTCGTGTCAAGATTTTTAGATCTTCAAAATGGAAGATTCGATGATAAAGAAGTTATCAATGAATTAGGATTAGAAGAAGGTTGTGACATCTCTACTCCATCGTGTCTGGTCTCTCCACTTCCATCATGCATGGTCTTTCAAGTTTATCATGCATGGTCTCTACACTTCCATCGTGCATGTTCAATCTAGTTTTTCATGCATGTTATCTCCACTTCCACCATATGTGGTGTCTCCACTTCCATCATGTCTGGTATATCCACTTCGTCTCACATCTTTCCACTTCATCATGCATGGTCTCACAACTCTCCACTTCATCATGCCCAGTTTCGCATGGTTCTCCATTTCCATCATACTTGGTCTCTTAACTTCATAATCTTAGGTCTCATATCTCTCCACTTCATCATATCCAGTCTCACTTCATCATGCGATATCTCTCCACTTCATCATGTGATGTCTTTTCACTTCATCATGCGATGTCTCTCTATTTCATCATGTCTGGTCTCACATCTCTCTATTTCATCATGCCTGGTCTCGTATCTCTCAACTTTATCATGCATGGTCTCTAGCTCGTCTCTTTATTTCGCCATGTCTCCTCTTTCATGTCTCAACTTTATCATGTCTTGTCTTTCATCTCTCCACTTTATCATGTCTAGTCTCCCATCTATTCATTTTATCATGTCGGGTTTTGCATCTCTCCAGTATATGATGTGTGGTCTCTTATATCTTGATGACATCATGCGAAACCATGACAAAACGAAATACGAAATGTAAGACCAGACAAACGTAATGTGAGACCATGGTATTGGGTCAGATAAAAAATAATCAAAAAATATTATCTATAGATTTAATTTTGCTACTCTCCAAAAAATATTAGTTCGTATTTTTAAAAAAAATTCCGAATTCGAAATTGAATATATAATTATATAAGAAAAACAAATAAAATAGAAAAAGTTTGTTTAGGAAAATACAATAAATACTAAATTTCAATAGTTACACTAGTAGGCGGAACTAAAAGAATAATGTTGGATATTTTAAAATAAAAACACTAATAACGTGTGAATCATAACTATTTATGTTATAGTAGAAAATCAACTAGAATTCAAAAAACTTTTATTTGAAATTTATAATAATTTATAATGTGGAGGACAAAGAAAAAGCAAAACTCATTTTGAGTTAGTCGGCATAAACGAATTTAAGGAAAAAAAAATTGCACTGTTAAATATTAGGACTTTCTAGAATGACCAAATACTAGTAGCGCCGAAAGTTTTCTATCACTTGAGTAAGCACCTTTAAGTTGTGAGGTATCACTATCAAACACACCACAACCTCAATGGAAGCAGAGTCAGACCCAGACGCCGGAGTAGGGAGCAGGGTAGCACCATGGGCTTTTAATATCATACCCGAAGATTGCATAGCTAAAGTGATCTCGTTCACCACTCCATGTGACGCAGGTAGACTTTCGTTGGTTTCTAAGTTTTTCAAATCAGCTGCTGATTCCAATATTGCTTGGGAGAGGTTTCTGCCGCCTGATTATCACACTCTTGTCTCGCCTCCCTGTCTTGATTGGCCAAAAAAGTTGCTTTATCTTCGTATCTGCGATCAACCCATCCTGATCGAAGAAGGCAAGAAGGTATGGTATTTATTTAAAGTTTTGTTCTTCTAAGTATGTCTCTCCTTATTGTTTTTGTTAATTAGTTATTTGATATTGTGTTTATATGTGTTAGAGTTTATCGATGGAGAAAAAGACCGGAAAGAAGTGCTACATGTTGTCCCCTGGAGATGTGACTATTACTTGGGGCAACTATCCTTTGTATTGGGATTGGAATTTTGTTCCCATGTCTAGGTGTGTTTCTCTCATTGAAATCCTAAGTCTGGCGCTTGATATTTGATTAAGTATGTGATCTTGATATACATGTAAACAGGTTTCGAGATATTGCAGAGCCTCCTAACCTGTGCTGGTTGAAAATTTGTGGCACCATTAGTACCCAACTACTATCGGTAGAAACTCTTTATGCCGCTTACTTAGTGTTTAAATACACTTTGACTACTTACGGATTTGAAAACCAGAAGGTAGTGGTTGCAGTTGGACCTGTTGGAGGTCCATGTGCTAGGAGTAGGAGAACTGTTTTCTTTGATTATCAAGATAGGAACAGCATGTCATCCAATACTATCCATAGGGGTAGTTCTTCTAATAGTAGAGAAAACAACTCGGGCGTTAAAGAAAGAGGAGATGGGTGGCTCGAGGTTGAGTTGGGAGAGCACTACCATAGTGGAGATATGGCGGTGGAACTGGAAATGAGTTTGTTGCAGTCAGAAACTCGTCTCTGGAATCTCTGGAAGGGTGTTGTTGTTGTTCGAGGTATTGAGATCAGGCCCAAATAGTGTGTCTATAAATAACAGCAATGTTGTTGTATTTCGGAAACTCTTTACAATAACCTCTCTGTTTTCCTTTTACAAATGTCCACTCTGTCTGTGTTTCGTGTAGTTATTCTCTATGTAAAACTCAACTCTCAAGTTATATATGTTTCATGTAGTATGAACTTGGTTTTTGTTTATGGAATGTCTCATTTTCTTTTCAATACTTCTGAAAACACAAAAAGAAAAGTTTAATTAGGTTAATATATACTTTAGATAGATTATTCATATCCTCGATGATAAAATGATAAGATGATAAAATTCAACTAATTTATTAATTTTCACTCAATAACATGAGATTGTATAAGGTTTCAAATGTAAATAGATTTTCTTAAAAGTGGATGCGAATATGTACGGCCAAAGTTATGACTTTGGCTAGACCAGGCCAGCCAGGTTATAACCAGCCCCAAAATAAATAAGTTCTTTTTAGTTTTTTTGTTCTTTTAATATTTTGTTTCAGCGACTTCAATGGTTTTTTTTTTGTTTTTTTTTGAAAATTGGGTACATCTGGCTAAAAATTGAAAAACACAAAATTTATTACCCAACTTTTTTAATTATATACAAAACCTAATTATTTTTTAAAAAATATCAAACAAATTTAAAAACACCAAAATTTAAAAAACAAATTATAAAAATATTTACAAATCTATCCTAAAAAAATATTCGAATAAAAAGTGAGAGGAATCTTGGTAGGAACCTGAAACTTCAAATAATGTAGTCTTTTAAATTGATTTGTTATAAAATTTTCATTTTGGTAGTTGTTTCCATCTTAAAAACAACTAAAAGCGTGCAGCCCGTAGGTTGAAAAGTTCAACGTGGCTGGGCTGAGTTTAAATGTTCTTAAAATAACCATCCCGTCGGATTACGCAAAACCAATCCACCGGTGTTGTTTAACCCACCCCGTCGGGCCGTTACCACTCAGTGGTCTTTATGCCCACGATTTTGGGGGAAGAAATGAACATAATTTGTAAATGATAGTTTCATTTTTAAGCAATACCTTCTAGGGTGGAATTTTCCAATAGTTTGGCGGGGTGGAAATACATCAAATTGTTTATTTATTTTTCATAATTGTATTTTTTGTGTGTAAGAGTAGGAGTTTATTGACTATAGATTGATAATAGAGATTATAGTCAATTTTTCAACATGAAATCTCACTACATGCAACAAGAATTTATCGATTGGGTTAAGCTTTCCGCTGATAAGGACACAAATTATTAGAGACTTGTAAATTGTAAAGTTAAGAGAGGAGATTGATATTATTTGTAAATAAAAAAGATCACAAAACAATTTTCTACTTTGTGCAACTAAATAAGTTAAACTCTTCTTAGACTCCTATAAATAGGATTGGAGATAATGAATAAACGAATCCGACTTTTACTTCTTGATATAGATTCTGGTTTGTTGTTTCTCTCTCTAGAACTTCAATATTTTAATTATCTCTCAATCTATGCATAAGGATATCTCTGAGACTTAAAATTGGCGATCACAGTAAGAGAGATATAGTAAAGTACCTAGATAGCACATCTAAAACTAGAAAAGATAAAATTCATAGTTAATAGTATTGCTTATAATTGAACCAAAGAAGACAAGAGCTGATCGAGCAGTTCGTGAAGCAATTAAAGAAATTAAGTCAGATTTACACATGGAAGAAAGTCCATGTAGTACTCAAGTTCCTAAGGAATATAATCAATCTGACATTGAAAGTCGAATAAATCAGCTGTTAGAAAAAATAACTGTTTTGAATTATGAATATGCTCAGAGAGTACAAAAAATCAATGTGGTAGATTGAAATCCGAAGTGCTTCCAGACAAGAAAAACAATGAGTCGGGAAACCAATCTGATGAGTCTTATGGAAATCATTGAATTTGCAATGATCGTAAAAAGTGTATTTTCAGTCAGACAAGGAACATTGTTCTTCGTGGAAAGATAAAAATGATAAACATCGATATATTTTTTCCAGTAATAGTGAATTTTGTAGCTCGAATTCTGAAGGTAATTTGTTTAAGCAAGGAATGTAGTGAAATTCTTCGAAGGGGGAAATAAGTCGGCATCAGAATTCACGTAAAGAATATGAATCTGATGAGTCCGAATTCTGTCGCCATATTTTATGGGAACCGGACATGGTCAATTCGGACAATGTCTACCTTACAAGACAGGGGGCAATTCGGACACTATCATCCATTGAACTGTCCGAACAGAACTAAAGTACTTAAAACATAATCACTTTTTGACTAAGCTGCTTGTTCACTTACTTAGAACTAATGAGTCCTTAAACTCGACCTGAATCCATTAAACACGACCCGAAAGCCCATGTGGCCCGAATATTAGGGTATAAATACCCAACCACCAACATTAAATGAGGGTAAATAAAATTAAATACAACCAGACAGCTCAATTCTCCCTCTACATTCGACCCAAACATTAAATACTCACAAAACTCCACAAAACTCTAATCAGAAATTACAAACTTACCCTCACACAAAAATAAACCACACCAAATTGGCGACCACTGTGGGAGCTACGACGGTGCCTGAATCTAGCATTCAAAACCATCAGAAATTTCAGTCCGAATGAATCCGGGCGTACCGGAAGTACCACCAGCTTTGCTTGAAGTGGTGGGGGAAAATGATGAGTATACCATCGAGGTGCGTGATAGATTCAAGGGCAAAATAGAAGATCTGAGGGCAGAGAAGGAAAAAATTAGGCATAAAAGAGAAATCAAAGGCATCAGGTGCTCATCATACTGACAACCCTAGAGAGCATGAGCCTTCGAAGACCCATGTAAGTACGAAGAAGACTCATGCTAGCTCCAAAAAGTCTCACCGGTCCAAGCCAGTGGAGAGCTCTGATTTAGACTCAGAATCTTCAAGTAGCTCCTCGGACGAAGATGGAATTGAAGAATCCTTGTCCTCCAGCAGTGATGAGGGCCGATCCAAAAAAAACAAAAGTTGGTTAAAAAATATTCCAGAAAAAGGGATATGCATGGAAAGTTAAAGAGGCATATAGGAAAATGATCATCTCATAGCTGGAGACACATAGAGCGGATGCTGGTGGATTCTTTTGCCTTCCATGATGAGCCATGTATCTTTGCAACTCCTAACGAGGATACCGTTTTCATTCGTGACCGGAAGTGGAGACAATCTCAATTGTCTTCTAATATCCTGTCCGGGAACCTCACCAAGAGGTTCGATAGCACGAAGATGGAAAAATACGATGGTAGTAAAGACCCGGACAATCACTTGGAACAATTCAAAAATTTCATGATGAATTTCGATGATGACGATAAGTTACTTTGTAGAGCATTCTCCCAGTCTTTCACGGGGAGTGCCTTGAAGTGGTATAACAGCCTACCACAGGGGTACATCAGAAATTTCGATACCTTTTGGGTAGCCTTCCGGAGGCAGTTTGTTGGAAGTAAGGAGGTGAAAGGCAATGGAGATACAATTATCCATTGTGCACAAGATCCGAATGAATCTCTGAAGGAATATATAAGTCGCTTTGTAAATACCAAGAATGGGTTGGCTGATTGCTTCGAACAAGTAACAATAACTTCTCTGAGGCAGGGCTTAAACCCTGGAAATTTAGTTGATTTAGTAACTAGAAAAAAGGCCATGACATGGGGAGGTTTACTGAATCAGGTCGGAAAGAAAATTAACGTGGATGAAACAAAGAAAACTAGGGTGCACAGGCAGGTGAGGTCTGCCCCGGTTGCACCAAACCCCAACCAAAATCAGTCCGGAAACAAGGCGAGGGAGGCCGGGTAGGGTCATAACAGAGCTAAAGCTCAGTTTCAGCCAGCTGCGCCTGCCCAGAGTCAGCAATCTAGAAATAAGAGAGGGCCTTGGGTTCAACCGCAGTGGTTTGCTGAGTTAAAAGAAAGTGTAGCCACCATTTATGACAAAACAAAGGAAGAAGTACACTATAGAAGGTCGGCTGCAATACAATCTCCTAGGGAGCATCGTAACAATTCTTTCTGTCAGTACCACAATGATATTGGCCATACCACTGACGATTGTATTGCTTTAAAGCAAGAAGTCCAAAATTTGATTGAAAGAGGAAAGTTAAGAGCATATGTTAAAAGAAGAGGAGGAAATAGGCCTGATAATGCTCATCGGCCTAGTCCAAACAATGCAAGCATATCTGCTCCGGAGGGAGCTATGGTGATAGTCGAGAGATTCGATGTAGAGTCAGAGTACTTGGACCCCGAGCCAACTCAAAACAGAGTGGGTGCCATTGAGGAACGTTGTAAAACAGTGTCCGAGGCTACCTATCAGAGGTTAGTAAACAAAGCCTTTGCTGATCAAATTGGAAGAAATATGGAAGTATACATCGATGACATGATGGTTAAAAGCGTGGACGAAGCGCTCCACTTGGCATATCTCGAAGAAACTTTTACCAACTTGGTAAAAAGTAAATTTGAAACTAAATCGAGAAAAGTGTGTGTTCGGAGTACAGTCCGGAAAATTCCTAGGGTACATAATAAGTGAGCAAGGGATACAGCCCGATCCGGACCAGCTTAATGCTTTATTCCAAATGGAGCCACCTCGGAATGTTAAAGAAGTACAAAGATTGACCGGGAGGTTGGATGCGTTAAATAGATTCATTTCAAGGTCTTCGGACATGTGTGCCCCGTTCTTTCAAACTTTAAAAGGTGCAAAGGGATTCGACTGGACTTCGCAGTGTCATGAGGCTTTTAATGAAATAAAAAAACATCTGCTTTCCCCCAAGACTTTATATAAACCTGTTGACGGAGAGACTCTTTTCATATACTTGGCAGTTTCCAGTTGTGCCATAAGTGTTGTGTTGGTGAGAGATGTGGATAGTTATCCCCGTCCAGTGTATTACATCAGCAATAACTTGATAGATGCAGAAAAGCGCTATCTAAAGCTTGAAAAGTTAGTGCTATCCCTGGTAATTGCTGCTAGGAAGATGAGGCCTTATTTTCAGGCTCATCCTATTATTGTCCGGACATCTTATCCCCTGAAAAACGTTCTACAAAAAGTAGATATTTCGAGTAGAATGACTAAGTGGTCAGTGGAACTGGGGGACTTCGATATTGATTTTGCTCCTCGAACAGCAATCAAAGCCCAAGCTGTGGCTGATTTCTTAGTTGAATTCCACTCAGATAGGGATACAGAGCAAACAATTGAGATGAAAGATAAAAAGGTCTGGATCGTCCGGACGGATGGTGGATCGAGTACTATGGGATGTGGTGTAGGGGTATGCTTGACCTCTCCGTATGGTGACAAAATGTACCAAGCTATATGTTTTGCTTTTAGGGCTTCTAACAATGAGTCCGAATATGAAGCTGTTATAGCCGGTTTAAAGTTAGCTCTTATTTGTGGAGCAAAAAGGGTCAAGCTGATGAGTGATTCCCAACTTCTTATCCATCACGCGCAAGGTCAATCTGAAGCCAAAAAGGAGCAGCTAATATAATACTTACTTCTACTCAAAGATGTGACACTTAAGTTCAAGAATATTGTTTATGAGCACATACCTCGAACAAAGAATGAACTAGGGGACTCCTTGGCAACCATAGCCTATACTGAATCATACCCTTGGATCCATGTGCTGGAGTGCCCTTCCATTCAACTCCATATGGGTAAGGAGGAAGAAAGCTTCGATATACAGATGGGACAACCCCAAGATTGGAGGTTTCCTCTCCGTCAATACCTCTCTCATGGCATCTTACCTCCGGATAAGTCAATAGCAAGAAAAGTAAAGTACAAGGCTCGTGGTTTTATCATACTAAGAGATGTTCTTTATAAGAAGTCTTACAGTAAACCCCTCTTAAGATGTTTGGGGGTTGATGAATCTCAAATAGTCCTCTCTGAATTACACGATGGTGAGAGATCAGCTCACAGTGGATTCAGGGCTCTAACAAGGAGAGTTTTATTGGCTGGTTATTATTGGCCCTCTATAATGCAAGATGCTAAGGAGCTGGTGGGGAGGTGTGACCCATGCGAGAGATATAGAAATGAAATTCATATCCCAGCCATCCCTTTAGAGTCAATTTCTGAGCCTATACCTTTTGATGAGTCCGGATTCTGTTACCACTACGGACAGGGACAGTTCGGACAAAGACTACTTAACCGGACAGGGCAGTTCGAGCACCTCACCCATTGGACTGTTAGAACAAGAACTAAAGTACTTAAAACCAAAACATTTCTTGACTAAGATGCCTGCTCTCCTACTAAGAGCTCATGGGTCCTTGAACTTGACCCGGGTCCATTAAACATGACCCGAAAGTCCATAAGGCCCAGATGTAAGGGTATAAATACCCAACCACCAACATTAAATGAGGGTAATGAAAATTAAATACAACCAGGCTGCTTAATTATCCCTCTACTCACTACTTAAACATTAAATACTTACAAACTTCCACAAAACTCCAAACAAAAATTACAAACTTACCCTCAGAGGAAAATAAACCTCACCAAATTGGCGACCACAGTAGGAGCACGACGGTGCCTAAATCAAGCATTCGAAAGCAACAGGAAAAATCAGTCCGAATGAATCCGGACGCCCCGGAAGTACCACCATCTTCGCTTGAAGTGGTGGGTGAAAATAATGAATACACCATCGAGGAGCGTGATAGATTAAAGGGCGAGATAGAAGCTCTGAGGGAAGAGAAGGCTAAGATGGGCATGAAAGAAAAGTCAAAAGCATCAGTCGCTCATCATACCGACAACCCTAGAGAGCATGAGCCTTCGAAGACTCATGTGAGTACCAAGAAGACTCATGCTAGCTCCAAAAAGTCTCACCAGTCTAAGCCAGTGGAGAGTTCTGATTCAGACTCATAGTCTTCTGGTAGCTCCTCGGACGAGGATGGAGTCGAAGAGTCCTTGTCCTCCAGCAGTGATGAGGGCCGATCCAAAAAGAAGCAATGTTGATTAAAAAGTATTCAAGAAAAAGGGATAGACATGGGAAATTGAAGCAGAATATAGGCAAAGGATCATCTCACAGCCGGAGGCATTTAGATCGGATGCTGATGGATCCTTTTGCCTTCCGCGATGAACCATGTATCTTTGCAACTCCCAATGACGATACTGTGGTCAGTCGTGGCCAGAATTGGAGACAATCTCCATTGTCTTCCAAGATTTTGTCCAGAAACCTCCCTAAGAGGTTCGATAGCACTAAAATGGAAAAATACGATGGCAGTACTGATCCGGACAACCACTTGGAACAATTTAAAAACTTTATGATGAATTTCGATGATGACGACAAGTTACTTTGTAGAGCATTCTCCCAGTCCTTTACGGGGAGTGCTCTGAAGTGGTATAACAGCCCACCACAAGGCTGCATCAGAAACTTCGATACCTTCTGGGTGGCCTTTCGAAGGCAGTTTGTTAAGAGTAAGGAATTTAAAGGCAATGAGGACACAATAATCCATTGTGCCCAAGAACCAAGCGAGTCATTGAAAGAATACATAAGTCGTTTTGTGAACACCAAAAACGGGCTGGCTGATTGCTTCGAGCAAGTAGCAATAACATCCTTGAGACAGGGCTTAAACCCTGGAAATTTGGATGATTCAGTGACCAGAAAGAAAGCAATGACTTGGGGAGGTCTATTGAATCAAGTCGGAAAGCAAATCAACGTTGATGAAACAAAAAAAACTAGGGTGCACATGCAAGTGAGGTCTGCCCCGGTTGCACCAAACCCCAACCAAAAGCAGTCCAAGAACAAGGCCAGAGAGACCGGACAAGGACATAACAGGGCTAAAGCTCAATCTCAGCCAGCTGCGCCTGCCCAGAGTCAACAATCTAGAAATAAAAGGGGGCCTTGGGTTCAACCGGAGTGGTTTGCAGAGTTAAAAGAAACTGTGGCCACCATTTATAACAAAACAAAGGAAGAAGTACACTATAGAAGGCCGGCCGCACTGTAATCTCCTAGGGAACATCGTAACAATTGTTTTTGTCAGTGCCATAATGTCGAAACCCCTGACGATTATATAGCCTTGAAATAAGAAGTTTAGAACTTAATTAAAAGAGGAAAGCTGGGGGCATATGTCAAAAGAAGGAGAGCAATAGGCCTGATAATGCTTATCGGGTTAGTCCGAGCAATGCTGCTCCGGAGGGAGCTATGGTTATAATCAAAAGATTTGATGTAGAGTCAGAATATTTGGATCCTGATCCAACTCGAAATAGGGTGGGTGCCATTGAGGAACATTGTAAAATAGTCTCCGGGCTTATTGAGTTTTTTTAGTCACTCACAATTTCGGAGGGGATACTATGACAGCTCCTACTGCTTCTTCAAGGAAGAGGCACGTTCATACTTTAGCCACCCAGCTGGAAGGAGGCATAACCTCCTATCAATCACAAATTCCATTTCCCTTCATTGTTTTCGATGATGATGACGTAAGGGATATAGCTGGACCTCATGAAGATGCTGTTGTCATAGGAGCATTCATTTGGGGAAATGACATAAGACGAATCTTTGTGGATACTGGGAGTTCAGCAAATATCCTCTTCTTAACCACTTACAAAAAGATGAAAAATCCAGCCGTAATTCAGCGTTCGGACATATCAATTGTGGGCTTCATTGGGAGCTCAGCAGATGTGATCGGGGAGTTCGAAGAGGAAGTTTTATTGGGCAAGAGCCCTTTTAAGAAGATGGTCAGGATACTTTTTATTGTGGTGGATTGTCCCACTTGTTATAATGCTATTTTAGGGAGGTCTTGGCTCTCTAGGATGCATGCAGTGGCCTCGACAGTCCACCAATGTTTGAAATATGTTGTTCAAGGACAAGTGGGAGTTATCCGGAGCAGTCAAAAGATTGCAAGAGAATGTTATGCTACAGCACTGGCTCCACGGACGTTGGGGGCAGTTTGTATCAACGAAGAATAGCAATTTGAGGGGCTTTCTGGGGGTGAGGGTGAAATTGATAACCTCAGAGAGACCCTTGGAGTGTTGATACCGGTTAAAGAAGTTGAAACACACTCTTTGGAAGAAGGAAAAAGGGTTAAGATAGGGTCCAAAATGCCATCCGAACTGAAGATTAAGATGTTGAAGTTTCTGAAAGACCAGCAGCATGTTTTTTCTTGGTGCAACGCTGATGTTACAGGGGTTCCAGCAGATATTATGTCACATCACCTATCCATTCGGAGAGACATAGCGCCTGTGGTACAAAAGAGAAGGGTTTTTTCCAAGGAAAAGGCTGATGTTATTTTTCAAGAAGTTGAGAGGCTCACAAAAATGGGGCATATAAAAGAGTCTCAATATCCTTTGTGGACAGCCAACCCGGTCTTGGTGAAAAAGAAAAATGGCAAGTGGCGTATGTGCATTGACTTCACAGAACTCAATAGGGCTTGCCCAAAAGAGGTATATCCAGTACTCCAGATTGATCAGCTGGTAGATTCCACTTCTGGAAATAAGCTACTATCCTTTATGGATGCTTTCTCTGGGTACAATCAGATTCAAGTAGATCCGAAGGATCAGGAGCATACCACATCTGTCAGTGACAGGGATCTTCATTGCTACAAGGTGATGCCATTTGGATTGAAAAATGCTGGGGCTACTTATCAAAGATTGGTGAACAAAGCCTCTGTTGATCAAATTGGAAGAAATATGGAAGTATACATTGATGACATGATGGTGAAAAGTGTGGATGAACAACTACACTTGGCAGACCTCCAAGAAACCTTTTCGAAACTTAGTAAACGTGAATTTAAAGATAAATTCAGAAAAATGTGTGTTCGGGTGCAGTCCGGGAAATTCCTAGGTTATATAATAAGTGAGCAAGGGATACAGCCCGATCCGGACCAGCTTAATGCTTTGTTCCAAATGGAGCCTCCTCGGAATGTTAAATAAGTACAACGGTTGACTGGGCGGTTGGCTGCTTTAAATCGATTCATCTCAAGGTCTTCGGGCAGATGTGCCCCGTTTTTTCAAACTTTAAAGGGTGCGAAGGGATTTGACTGGACTTCACAGTGCGATGAGGCCTTCAATGAGATTAAGAAACATATGTCCTCCCCCAAGACTTTATTTAAACCTGTTGATGGAGAGACACTCTTCGTACACTTGGCAGTTTCAAATTGTGCTATCAGTGCTGTATTGGTAAAAGAGGTGGATAATTACCCCCATCTGGTGTACTACATCAGCAAGAGGTTGATTGATGCAGAAAAACGCTATTTAAAGATTGAAAAATTAGCATTAGCCTTGGTAATTGCTGCAAGGAAGATGATGCCTTATTTTCAGGCTCATCCTATTATCGTCCGGACATCTTTTCCCTTAAAGAGTGTTCTTCAAAAGGCAGACATTTCAAGTAGAATGACTAAGTGGTCAGTGGAATTGGGGGACTTCGATATTGATTTTGCTCCTCGAACATCAATCAAAGCGCAAGCTGTGGCTGATTTTTTAGTTGAATTTCACTCTGATAGGGATACAGAGCAGACTACTGAAATGAAAGACAAAAAGGTCTGGGTCGTCCGGACAGATGGTGGATCCAGTACTATGGAATGTGGTGCAGGGGTGTGCTTGACTTCTCCATATGGTGACAAAATGTACCAGGCTATATGTTTTTCTTTTAGGGCTTCCAACAATGAGTCTGAATACGAAGCAGATATAGCTGGTTTAAAGTTAGCTTATATTTGTGGGGCCAAAAGGGTCAAGCTGATGAGCGATTCCCAGCTTCTTATCCACCATGCGCAAGGTCAATCTGAGGCAAAAAATGAGCAACTAGTGAAGTACTTACTTCTTCTTAAAAATAAGGCACTTAAGTTCAAAAGCATTGTTTATGAGAATATACCCCGGACAGAGAATGAACTAGCAGATTTCTTGGCAACCATAGCATACACTGAGTCATATCCTTGGATCCATGTGCTGGAGTGCCCTTCCATTCAACTGAATGTGAGCAAAGAGGAAGAAATTTTTGATGTACAGATGAAACAGCCTCAAGATTGGAGATTCCCTCTCCTGCAGTATCTCTCCGATGGCATCTTGCCTCCGGATAAATCACTAGCAAGAAAAATGAAGCACAAAGCTCGTGGTTTTATCATACTAAGGGACGTTCTGTATAAAAAGTCTTACAATAAACCTCTTTTGCGATGTTTGGGAGATGATGAGTCTCAAGTAGTCCTCTCCAAATTGCATGATGGTGAGGGATCAGCTCACTGACAATTCAGGGCTCTAACAAGGAGAGTTTTACTGGCTGGCTATTATTGGCCCTCTATAATGCAAGATGCTAAGGAGCTGGTGAGAAGGTGTGATCCATGCAGAGATATAGTAATGAAATTCATGTCTCAGCCATCCCTTTAGAGTCAATTTCTGAGCCTATACCTTTTGCTCGTTGGGGGTTAGATTTGGTGGGACCTCTTCCTATGGCGTCCGGAGGACGCAGAACTATAATTTTTGCTATATATTATTTTTGGAAGTGGATTGAAGCAGCCCTGCTGGTAGGAACAACATCAAAAGCTGTCATAAAATTCATTTTATCCAATATCTGTTGCAGATTTGGTGTTCCACAAAAGATAACGACAGACAATGGGCCACAGTTCGACAACAAGGAAATGGAGAGTTTTTGTGCCTCAAGGGTATACAACATTGTTTCTCTTCACCTTTCCACCCACAAGCAAATGGTCAGGTTGAAGTGGCTAACAGAACTATACTGTCCGGTTTAAAGAAAAATTTGGAAGGGCCTGCTGGGAAATGGCCTAGCTATTTACAAGAAGTTTTGTGGCCCTACCGGACTACTCCTGGGGCTGCAACACAAGAGTCACCCTTTGCCTTAGTCTATGGGATGGATGCCATAGCTCCCATAGAGGCAACTCTCCCTTCTTTTCGAGTTCACAATTTCTCTGAACACGCCAACGAAGTAGCAATCAGGGGTCAGCTTGACCTAATAGAGGAAAGACGAGTTAAGGCTCACCTTAGAGCTGCACACTATCAGGGTTTGATGAGAAGTAGGTTTGCTTCTAGAGTTAGAAGAAGAGATTTTCAGCCGGGGGAAAAGGTGTTAAGGAAGGTCTTCTTACACACCAAAGATAAGCTGCTCGGCAAACTAGCCCCAACTTGGGAAGGACCTTATATGGTCATTGAAAGGCTCAAACCTGGAACATACTGGCTAGAAGATAAAGATGGAAGGGTTTTGAATCACCCTTGGAATATTGAACATCTCCGGATGTACTTAGAGTAGGAACAATGTAAATATTTACTTGTTTAAAAATCCGTAAATATTTAGGGGCATACTCTTTCCTACCCTGGTGGCGCGGGGAGGTTTTAATGAGGTGTCTGGGCTTTTTATAAAACTTGATGCCTTCTTTAAAAAAAATCGAAGTGTTCTTCCTTTGTTTTTTGTCGCACAATCGGGATTGAATTAAAGATGACTACTTAAACATTTGTCATCGGAGAAGTTTAAACACTCTCGCTTTAGAATATTTATGGAATAACTAAGGGCTATTTAAACACTAGCCACCAAAATTGAAACAAACTATGGAAAAATGCAAGAGTTGTGCAAAACAAAGATATTCATTAAAATAACCTAAGTGCCTTGGCCTTCCAAGGACTTTTAAATTGTCAAACAAAACAAAAGATCTATCCGGTCAAATGCCGGACACAATAACAAAAACGTCTTGGCCTTCCAAGGACTTTAGTTCAGGTAACATGAAAAGTGAAAAGATAATTCATAGTTTAAGACTGAGCCTTTGAAGATGGCTCAGCCTTACTTGTCTTCTTCTTCTTGGGATCGTCTTTCTCTTCGTTAGGGCCCTCCCCGGTGTTTTCTTCTTCGTTAGAAGAGGAAGCACTAGAATAATCATGCAAGTCTCCATCAGCCATGGTATGGAAGGGAAGGTCTTCGTACTCTACATGAAGCCAAAAATCTCCCAGGTTCCTCTTCGGGAACTTATCATGAAAGAGCGGGACCATATCCGACTTCACCTTGGCATACATTTTCTCTTGAGTATCTATTACGCTGTTGGCATAAGCATCGATTTTGGCTTGAATTTTGGCCTCCTGCTCCCTTAGCAGATCAGCTTTCTCCTCTACAGCCTTGGACACTGTGTTCTCGAGCGCAATCTTGTCATTTGTCAAGTTGTGGATGACTTGATCCTTTGCCTTTGCCTCCTCTTTTGAAGAGGTGAGATATTTCTCTAATCCGGACAACTTCTCCCGAAGCTCTTTGATAGTGCCTTCTAGAGTAGCAACCTTTGTGGTCCACCCCTCTTGGCTCTTCTTTAGCTCCTCGTTTTCTCCCTTCAGAATGTCAGCATGTTAAGTGGCAGTAAGAAGATCATCGGACAGTTTCTCTTTGTCAGATTTGAGATCTTTGATAATATCTGCCTGACCTTGAACTTGTTTCTCCAAAACAAGCACTAGCTGAACGTTACTTAATATGGAGTGAGCTATAATATCCCTTTCACTTGAAACAGTAAACGTCTTACCATTAAAAGTAACGGTGTTCGAAGTGCTTGGAGGGAGGTTGGGCCCAACAAAATCGTCTCTGGGAAGGTTTGCAAAATAGTAACCAAGTCCATCGAGCCCTGTGATGTCAACACCATCAATGCTAAGGTCTCCTCGTCCGACCTCGTCAGTGTGAAAGTCACCAGGGATCTCCTCTGCTCTTGTCGGATCAGTAGGGTCTATAGAGGGAAAAGGCTCCGGAGTCCGGAGAGAGAGTTCGTCACCCCTAGGGGTCTTTTTCTTTTTGGCCTCCCTCTCCTTATTCTCTGCTCCACATTTTCGGTCTCTCTTGCAAACCTTTGAAGGTTTGGGAGATCCTACCTCTTCCCTAACACTATTCTGCTCCACCACTTCTAAGAGAGCAGCATTGATCTGGCTTGAGGCTGGCCCCTCTGGATTTGTTGGAGCAGCCTCCTCCACCTCGGCAGGGTTAGCCTCACCTACAACCTTCTCGCCCTTCTTTTTCTTGCCTTTCATTTTACTTGGGGCCTTGGCCCGGCTTGGCAAGTAAAGTGACCCATCCGGTTTGTGTGTTCTCTTGAGGACTACATCCGGAGGGGTGGAGTGGTGAGTTCTTCCCAGGTCAAGTCCCTCCGGCCAGTAGTGTTCCTGAGGTGAGACCTTGCAAAGTTGCCTCCTGCGAAAGCATTGTGAAACCGGTTTCCCCACTTTTCAGCAGCCCAAGTGTTGATCTTGGTCCAAGTAGTCTGCCTGGCCTTTAAGTAGTCACTAAAGTCTTTGGGCAGCAGTGCTAAGAAAAAATACAAGACCAGTCAGTTTAAGCAAATTCGATAAAAGTAGATATAAGAATATAAAGTATGAGCCTTACGATCACTCCTTCATCTGCTGGTGAGGAGACTTGGATTGACTCCGGCTTTGATTTTCCTCCCGTTCTCCCAAGCACCACTTACGAACAGGAATTGAGTCCTCTAATTTCTCTCCGACTCAAGCAGATTATCCACTACTTTATAGTTATCACCCATGTTGAAGTGATACAAGGGAATGTGGTGGTTTCTGCAGAGACTGGCCACAACTGCAAACTCCTCCATTGGTAGAGGAATCCCGGAGTGCCTGGAGGCCATAATGCAGGCCATAAGTGTGTACCAGGCGTTGGGTTCAGTTGACTAGGGCAGAGCTTGATGCGGTGGAAGTACCAAACTATCTCCGGATCTAAAGGAAACCTTAGACCCCAGTTAAAAAGCTCAGTGAAGATGACTATTTCACTGAGTTTACAATCCATTGGGGTTTCAAGGTCTATGAGGATTCTAACTTTTACGTTCTCCGGAATCCCCCACTTTGTAGGCATTCGACCCAACTCAGTTGTATGGATGAAAGCATAATTGATCTTTTGTAAGGCAAGAAGATATTTAACATTGACCTTATGGAAACAAGGTCCCACTTTTCCTTCGAGGCACTCCGGCAGATCCGGATGCCTTAAGTATAGCTTCTCCTTGCCTTTATCCTTCTGGGCAACAACATCACCACTAGTTTGTCCGGAAGGTTCGGACTCGAATGGAGCCTCTTCGATAGAGTCCTCCATTATTTCCTTCATTATTGAGGAAGGGTTTTCAGTTGTCTTGATGAGGGGGGAGTTTGGAGTTGGGTCAGTCTGACCAATGGACTGACGAGCTTCAGCGCTCTCCTGCACTCTAGCCTCCGGCTGGGGCTCTGATGTGGAGGTTTCTCTTCGGGGGCTTGAGCCAGTAGCCTCCAGACCGGACAGCCTGTCCTTGGGTGATTTTATGGGTGCTTCTGACCCTTTACTGTTATCCTTGGCACCTGATTTCGAAGGGGTACCTTTGGAAGCCTGCCCTTTGACCAGCCGGCCTTTTCTTCGATCAACCAGTTTGTCGATGGGAGAAGTAGGTAAGCCTGCTGCGATGCGCTTTTCCCTTTCAAATTTTTGTGCTTTTTCTAGTTCAGATAGATTGAGCCACCCACCTCTGATTAAAGCTTTCCTAGCCGTGAACATAAACAACCAAAGTAAAGAACTTGTGTTTGAGAGAGAAAGCTCTGAAAATTAGTAAAGTGAAAATGAAAGTGATAGTAAAACAGTGGAAAATTGTTTTAATTTATAGTAAACCCCAAAAAGAATTTTTGATTCCTAGGAGAATTCGAAAGGATTTGCAATGATTAAGAGACGACGCTGATGTCACCTTCATTAATGAAGAGGTTGCTTTTCAGAGAAGGTGGGTGCGAAATTCAAGGTGAAAAAACTGCTAAAGTAACGAACCAAAGAGAGACACGTGTCCCATGAACTTTGGCAGAAAACCGTTTAGATTCAAAGAGCTTTTTTCAGTCCGGATAAAACCATAACACAATTCGAAAGACCTGTCCGGATGAAACTATCACTGACAACGGACTGTTTTTTAGGTTTTGACAAAGGTTTTTGAACAAACACCTAAAAAAGGGGCTACTGATGAGTCCGGATTCTGTTACCACTACGGACACGGACAGTTCGGACAAAGACTACTTAACCGGACAGGGCAGTTCGAACACCTCACCCATTGGACTATTCGAACAAGAACTAAAGTACTTAAAACCTAAACACTTCTTGACTAAGCTTCCTGCTCTCCTACTAAGAGCTCATCGGTCCTTGAACTTGACCAGGGTCCATTAAACATGACCCGAAAGTCCATAAGGCCCATATGTAAGGGTATAAATACCCAACCACCAACATTAAATGAGGGTAATGAAAATTAAATACAACCAGGCTACTTAATTCTCCCTCTACTCACTACGTAAACATTAAATACTTACAAACTTCCACAAAACTCCAAACAAAAATTACAAACTTACCCTCAGACGAAAATAAACCTCACCACCTTTTGCTTGATGGGGGTTGGATTTGGTGGGACCTCTACCTATGGCATCCGGAGGACGCAGGACGATAATTGTTGCTATTGATTATTTTTCGAAGTGGATCGAAGAAGCCTCACTGGCAGGTACAACATCCAAAGCTGTCATAAAATTCATTTTATCTAATATCTGTTGGAGATTTGGCATTCCACAGAAGATAACAACAGACATTGGGCCACAGTTCGACAACAAGGAAATGGAGAGTTTCTGTGCCTCTAGAGGTATACAACATTGTTTCTCTTCACCTTTCCACCCACAAGCGAATGGTTAGGTTGAAGTGGCTAATAGAACTATACTGTCCAGTTTGAAGAAAAATTTAGAAGGGGCTGCTGGAAAATGGCCTAGTTATTTAGAAGAGGTTTTGTGGGCCTACCGGACTACAGCTGGGGCAGCAACACAAGAGTCACCTTTTGCCTTAGTATATGGGATGGATGCCATAGCTCTTATAGAAGCAACTCTCCCTTGTTTTCGAGTTCATAACTTCTCCGAACACGCTAACGAAGTGGAAATCAGAGGGAAGCTTGACTTAATAGAAGAAAGAAGAGTTAAGGCTCACCTTAGAGCTGCACACTATCAGGGTTTGATGAGAAGCAAGTTTGCTTCCAGAGTTAAACGAAGAGATTTTTAGCCGGGGGATAAGGTGTTAAGGAAAGTCTTCTTACACACTAAATAAAAGCTGCTCGGTAATCTAGCACCAACTTGGGAAGGATCCTATACGGTCATGGAAAGGCTTAAACCTGGGACATACTGGCTAGAAGACAAGGATGGAAGGGTTTTGAATCACCCTTGCAATATTGAGCACCTCCGGATGTACTTGGAGTAGAAACTATGTAAATATTTACTTGTTTAAAAATCCATGTAAATATTTTGGGGGAATACTCTTTCCTACCCTGGTGGCGCGGGGAGGTTTTAATGAGGTGTCCCGGCTCTTTTATAAAATTTGATGCCTTCTTAAAAATTCGGAGTGTTCTTACTTTGTTTCTTGTCAAGTTTTTGTTTAAACACCGGCTGGATTGAATTAAAGGAATGATGACTACTTAAACATTTGTCATCGGAGAATTTAAACACTCTCACTTTAGAATATTTATGAAATAACTAGGGGATGTTTAAACATTAGCCACCAAAATTAAAGGAATGCAAGAGCTGTGCAAAATAAAGACATCGATTTAAATAACCGAAGTACCTTGGCCATCCAAGGACTTCAAGTTGTCAAAACAAACAGACATGTTCGGTCGAAAACCGGACGTAGTTACAAAATGCCTTGGCCATCCAAGGACTTTAAGTTGTCAAAACAAACAGACATGTTCGGTCGAAAACCGGACGTAGTTACAAAATGCCTTGGCCATCCAAGGACTTTAGTTCAATCAAAACAAAAAAAAAGATAATTACTCTAAGACTGAGCCTTTGAAGTTGGCTCAGCCTCACTCGTCTTCTTCTTCTTGAGGTCATCGTTCTCCTCATTTGGACTCTCCCTGGTGTTCTCTTCTTCATCGGATGAGGATGCACTGGAGAAATCAAACCTGTCACCCTCAGCCATTGTATGGAAGGGAAGGTCTGGATACTCTACAAAAGTCCATAAGTCCCCAGATTCCTCTTCGGAAACTTCTCATGAAAGAGTAGAACCATGTCCGACTTCACCTTGGCATATATTTCCTCCTGAGTATCTATCAAATTGTTGGCATAAGCATCAATCTTGGCTTGGATTTTTGCCTCTTGCTCCTTTAGCAGATCAGCTTTTTCCTCTGCATCCCTGGACACCGAGTCCTCGAGTGCGATCTTGTCGTTGGTCAAAGTATGAATGACTTGCTACTTGGGCTTTATCTCTTCTTTATAAGAGTTTAGATCTTTCTCCAACCCGGACTGCTTTTCCCGGAGGCCTTTGATATTATCTTCTAGGGCAGCTACCTTTGTGACCCAACCTTCTTAGCTCTTCTTTAACTCCTCGTTTTCTCTCTTCAAAACATCAGCGTTTTGGTTGGGAATAAGGAGGTCTCCGGACAATCTCTCCTTATCAGAATTAAGGGCATTAATGATTGCTGATTGACCTCGTACTTGTTTCTCCAGAACCAGAATTGGCTGAACATTCCTCAATATAGAGTGAGTTATAACATCTCTTTCACTTGAAACGGTGGAAGACTTACCATTGAAGGTAACGGTGTTCGAAGTGCTTAGAGGGAGGTAGGGCCCAACAAAAGTCGTCTCTGGGGAGGTTTTCAAAGTAGTCACCAAGTCCCTCGAGCCGTGTAATGTCGACACCGTCAATACTGATGTAAGTATTGAAAGTTCATCGGTTTGAAAGTCACTGGGGATCTCTTCTGCTCTTGTTGGATCAGTAAGGTCAACAGAAGGGAGGGGCTCCGGAGGCCGGAGAGAAAGTTCATCACCCCTGGAGGTATTTTTCTTCTTGGCCTTCCTATCTTTGCTTTCTGCTCCCCGTTTCCTATCCCTCTTAGGAACTCTTGGAGGTTTTGGAGATCCTGCCTCTTCTCTACTATTCTCCTGCTCCCCAACTTCTAGAAGAACAGCATCAATCTGACTTGGAACTGGCCCCTCTTGGTTTGTTGGAGCTTCAACCACACTCTTCTTGCCCTTCCCTTTTTCGCCTTTCATCTTACTTGGGGCCTTGGCTCGACCTGGCAAATACAGTGACCCGTCCGGTGCGTGTGTTCTTTTGAGGACCACATCCGGAAGGGGTGGAGTGGTAAGTTCCTCCCAAGATAAGTCCCTCCGGCCAGTAGTGTTCCAGAGGTGGGACCTTGCAAGATTGCCTCCGGTAAAGGCGTCGTGAAAGCGATTTCCCCACTTTTTGGCAGCCCAAGTATTTATCTTAGTGCAAGTGATCTGTCCGGCCTTTAAATAATCGTTGAAGTCTTTAGGCAGCACTGATAAAAAAAAGGTTAGATGAACAAGTTTGTAAAGAATGAATATGGGAATGATAGATGGGATTCTTACCATCACTCCGCCATCTGCTGGTGAGGAGACTTGGGTTGGTACCAGCTTTGATCTTCCTCCCATTCTCCCAGGCACCACTCACAAACAAAAAGTGATTCCTCTAATTTCTCTCCGACTCAAGCAGGTCAACCACTACTTTATAGTTATCACCCATATTGTAGTGATAGAAGGGAATATGATGGTTTCTGCAGAGGCTTGCCACAACTGTGAATTCCTCCATTGGTAGAGGAATTCTGGAGATCCCGGAGGCCATGATACAGGCCATGAGAGTGTACCAGGCATTAGGGCTCAGTTGACTTGGACAAAGCTTGATGAGGTGGAAATACCTAACTATCTCCGGATCTAAGGGAAACCTTAGTCCCCAGTTAAAGAGTTCAGTGAAGATAACTATTTCACTAAGCTTGCAGTCCATTGGGGTTTCAGGGTCTATTGGGATCCTTATTTTTGCGTTCTCCGGAATCCACCACTTTGTACGCATCCTACCCAATTCGGTTGTGTGGATGAAAGCATAAGTAATTTTTTGTAAAGCGAGAAGATACTTAACACTAACCTTGTGGAAACAAGGTCCCACTTTTCCCTCAAGGATCTCCGACAGATATGGATGCCTAAGACATAGTTTTTCTTTGCCTTTATCCTTCTTAGCAGCATCATCATCACTAGTTTGACCGGAGACTTTGGACTCAAACTGAGACTCTTCGATGGAATCCTCCATTACTTCCTTCATTACCGAGGAGGGGTTTTCGGTTGTTTTTGGGTAAGGGGAGTTTGGAGTTGGTTCAGTCTGACCTTTGGACTGTTGGGCTTCACTGCTTTCCTGAACTCTGGCCTCCGGCTGGGGCTCAGGTGTGGTGGTTTCTCTTCGGAGGCTTGGGCTAGAGGCCTCCGGTCCGGACAGCTTGTCCTTAGGAACTTTTATGGGTGCCTTTGGCCCCTGATTTTGAAGGTGTGCCTTTTGAAGCCTGCCCTTTTACCAGGCGACCTCTTCTCCAATCAACTAGTTTATTGGGAGAGACATCTGCATCTGATCCCATGGCGATAAATGGGGAAGGCTTCTTGAAACTGGTAACTGCTTGCCTTGGTTCAACAGTGGGCTCCGACTCCTGAACCGACGAGCCTGAAACAATTGGCGAAAGATTGGTTTGAAATAATCTCCTCGGTTTAACGCTCCTGGTTGAAGAAGAGCCCTGGTCAGGCTCTGTATTTGGAATTTCTGGTTTGTCGACAGGGGAAGTAGGAAGGCCTGCAGCAATGCGCCTTTCTCTTTCGACTTTTTGAGCCCTTTCTAACTCTGATAGGTTAAGCCACCCGCCTTTGATTAAAGCGTTCCTAGCTGTGAACATAAACTCACAACCAAAAATAAAAATTTGTGTTTGAGAGAGAAAAGCTCTGAGATTTAGCAAAGTAAGTATGAAGATGATGGTAAAACAGTAAAGAAATGCTTAATTTATAGTAAACACACAAAAAGATGCATTGATACCTAGGAGAATTCGAAAGGATTGCAATGATTAGGAAAAGACGCTGACATCATCTTCATTAAATGAAGAGGTTACTTTTTAGAGAAGGTGGGAGCGAAATTCTAGGTGAAAAAACAGCTGAAATAACGAACCAGAGAAAGAAATGTGTCCCACGAACTCTGACAAAAAACCGTTTAGTTTCAAGAACTTTTTTCAGTCCGGATACAGCTATAACACAGTTCGAAGGACCTGTCCGGATGTAACTGTCACCAGCAACAGACTGTTTTTTAGGTCTTGCCAAAGGTTTTTGAACACCACCTAAAAAAGGGGCTACTGATGAGTCCGGATTCTGTCGCCACATTTTATGGGAACCGGACAGGGTCAATTCGGACAATGTCCACCTTACCGGACAGGGGCAGTTCAGACACCATCATCCATTGAACTGTCCGAACAGAACTAAAGTACTTAAAACCTAATCACTTTTTGACTAAGCTGCCTGTTCACTTACTTAGAACTAATGGGTCCTTAAACTCGACCTGAATCCATTAAACACGACCCGAAAGCCCATGTGACCCGAATATTAGGGTATAAATACCCAACCACCAACATTAAATGAGGGTAATGAAAATTAAATACAACCAGGCAGCTCAATTCTCCCTTTACATTCTACCCAAACATTAAATACTCACAAAACTCTACAAAACTCTAATCATAATTTACAAACATACCCTCAGACAAATAATAACCACACCAGAATCAAAGAAGGAAAGTAGGCCTCGAAATTTAAGGTATAATTTATTATATAAGGGAATACGTCCAACCAATACGTTAATATAACTGATCAAAACTTTTACGCAATAATGGGAGCTAATGGAGATGATCAGTATATATAATGGATAGACTAGAGAAGTTCTCATTTATCTGCTGACATCAGGTCAATACCGCTACCGAGGCGTTTTGATATTTCAAAGGTACAGAATTTTGATGGAACGCAAGATCTTGATGACCATATTGAATACTTTCAAGAATAATATGATGAATTTCAAAGATGATGATAGGCTAGTTTGTAGAGCATGTTCTTATAATTTTAACGGTATTGTTTCGAAGTGGTATAACAGAATTCTGAGGGTACCGCTTTTATACTACATTTCGAAGACAATTTGTAAGAAGTAAGGAAATGTGAGGGAATGGTTACACAATTATAAAATCCAAACAAGTAGTGAGGGAAAAGTTAAATCACTATACTAGATGATTTGTATTACCGAAAATAGAAGTAAAGGATTGTAAAGAACTTGTTGGTATGCCAACTTTTAGACAAGGGTTACTTCTGGGGGATCTAACAAATGAAACTACTAGAAGAATAGCTTTGATATTTGAAGCTTTGATGGCTCAAGTTGAAGAGAAAATTAAAGTTGAAGAGTCTACTAGGGTTTGAGGTAGTTCAAGCTCTACTATAAGAACTTCAGGACATGCATTTATTGGTCAAGGGAACCAAGTACACGCTTCGAGTTCTCAAGCACCACCTCGTCTGAGGACTAATACTAATCAACCTCCTCGAACAGGAAGTGCTCCAACTCATGGGTATAACTATCAACCTCACTGTCCAAGAAAAAATCAATTGATAAAACCAAGATATTTGGCGGAGCTAACTGAGAATGTAGCTGTCATTTTTTAGAAATCTAAAGGTCAGATGAACTTTAGAAAGCAAACTGTGATAGATAGGCCAAAAGAAGAACAGAATAATAGTTTTTGCAAGTATCACAATGACATTGGGCATAACAATGCAGATTGTATAGGGTTTAAAGAAAGAGATACCGATTTTGATAGAGAATAGTAAGTTAACAACTTTTGTTAAAGGACAAAGCGGTAGGTCACAAAATCTGAGCACAATAAAAGAACAGATTGCTAACGCAAATTCGAAGCAAGAGAGTTCATTGATGATTTTGGATTCTAAATGTGATAAATTTGGTGCGGTAACAAAGTATTTAGATATGAGTCACCGGTACAAGGACGGGTTCGATGTTTATATGAATCTTTAGCAATTTTCGGGGGATATACCATGACCGATAATACTAATAGCTCCAGAAAAAGGCAAGTAGTGTGTTTGGTTACCCAAATAGAGATGAAATGTCCACTCATTTGTATAAAAAGATGAACACACCTTTTATCTTGTTCGATGATGACGATCTTTGGGGAATAGCAGGACCTCGTGAAGATGTAGTGGTTACAAAGGCATACATTATTGGGGTTGAAATTTGACGTATTTTGATAGATACAAGAACTTCGGAAAATATATTGCTAAAATCTAAGTATGATAAGATGTGTAATCCACCTAAGATTCTTCAAAATGATCGTACCATAATTGGTTACAGGGGTGACAGCTCAAGTTATTGAAGAATTCGAAGGGGAAGTATGTTTGGGAAAATGTCATTTTAAAAAGAGGGTCCAAGTCTTGTTTTCTGTGTAAGGTCTGGAATATTTCTAAGGTATATCATCAGTAACAAAAATAGTATTTGATCCTGAACCATTAAAGGCTTTTGTTTCCATGACATCACCTCGAACAATAAAGGAAATGCAAATTTTGACAGGAATGGCAGTTTCTCTTAATCGATTTATCCAGATATTCTGACAAATATGCTCCATTTTTCCAAGTTTTATGAAGGCTAAAAGATTCTATATGGACACCCGAGTGGAAAATGGATCTTTCGAAGATTAAGGAACTTTTGTTGTCACCTAAATTTTTTTCTAAGCCTAGAATTGGAGAACAATTTTTTTTTTCCAAAGGGAACCCGCAATCGCTACTCAACGAGTGCGCACAGGGTAAACCCTCAGTCTGACGTAATAGCCTGGAAACTAACGCCAGAAGGTAAACCACACAAGATGATAGCTCAGCCAAGAAATCGTTTGTAGAGGGACTCAAACTCACGGCTTTTAGTCACAAGCATGCGTTACTCCACCAACTTGGCTACCCCTTTCAGGGGAAGAACAACTGTATTTGTATATAGTAGTGTTGGATTTTGCAGATAGTGTTGTTTTGATACGAGAGGAAATGGGAGTTTTTAAGCCAGTTTATTATGTTAGCAAGAGTTTGTAGGCATCAGCAAAAAATATATATGAGGCTTGAAAAATTAGCCTTGGCTTTAGTGGGGGCTGCTACAAAAACGGGCCTTATTTTCAAGCTCACACAATTGTTGTTCAAACTTATTTTCCACTAAATAATATCTTACAACGATCATATATTTCTGGTAGAATGACCAAGTGGTCTGTTGAGTTGGGAGACTTCGATATAATTATTTCTCTCGAATAGCAATTAAGGCTCAAGTTTTAGCAGATTTTTTGGTCGAGTTCCATTCAAGTCGATCAGATGAGGGATAGTTAAATAATTATTGCTAAAAGTTCCAACATGGCTGGTTTAAGGCTTGCAAGTATTTATGAGACGAAAATAGTTCGTTTGGAGACAGATTCACAGCTAGTTTTTGTATCTTTGTGAGTATCAACGCTTAACTCTTTTGTTTGATAAAGTGATTATTCAGCATATTAATTGAGAAGATAACACAATTTTTTATTCTTTAGCAACTATTACATACAAAGAAGAATACCTATGGATATTTCTATAAGAAAGTCCTTCAATTTTAGCAAGATCGGAATATTATACGTATTTAAAGGAAGTATTTGTCACTCCAGACGTAGTTCGAAGTGACTGGCGGTCTGACATAGTGGATTTTTTGCTTAGAGGAACATTGCCTTTAGATGTTAAGTCAGCTCAGAGATTAAGATACAACAATCATGGTTATATAGTATTAGATGGGTGTTGTATAAGAAGTCTATAAGTAAACCACTATTACGATGTTTGGGAAAGCATGAATGTCAAGAAATTTTATCTGAATTACATGATAGAGAAATTTGATCCCATTGTGGATACATGTCTTTGATGCGGCGAGTTTTGTTGGCATGTTATTTTTTACTTTCGATCATGATTGATACTAAGAGTTCGGTACAAGGTTGTGATACTTGTCAATGTTTCGCTAATTCTATCTATAAGCCAGCGGTACCAATTAATTCCATATCTGAAGCGATCCCCTTTTACAGATTGAAGATAGATCTAGTAGGACCATTGCCTATGGATTCAGGAGGAAGCCAAATGATTATTGTAGTAGTAGACTATTTTTCAAAGTGGGTTGAAGTAAACCCGTTATCTGGCACAAGAGTCATTGATGTTTTCAAGTTTATTATGAATAATATTTGTTATCATTTTTGAGTTCCTCGAAAGATGACTACAGATCATGGTCCTTAATTTAACAATAGAGAAATGACTTATGTTTGCAATTCGAGAGGTGTTGAACAATGTTTTGCGACACCTTTTCATCCTCAAGAAAATGGTCAAGCGAAAGTAACTAATAGTTCTATTTTGGAAGGCTTAAAGAAACATTTAACAGATATGCTGGGAAATGGCCTAATTATTTTCCAAATGTGTTGTGGGCGTATAGAACGACTCATAGAGAAGCTACTCAAGAAACACTTTTTTGTCTTGGTATATGGTATAGATGTTATAAGCCCTACAGAATCTACTTTCCCTTCTTATAGAATACTCCATTACTCTGATGAGTCAAATGAAGAGGCAAGAAGGATAGACCTTGACTTAATTGAAGAGAAGAGAGTTAGAGCGCATTTGAGTTCGACTTATTATGAAAATTTGATGAGGAGTCGTTATAATTCGAAAGTAAAATAGAGGTATTTTAAGGTGGGTGATAAAGTTTTGAGGAAGTTATTTCTCCATACAAAGGACGAGGAGCGTGTAGAGATGGCCCCGTATTAGGAAGGTTCATATGTGGTATTAGAGCGACTCTAATCAGGTACATATCCCTCCACGATGAACAGGGCAGACTTCTAAAACACCCTATGAATATAAAAAACTTGAAACTATACTTGGAATTTTTTCTCTTGTCAAACGTTTTATATGATTTTATTTTTTTGTTTGTATTAGTGGCATACTCTTTCCTATCATGTGGGCCCGTGAAGGTTTTAATGAGGTTCCACATTTATATTCACAGATATTAATAAAATTATTATTCTTGGTCGGTGGTTATTTTAGACAAAAATACTTTAAGTTATTTTGGTAAATATGCAAAGACTAGTCATCTTTGAAGTAGTTAGCTAAAGGTAGTTTAAGTAATTATTTTATTCGAAATGCTACACGTTCATTTAGAGCAATGTTCGAAAAGATAATCATATATGAGGTGCTAACATTCTTTTAACACGTTGTTCTATTCGAAGTGCTATAAGTTCATTTAGAGCATCATACAAAAAAATAGTAAAATTTAAGGTGTTAACATTCATTAAACACGCTATTTTATTTGAAGTGCTATACGTTCATTTCGAGAACTAATTCAAAAAGAGATAGTATTAGGTAATAACGATGTTCCACGTATTGAAATATAAGGTTGGAAAGTATTTGAAAGATAAAATAAAGAATTGTTTTTTGGACAAATTAAAAGGCATTTTTCATCCTTACAAAAAGATAATTTCAAGTGTCAAGCGTTTAAGAACTTACAAAAGATAGAACACCAACAAATGGTGATTTAACAACATATAAAACAGAAATTTCATCTTTTTAACCCTTTTGATTTTCATTGGGAGATGGGTTTGAGCTTCTTTTCGAGGAGCTCTTTCCTTTATCAGAGACATCTTCATCTTCCTCTGACTTAGTTTCTTTAGAAGATTCACTAGGTATAGGTTCGAATGCTTCACTTGCATGATTTTTTATAGGAATTAATTTCCAAAAGCCTGATAAATTTGCCTTACAAAAGATAGAACACCAACAACTGGTGATTTAACAACATATAAAACAGAAATTTCATCTTTTTAACCCTCTTGATTTTCATTGGGAGAGGGGTTTGAGCTTCTTTTCGAGGAGCTCTTTCCTTTATCAGAGACATCTGCATCTTCCTCTGACTTAGTTTCTTTAGAAGATTCACTAGGTATAGGTTCGAATGCTTCACTTGGATGATTTTTTACAGGAATTAATTTCCAAAAGCCTGATAAATTTGACTTTGGAAATACCGCATGGACTTTGCGGAGCAAAGTAAATATTTTTTTCTCCTCGACATTTTTTCCCCTGAATTTTACCTTAAGTGATTCCAACTTATCAACCGTTTGTTTCTTATCTACTTCACTTTAGTTAAGTGACTCTATTAATGAAGAGTACTTGGTTTGTTATTCGAATATCTTATTTTCATGCTTTGTTTTAAGATGAACTAGCTCAGTTTGATGTGAAGTCTTTAGCTTTGTTATTTCTTGTTCATTAATAGCTCTCAAATGACGCTTGAGCTGGACGACTCTATTTCTGAACTCTGATGTATCAGACTCGAAAACTTGGAATTGTTCGAGGATATGTCGATTGATAATCTCTCTCATCGTTTTGTCTCCCGCATCCTATTTTTTCCACCATATTATATCTTTAGCCATAGCCTCCAGTTTTCTTTGAGCAGACTTAACCTCTGTGCATAAATGCTTCGCTACTTTTTCAAGGGTTACGAATAGTTGAAGTGCATTTGATACTTCTTCAGAGGGTTCCTTAATAGGGATAGTAGGAGAATTGTCATAAATTATAAAAATAGATGATGAGGAACCTGGTGGAAGATTCGAACTTATAATTTCAGGCAGAAGAGGTGCGGTAACTTGATGACTATGTTGTTCTTGGATTCGTTGAACTTCAAGATCCATGTCCCTATAAAGATCTTGAATTTCATCTTCACGAATATTCTTTTAGTTGATGAAGTCATCATTTCCTTGATGATCTGTCACCATAAATTATTCTCTGTCATTGGTATTTGGATTTGAATTTGAGGGAATCATTTCGACACTTTTCTCTCCGTTTTTTGTTGGAGGAGTTTTCGAAGAACCTTTATTCTTTTTCGAAGTGGCAGTCTTTTTTTGTTTTTTGAGAATGTTCAGCTTTGATTCCTTCATCAATGGTAGAAAAGTAGTTTTTTTTTTGCTTTCCTCTTGGTTTGTCTCTATATTTTCTATATTTTCGGATTTGATGAAGAATTGACATCTGCTTTATTCGTTTTACCCTTCTTCTTTGGGAGTAAGTGGCTTTTTTACCTATTTTTAACCGGAAGTATGAATTTTGCATCAGGTTTTAATTTTATTTTTACAACGTCATCAAAATTTGGAGGCTCAATTAATTATTCTTCTTGAACAATAGAATCCAGAGAGATTCTTCATAGATGATTGTTGATAAAATTCACTAGTAAGAAGGCATTGTGGAACTCGTTACCCCATGTATATTCCACCCAGGTAGACAATTTGGCAAAGATTTCTTTGGCGGTCTTCTTATGAGCTTTGTACAACTTTGAAATTTCTACATGCAATAACAATACATAAAAAACGAGTTGAAATATAAGATACAAAAAGAAAAAAAGATTGATTATATGATACGAAAATCAAAAGAGAGTGATTATAAGATACGAAAAGCAAAAGAGAGTGATTATAAGATATGAAACGCAAAAGAGATTGATTAAATTACTGTTACTTTTCCAAAAAAAGGTTGAGCTTTGTCGGATTCTCTTTGGAAATTTCTTTGCCATTTTCTGAGGCTCCAGAAATGAAGAAAAATCTTTGTTTCCAAAACTTGTCACCTTCGAGAAGATCGTCAATTGCCTTGAAGTTATCTCTAAGGGTGAGATAGTAGAATGGTAGCACTTGATGTTTTGAAAGATCAGTCATTGTAATAAAGTCTTTGATCAAAAGAGGAATCTTGACTAGTGTGGAAGCCATAAGAGGGTGAACCATAAATTTGGGTTTGCTTGTGTTGGGTACAAATCAAGGCTTTTAAATCACTCCACTATCATTGGGTTTAATGGGAATCGAAGTCCCCAGTCGATGATCTCACGGCAGACCACAACTTCATTTACTTCACAAGAGAGTGGAGTCTCTCCTACTTGTGGTAAGCGAAGTACGACATTGTCTAGCAGACCCCATGGGCTTCACTATTGATGAGATCGAATTATCCAGTCACATCCCATTGTATTATCCGGACAAGGGAAATTTGGACAATAACATGCCACTAAATTATCTGAACATGACAAAAGTAAAAACACTTAAACACCTTTTGACTAAGCTATGTACTAATCTACTTAAAAAGTTAATGGGTCCTTAAACTCGACCCGATTTCATAATTCGACCCTTATGCCCACTGGTCCTTAATTAAGGGTATAAATACCCCAACCACCCTCATTAATGAGGGTAATGAACATTTAATACAACCAGACTGCTCAAATCTCTCACTACTCTATACCAAACACTTAATACTCAAAATACTTTACAAAACACTTTACAAAATTACCCCCAGCCCAAAATAAAGAAAACCAAATTGGCGACCACAGTGGGAGAACGAGGGTGTCTGAATCTTGCATTCAAAACCAGTAGAAAAGACCACTTTGGATGGATCCGAATGAGCAAGGAACTTCACCACCTGTGGTGGAGGTAGTTGGGGAAAACAAGGAATACACCATCGAAGAGCAAGACAAGCTGAGAGCAGAAATAGAGGCATTAAGGGCCATAAAACAAGTAGAAAATGGTATAAAGGAGAATTTAAGGGCGTCAACCATTCATTATACTGACAATCCTAGAGAGAATGATCCATCAGCAAAGACTCATTTGAGTTAAAAAAAGACCCATGTTAGTTTTAAGAAGACTCACCGCTCTAAGCCGGTTGAAAGTTTAGATTCTGAGTCCTCCAGCAGCTCTTCGAACGAGGCTGAGCTTGAGGAGTCTTTATCAACAAAACGTGATGAAGGGAGGTCCAGGATGAAACATAAACTAGTTAAAAAATATTCAAGAAAGAGAGATAGGCATGGGAGACTTAAAAAGCATATGGAAAATGGTCATCTCACAGCCACAGCCACAGTCACAGGCATGTAGATTAGTTGTTGATCGATCCTTTTGATTTTCAGACCGAACCAGGTATTTTCGCAACACCTAATGAAGACATAGTCTTCAGTCGTAATAGGAATTGGATACAATCACCTTTGTCTGCCTAAATAATGTCCGGAAACCTACCCACAAGGTTTGACAGCTCCAAAATGGAGAAGTTTGTAACAATCATCTGGAGAAACTCAAGAACTTCATGATGAATTTTGATGATGATGACAAACTTCTGTGTAGAGCCTTCTCCCAATCTTTTATGAGAAGTGCTCTTAAGTGGTACAACAGCTTACCCCAGGAGTGTATCAGAAACTTTGATACGTTCTAGGTTGCCTTCCGAAGGGAATTTATGGGAAGTAAGGAGATGAAGGGCAATGAAGATACTATTATCCATTGTTCCCAAGAGCCAAATGAGTCCTTAAAGGACTACATAAGTCAGTTCGTAAATACCAAGAACGGGTTAGCAGATTGCTTCGAATAAGTGGCAATTACTTCCTTGAGACAAAGGTTGAACCCTAGGAATCTAGCTAATTCGGTGACTAGGAAGAAGGTCATGACTTGTGGTGGCTTATTAAATCAGGTGGGGAATCAGATTAACGTGGATGAAACAAAGAAAACCAGAATGCATCGTCAGGTGAGGTCCAACGCAGCAGCTCAAACCCAGTCCGAATATAGGGCTAAGGGGACTGGACAAGGGTCCAACAGGGCTAAACATGCTCAGTCCAACCAAAATCAATGTTAGAGCCAACACTCAAGGAGTAAAAGGGGTACTTGGGTTCAACCGGAGTGGTTTGCGGCATTAAAAGAGAATGCGGCCACAATTTATGACAAGACCAAGGATGAAGTCCAATTTAGGAAGCCAACAACACTATAGTCTCCCAGAGATAGTCGAAATACTTATTTTTGCTAGTATTATACTGATATTGGCCATAACACCCAAGAATTCATTGCTCTGAAGCATGAAGTACAAAATCTCATTGAAAAAGGTAAGTTGGGAGCTTATGTCAAAAGAAAAAGTTGAAACAGGCATGACAATGCTCCTTGAACTGGCCTTACGAACAATGTGGGAACATCTGTTGCAGAGGGGGATTGGTGATCCTTGAAAGATTTGATGTTGATTCGGAGTACCTAGATCCTGATCCAACCCGGAATAAAATATGGGTCATAACAGAGCAAACTAAGACGGTGTCTAGACTCATTAGTTTCCTTTAGTCACTCGTTATATTCGGAGGGGATACCATGACAACGCCCACTCCTTCCTCAAGAAAGAGGCATGTTCATTGTTAGGCTACTCAGTTGGAAGGAGGCATGTCTTCTTATCAATGCCAAACCCCTTTTCCATTGATATTCTTTAATGAGGATGATTTAAGAAATATTACTGGGCCTCATGAGGATGTTGTGGTGATAGGAGCATCTATTGGGGGTAATGATATCAGACGAATTCTGATAGACACAGGCAGTTTGGCAAACATCTTTTTTTTTAAGTTCTTACAAGCAGATGAAAAATCCGGCCGTTATTTAACAGTAAAATGGAACCATTGTAGGCTTCACAGGAAGCTCTGCGGATGTAATCGGGGAGTTTGAGGAAGAAGTGTTGTTGGGCAAAGGGCCTTTTAAAAAGCTGGTCATAGTGTTATTTGTTGTGGTAGATTTCCCCACATGTTACAATGCAATCTTTGGGAGGTTATGTCTCTCTAGAATGCATGTTGTGGCCTCAACAGTCAACCAGTTTTTGAAGTATGTGGTTCAAGGGCAAGTGGGTGTTGTCTGAAGTAGTCAGAAGATAGCAAGGGAGTGTTCGAATTAATGAAGATTAACAGTTATTAGGGCCTTTTGAGGGGATGGTGAGATTGATGACCCCAAAGAGGCCCCTAGTGTTATAATACCAGTGGAAGAAGTTGAAAGACACCCCCTAGCAGAGGGTAGAAATATCAAGGTTAGCTCCAAGATGGCACCAGAGTTAAAAAATAAATTGATGTCCAGTTTGTCAGACAATCAACATGTTTTTTCTTGGTGCAATGGTGATGTAACCGGAGTACCTGCAAGCGTTGTCTCACATAAACTATCAATTCGGAATGATGTTGCACCTGTTGTGCAGAAATTAGGGCTTTCTCTAAGGAGAAAGCTGATATAATAGTCCAAGAAGTTGATCGGCTTACCAACATGGGCCACCTAAAGGAGTCCCAGTATCCTTTATGGACTTCCAATCTGGTGTTAGTCAAGAAAAAGAACGGGAAATGGTGTATGTGTATTGGTTTTACTGACCTCAACAGAGCTTGCCCAAAAGATCTTTATCCAGTCCCCCGAATAGATCCACTGGTGGACTTAACGGCTATAAACAAGTTACTGTCCTTCATGGATGCCTTCTCTACTTACAACCACATTCAGGTGGATCTGAAGGACTAGGATCATACTACCTTTGTTACGGACAGGGGTCTCCATTGCTAAAAGGTGATGCCTTTTGGGTTGAAAAATGTTGGGGCTACTTACCAGACTCTAGTAAACAAAACATTTTCTAATCAGATTGGCAGGAATATGGAGGTGTACATAGATGACATGATGGTTACAAGCTTAGAGGAGGATTTTCCCATAATTGACCTTCGGAAAAAAAAATCCAATCGAACAATGGCGAATTTGAAACTAAATCCAGAAAAATGTGTCTTTGGGGTTCGATCTGGAAAATTTGTAGGGTATGTGATAAGTGAGAAACGGATACAGCCCGATCCGGATCAGTTGAATGCCCTATTAGAAATGGATCCTCTTCGAAATATTAAAGAAGTCTAGAGGCTTATTGGAAGATTAGGTGCCTTGAATCGTTTTATTTTAAGATCTTCAGGCAAGTGTTCACCATTTTTTCCAAACCTTGAAGAGTACTAAAGAGTTTAAATGATCTCCATAATGCAGCCAAGCTTTTGATGAAATAAAGAAACACTTATCTTCACCAAAGACCCTTTTTAAGCCCGGATAAGGAGAAACACTGTATGTATACTTAGTTGTGTCAGAATGTGCTATAAGTGCAGTATTGGTAAGAGAGGTGTACAATTACCCTCGTTCGGTGTACTACATCAGCAAAAGCCTGATAGATACTGAGAATAGGTACTTGAAGCTTGAAAAGTTGGCACTAGCCTTAGTAATTGCAACAAGAAAAATGAGGTCGTATTTTCAATCTCATTCCATCATTTTCCGAACATATTTCCGATTGAATAATGTTCTTCAGAAAGCACATATATCAAACAGGATGACCAAATGGTCAGTATAATTAGGTGATTATGACATTTATTTCACCCCATAAACTGCTATCAAAGCTCAATTTGTTGCTGATTTCGTGGTAGAATTCCATCAGGATGAGAGTTCTAAACAAGTTTCAGAAGGAAAAACAAAAAATAACGGGTAGTGTGGACTGATGGTGGATCAAGCACAATGGATTGTGGAGCTGGAATTTTCCTAACCTCTCTGTATGGTGATAAAATGTACCAAGCTATATGCTTTGGGTTTATGGCCTCTAACAATAAGTCCGAATATGAAGCGGTTATAGCTGGTCTAAAATTAGCTTTCCTATGTGGGGCTAAAAGAGTTAGGTTGATGAGTGATTCCTAGATTCTTATCCATCATGTTCAAGGTCAATCTGAGGAAAAAAAGGAACAGCTGATCAAATACTTACTCATCTTTAAAGAGGTGGCCACCAACTTCAAAAGTGTTTGTTATGATCATATTCCTAGATCAGAAAATACACTGGCAGATTCCTTGGCAATCATAGCATATTATGAGTCCTACCCTTGGATTCATGAATAAGAATTCTCATCCATACAATCAAATCAGAACAAGGAAAAGGACGAAAACTTGAGTATACAAGTAGTTTAACCTAGAGATTGGAGATTTTCCCTTCTTCAATACATTTTTATGGGGTTTTGGCTCCGGATAAAGCTATGGAAAGAAATATTAAACACAGGGCTCGTGGTTTTTTTTATCATAAGGGAGGTTCTCTATAAAAAAATATTTCAGTAGACCTTTCATTTGTTGTTTTGAGGGTTGAAGAATCTCAAGTTGTTTTATCTGATCTACACGATGGAGAAGGGTCAGCGCATTATGGCTACAGGGACTAACCCGGAGGGTATTGTTGGCTGGGTACTATTGGTCATCCATAATGGCAGATGCTAAAGAAATGGTAAAGAAGTGTGATCCATGTCAAAGTTAAGACAAGAAATTCATGTGCCAGCAGTACCTATGGAGTCAATTTCTGAGCCAGTACCTTTTGCTCGTTGGAGATTAGATTTAGTTGGGCCTCTGCCAATAGCGTCTGGAGGGTGCATGACTATTATAGTTGCTATTGATTAGTTCTTAAAATGGATAGAGGCAGCTCTTTTGGAAGGGCCCACTTTGAAAGCTGTCATAAAATTCAACTTATCCAATATATGTTGCAGATTTGGGATTCCCCAAAAGATTACTACAAATAACGGGCCACATTTTGATAACAAGGATATGGAGAATTTTTGTGCTTCTAGAGGCATTCGTCATTGTTTCTATTCTCATTTCGATCCACAAGCAAACGGCCAGGTTGAAGTTTCCAACAAGACTATTTTGTCCGGATTAAAAAAAGAATCTAGAGAGGGTTGCAGGGAAGTGGCCAAGCTATCTGCAAGAAGTATTGTGACATATCGAACTACTCATTGGGCTGCTACACAAGAATCTCCTTTTGGTTTGGTGTATGGGATGGATGTTATTACCCCCATTGAAGCTATCCTACCATAATACAGGGTCCATAACTATTTCGAACATGCTAATGAGATATCAATTAGGAATCAGCTGGACTTAATAAAATAAAATAAAAGGGTTAAAGCTCACTTGAGAACTACCCACTACCAAGGATTGATGAGGAGCAGGTTGCTTCCGAGGTCAAGAGAATAAATTTTCAACTGGGAGTTTTCTTACACACCAAGGAGAAGCAGTTCGGTAAGTTGGCTCCGAACTGGGAAGGCCCCTATGAGGTCTCCGAAAAGCTTAAGCCTGGAACATATAGGCTTCAGGACAAAAAAGTAAGGGTTTTGAAACACCCATGGAATATCGAACATCGCAGGGTATATTCTAAATAAAAGTTGTGTGTAAATATTTACTTGTTAGATATCAATGTAAATATTACGGGGCATACTCTTTCCTACCCTAGTGGCGCGGGGAGGTTTTAATGAGGTGTCCGGTTTTTTCATTCAATAAAATGAGATGCCTTCTTAAAACATCTAGTATGGTTTAACTACAATTCAATTCAAGTACATATATTTGGTTCAACACTTTGGATCTTTGATAGATCGGATAAACCTGGTTGAGTGAAAAACTAGGGGCTATTTAAACACTAGCCATTAAAATTTAAAGAAATGAAAGTGTTAAATAAAGAAATATTTGAAAAATAAACCTATTCGGATTTTAACCGAATACAAAGAATAAAACATGCCTTGTCCATCCAAGGACTTTAAGTATTTCAAAGACTTATCCGGACTCTGATCGGATAACATTCCAATATATGCCTTGACGATCCAAGCACTTTAACTGTTCAGAAAAGATAAAAAATATGATTAAACCTTAACTCTCACCAGTTTCCTCTTCATCATCTGTAGTGGAATCAATTCCACTAGAGTAATTGTACTTGTCACCAGCTGCCATGGTATGATGAGGACGATCTTCGTATTCCACATATTTCCATAGAGGACTAAGGGTCCTCTTCGGAAAGGTCTCATGGAATAGCAGCACCATGTCACACCTGACTTCATCGTATCTTTTCTCAAGAGAATCTATCACTTTGTTGGTATATTTATCCATAACTTCCTGAATAGTTTGCTCTTGTTTCTTCACCAAGTCATCTTTCTCCTTGACAATCTTAGACACAGTACCTTCTAAGGAAGTCTTCTCACTGAATAGGGTTTGAATGACACCATCTTTGGTCTTCATGACCTCCCTTAATATTGTGAGATCCCTTTCCAAACCGGAATACTTAGTTTGGAGCTCAATACTGGCAGTCTCCAAAGTGGGCAGCTTGGTTGATAGATCTTTCTTGTCCTTCCTTAATGCTTCTATCTCTTTTTTTAGTTCTTCTATGCTCTGATTGGCATGAAGAAGATTGGTTGATAGGGACTCCGTGTCAGTGGTGAGTGAATTGATGAGAGTGGCCTGGCTTTTCACTTGTCTCTCCAAGTCAAGCACCGGCTGGATGTGACGAAGAAGACAATGGCTTAGAACATCTTGCTCTCCGGAGACGGAGAAGGACTTACCATTAAAGGTCACCATGTCAGCAGAGCTCGAAGGGCGGTAGGGACCTGCAAAATCATCCTTCTCAGAATCATTGAAGTATAAATCAATGTCTTGAAGGGCACTAATGTCCACTTCTTCAGTCCCTCCCCCAGCAACCTCTCCAGAATGCAGACCTGTTGGGATCTTCTCTTGTAAAGTGGGATCAACAGGGGCTGGTGGAGGTAGAGGCTCCAAAGGGCGAAGACTTATTTCTTCCCCTAAGGTGACCGTCTGGCAGCCTTTTCGTCACTGCTGGCCCGTCTTTTCCGATCCATTTTGGGACGATTTGGTGGGTTTTGTGACTCTCTCGCCTCCCTTACAGTTTCAGCCTCTACCAATTTGATCAGGGAAACGTCAATTCCCCATTGGTTCCCCGAACCAGTCCCCTCTGTGGCTGCTTGAACCGACTCTGTTGTAACTTTCTTATTTTTCCCATTTGTTTTGCTGGGATCTTTTGCTCTGGAAAGTAAGACCAATTTACCATCTTTGGCCTCCGTTCGCTTGAGAATTACACCAGGAGGAGGCAGCGTAGTTAGCTATTCTCATGAGAGGTCCCTCCGACTTGTGGTGTTTCATAAATGGGACCTAATAAGATTGCCCGATGTGAAGCAATTGTGGAAGGCATTCCCCCAATACTCTGCAGCCCATGTGATAAGCTTGGCACAAGTTGTTTGCCCCTCCTTAGGTGTCTGGTGAACTCCTTCGGCAGCACTAAAAAATGAGTGACAAATTAATCAGAAGGGAAATACTTATGATTTAAAAAGAAAAGCATGAAAAACAAAGATGAAAAAAACTTACCAGTACTCTTCCACCTGCTAGTTAACATGCTGGGATTCGTGTTGGCCTTGATCTTTCTATCGTTCTCCAATGTCCCACTGAGAAACAGAAACGGTGTCCTCCAGTTCTTCTCAGACTCCAGCATGTCGTCTACCACCTTGAAATTGTTCCCCATATTATGATGGTTGAATGGAATATGGTGATTCTTACATACACTTGCCACAGTGGCAAATTGCTCCCTTGAAAGTGGGATTTTTTATAACCTTTATGCCCTTATGCAAGAAAGGAGGGAATACCAGGCGTTTGGGCTTAGTTGGCTTGGGCAGAGTTTAACCAGGTGGAAATACCTGACGATTTCTGGGACCAATGGGAACTGAATTCCCAGTTGAGCACCTCAGTGAAAATAACCACCTTGTTGAGTCTGCATAGTTTATATTTTGTCTCTGGAGTGACAGGTATCTTTACCTACACTAACTCTAGGATCCTCTATTTTGTCTGAATCCGGCCCAACTCAACAGTGTGGGTGTAGACATAGTTTATATTTTGTAGAGCCAACAGATATTTAACACTAACATTTTTAAAGCAACGGCCTACCTTGCCCTCTAGACACTCCGGAAGCTCGGGATGGGTCCCTTGACTTTTCCTTTGCTCTTCGAATCAGAAGCAACATCCCCTGTTTGACCTGCTGCTTCAATTTCAAAGGGAGCCTCCTCGATACTGTCTTCCATTACTTCTTCCACGACTGTGGAAGGTTTATCAATTGCCTTGGATGGATGGGGATCAGCTTCTGGCACCAAATGTTGTTTGGATGGATGAGCGTCTGTTGTTTTTGAAGGCCTGGTGTCCAGTTGAGGTTAGGATCCGGAGGGTTTGGCCCTTGGGGCTACTTTAGATGCCTCCGATCCAGATGGCTTATCTTTTGAGGTTGCTTTAGATGCCTCCGATCCAAAGGGCTTTGGCAGTGAAGCAGTAATTTTGGCTTTAGTTAGACGATTCGTCCGGCGAGGGGTTAACTCCAATGGCTATGAAGGGGGAGGTTTTCTAACACTCCAAACCACTTTTTCTTTAGCAACAGAAGGTTGAGACTCTTGAACAGAAGAGCCTAAAGGAAGGGGAGAAAGGTTTGGTTCGAATAACTATCTAGGCTTGGGATTTCTGGAAGAAGATGATACTTCATCAGCTTCTTGGGTCGGTTCACTAGATTTCTCATTTGGGGAAACTAAGAGGCCGGCACCAATGTGATTCTCCCTTTCAACTTTTTTCGCCCTTTCTAGCTCTGATAAATTTAACCAGCCGCCTTTAACAAGTGTGTTTCTGGCTGTGAATATAAAACTCTTTAAGAACAAGTTTGAAGGTAAGAGTGAAAATCTCTCTAGAAAGGTTTTGAGTGATGAAGACAATGAAATAGTGAAAAAATATTTATATAACAGTAGAAAAAAGTAATTGTTACCTAGGAGAAGTTGAAGAGGGTTTGGCAATGATTAAAGACGACGCAAATGTGTGAATGATTAAATACATAGGTAACTTTCTAGACTTAGTGGGTGCGCCGATCTAGAAAGAATAACGGTTGGTAGGTCGAACCAGATTGTGACACGTATCCCACGATCCAAGAAGAAAACTCTTAGATTTCTGGAAACAGAAATCAATTCGGCCAGACTTCAAACTAAGTTAATGATGAGAATAAACCTCCTAGTACGGAAAAAAGTCACTATTGGTTAAGTATATTTTTTAGTCCTACCAAAGATATTTGGCAAGGCCTAAAAAAGGGGCTACTGATGAGTTCGGATTATCCAGTCACAGCCCACTATATTATCTGGACAAGGGCAATTCGGACAATAAACTGCCACTAAATTATCCAAATAGGACAAAACTAAAAACACTTAAACACCTTTTGACTAAGCTATGTGCTAATCTACTTAAAAGGTTAATGGGTCGTTAAACTCGACACAATTTCATAATTTGACCCGTATGCCCATAGGTCCTTAATTAAGGGTATATATACCTCAACCACTCTCATTAAAGAGGGTGATGAACATTTAATACAACCAGACTGCTCAAATTTGTCACTACTTTATACCAAACACTTAATACTCAAAATAATTTACAAAATACATTACAAAATTACCCCCAACCCAAAATAAACCAAACCAACTATAATATTCAAACGACACATTCTTCAACGCAATCACATATGCGGGGAGAACCAACTTCAGGTTTACGCTCAGAATTACAGCACGGTCCTCTGGTAATATAATTTTCATTTTTTTCCTTAGGTTTTTTATAAGCATTGTCTTTGGATTCTGAAGCCGCGCCACAATCTGTAATTTCAATATTAGAATTCGTTTATGTGCTCGATTTTGATTTAACTTCTTCTTAAGATTCTTCATCTTGCAGTTGAAGTGGAGTTTTGTTACTAGTAGTATCTCGTAGATTAGAGGCTACCCTTGTGTTTTGTTGATGGGTCTTCGAAGGAATTTGTTGCGAATCTTTGCTTGTCAAAACTATATCCTTCAATGGAGGAGAAGCTGTAGGATTTTGTGGCGTATTTGCTGTCTTCGAAGTCTCCCATGGCTACAAATGGGATTCTTCTAACAAATTATATTCTAGTAATTCAAGGTGTTTCCTTGCGAGAAATTCAAGGAGGTTTCATTTTAACTATTGGAGATGTTTCTGATGCTCTCTAAGAATATGCACTTTGTGCTTCTTTGTGATTTATTCGAAAAGAAGTTGATACATTGCTAGAGAGTGATGGTGAAAGATTTCGAATTGGTGATTGTTGAATAGATTTTAGTGAGCAATTGTCAAGAACTGGGTTTGATGGATTTTGGTACCCACCATGATTCCGGCCATGGATTAAATTTAGGTATACTGTGGTATGAGTTGAAAAATTGTGTGAATTATCTATTATGCCTGAAGCATGGTATTCAGCAGCCCTTTTACTATACACAAATAGTTGTAAATATCCAAAATGGGTTTTTAGTATATGAAGATTTTTTCATAAACTTGAATAAAGAAAAATCCTCAAATTAGTGTATGGAATGATGGACGTAAATCGGGAAATTTAAGTTTTTCGAGGAAGGTGGCAGGTAAATGAGGTTCTTAGATGATTCTCTCTTTCTATCACTAGATGTTTTATGTGAAGCAAAAATAACTAAGAGGGAATATTTATAGAAGAATAGTGAAGGAGAAAGTGGGAGAGAAAATGAAGAGTTGATGACACCTATTAGATAAAATGAGAAACGCCAAATGGTTACTTACTACCAAGTAGGGTGAATCTGTATATTGTCAGACCTAATGGTATGTTGCAGCGCACTAGAGTATTCCATACGTTTCTATCTTATAGTAGAGAAATAATTCAAAATTCATGTGTACATTTAAAGAAAATTTGAGAGGATTGCATAAATATTCGATGAGACCTTAAATATAATATTAAGAAGTCTTGTTTCGAGGAAAATTTAAATATATATTTTTTCGACGATGATAAGTGTATAAATACATCGTTTTGATGCAGTGATAGGTGATTTGCATTTGAGGCAACCTAAAGTATGGCGATTTCATGGCTTCAAATATTTCTAGTTCTTATTCATCATTCTTCATAAGAACTAGGGGGCTATATATTAGGACACAAAGTATCATAGACTTAAAACAATAGCATTATGGTTGTTTTAAGTAAATAGTAAAGTTAGTTGAGGTGATTGATATTATTTATAAATATAAATGATCACAACACAATTTACTAATTCTGTGACTGAGTTAGTTAAAGTCTTCCTAAACTCTTATAAATATGACTGAAGATAATGAGTAAAATGATTCGACTTTTACTTCTTGATATTGATTATGCTTTTTTGTTTCTCTCTCTAGACCTTCAATACTTTAATTCTCTCTCGATACTTTCACTTTTTTTTTCAAAGCATAGATTTAATTCACTCTATACATAAGGATATCTCTAACATTTACCAACCACAACAGACAACGGGTTTGTAATTATATTACGACTTCGTGACGATGCCAAAAGCAAAAAAACATCTACAATCATTTTTGTGCGCGAGAGATCGAGAAAGTACACAAAGTTGGTAACTGAAGGATCTTTAGAGAGAGTCTACCAAGACTAAGAAATATGAATGCCCTTTTTCCCATAAATAAAATAAGATAAATGATGATTTATGGTCCTTAGAGGCCGCCGCATACAGAGTTCGCAATCATGAGACTACAAAATTTAGTGAATATCATTCGTACTTGGGATGACTTTCCAAAAAAAAATGGATTTTGTAGTTAGTTTTACGAAAATGGGATCCCGTTCTCGTGGTATGCTTAGCTGGGTGAAAAAATAAACCATAAGAATTTTTCGTCCATGCGCACCCTGTATGATGCTTAACTAAAACAACGGAAGATTGAGAAGGTGGTCGGTCTCAATTCCAATATTTGTTACATGAACTGAAATGTTTTAACTATTACGAATGGCATAGATTGTGCGAAGATGGAAAAGGTATCATAGGTGAACATTTCTTCGCACACCCGGTTAGTTTAGATTTGTTACGGACGTTTTCTGATGTGGTAATAATAGATAACACATACAAGGTAATAAATTACGGGATGTCGTTGTTGAGGTTGTTGGAGCCAGTTAACTGAGAAACCTTTATACATCGGATTTGCGTATCTCTCTGTAGAGAACTTCGAGAGCTACAAATGGGTGTTAGAATGTTTACAATCGTTGATGGTAACTCACTCCATCGAACCATCCTCCATTTGTTTTAGAGATAGAGACTTAGTGTTGGTGAATGTGGTCGAGGAAGTGTTCCCCAATACAACACACATATTGTGTTGATGGCCCGTTAACATGAACGTCACATGGAAAACGAAGAAAATCATCAACGACAAAAAAGTGTCCAACAACTTTTTGAAAGTCTAGAATCGAATAATGTTGGTGGAAATGGAGCTATCCTTCAATAACTATTGGTTGTAAATGCACCGTAACTTCAAAGAATATAAGCAATTGAATACACCGAAAGTTTGTGATAGACGTACAACGATAATTTTGTCAAATTGAGAACTACCAAGTCGTTTACATTTCGGTAACCAAACCACAAACTCGCGTGGAGAGCACCCATTCCACCCTCAATCGTTTCTTTGGTACGAGCAAAGGTAACTTCGAGTCTTTTTGGTTCAAGGCGTCTACTTTGATCAAAGTGCAACATGCGGACATCAAGGGCTCATTTGAAAAGAGTTAATTATTGGCCCTACATAAATTATCTAACAATGTGTATGAGAAGCTAAAAAATAATGTCTCCCTCTATGCTTTGGAACTTTTTTCCGAACAAGTAGAATAAGCCCAAAAAATAACAATCGTCGATGGCATGCGTTGTGGTTGTGAAATACGAACTACATATGGTATACCTTGTTCACAGGATATCTACAAATTTGTCTGCAATGACTTAGAGGTTCCTTTACATAATATTTCACGACCATTGGAAGAGTTTAAATATTATTTTCCGTACCAATTATTACGATGATCGAGCAATTGAAAGTAAAACTCGATAAACTAGTATGCAATATATTGGAATCCAAGGACGATACACGCATATAGCATGTTTATGAGAAATAATTTTCCATCTTTCATCCGGAAACAACTTCCCTTTTGGAGCCTTTAGTCAAACTAAAAGCGTGCAACCGTTCACCTTCAAAACTTAAGTTCTCTATAACTTCATATGAATTATCCACTATAAGCAACAAAATTGTACCACAAGCATGTGCTAGATTCCGAGTAAACAAGTGCCCCATCGCTAGAAACTCCAACCGTCATTCCGCGTAAAAGAAACAAATAAACAGATCCTAAACTTGGTAGGAAAAGCGTCGCTCAAAAACAAAGGAGCGTTATTCTAACACAAGTGAGTGGGACGATGCATTTTAGTGGAACGGTCGGTTGTAGGTCAACTGCTATAATGTTGGATAAGGAAATTTTAGTTGATCCTAAAGGGTACATAAACTGATTCCCCGTCCTGTTTCGGCCTTTCATAACGTCCACCACCGATGTTACACCTGATGGCCACTGCGAGTACCGCTCGATTGCGTTTGCCTTGAATTGACAATAGGATGGATAGAGCTTCATTATGGATGCCCTCTACAATGATCTTATGGATTACGCATCCGTGTGCGTGAAGATTCTTACAATCATGAAGGATTTAATAGATATTATGGAACATGCAAGGTGCAAAGTGCTCGAGTGATGTGGCTATTATATAGAATTGGATTTTGATGCCCGAGATGGGATTCGCATCGCTTCCACGTTTAACTACATACTCCACTTCATAGGACAATATACAACCATGAACGTTTGTTTCATTTTTATTTCGTTAAGAGGTCCACCCATACGATGTCAAACCAATTATAAATTGGATTGGGTTGGGTCAACTACAACCACTTTGTGAACGTAAGTATCTTATCACATTCTCGGTTCTTCTAAATATTTAAACACCCCACTCAATATATGTCATTGTGATTTTTTGTTGTGTTTCGTCTTTGTAGATTTCCATCACGACGGATGCCCCATGTGCGAGGATACATCCTTGTTACCTAGAATTGCGTTCAGCATCAGCGGAAGGTTGGACATTACTGATTTATTCTCGTTGCAGTGCATACGAAGAAATTAAAAATCACGGTCTCGAAATAACCGCTTTAGCCGGTTTGTTTAAAAACTCGATCATTGTATATATGTATAATTTGTCACACTTAAAACTTGTATGTTATGAATATTATGATGATGTTAATTTTAAAACAGTAACATTGACATCTTAATTAATTCACATAATTTAAAACATTACATAATTATAAATACAAATGTAAACAACATAAATAGATAAATAGTAAACAGATGTGATATAGTAGACATTTAAGACGCGGAATGGTGACTGATAATTCAAACCATAATCGAATTGTTTCTTGAACGGATATTTCTCATCCTCGCTAGTTCTTTAGGAGTTGGGTAAGTTCTAACATATGTGCCTACTGTGTCTGATTTCTGATTCAGTTCGTGCATCACATGTTCCATAATATCTTTTGTAATAGTACTTTGAAACGCCATACTGAATACATCGCGGGTTTCGCATTGGACTTCGTAAGGTAGTAACTCAAACTTTATAATTGGTATCGTGTTCAAATAAGCTAATATATCGGCCAATTCTTCATGTTTACATGGTGGGGGCATCATACACCCCAAACATGTTACCTTCTTATCGTGCATGAAGTAGATGTTGCATAAACCAGGCGTCTCTTACGACATCGTCTTTTTTACAAACTCAAGAGATTTTAGAAGTTTTGCATCTTTGTGCAAATTCAATTAGAATCACTCATTGGTATTTATGAGCATATATTGCTCGAGCATGGTTCCATCATTTATAGATGGGGATTCAGCAGGAATATTTAAAAACTTTAACAAGGAACCAATAATATTTGGCGGGCTATCCAAAATTGGCAGGAATACTTATAAAAATATTTATGAATTCCCACCTGGTGGGGTGGTAATTCTCATCCAACATGCCACCAATTTTCAAACGGGGATGTAACTATTCCTACATGTGAGAATTTTTGAACTGGCGGGAAGGCACCCAAAAATTGGCAGCATTCATATTTTTTAAGGGTGTCTCTCAGGCGGTCATGAATTTTTCACCTGCCGGGGGAAAACTAGCCCTCCGGATGGAAATTTTTCACTCGATACGTGCTTCGACGGGGTGACAACTATAATCAAGCCCAATGTGTTGTGCCTATCTAGTTTGCGCCCCTAGCCGGTGAGGAATTTTCACCCGAAGGTTTGAAACTTCCTCGACGAGAGAGAAGTTTCTACCCGGCAAGGAGTGCACCTAGACTCGGACTTTAAAGTTATTTGGCATTTTGTATGTAGACCGGACAGATGAAACAGTGTCACCCAGCGAGGGGAAACTATTATGCTGAATCGCAAGTTCCGTCGCGGCAGGGATAGGTATGATTTCAACAATACCTAGTGTATTAAACTAACTTAAACCCTCTGCAACGAGTTCATCAAACCCAAAATTGACTACAAATAAAAAAAACCAAACATGAAATGTTATGCTATACAAACCATAGCAACCCAAATTCCATAACAACAAACACAATACAAATATAGAAATCATAAACAACTTAAAAAAACCATTATACTGATTAAAAACAACAAATGTTATACAACATACAAACGATCCAATATTATGTTGTACAATATACAAAATACTAAATATAGTATTCACAATAAGACTTCTCTAAAACATCAAACAAAGTATCAAAAAACCTAGAATGACAAGAAGCTAGGGACTTATGATTTAAAACACTTTATTGGTAAAGTTTATGGTCTCTTCCGGACTTTCGTCGAGAGGTCGAGTACGATTTATCATATGAATCACATCCACAGTAGAGCATTCGTCGAGGATATACAGAGTGATGTGAAATAAATCATACTTTACTACGTAAGTTATGTACTGATACGTTGATGTCGTACGAATTATGGACTCATCTCTTAAAGAACGCTCATCGCGTCGAGGTAATCCATCAATCATAGAACGATCTCTTGCGCTAACGAAACGTTTACACCGTACAAAGTGATCTGAAAACCCGAAAACTTTATAAAATTATATATTTATGGAATTTAAGTTGCATTTTTCGAAGTGAGATCTAAAAACATATCAAACCTTTGATATCTTGCAATGAATATTTACCGGCTCATCGTTGTGATTTCCTTTCCTTCTAGATGAAATGCTTAATGTAAATCCTAAAAATTTAAGAAAGAAATATAATTATGTATATAAATAATGGGTAACAAAAATAATGAGTTTAAATATAAAAAAAAACTAGGAATCAAGTGATTCTAGAAAGCTTAGCCAAATCGAGATAAAGCTTTGTTCTATACAGAAAGATACCTCTACGATTTCAAGCCAAGTTTTCTTCTTTGGATTTCTTATGCTTTTCTCTTTGGATTTTCTTCAACAGAGTGGCCAACTCTCTCTTATATTTTATTTCTATCAAGATCAACCAAACACGTGAAATAAGAACTTATACCTATAAAAGCACCAAAAATTAGATTAAAAATCTAAAGAAAACTAAAAAAGGTTTAGAGTATTAATGGGGAGAATACATTGGTCATTTTCATGATTATTGTAGGAACCAAGGTATTCGGCATTAGAAAACACCTCCAACACCCCTCAGTTTCATGACGTAGTTGAGAAACTAAACCGAACATTAACTGAAAGGGTAAGATGTCTTCTTTCACAATCACAACAACCTAAATACTTTTGAGGTGAAGCTTTGAATGCAGTGGTACATGTATTGAATCTTAGTTCTTCTGTACCTTTGGGTGCAAAGCTTATGTGCATATTCCTAAGATGAGAGGTTTAAACTTAATTCGAAGACAAGAGAATGTGTATTCATTGGTTATGGCCTTGATGAGTTTGGTTACAGATTTCATGATCCAGTTAATAACAAGCTTATTAGGAGCAGAGATGATGTGTTTATGGAAGATCAGATAGTTCATGATATTGATAAGAGTCATAATTCAATGCCTATGTCTAAGAATGACTTGGTAGATTTGGGGCATATTCCGCTTGCATATACTCCTACAGAAGTTCAAGAAAGTTAAGATGGTTACTTATCTACTTCAAGAGGTTTGCATATTTTTAATACTAGTGATCATGATATTTTTTATACTAGTGATCATGATAATGATTTTGTGGATGAACAAGAGAATGAAGAAGAGGTTGAACAACCTGGAGTTCGAACTCGGAGATATACGAGAGATAGACAACCCTCTACATTATATCCTTGTGATCAATATATTTTGTTAACCGATGCAGGTGAGCCTGAGTGTTATAATGAGGCTGTTAGTGGTGTGCGTAAAAATCAGTGCATTGAAATAATAAATGAAGAGATGATAGTGCATGAAAATCAGTGCATGAAAATCATACATTTGCGTTAGTGAAGTTACCTGAAGGGAGAAAAGCCTTGAGTAACAAGTGGGTGTATAGGTTGAAGCAAGATGATAGTTCTCTACAACCTCGGTACAAAGACAGATGGGTAGTTAAAGGCTTTGGTCAGAAAAATGGTTTGATTTTGATGAAATATTTTCTCCACTTGTAAACATTTCGTCTATTTGTTTGGTTTTAGGAATTTCAGCTAGTCTAGACTTGGAAATTGAGAAAATCGATGTAAAACTGCATGGTGAATTGGAAGAAGAGATTTTTATGAAACAACATGAAGGTTTTCTGAATCAAGAAAAAGAAGATTATGTGCGCAGACTAAAGAAAAGTGTATATGGTTTGAAGCAAGCTCTGAGACAGTAGTATAAGAAGTTCATGTCAGTTATAGAGGAGCAAGACTACAAGAAGACTTCTTATGATAATTGTGTATTTGTGAAAACATTTACCGATGCTGATTTTATTGTTCTCTTACTTAACGTAAATGATATGCTTATTGTTGGGAAGAATACTTTGTGATTTGCTAAAGATAAACAAAGCTAAATTGGTTAGTTCACCACTTTCCAGTCATTTCAAGTTAAGCATGAAACGATGTCCTTTAACTAATGAAGAAAAGAGAGATATGACTAATATTTGATATGCATCTGCAGTTTGAAGTCCTATGTATGCCATGGTATGTACTTGTCCGGACTTAATTCATAATGTTAGTGTGCTTTGCTCTTTGATGGGGTCCACAAGGCATTCATCTAAGAAATATATGGTCATACATATTACATATTTACCCTCTAACTCTTTATGGTATTTTAATAATGTTTAATGATATCCTAAAAGGTTTTAGAAGGATCTTACAAAATTACAATGAGTTATGAGTGACGTTTCTCAAACAAAACTTTTCAAAGAAAGATTGATTGACGGTGTAGTTAAGTCATCGGGATCAAGGATGTGTAAAAACATCTTTGAATGATGGTGCACTCTGATTAATAGGGTGATTCATCATTCTGATATAGCGTGATACAAATAGAAACTAGAGACATGATAAGTATTATTTGGTAAAATAAAATTATAATCCGTTGTTTATGCCGAGTGAGGATGCAATATTCAAGTGAGAAATGATTTGGGCACTCAAGTGTCTCTAAAAATGATGATTACTACTTTTGTGTGTCATAAAGAATCGGCTTCTTGCGATGGCTAATTTTGTGGGACAGTGTGTCAGAATATTGATTATTTGCAGTTGATATGGTAAAACCTTAGAGAGAATTAAAAAGATCCTTGATGATCATATAATGGACTTGCAGATTTAGAGAGAGCTTTGAGAACATGATGAAGTCTATAACACCTAAAAGCATCAAAACTTCAAAATGGACAGTGAATAATTTTTTTGTGCGCCATGAAATGAAGGAGAACTGGTCAAAGATTGGATATGGTTGAACGAATTATTTAGAGGTTGGAGAAATTCAAGAGCCTAAAAAATTTAAGTCATGGATTTTCTATAGTATGACATATATGGTTGGATAGTAATAACCAAAAATTTAACCAATGTGAGGAAAAAGTCTATAGCAAAAATTCGACAAATAATTTGAAACACGGCCAAAAATTATATTTGAGCCAGTGAAAAAGACGTTGATGGGCGACTAATAGTTTCACTGAGAAGTACACTAGTAAAATTAACTAATCCAAATGTAGGATTTAAACTCCATGTGTATGGGTGATTGTGGCCTTATTGCTAGACATCGAGTTGAATTGGAGTGTCCCAGAATGTGAATGATTATTTTCTAGGTTGATTCGTGGCTTCAACTTTGGTAAGGTCATCTTTTGAGGAAAAACTTTATGTGTTATAACTATGGTTATATATAGTATTAACAAGTAAGTATGGAGTGGTATTTTAGAGACAAACTTGCAAGAGTTACACACCCTAGTGAAATATGGTGAAGATCATGGGGGTCGTTGGGAGGATACACTTCTAGTATATACAAATATTTTCACGAATAATCCAAACTTTCAATCATGGATGAGTGGGTGACAACTTCAATGGTAGATCTAACGTCATATGTGGATCCGTTAGATAGATTAAGGGAAATTCTCATGAGAGATAAATTTCGATAGAATACTCTTATATTTGTATTTTTACACCAACCCGAGGTAATTACAAGACATGTAAATTGGAAGAGAGGTAATAATAAGTTTATTTTAAAAAACTTATATGCTTTTAATAATTTAATTTCCGTAATGGATATTCAACTCACCTTTAGATGTTATATTGTGTGTTTGTTGTTTGAGGTTAATAATCTGATAAGTGTATAAATCATCTTGCATAAAAATTGGTGTATTAAAATTTTAAAGTCCATCAAACTGATTTATTAAGAGAAAAAATTACTCGTCTAAATATATTGAGAGATCATGAACAAATCAAAGATGTTATTATTCAAAATTATTAATAACTCGTTAGATATTGTTATTCAAATATATCATTAATTATTATAAATATGATTAGTTAACAACATTAATTCAAATTCAAATAAGATCTAATTTGTCATAGATAATATATAATATCTTCTAGTTATGGGATATACCTTGTAACCCCATATATGAGTTACATTAATGAATAAACTATTGTCTTCTTGGCTATTATTATTATTATTATTATTATTATTATTATTATTATTATTATTATTTATTATTTGTGTTCACACTTTACCCTTCTATTTAGATTGAAGATCATTTATATAGATCTGTCCAATAAGATTTATACTTACCAAATTGGTGTAATATGTGAGAAATATTTGGTACCCAAAACGTTTTCATATCAAACCCAAAATATAAGAAGGGTAAATTGAGATCATAATGAATTTAGAGCAAATAATTACTACATCAATTGACATGAAAATAATCGATAAATAAAATGGTGAGAAATAGAGTTGTCAATGTTATGGTTGTTCGGCTAGGATTTTTCCTACAGTTGTAAAAAACTTGTTGGAGGAACAATATAATGGTTTGAAAATGATAGAATAGATGATGTTGACACGGAAAGTAAAATATAAATTCAACATATTTTAGAGGGTGTTGAAGAATAAGATGAAGAATGGATGATGTTACCATTTCAATTATAGAATAATACATTCGGAGTAATAAAAAATGGTATAATATCTCATTAAGAACCAAAACCGATGTTGCTAATAATAAATAAAATCGAGGATCATTCAATAGGAGAAAAAACGTTGATGCCATCTTTGCAATAAGGAGACGTAAGACCGCTAAATCTTGGTACATAGTTGATCGAGGGATACGAGAGCATGCCAAGGAGTGTTAGACATCCCAAACTGGAAACACAAATGATAAAATAATCATTTCACTCAATGTCTTTTATCGTTCGAATGTACAACAAGTTACTTCATGCCAGTTGGCATGAACCAAGCCTATGAAAGAGTCATGTCACTACTACTAGGGATGCAATTTGTTTTTATATCGTGGCTACCCGACCGAAGGGTTAAAGTACCTCAATCTTTTATTTTGCATGGAATGTGTCGTGTTTTTAAAATATATTATCTGTCGAATTTGGGATGTTTTATAAATTTAAAACATTTTTTTACGGATACCCATCCAAAACCCGACCTAGTAAATACCCGTTATTTTAATATTAAAAAATAATAATACATAATATATTATTATTTTATAAACTCTAAAATTATATTACCATAGGATTTAATTAGCTTTGTATTGTCTTTAATTTTGTATTTATTATTTGGTTTTTATACTTTTATCCCAATTCATATATATCTTACATTAGTTTATATTTAAAAAATATTGAAATTTAAATTAAATAAAATCTGAAAGGTAACAAATATAATTATATTAAATTTTCTTATAAATATTTTAATTAATAAATATGATTTGTTACTAATTTTTAGATTTGTTATTAAATCGAAGAGTTTATATTCGGGGTATTATTTATTTTATAAGTATTTTTATTTCTATTTTTTTAATATTTTTATTAGATATTTAATTATATTTATTTATTTCATAAATAAATAAATGAATATAATGGGTACACGCGAGAAAATATCCGAACCTTATGGGTTTGGGCGTGAAAAAATAAATTTGTATCCGACGGGTTTAGAAAAATAAAGACGATATGGGTTACGAGTTTAGTCTCACATACACCCATCATGACCTATTTTCATCCCTAAGCACAGACATTGACTAAAGTGAATCCCTAAGCAAAACTTTTGCACCCATACCAATAACCTACTAAATTATTCCTCAATGATATGTCAATACTTTAGCATGAGTAGATGCAAACAAACATTATATGCCATCTTCAGTGAATATGAGTGAGTATATACCTTTGGTTTCGTATCCTTCAACACATCGAAATCTTAACTATGTTGCATCAACACGTGGTCATTTCCCTAATAGACACAATTGGTATTTGTAAGAATAACTAGTTTTAAATATTCAACTTATAAGTGGCATGAACCCAAAAAATTCAAGCATATCCCTTCATTCAGGTAAATATGAACAAGTCAAGAAACTTTATTAATGATGATTATTCGAAAAAAGAGTCATCATTAGCACTAGACATCTTACGCACAAGTTATATTTTGGATCTTTTACGATCACAATATGACTAAACTCACTAGTAAAGGGGATCCATATTATCATGTTCACTAGTTCAAAAGTGAGATGATGAGCTACGAAAACATTTATAAAATAAAGTGTAGAGAATTTATCTTAATCTTAAAGGGAAATGGCTTCACACTTATCCTAATTGTATTAATCGCAGTTATAATATGAAGTGTAGGTAAGTTATCTTAACCATGCTAATCATATTTGAGTTTTCCGTAGTGGAGGTCAAAAAAAATGATTATATACACAAGAAACTCGACTAATATATTGTACAAGACTATTTACGATTACATGAGAGGTCTTATAGAAGTGATCCATTTTCTGGACAACTTAACAAGATTCGAATGTGCATATGAATAAGTTTTAAATGAGCTCAACATGGATGCATTCCTCGGTACAAAAGAGTTGAAGAAGAAACTTTACTGCATTTTATGATAGTAAACGCTCATTCTTCATACAAGTATAATTATGGAAAGGTCATGACTTGATTAGATGCATGTTGTAGTATCTATAATTTATCGTTTCCATAATTACCAATCAACAAAAATGTAAGTGTAATTAGAGGGAACATAAAGACTTTAAGAGAATATTATACAACTTCTCTTTCTCGCTAGCATAAGCAACAACAATAAAAATCATCCCCGCGGGTCTAAAATATAAATTACTCAACCTTTGCCAAAATAACCTTGATTTATTTTATTGTAACGTCTAGGATATCACATGAGTCCAAACCAAGACCTTATATCATAAATTATCCATCAATAATAATTTTCAACGCATAAATTAAAATAAAAGGACGTATTGTCAATAAAAAACACAAGCAATTGATTAGGATGAGGACACAATAATTAGAGTGAGACACATTTGGGAATCATATTATCCGTTATGGAAAACTAACCCACTGCTAGTAAATCTATAATTTTTTAAGTGGATAATGTACGTAAACTTTATAGATTTAAACAAAGCTTTTCCAATGGATCCTAGTACCCTTTATCTAATTGATGAACTCGTTAGTGTTACCTTCGAGAATATGTTGTTATCCTTTATTACTACTTATTCTGGATAAGTAAATATAAATGCATGAAAATGGAAAAAAAATATATATCACATTGATAACTGAAAAAAGTCTTTATTGATAAAACATAATATCATTCGGTCTAGACTGCAAGATCTACATATAAACATATTATAAATAAGATCTTTCCAACCCATCTTGACCGAAATCTAGAGTTATACATTGTTGACATGTTATTAAAAAGAAAATGAGATGATAAAATTTATTGACACCTTTTCAAAACGTAGAAGGGTCAACCTCAAGCTAAATCAAGAAAATGTATTTTTGGTGTACGATCTAGAAACTTCATAAGTTATGTGATCAGCGAGAAATGCATTGAAGAAGATCATGATAAACTCTTGAATTTAGGTGCAATATACCCACCAATAGACACTAAATAACTATAAGTTTTAACTTGAAGATTGGCGTCACTCCACATATTCATCTCCAAATCCTCATACAAATGCGAAGATGAAAAAAATTCATTTCCTTCCCATAAATAGTAACAAATCCAAATCAAGAAGAATCTATATTTTTATATTTCACGGTATTTTACTATATTATAAACACCATACTCATAATGGCGGATGTAACAGAGTCCAAGACGATATAGTATTCAATTTAATATTTATAAAGTATCAAACACAGTTACTTGCAGCTTGAGAATATTCTTATGTAATTAGTGGTAGGAGCCAGAAACACAAGGCTATATTTCAGGCACACACAATAATCGTTCGGACATTTTTCTTATTAAGAAATGATATGCATAAGCTAAATATTTCCAGAAGAGTGACCAAATGGTCACCGAAATTAGGAGTTTACAACATCCAATATGAATCGATTACTGTAATCAAATCTTATGCTCAAACATAATTTCTAATGGAGTTTCAATCTGAAAGACCTATCCCTTCAAAGGACAAAGACAAATCTACCAGAACGTCGTAACATATGCTGGAAGTAATAACCAAAAATCAAGAGCATTGATTAATCTCCTTAAGTTTGGACATAGTTATCGAGACTATCAAGTTTGGCTCCATATTCACAAATAATAAGGAAAATATGAAACAACTATCGCAGGTCTTCCATTAGGAAACATATTTGGAGCAAAAAAAATCTCACTTTTTAGAGACTTCGAATTGGTGATCAATCAAAGTTTGTGTCATGTGAAGTCCGAAAAATAAAATATCATCCAACAATGTTGATGCTAACACTTCATCATATTTGACTTGTACAAGAACTACAATAAAAAATCATTTTTCAATTAAAATAAAATTGGCTGTCACACTACCAAAAAGAGTATATCCATAATTTTTTACTCTCGTGTCATGATAATCGAGGGAGAAAAGGAATAGTATAACTGAAAAACTTCTATGAAAATATATATAACAGAAGGGAGATTTCATGAGAATACAACAGAGACAAAAAATTAAAATAAAATCGACATGGTTTGTCACATACCTCGGGCCAAATGAAGCAACCTTTGTAGTTGAAGTACTTTATGACATAGAGGGTATTGCACATTATGGTTACAAAGCCTTAATAATAGAATTCTACTTCTGGGATGACACTGACCAACAATAGTGGAGGATGTAAAAAAATAAAGTCAAGCATTGTAACACTTGTCAACGTTTCTCCAACTCTGTCCAAATTCTACGCGTACTATTAGAAACTATCTACGAAGTAAATTGATATTGCAGGGCATCTCTCGAAAGATTTAGAATGAGATTTGGAAGTGTCAATAAATTATTATTTTTAAACCTGCGTTAAACCACAAACATTAAAAACATTACACGAAAAAAAAATAGTTTAAGTCCTCAAATCGGACGTCAATGTTGTTATGTAGTACCAAAACTCATAACAACCGACAATGATTGGGATTTAACTTATAATTTTTTTTATTTCATTTTAGTTTTCCATTTTTTTTAGAAACCATCAAAAATTATGAAAAAATAGTTAAATATAGTTAATTTCAAGGCTTCCATTTATAATCATATAAATAAGCAAATAACTTTCTTTATATTAAATCAAATTAAAATATGATCATCAATAACATAAATACTTTATCTTAAAAGTACATAGGTAATTAAATTATTGAGAATATGGGATCCGCATATTCCGCATTTGTAGTATATAAGTAAAAACAATTGAGAATTTGAGATCCGCATATTTCGCATTTGTAGTATATAAGTAACAACAATACAATCTAAACACTAGTATGATATTATCCGCTTTGGCACCTGAACGCCCGCACGAATTTTCTTTTTGTCCACTTCCAAAAGGCCTCATACTAGTTAAGGTATGTTCTTACTTATATGCCATTGATCATTCCCATGTTTATTCGATGTGGAATGGGGGACTTTGTTCGTCACTCTAACAATTTCTCTTCTCGAACAAAGTAAGTACCACTTTTAGCCTCCTCTCAATTAACTTCCATCTGTCCACTCTAATCAGGTTGGCAGTGTACCTGAATCATAGAGGTACTACGGATGTTGTTGTTCACCTCCTGTTAGACCACTTTGTCTTTTGTTCATTAGCGCCACTCCCCACTCCAATCAAGTATCACCGCTTGATGAGCCACAGGCGCTCTGAACTAGGGTTACAGATTTCAGATTGTGTTTTGTGTAGTCCTAGTAGTCAATTTATAGGCAATAAATAAACTTACTAGACAATGGGCCTAATGGGCTCATATACACACATCTAATAAGAAAACCATTCATTGCATCTTATTTCCAATGACACAAAACTGTACCGTCGAGCACGGTACATTGTCAAGGCATTATTCGACTCATTCAAAACAATTTTCCCCTTAAGGCGAATATCCTTTCTTCACTCTCAATAAAGAAACATCTCTTCTTCTTACTCACCAAATGCCCCTGAGGTATTCACTTTATACCGCAAACACCAATGTAGTTTAGGCACTCCCTAAACTTTCGAAGTGATATTGTCTTAGTCATTATATCTGTTGGATTATTGTGTGTAGACCATTTCTTCACATCAACAATTTCATTTGATATTATATCACGAATAAAATGATACCTGAAATTTATGTGCTTGTACGCTCATGGTACATCTAGTTCCCTATAAGGTGTATGGCGCTTTGACTGTCACACAACACTTTTGTGGTAGTCATATTCAAGTCCAAATCTGCCACCAAATCTGCTTCTGTTACCGCCATGTACTCTGCCTCTATTATAGACAAAGCTACAGTAGCTTGCAACTGATCATACTCCCAGCTAGAGTAAATATATATCCTGGCAGAGATCTCCTTTTATCCATATCACCTACAAAATCATAATAAAAAAAACAAACCAATAATCCTGCAACATCATTCAACGATTCACCAATATCGGTCTTGTTAAACGTTAAGCCAATGTTCACAGTATTCTTAAGCTACCGAAGTATCCATTTCACTTCCTCCCAATGTTCTTTCCCAAGATATCCCATGTACCTGCTAACTACAGTAACCACATGTGAAATATTAGAATGTGTGCATACCATAGCATACATGATACTACCAACTGCACTTGCATATGGAACCTTTGACATTTGTTCCAACTCAGCATCGTCCTTGGTCGTTCTTACTCAACACAACTTGAAATGAGTAACAAACGGAATGCTAACTGCCTTAGCATCAAACATGTTGAATCATTGTAACACTTTCTCAATATAGATTCGTTGAGACAAATGTAATAATCCTACACTTCTGTTCCTGATAATCTTCGTACCAACAACTTTCTTTGCTATACCCAGATCCTTCATCTCAAACTCGGCACTAAGTTGCTTCTTTATCTGAATAATGTGTGACATATTACAACCAAATATAAGCATATCATCCACATACAACAACAAGTAAACATAAGAATCACCTGACATGTCTTGATGATAAACACAAGTATCATATGGACTCCTCGTAATTCTAAAGGTAAAATTGTCACCTTAAAAATCGGTCTTATGAGATCTTTTAATAATTCTAGAAGGTACCTCATTCTTGATATTCTTGCCTCTATGGATTTACCACAGACGAAAATCACTTGGATCATGCAATGCATTTCCATTCCATCTTACATCATTAAAGTTAGTGGAGACACCCTTTCAACTGATTTCTTGGAAGAAAATCCCTGGGACAAGGCGACCATGTCTCTCTGATTTCCTCTTTGTTCTTTTCATGCAAATCTTATCTTGCATTCTAAAGGAAGCTAATATTGATAGAAACTTCAAATTCCTTTAGAAGTGTCATAAACTCAAAATCATTAATTTATGCTTTGTGAGTGATTTAATGATCTTCTATAACGGTGATATCAACTCCATTTTCCTTAGTACGGAAGGCTTTAACAACATTTTCTTAATATCCGGGCTCTAGTTTAGTTATTATACTCATAATTGTATTCTCTAGGATCAACCCAACTCTCAAATTTGACCTCACAAACCTGTTAGGCTTTGAGGTTGGCTCACTCCCAGTGAAATATCTAGGAGTCCCAATTCTCTCTAGTCGGCTCTCACATACTGATTGTTGACCTTAACTTAATAAAGTTACCGCTTGTATCCGATTATGGACCTCAGAACACCTATCTTATGCTGGTAGACTTCAAGTCATCAAATCTATTCTCTTCATTAGTCATGTCTACTAGTCGTCCATCTTCATTATACTTTCAAAAATCCTAAAAACAACTCTCTTAATACCTTTGTTTTTTCCTTTGTTTCGACCCTGATATGAAGATATCACAGGCCAAACTAGCATGGTCTACTACTACATTTCCCACGTTGGAGGGAAATCTTGGGATTCTAGAAGTCAAAATCTAGAATCAGACGGTCGTCCTTAAACTTTTATGGTCCATTATAAGTAATAAATCCAATTCTATTTAATGTGACTCAGTTATAATTTATGGGCTATTGATCCCGATTACTCTTTATCCTGGACTTGGAAGGTAATTTTATCTCTTAGGCCCATTGCTAGATTTATTCAGTTTGGCGATCGACAATGACAAAAAAAACCTCTTTTGATTTGATCAATGGCTAATCAAATCCTTTATTGTCACACAGTACAGATAGAACATAATTTAAGATTCAAAGTTAGGTAAGAACCCAATAATCGTGGAATTTATCTCTGACATGCATTGGACCTGGCCTACGAATAGGAGCTCTTCCAACGCTATAAACCACAACAACCTTGAGGAACTCCGCAAGATCATTATTTTCCTTCCACCCCCAACATCCTCGAGGATGATGTCCACTTCTGGGTCGCCAAACAAGGGTTTCATATCTTCACGATCAAGGACTCCTACAATGTCGACCGTTTGCCCATCCCTTGTGTCCGATAGTTTGGCATAAATTTAATACTCCTCGTTATTCTTTTATTATTTGGTTTCTACCTATGGTAAACTAACCACCCATGATAAGCTTTTGTTTTGGGAATTAACCCATGATAGTTTGGTTTCTCCCAGATCTTGTAAGACTTCGATATGCTAAAGATTTTGTTCACTCTTAATTCTGATTAGGCCTATTAGATGCTTGAGGCTTCTAATTGGACCCTCTCCAGTTTTCGCCACCTATAACGCGCCTGTTTGGCGCTGTTATTTACAATATCTTGAGGGAAAGAAACAACAAAATTTTCAACTCCCCCTCAAACCATTCCTCTGCGGTTTTGATCCATATCCTTTCAGATCTTCATTTCAAAACCTACATGTTATTCTGATTTTAACACTTTCTATTTGTTACTCTGCGTCATGTTCACTTACTACATGTTTGATATTCTCTCTACTTTAGCTTTTCGGTCATGTTATGACCTACATACACTAGATTCGTTTTCTCTATGGTTTTAAGGTCAATGTGTGGAATATGTCACATATATTTGTAAAAAATATTTTTATTTTTTAATACTTTTATTAAAAAGAATAGAATAATACTTGAATACTACAAAAAAAATAAAATATAAAAAATACTCATATTTTATTGATTAAAATTTATAAAGAACTCATTTTACTCTACAAAAGAATTTAATATTTTTTATTTAGTATAATATTTTAATATTTAGAATATTCTTAAAATTATGTTATACAAAAATAAAGAGAAAGAGTTAATATTAATATTAGTTCTTCTTATTGTATTGCTTTTGAGTCACATGTTTACATAAGCTAAACATATTTAATATGAAAGGTGGCATCAATTAGCTTTGAACACGTTATGTATATTACAGAAAAGGTTCAATTCCAATAAATATGGAGAAAAATACTAGTAAATATCCGTTCAAGTATCTAATTATCCGGTAGTATCCAAATTTTGGACAGTGTTACTTAGTACCTCGAGTAAAAAATTGGATAAAATTACCCTCGACTATATATACCTATTTTTTACTTCAAACCCACTTTTTCTCCTTTTCCATCACCTTAAACAAACCCAAACACATCTAATTTTATAAAATACCAGAAACCGTTCGACTTCGTAATACTCTCTCTCCAACCAGAAACCCCTACAGCTTCTCTGTGAAATCGGTCGTCGTTCGCACCTTCGACGGAATCATACCGGTCACCGTCTTTTACTCCGTCCAACGAGTAACGACCTCTTGTTCGACAACTTCCCGTCTAGTCGTCTCCGGCCGGTGAATACTACAGTGTTTAGACCTCTTCTGAAGCTTCTTAAAGAGAACCGTATTACCCGTGCCCACATTGAAGCTGCAAGAAACACATCCTTCTACACGCTTTTGAAAACGGCTTTCGACATCCGTAATGAGGTAGAGCTACCAAAAAAGAAATTCTACTCACTCATTCAGTATCTTGTCGAGAGGTTCTCTGTTGATAAAGATGCCTTCCATATTGGCTCAAAGTTTGTAAAGCTAATTGAAGACAATGTGAAGGTCATATTCGAGATGAAGCATGGCACGAAGAAAATACCGTTAACGAAAACCGGAGCATTTCACAACAAATATGTGCCCGGCGAGGAGGACGAATCGAGGATGATGAAGAAATACTTCATGGGTAAAACTGGCAGGAAAGTAGGACCGACAAATACTAAAACAATAACGAATGCCATTATAAAGGTACCTATAAGATCGACTTCATCTTATAAAGCAGGATGCTATACTTTACTAACATAGCATGTTGTCGTGGGTTTTACAGGCAGGTATAGAAAAATCCATAAGCGAAGGGGGGGGGGGAGCATGAGTTGGAAGACGTTGTGAGGTTGTTGATACTGCTTTTGTGCTCAACCCTATTCTATTCCGTATCTGGAGATATCCTGGGTTAGAGCACGCTTTATTTTGTTGAAAACCTCAGCAAAATAAACAATTACGACTGCTCCGGATCAATACTGTTCAAGCTTCGAAAGTCTATCAGAAGTGGCTTAGTTATCTAAAAACCTGATAGAGTCGTCGCCTGCGTCGCGCTTCTAATTGTAAGATTGATACCAAGGTTTTTCAAATGTTTGGGATTAGAGTGTCAAGCAGCAACCGTGGCGCTGCTTATTAAAATACCCAACCTGAAAGATGATCAGGTATGAGCTTTATATAGGTATTGAATTGGGGTTGCAAACAGTTTGCAGCATATCATGCGTTTTGTTTGTTGTTATATTAGAACAATGTATCAAATATTTCGCAGCCTAGGATGCGTTCTGAATTTGCAGCTTATTGGTTCCACACTTCACAGCTTATTGTTTACACACAATTCGCATGCTAACCTGCGACCTGTTTGCAACTCTAAAATGATAGAGTTTTACACAATTCGTAGCAAATAATGCGAACTGTTTGAAAAAAATAATGTCTGTCTACACCCTCATACTTTCAAAACAAACCGCTTACAGCTATTTACTTACATGTGCCTCTGTTGGTAAGTTTTCGAAGGTCCACTACGTCTTACAGAGGCAGAAAGCGAAGCTTTTGGAGGAGCAGTAGATAGTGGAGATGCACATGTTGAATCTATTTCACTAGAAGAAAGACCAAATAAGATGAAGAAAAGCACAATTCCAAAACCAAGGAGACGAGCATCACAAAAACAGAAAGAAACGAATCAGGTGATGTCACCCAGACCCCAACAACCAAGAATCCCCGAGCCAACGATTCCACCACCAAGACTCCCCCAGACCACGATTCCACCACCACCGATCGGCACATCCCGGCAGGAGCCCGACGACGAGGGCACAACTAGTATGAGTAAAACAATCGGTAATTTAGTCCTCAAACGTAGAGCGACTACTCCAAAAAAGTCTGCAACTGTTGCTGAATCAAAGCGTTTGAGGACATACGCCGACAAGAACAAGTACGAGAGAAAGATAGAAAAACAGGTCAAAGAAGTAAGTATGAAAGTGAACCTTACATAATCGCTATAATCAACACTTAATATTTTTATAAAACGTCTGCTATCATTTTTTCAGCTGCAAGAATTGAAACGGAAGATAGCAAAGCTTGAAGCACGACAACTCTACAATGCTATCTCTCATCCAAATTTCCAGATTGGAAGCCCAAAAGTTGAGAAGGTACCAGCATTTCCATATAGAGCAGCGCCCACTGAATTGCAGGCATCTGTGCCTGATGCTGATCAACATGATGCTGATGGAGTACTTCCAGAAGAGAGGGATGATGATGGGAATCATTCACCCATACCAGTACCATCTGGAAGGATACAAGAAGAGTTGTTGGTGTCCACAGAGACGGACACCACGAAGAGACAGACGGAGAAAGAAAGACATGAGTCTCTTCTGAATGACCAACAACTCGTACTTCACGTGGCAAAGGATATAGAAGATCGTGAGAAAGAAGTGGCAGACCCAAACACTCGAAGATGTAAGTGGATCAAAAGTTCACTAAGATTCAAATATCTTATTTATTGCTGTGATGAAATTGTTTCTATAATAATATTTACTGTTGTATACATATTCAAACTAAGTCAGTGTATGTATTTAAAACAGTCAGCAGGGTTTTCTAGTTGAATACATATTCAAACAATGCATCACATGATATTATGCTATCAAACAAATATCAGAACTATTGTGTAGTCCTGTCCAAATAATTCGCATCGTATATTGCGAATTGTGTTTTACTCTAGTTGGCTGGTTATTTTACAATTCGCAGCTTGTCATGCAAATTGTTTGAGAAGGATCAAACAAATCTCAGGTTAGCATGTGAATCGTTCGCAGCTATGATTATAGTATGTTTAACCCTTCCACCTTTTTATTTTAGAATTTGTATGAAACAAGAGGCCGACAGACAACAACACCAACAGCAGCAACAACAACAAGTTCAACACCACCAACAAGAACAACAACAAAAAAAACAATAACAACAACAACAACACCAACAACAACAGCAGCAGCAACAACAACAACAACAACAACAACAAGTTCAACACCAACAACAACAACAACACCAACAACAACAACAACAACAACAGCACCAACAACAAGTTCAACAACAACAGCAACAAGAACAACAATAACAACAACAACAACAAATAGCCTTGGCAAAGAGAGAAAGGCTAACACAAGAGATAGCGCCGGAAGATTTGGAACATGTCAATCCATGTGAGAAGATGGAACTACTCAGCCCGGAAGGACCATCCTTAGAAGACAATACCAAATATGGAGATGCACCTCAAAGACCAACGGTGGTGTGCGCAAATTCAGAATTGCTAAGCCAACCTGAAATTGTAGTACCAGTACCAAATCAACTGCAAGCTCCAGAGTCAAATGATAACACAGTAGGTTTACCCGATGCTTTTGTTGATGGTATTTACACAAAAATTTCATAAACAATTTTAAATGAAATTGATAATGTATATGACGATTGTGTAATACAACGGTCTTTGGAGAACATGTCAGAGGATGACATTAATGATATATGCCGACACGATCCAGATCCTATGCCAAACAAGTCAACGACATTGGTTTTCGCTGACCGTGTGGTAAGGGCTATTTATATTCGCATCATATCATGAGAATAGTGTGGATGTATTTTAAGGTTTACAAAAAAATATCAGGGTAGCATGCAAACTGTTCAGTGGAACCTCAAACAGTTCGCATGCTATCCTCATAGATACCCTGAAATGTATTCAGCTAGAACCAAACAATCCGCATGTTAGCATGCGAAATATTTGGGTTCGTTAACATTATAATGACTGACACACTCTTTTGATTTTTGTTATTTAATAAGATCGAGTCAAGTAAAGAGACAGAGGAGCCTAATTTTAATCTACTGACACCAACACAGCATCCAGTGGAAGAGGAAGAGGAGGAGATAATTGAAACAGAACGGGAACCGCCAAAAGTAAAATATAGCACCTGGCCAAAGAAACCAAAAGTAATTGACCGTATCGATGTCGGAGAATACCACAAAATACAATTACTTAAAGCCTACGAGAATGACACCCCTGATCCAGTAGTATGGAATTGACCATCGTCTAAATTTACATACGGAATTAGAGTACAAGTGAGTGATGCGATGGCGCTACCTTTAGAACTGGAGCTGGACGTAAAGGTATCCAATTGTCAACCAATTTTCTTTTTAATGTTTCAAACATGTCTTGTATATTTAACATAAATAAACAACTCCTTGCATAGGTTGTGGATGCTTGGATTTGAAAGATTCTTGTAGAAGCAGACTTCAAAGTTCCATGCAAAAACGTTAAAAGAGTGTTACATGGAAGCGTAATTATTTCGAGCATGACTACGGTAAGTTTAGCTAAGGTAAATTTCAAATTTCATCGCATGTTCTCGTTGTAATGTACTCTCGCTTGAATGCAGCATAATCTGGACATAGGGTGGGTTGTATCAAATCTAGTCGACACAGCTTTTAGCAAAGCGCCTGAAAACCCCAACATCATCATCATTCCAATATGCACCGAGACAAATGATTAGATAAACCATTGGACGTTTCTCGTCATTGATGTCGACGGCAGGTCGGTAACAAACTACAACCCACTGCTGCCTAAACTCAAAGCAATAGACAACACCACAAGGACACCTATCAAGCTGGTAATATTCTCAACTATTCAATTACTTTTAAACACATTTTAAGTTATGCATGATCAAGATATGCTAAAAACTGTGATCAAGATATGCTGCAAAATGTGAGCAAATCAGTTGCAATTTGCAGCGTATTCATAATAGAATTCGCAGCCTAAGATGCGAAATATTTTGGATGATGAACATTTTGCAAAATAGGCTGCGAAATGTTTGCAGACAAATATGGATTGGATACCAAACGATTCGCAACCTAGGCTGCGAATTGTTTGACATGTACATGTTGGACTGGTTATCAAACAATTCGCAATGTACGATGCGAATTATTTGACAACCACTGTTTAAGTTTTTGTGCTGATTCCTAACACTAATTATTATAACCAGATCAACTATTTACTGGACAAAGGATTCATACCTCCTTTAAAGACAGGGTGGAAGGTGAAAAATGAAAGAAAAATTCCACAGCAAAAACGTGGCACCTGGACTGTGGTATTTTGGTCTGCAAATACGCTAGAGATATAATCCAACATGGATATGTGCAGACAAAATATGATGAAGATATGGTCATTGGTTTCAGAGCAGAAATGTTTGATTTCTTCTTAAACGACAGAGACACCTTCAAGTACTCGTGATTCTATGTAAGACATTGTGGTTTTTTGGTGTACCACATTAAAAAACAGTTCGCATCATCTCCTGGTATACCACTGTTAACAAACTACAGGCTGCGAAATTATCACTAAACAGTTCGCATCAACTCCTGGTATAAAATAAATAATTCAAAATATATCGTTCAATAATACGAACAGGCTATGGCGTATGCCTTGGTAAACGTTAACTGCATTGAGCACGCCAAAAGCAATCTAATCACCAAAGGTCCAGAGCCCATTAATTGTTGATTGGACATGGAGGCTATGTAATGATTAATATAGCCACACCACCTCATAAGCTCAGACTCCCTCCTTCCCTATAAATAACACTAGTAACCAGAGGCTAATTTTAAAACAAACTATATTTTTTTTTTAACACACCTCTCATTCTCTTCAAATTCCAACAGTCATGTCATTTTCCACCACCACATACTCTAGTTCAGTTGGTTCTCTGGGTGACTCCTGGTCATCCTTAACCACCAACTGGAGCGATGACTTGATCATGCCAGCAGCACCACCAAACAGCCTAGTCTTTGTCCTTGATTTAAGCATAGAGGACTACTTCTCTGCTGACTCTCAACCAGTGGAAGATGTTCCAATGGTTGCTGATGAACCTCAGCCAGCAGAGGTTCTAATGGTTGCTGCTGAACCTTAGCCAGCAGAGGTTCCACCTCAGACGGCAGAGGTTCCAAACAACAAAAGGAAGAGGGACGACGAAGCTGGTCCATCAAGGACCAAATTTTTATGCATGATGGACGTAGATAACGAAGAGGAAGAGGAAAATGAAAAGACTGATGATCAGCACGAAAATGAGAAACATGGTGAAGAATCCTCTACTGATAACTGATAGAGTTGGTTTTTTTGTTTGTTTTTTTGGAATGCAACTAACAAACACTAATAGGTTGTAATGATTTGTTTGAAAATTTGTTATTGCATGAAGACTATAATCCTCTTTTTGGAATCTAATTTTTGTACAGTCATATTAATCATATATACAATTCGCATCCAATTACCACTTGCAAACAAACCGCATCGTAACCTATGATATTACTTGTTTATCAATATTACCGATTTACATTCAATTCGCAGCATATCATGCGATTTGCAACCAACTGAAAGTCCTGTTATTTGTATAAAACCACGATTCATAGCTTAGCATGCGATGTGTAAGCAAATATCAGGATTTTTGGTTGTTTTCAATTCGCATCATAGCATGCGATATACAAGCAACCAGAAGTCCTGATATTTGTTTCGGTCATAATTCGCAGCATAGCATGCGATCCATAGTTTAATTAAAAAGTCCATGTATTAGTTTAAAAACATAATTTGCAGCATATCATGCGAATTGTAAGCAAATAAGAGTCTTGATATTTGTTTGAAAAAGCATTACGTTTGAGCTCAACACAATTTACAGCATAAGTACTGATATATGTTTGATATGATTTTACTAACGATCCGCATCCTGGTGAAATTTCACACAACTCGCATGGAAACCTGATAGATGTTTGCAACATGATATCAAGATATTGTACACAATTCGCAATACTGGATGCAAATTTCATGTAACTCAAAACACTTAGCATTTCTTTTACTGTAATAAAAACAAAACAAAAAAATGTGTAGATGAACAAACAACTGTAAAAAAAATTGTGCTTAAACTGTGCTTAAACTGGAACATCACAAGTCCTCCTGTTAGGACCTGATTTCGAACAACGGCCACACCTCAACTGCTTGGTTGAGATTTCTCCTCTATATGGGATTCATTTTTTCTTAGGCCTTCTGTAGCGTCTCTTAACGTTCGAAGGAAGAATTTCAAAAAATGAAGGATCGTTAGCTCTGGACCCTTCCCCGAAATCCGTTATAGCTGGTATGCTGCAGTAGTAACTTTCTCTGTACTTCTTAACCGTAAAGAAGGGCTCTATTACGGTAAAAGGATCTTGGTCAATATATTGTATTGTATTGTATTGTGGCTAAAGCGTCAGGACATCGAAAACACTCATGTTGCCATGATCCTCAAGAACATTTGAAATCCAACAGATTAACAACAGCCACAGGATTTGAAAAGACTTCGAACATGGCGGAAGACGACTTACTTACTACCCAAGTTCGGTACATGTCAACATTCTGCTTTAGCTTCTTCTCATACTCAGGGACCAAAGTAGTACTCCATCTTAGACCCTCTTCGTATATTCGTGAAACTTGATTCATAAGGAAGACTCTAATCCAGTCAATACACTCAACAATCGGTAGGCCGCAATATTTTTTGATATGATTGTTAAACGATTCTGCTGCAGTAGAAGCCATATAGCCGTATCATTTCCCTTTTACAAACGCCTGCACATACTTTTCTGTGGGTAAATTAGCAATAAAATCACTCATTCTGTCACCACCTTCACATAAAAAAACTGTTAGTATATCTTTAAAAAGCTCTCGACTGGGAGCATAAGCAAGACGATGGAAGAAACTCAACATCTTTTTTTTATAGTCTCTGTTAGTATGTTCCAGTTTTGATTTCAAATTCTGCATGAGATGGAAATAACAGTACGCGTGATAGCAGTTTGGATACAAGACAGAAACAACATTAACGATACCAGAATGACGGTCTGAAACAAATATGATTTGGCGATCCAACAAATGTGGTTTCAAACACCCCAAAACCCACATCCAATTGTCCCAATCTTCAATGCTAACTATACCAAGAGCAACAGGGAATATTCCTAGAAAAAGGCAGCTCAAATGAACAATACAACAACACTCAAACATTTAAAAAATGTAAACCATTCGCATGTTGTCCTGAGAGTTGTTCTCAAAATATACGTTGTGAATTGTGTACAATCATAAGTTGTGAATTGTTCACAGTTTTTCGTTTCATCTACTAATTCACATCCTCTCTTGCGAAATGTCATCAAATAAAAAACATTGCTTAACTCGCAGCCTCTAATGCGAATCGTTCTCAAATCTCAGGAATCCATGACAATGGTGTGCAACTATAGGATACAAAATGTTGCACAAAATTTCATCGACTAATTCTAATCCTCTCTTGCGAAATGTCATCAAATAAAAAACAATGATTAATTTACAACATCTAATGCGAATCGTTCTCAAATATCAGGATTCCATGACAATGGTGTGCAACTATAGGATGCGAAATATTGCACAAAATTTCAAATAAAACATCATAAACCTTCAGATTAAACAGTTAAATGTAACTAACCGTTGTTGTTGTCTTTTGCTACGATAGTAAGCAAGGTACCCTTATACTGCCATATAAGTGGGTTCCATCGACAAACAACATTTGACGGCATGAATGAAAACCCTGAAGGGACGAACCGAATGCTACAAAACAACATTTGAATCGGTTTCCAGTTGATAACTCCAACTGGCAGTCTGAAGTAATATCGCGGATTTTCAATCGTTTAAAGTACCCGCTTAGTAAACTAAAACAACTTGAACTATCTCCGAAAACTCCCTTCCTTGCCTTCTCTAAAGCATTCCATGATAAACGGTAAGAGATATCAAGACCGTAATTTTGTTTGACCGTCGATTGTATGGTTTTGGCTGTCAACGAATGGCATGTCTGGAGAGAATCCTGAATCTCCTCTACAATCAAATCTGATGTCAAATTCCTATGCCGCTTATGCTTCTGGAAGAAAACGGGACTGCAAGTATGGTGGGGAACATACTTCTTGATCGTCATCAAGCCGGTGCTGGAATCAATAGATGCATAAAGCCTCAATTTGCATCCGCTTGTGAACTTATTTTCACAATAAGCAGTGATCTTGGTTGCTGTGTTGTGCAGGTATTTGAAAGCAAAACCATGCTTTAAAGCAAACTTACACAAAGATAACCTGAGACCTGCAGCACCTTCTTCAAAATCTTAACTCACTCCTGTAATAGCATCAGCCCAACCAGCAGTAGTAAGTTGTTTTTTTCTCTGATCAGAATTAACTAAACCGTTACTACTCTCCTTGCTAACTAGTTGATCAAGAGATGGTTCTCCCAAACTCAAGCTACGCTCTTTACGCTTTACACCACAATCCTTACCACAAGAACCTATCACCAGAACGTTTTTCACCAGAACACTTATCACCATAACCCTTATCGAAGACGTGTTGTTCTATGAGAAAACTAACCCGTTTTAAACGCTCCAAGTCAAGATATAACACCAACCCAACAAAATCCTTCTGGTTATTAAAGAAACAATTATTGTGATCCCAGCAGGATTAGGTAATTAGGTAGTCACCTGTGACAAGCTCCTCCCATGTGTTTTCCACCTAAGCTTGGATACTTTGAAAGCTTTCAAACTCCATGAAAGGCACAATTGCGGTTTGGTGACCATGTTTAAAAATACAAAATCGTGATTTGGACATACCTTACCGTCAACCGAACAAGCTATTAGTTATTAATCCCAAAAATAAAGTGCAAGTTATTTATTACTACATCAAATAACTCGCATCCTATTTTATGATTTGTGTATATCTATAAGCTGCGAACGGTGTATAATTTTAGTCTATAATTGACCAATTCGCATCATGTCCTGAGAGTTGTTTGTAAATCAACTGGTACACTCACACTGACCAGAAATATAAACAATTCGCAATTGAACCTGAGATTTGCTCTCAACTATTAATTCCCTGAGATTTGTCTGAAAGATGATAAGGTATGATGTATCACACCATTCGCAGCATCTCATGCGATTCGTAAAGCAACTAAAAAGTCTTCATATTTCTTTGGAAATTAGATACTTAAAAGTTCCACACGGTTCGCAGCATATCCTGTGAATCGTAAAGTAACTAAAAGTCCTGATATTTGTTTAATAATACAATATTTTATAATACCACACAGTTCGCAACCCATCATGAGTTTTATAAGCAACTAAGAGTCCTGATATATGTTTGAACATGCATTATGTTTTGAAATTGTTTCATGTAATTTGCATGTAACCATGTGAATTGGTAACACAATTCGCATCTTCCTCATTGAATACATCAAACAATTCGCATCGTGTGTCGAACGCCTGGACAGTTAAAACTCATAATCTACACATGTTTCACGTCCAAAATATTAATCTAATACACTACAAAATTAGTATATAACATCAGAAACAAGGACATGAGTATATAACGACAAATATTAACAAAACAAGCACAGATCACTAGAACAAAAAACAAAACAAAAAACAGAGAAAAGTTCGAAATCAGGCTATGGCGTCTAAAAACAGTAGAATAAAACCTATTCCAACTGAGAAAACCAACAAATAACTTCGAAATCGGGAGGTAATAACGATTACCTGAAAGCAGCAACAAGATTACTTGTAAAACAACAGATTCCAAAAAGAACGATCAATTCCTGTACGTAGAAAACAGTGGTTAGACAGGTTTAACACCACAACCTACATAAATAAACAGACCTTCTAACGCTCCGATCACCGGAATTGTGCTTTCAACCGTACATAAATAAACAAATCTTCAAAAGCTAGAAAAAATAAAAAGAAAACAAAAAATTCTGCTTATATAGTGTGTTAAGGATAGTTAGGGTATTAAATTAATATTAAGTATTAAATGACAATTAGTTAGTTGAATTGGGTATTAAGGAATAATTGTGCAAACCTTAGATACTATATAACAATTGAATAGTTAAATGGGTACTTGCAATTTCCCTAAATTATTTTATGGGAAATTGTACCAAAGGTACCTACTTAACTATTTTATTGTCATCTAGTACCCAAGGTTTGATCAAGTGTCACTTAATACCCAACTCAACTACCTAATTATCACATAGTACCTAAATTTATTTTAATACCCTAACTACCCTCACCATTCATGAACAGCCACGTAACCAAAATTTATCTTTCCTTCTCTTTCCTTCTTTTTTTTACTTTTCCTTTAATTTTATTTTTAAAAGATCTGTATCTTTCGAACCGGAGCTCGAAAAAAATAAATGAAAGTACCATTACTTTTGTTTTTTAAAAATGAACAAAACTAGATCCATTGATGATATTTTTCGATTTTTAAAAAAAATAAAATTTCACCAGTAACAATTCGCATCATATCATGAGAATTGTTCAGGAAACCCAGAGTTGCAAACAATTCGCATCTTATCATGAGAATCATTCAGAAATCCTGAGAGTTGCAAGCAATTCGCATCTTATCATGAGAATCGTTCACAAATTACAAGCAATTCGCATCTTATCATAAGAATCGTTCAGAAATCCTGAGAGTTGCAAGCAATTCGCATCTTATCATGAGAATCGTTCAGAAATTGCAAGCAATTCGCAACTTATCATGAGAATCGTTCAGAGATTGCAAGCAATTTGCATCTTATCATGAGAATCGTTCAGAAAGTGCAAGCAATTCGCATCTTATCATGAGAATCGTTCAGAAATTGCAAGCAATTCGCATCCTGAGAATTTGCAAGCAATTCGCATCTTGAGAATTGTACCAGTTTTTTTTTTTTACCAGCGCGCCTATATTTGGTCGGGGGTATTTTTATCCAAATTTCAGTTCGATGTACCAAGTGACACTATCCAAAAAGCGGATACCGCCGGATAATTACATAGTTGAGAAAGTATTTACCGGTACTTTTCTCTTATTTTATTGTCAGATTAGGTTAATTTTATTTAAAAAATATTTTATATTATAAATTATCATAATGATATCGTGTGTTTAGAAGAACAGAGGGTTCGTGTCAAGTCAAGAAGAGTATGTAGATTCTTAGTGATGTGTCGCAAAAAGATGCTAAATATTAGGACGTGTCATCAAATCTTTTCGCCACGTTGTACATATATAAGAGGTTTATTTACGGTGGAGTTGTTATTATACCATTCATCTTCATTTTTTGGTATTGTTACTACATGGTATGCGGTTCGTTATTAGTATTTAAAAATAAAAATGGTAAAACTTCTCTAGAACATGAATTTAAATTATTTAATATTTAAAATTATTAATAAACTAAAATTTATTTTGTTAAAAAAAGAAAAATATTAAATATATTTTTATTTTTATTAATTATTTTTTAAATACCTGTTTTACATTATATTAATTATTACAAAAATAAATATTTTATTTAAACTAAAATTTAATCTATTTAATAATTTATTTATATCAACGACACAACCATTTACTCCAACAGACTAAAAATTGACCACTCTTGATTTTTAATTAAAACAGATATGAGGGTGTAATAATGAGAAACAATAAAATGTTATTATTCCAGCTATTGGTAAGCTGTAAATACATCTTTGAATATTGTGCTGTTTTCGAGGATATCTTTCTATCTTCAAAACACTAACATTACACTAACATTGATATTCACACTAAATCCAACATTTCAATTGGTTTGTTACTAAATTATAATGTTATCATGGTTTTTATTATCTATACTAAATTTTTGCATAAAATCGATAACAACAAACATGTCAATAACAGACATTTAACTGTAAAATTTAACGGCGGATTATCTGCTTCAATAAACTCAATGAAACTTCAAACTATATCTAAATACAAACCAAAGAAATTTGAGTTATTTCAAGAACTAAACTAAATTTTTAAAAAAATACATTTTCTATTTTTTATATTTATAATAACAAGAATAAATTCTCTAAATTACATTTTGTTACATTAACAATATCCCTTATAAATAGTAATACATAAAAAGACATTTATTGCATATCAAAATCAACCGTATTCTTTGAAAAGTTGTTAGTAGCTCCAATTCCAACAAGTTCATTGCTAAAAGATAGAATATAGCTAAGAAATTCGAAAGTCAATTCTCTTTTTCAACTTCTTAATTCAAAACTAGCTGGACCAAAATTAAATTTTAGCTCTTTAACCGCCTTATCAAATGTATCTCAATTCTAATAAGATTCATATTTTTAATTAAAAATAATATAATAAAATTTAGTATATTATCAAAAAAATTGATTATATCAAAATTGGCTTCACTTTTGAAAATACCAATTTTCATCTGAAAAGCAAGGAGTTTGATATTCGAATTTTGTAAAAAAAAAGTACTATATCAACTACCATGAAGGTATCGACGGACAAACTACATAGTGAATCCACATGTCACCGCTACAGGCGTTCAACTAGCAGATTACGAGCGGTTGGAAAAATATAATGATTTTGATACGAAACAAAGAATGATGGTCACATTTCCTAAACCTAAAGTGAAAAAATGAAATAGTATATTAAAGAATATATTAAAAACAAACAAAACGACCATGTGAAAAAATCAAATATAAAAAAAATGCATACTTAACATTACACACCAACACAATATCCTCATAACAACCAAAACCAATGTTTCTAATAACAACTCATATCGAAAATTTTAAGGAGGTAGAAGTTTGCAGCAGAAAAAAAAACATAGCTTATATATATAAACAAAGATATATTAGTAGAATATAACATGACGGAGAACACCAACGAACCTAAAATAGAAATATAGGTGATAAAATTCATAACAATTGATGCATAATTCTGATCAAATAAACAATAAGTTCTTTTACTCATGTCTATGATGAACCACGGCTATTGATAGTATTTTTTTAGATATATACTTATTTTTCCGACCTAAGTAATGAAGAATAATTTGTGCATGACGCTTAAGATAATGTTGAGTTCAAGAATCTTAAAAATATCTATTAGTTTACCAGATTTTCTTGCTAATATTGATGTGTATAAGTCTTATGAGATCCTTTCTATTACTTATTGGTTTGGGTGGGAATAAGATAGTCAATTTACCCTTATCCGACCATAACTAGAAGATCTCTTTCATGTTTATATCAGGGAAGTGGGAGTATGACATTTCTATAAAGTATGATTAACTTGAACATAAATATGCAAACACGTAAAATATGATTCGTGTGATTTTGTTGTAACCTAACAAATACGTATCTGTTTGTACTTATATCTTATATGCGTGTTTGATTATAATGTAGAATATGGCCAATATTAGTAGTTATGGAGAAATGTGTACAAGAGAGGTAAGACAAATCCATTGTCGGTGCTTGTTGTTGTTGTCTATTAAATATGGTCGTTAAGTCTCACTCTCTTTTTACAAATAAAAATTTCTTATTAGCAAGTTTGTGGCTCGTTCAAAGCTAACCATGCATGATGATGAAAATGTAAGGGAAATCTAATTGTTACTGGGGAGAAGGCCAACCCAGAGGATATATTCTTCAACACATATACAACCAATATTAGTCATAGACTAGATTATATGTCCCAAAGAAGAAAAAATAAAAAGATGCAGAGGAGGCCTCCTCGATCAAGGGGGAGATAAAAAAAGCTAATCGCGTAGCTGATGTTGAGGGTAGCCAAAGAAAAGAAGTCACTAAAAAAATACTACATGTAAAACCAAGCATGCTCGCTAAAATAAAATATTGGCATGGTGAAGTTGTCGCCCTAAGGAGATAATTGTGATGCTCGTCAAAGAGAATATGTAGAACTCGAAGTGTCGGGACAAAGAAATGTTACATGTTGATGAATAACAAAGTCCTTGTATCTCCAAGAATGAGCTATTTTTAAAAAGCCCCCATGGTGAAGAAATATGCTCTCGCAGTTAAGAAAGACTCCTTGGTTGTGGATCTAAAAATGGTTGGAAACTAGAGTCCTTGCCGTAAAAGGGTTTGAATCTCCTTATTTGATGAAGTTATCATTCTGGGTGAGAAGAAAATGGTGGTTCATGGTGCGATAACTACGGGTAGTAATGAATATATCCTCGTCTGGCAAATATATCGATTCTGAGATATAGATGGTACTTGTCGCCAACAAAACAAACAAAAAATGACCAGTTTGCCAAGCCAAACACCAATACACCTGTGGTATTCTAGGGCTCAGATAAGAGAAAATAGGTAGTTGTACCTGATTCGAAAAAAATAATAGCTACAAATGATCGTCGAATGAACCTATGAATGTTAGAGCAGCGACTGAGGTGGCTCCCTCTATGATCAAACAACCATCTCTAGTGAATGGGAGTGATGGAGCATTAGTGATATAAATTCACACTCCTTCGATGCTGATGTACCGAAAACCGAGACATTATCTCGTGATATCTCACTATGATACTATGTCTATAATGATATTCTACATAGACAACTTGAACCGTTAATAGTGGTGCATTTTGTGTTATGTTATTTTTTGGGGAGTTATAATGTTGAGAGTTGATTGACTCTTTAGGTGGTTGTAATTTTGTGAAGCTACCATAACTCGATGATGTTTGAATATCAACGATTGACGCGAACGTATATCAAAGTGATGAAAGAGTTCAAACCCAATCCATTGGTTTTTGGGTCAGTTAGAGACTTGAATATAAAGTTTCTGAGTTATAAACGTGCATATGCGTCTTCACGACTAAAATGTGAAAAGTTAACGAAGGAGAAGCTAGAAGTAGATGGTATATTAGCAAAAGTGTCTGTCGCGAGGGAAGCTATGAAAATTGAGAATGTGTTATTGGTAGAACTAAAAGGCATATTGATTGTGCATAGTATTGTGCATAAAAAGAAAAACAATAACATAATTCCCCCAAATGTAGCGATGTTGGCTCAGAAGGTAAATGTGGCAGATAAAGTTGAAATGTTATCCAACAAGATGTGCACGGTGATGTTGGAGAACACTGAGTTGAAAATTATGGTATAGGATGTCAGAATGGAGATTGAGCATGCAAGAAAGGAGATGTTAGACCAGGCGGCTAAAATGATTAAGAAAAAATAAGTTAATGTTATGACGGTTGAGAAAAATATGCTAGAGAAGGTGCATGAGAACACCATTCTGCAGATTTGGAGAAAAATATACCAAAACAATCTAGGGTGATCTAATGTTTTCGTTCTTGAAGATGACCGACGTGGCTCATCATTTGATAAAGAGAAAGAAGAAGAAGAGGAGGATAGTGGGAATGAAAAAGAGAAGGATAAAATGTTGTAACCAATGTGAGGTGTAATGCTTAAGAAGAGAGAGATTCACCATTTGTGGCCCAAGGTGATGGGTTCAACATTGATGGTGAGATAATGTATTTGAACTTAGAGGAGGTAACCAAAGGAAGATGTAAACATTGACGAGATGAAAAGAATAAGTATAATCCAATAGAGCAGTTAGCGTTCTACTCTGCATGAGCGCAAACCAAACTTATAAACTTAACGTATCAGAAGTTATTTGAAAGTGACACGTGCCATAATATCATATATTATTTATAACGTACTTGTATATTTATTAGAAAACATGATCGAAATTTAATACACGTTGACTAAGGGTAAATCCATAAATATAAAAAGATTTAATTTTGAAATAAAAAAAAATCTACTAGACTTATTATTTATTATCCCTCAATCATTTATTGTTATTTTAACATTATACTTGAGAAGTATTTTCCTTTATCAAATTTGCATTATCTGAAAGAAAACGAACTGAGGTGTTACAACTTTTAACAAGGAGGGTTTTATCAGACTACAAAGAAAAACAAGAAGTGAATAAAGAAGTAAGTAAAATGAGTTGCACTGGAAAAATATATACGGAAGCAAGTAAGTGTTTAACATGAGGATCGGTCAAGCAATAAGGTGTCAAAGAAGATAAAGGAAACGACTGTGATGGAATACAGCGAAGAGAGGCAAAAAATGGCATCTTATATACACCAGGAGTCCCTATTTGTCAGTAAGATCCTTCAAAGAAAACTTCTTCACAAGTTTGATCCTTATCAGATGGATACATGCGACGACTTAGGTGATCTACAACACCATCTCGAGATTAAGAATATGATAATGGGTTTTAAATCCGAGGACGTGCTGCTTTGTATAGCCTTCTCCATGACTTTTAAATTAAATGTACTCGATTTGTTTAATAACCTACCAATGGGGCCACATTGGATTTGGAAGGATTATGGAATGTCTTTAACAACTAATTCATTGGTAATAAGGCGCATGAAAATGAAGGTGATTTTAATATTAATCTATACTAGCGGAGGGGAGAAAAGATAAAGTTTTATGTTCAAATATTTGTTCATGAGATAAAAATGTCTTTTAGAGTGCAAGGAGGATGTCTTAGTTGTGGAATTTAAGAGAATATTGGATAGAGATAGGCCATTATACACCAACTTTATAAGGTTTTATGTAAAAACATGAGGGAAATCTTGGAAATATTATAGAGTTCATCAGAGTCGAAAACGCTAAAAAAACTTATTCATCCCGCCTCAAAATACAAAAGGTAAATTTATATGTACCACATAAGAAGATAAATGATGAAGTTAGACGAAACAAGGCATCAAGAGTTATCATAAATAAAGTGAGACCCTCATATTACAATAATTTGATACATATTTTACACATTTGATTGAGAGTATAACCACTATTTTTGATAATATGGAATGATATTAGTAGATGGTATATCCACAATGAAGGGGTGTGCATCCCGATAACCACAAGTCCACCAATTCCATTCACCAGAGATGGTTCTTGACTTATAAAGGGTATCACGTTGGGTGCTTCTCTATCCCTCATGGGATCTTTAGTGGATCCCACTATAATTATCCCCTTTAAAAAATCCACTATAGCTATTTATTTACTCGTATTAAACCCTCATGTGCAATAGGTGTAGTGGTGCTCACCTAGATAACCCAATATTCTCTTCATTATTTGAATAACACGACAAGTGAAATCATTACAGAACCATTATAAACAGTTCCATGTGCCACCCCCTCTTTCTCAGTCAAAATAAAAACTTCATCATAGAAGACTCCATCACCTCTATTAGAATGACTTGAATTGGCAGGACTCAGATTGTTTTGCGCACCAATTGGTTTTGAATCGATAACCAATGCACCATCCTTATCTATGGGGACATTTTTATTTACCCTATGTGCCTCGTAAAAAGAAATTATCTTGTGAGATATGGTCACTCTATCTTTTATTAGTACGTGACTTTTCCTTGTCTTTAATCCCTTATGTTGTATAAATTAACATTGACAAACGACATGGTTGTCTCTTGGATACGACGGTTTAACAATACTAGTGTTTTTTTCTTCTTCTCTAGGTAACTTTGAGGATTTTCCGGCCTATTATTTTTCCAGTGGGATCGGCTTCGCACGTGGTTTATTTTTTATTTTTATTTTTTGTGACTTCATGTACATGGTTACCCTCGGGATTTGCGACGCGACTGGATCTTATATTTTTCCTCCCATTTGATAGATGTGGTGTATTTGACATCTTTTCCTTCTCTTTTCTTTGGGTTATATCTCAATTATACATGTGTTGATGCATAATGCTTTTAATTTCCCTCGGCTTGGCTTCATCTTCGGTTACATTAAACATAACATTTTCATAATTATCCAAGTTTAACTCTTGTATATGTCACAATCATCCCAACATAAATTTTGTATACATAAATATATAGTGAAACTCTTTGAAGTACATTAAATAAGCAAAGAATTTATCTCACATCCTTCATACAGTTTCTTCAATGGTTACTAATATTTGCCGGAATTTGCACCAAAATTCAACACTTTTATAGCTTATTAGTATAAACACAAGCATATCCTTATGCCCAAAATGAAAACTACAACAATCATATCTTACATTTCTGCATCCATCTATGCTCGAGTTGACCATATTTTGCACCAATATGATATTCCTATTTGACCGATACAAAAAGAAAAGAGTTCTTCTAATTATTGTTGGATGAGGAAAAATTAACAATATTATTTTTTCCTCAATCATATATGCAATAGATGGGGGTCATGGAAGACTTATACACCTTAATATTGGCCAGGATATCAGGTAAATTAGTAGGTATCTTTAAACCTTAAAACTTAACATAACTCTAAGCATCATATTCATATTATTTATTGTTAGGTTGGCGAAGAAAATATGTATATACCTGAAGAAACCCTGTATGAAAGGGTGGAGTGGTAACTAGTGACCACAATCGAAAATAGTTGTACACAAACAAATCTCCCCTTCCTTAACCGGGTGGGGAAATTCTCTCGCATCAGGAACATGAGTTAAGGTTGAATCAGGGGTTCGACACTTAATCTAGAAGTCTTAATTCTATTACTCTGTTATTTACTAGTAACTATTAGCTATGTGACCAATGAATTAGTCTAAAAATTCTATTTACTCTATCACGTCTACCGAAGCAAGGGTGATGGTGGAAACTTTTGCCTTTTTCTTAGGATACATTTTAGGATCCATTTCTAGGTCCAAAGATAATAATTTATCGGCATATTATTAAAATTTTATTTCAGTCCCTAGGTTGTTTATATTTCAGCAATCGTAGGGGTTCTAGGTATAATATTTATGTTATCACAACCTCACTTAGATCATTCAAATCGAGGATCACTCCCTACTGGTTTGAATATAGACATACTAGAGTCACCCAATCAACCACATAATTAATTACTAATCGTACAACCATAATTGAGGGGATTTGATAAGTTACGTACATGTTTACAACGACAAGGATGCACACATGATGATACTGTAAAACCAAGTTAAGAACTTGAAGTTACGAATAGTTTTAGAGGATATATCCAGATGATAAAGATGCATTATATACAAATGTTACCCCCAACTCAAATGAGCCACTAGTTTAAAATTATACCCACAGTCCAAATTATTACTATTTTATTTTATCACAAAATCTCTAAGAAAATTAATCCACCTTATGTTGACATTTTCAAGATGCATCAGATCAAGGAAAGTTATTTGTTGATGAGACAAAAGACCTCATTCAACACCAAAAGGTTTTCCGCAGAGATAAAAAAAATTAAATGAAGAAATATAAATGGAATAGAATATATTTGTGAGTAATTGTATTTTTTATTAGAATTGGTTCAATTACATTCAAAATTTTAACTCTCGTTTATACAAGTTACACAAGAACTTTTCTCCCTCGTTTATATCTATGTCCGTTTCACATTTGAAAATGAATATGAAGCAATCTCACATGTAATGAAATCACAAATATATTTCTCGTGCTTTATTAATATATATGTGTTATATATAAAATATAGTCTTATAAAGAGTCCATCTTAGTTCTTCAGTTGGAGTATAATGTTTTTAAGAACTATAGAATGGTCGAATATAATATACAAATATTGTAATCTTTATGTATTTTCATGTCTATGTCTTTGGGACATCCATTCTTTTTGTTGAAGTGTGTAGGTTCTAATTTTCATGCTGAAATAACTATGCCAACCATGTAGGCTAGACTGATAACTATGTCAACCATGTAGGCTAGACTGTTATAAGATATGCCTCTAACTTGGTTCGTACTTAGCTGTTTATGCCTTGTTAAAACATTTTACTGGAAAAACCCTCCCTTGATGATAAAAAAAACTCTATTTTTACAAAGGGAAAGAGTGAAACTAACAATTAGTATTCTATTAGGGTGTTAAATATTTTTTTGGTATGCTTCAATTTTTTGTTGGATAGGGTGACTAGCCCTCGTAATAATTGCTGAAGGATAAAGTAAAGACTATCTTTAGCTTTGCCATCCAACTACCTAACATATTTGTAATTCAAATTGAGATATGAAGTCTTCATGTTTCAAGTAGTCACACTCTAGGTCATAATACTTCGAGTCTACCTCGTATTCGTGTTACAATATTATGACGCATTTATCGATGATGAGGTCGTTATTATTGATATTAAGGTCACTAGGAAAGATACAAGTATAATGAACATCTAAAGATAGTAGACTGAGGTCAAACTGAGGAGCATCAACTTCATAATAAGACAACATGCAGGTTATCCAATAAGATAACCACCCTGGTTGAGGCATGTACGAAAAATAATAAGGTCATCAAAGATGAATGTCGATCGACCGAGGCCTAGTAAAACTCGATTATCAATAACGGTTAACGAAGAGGTCATAAAGAAGGTAATGCATGTTTAAGGAATGATTTACTGGACAACCGACGCAACGTATTATAACTAGAATAATGACCACAATTATATGGCCATCACCATAAATGTAGGTCCGCGATCAAGATTGATGGAATCATGTAATTAATGAGATATTGAAACTGCTATGTAAATAATATAAATAGGATTATCACTATGTAAAAAGGGAATTATCTTCTCGAATCAATAAAATTACTATGTTAGAGACTATTTGTTAGATTTCTCTTTAATTAAATTTGGTGACTATCTTAAAACATACATCTATATTTTATACACTGGTAGTAACAAGATCCAGGATTGAAAGAGAAACCTCTAGAAGAAATATTGCAATGACAAACCAAACTCTAGTGCTCGACCAAGCTGTTGGGCGAAGCCACATCCCACCACTTGAAACGATCCCACTGGAAAACCATACTTTGGGAGAATTGGATGCTCTAGTAGATGCGCACACCGATTCTGTCAACCCTGAAATCCGAACGTTGTTGGAGTAATTTCGATCCAACTGTCGGAGCCGATAACCTCATTGATGCCATTGTAATTTTACAATTGAAGGAATATATCTAGCTTATAAAACAGACTCAGCAGAGGGAAGCTCATGATCAAGAGGCTAAAAAACATGTAGTTAAAGCTATTTTTGGGAGAGATGAATGACGCTCTCCACGCATTAACGACGAATCCCTTAGATAAAGGAAGATGACAAACGCGGGCCGGAGTCGAGGCTAGTTGAGCGTCTTAGAGAGATGGATCTTCTCAGGGATAAGATAATAGCGAGAGGACTGAAAAAAGCAGCGGTCAGATTCGGTCGAAAGAGAAGTAGCACCATCGTGAAGACATGCAAGTTATCCCAAAAAAAGCCAAAACGAACGAGGTGTAGCAGTGTGATCAGATACGCTCTAAAATGGCTGCATATGTGCTTAAAGAATCTTTGTTCATAGAAAATATTCTCACAACTAAACTTCCCTGAAAATTCGATCCATTCCACACAGAAGCCTGCGATGGATTTGGCGGCCTTAGAAAGATATTTGGAGTAATTTTGGAATATACTTATGGTGTTTAATCCAGATGACGTCATGCTGTGACGAGATTCTGAGACCATTTTACTCATCCTCGTTATCCTTTCCCTTTTATCTCTATTTTTTTGTGTGACTCACTGATTGACCTATTTATCAATCGTTTATTTCCTTTATTTTTCGACAAGATTTTATCCCGTAAAAATTGTAGTGCTTCAATATTTTGTTTCTATTCCTACTTTGGCCTCACGTTCTCTTTTAGCCTGTCACAGATTCACCTTGATTTTTTCCAGCTCCAACTTTTTAGATGATTCTTAAAACCTAATCAAACACCAAATGAGGTTTTTTAAAGAGAGAATAAAGGTTTTAGGAAAATTAACTATAAATATAAAGTATATTTTACTCTCAAATCAAAATCCTTCTTCAAATGAGGCTTTTAATATTTATTTATACATTTTACAAGAAAGTTTAAACCAATTACGAGGTTACACGTCTGATTTGGTTATAATCGCATAAAAAACCTTTTTAATATCCAATTATATTGATGCTTGTATGGTCACTCATGTTTATGAAGATGATGTTTTGAAGATGAGGCCTTGAACATGAGCACCTAAAAATGAAGCCTTAAAGATGAGGTATGGAAGATGAGGCCCAAAAGAATATGTATTCAAGATGAGGTCCTAAATATGAGGCATTCATACTAGGTTGAGCATAACGAGGCCCTAAGATAAGGCTAAGCATGAAAAAACCTTCAGATGAGGTTGACCATGATGAGTCCTTGAGATGATATTGAGCATGGCGAAGTCTTTAGACGAGGTCGAGCATGATGAGATCCTTAAATGAGCATGACGAGGCCTTGGATAAAGCTGAGCATGACGACGTCCTTAGACGAGGGTGAGCATGATGAGGTATTCAACTAAGCATGATAAGGGCATTAACTGAAGACAAGATCTGCAACTATCTTTCGTGTTTTATCACTACCCGGATATTATATCCTCATTATATTCAACCCACAGTTTCAAAGGATGGTCTCATCCGAAATTTCTCTCGTCAATCAGCGAGTTTTTTGTAATCCCCGAATCAGCTAGCGGACTGCCTCAAGTAGAATAGATACCTGATTTTTCCATTTGAATTCTCAATCTTGTCATCACCACGTGTATGCTAAAATTTGAATTCTTGAAAGATAAATATTTTCTACATATGGAGCTCTTCAGATATAGAGCCAATATGATGAAAGAAATTCAAGAACTAAATATATTTATGAATAATGAGTTCTCATGTATGTAATTTTGATCAAACTTTACACTTGGAGTTATACTCTTATTTATACTCTTTATATAAGAACTAATCTCTCCAAGTATATTCTATATTCGTTATACGTGTATATGTGTTATCATGCCTTAAATGCTGATGATGTTTTATAATAAAATGGGATAAACATCATCATTAGCCTCCATGTTTCGCATTTGTGTCAATATAGTTTCCTATGCTCACTTTTCTCACTCATTAGTCCCCAATGTTTTAAAAACATTCATTACTAGTCCTCCCGCACACGTGAGTACTAAGAAGTTGACATGTGGCAGCCCAAACATCAACATTTTCTCTCACTATTGCTCTTTTAAAAATATAAAACCCTAATTCGAGAAATATATAGTCTTACTCTTAAATCCATATTTTCATAACCACATTCTTCAGATTTTTTAGAGACCAATAGTGAGACAAAATATTGATGTTTGGGTTGCCACATGTCAGCTTCTCAATATCTACACGTGGGGGGAGGGGAAATAATACAAATTTCCAAAACATAGGGGTTCAGTAGGAGACAAATGTGATCATAAAATACTAGTTTGAGCAAACATAAAATATTGGAGGCTAAGGATATTGTTTAGAAAATAAAAACTATATGTGCGATTCTTAGTAACTTATAATACGGAGATGCGTGTTATTTTATCATAACTATTCAAATGATATATATGTTCATCTGATTCTTTCGACATGATCCTCGTCTACTATCGCTCGCCACCATTGTCTTTTATGTATCCGTTCCGTGCTTTGAATGCCTCGTATTGCTTTTTTATAATCCTCGTCTAGTACCATTATTTATATTTATGGATATCCTATTATAATGTTTTATCACTTCTGTCTAGTATAGCTCATTGTCTTTATCTCGTATGTGGCCACCCCGTCTCCTGATTGCCTCGTATTACCTCTCATTTATCATTTTGTTAGTCTTTGGTATACGTTTATCTTGTGATTATGAGAAATATATATTATTTATAGAATATAATAGATCGATTATGAACCATGTTTTTATTTTAATATATAATATTCAATAATATATAATATTATGATTTTTTTAATAAATTACCCATTCATATAAAATCCATTAACTAATTTCTTATAAAATCCACAAAGCTATTACGAATAAATGCCTAAATTTTTATAAGAGATTTTATACCTTAATTATCCTTTCATATAAAATCCATTAACTAATTTCTTTTTCTTTCTGTTTTTTATTTTTTATTTTTAAAGGTCCGTATCTTTTAAACCGTAACTCGGAAAAATATCCGAAAATACCATTAGTTTTTTTAAGACGAACAAAACTAGTACCACTCATGATATGTTTTGAAGTTTTTCTTTAAAAAAAATTACACATGTTTCTTAGTTATATGGTTTCACATCTAGTGACTCGTTTCGCATCTACCAAAATAAAAAAAGATTTCGCATCTATCAAAACAAAGAGATTTCTCATCTAGCAAAATAAAGAAGGTTCTGCATCTATCAAAATAAAGAAGGTTTAGCTTCTATCAAAATAAAGAAGGTTTCGCATCTACCAAAATAAAAAAGGTTTTGCATCTACCAAATAAAGAAGGTTTAGCATCTATCAAAATAAAGAAGGTTTCGAATCTATCAAAATAAAGAAGGTTTAGTATCTATCAAAATAAAGAAGGTTTAGCATCTATCAAAATAAATAAAGAAGGTTTAGTACCTATCAAAATAAATAAAGAAGGTTTAGTACCTATCAAAATAAATAAAGAAGGTTTAGAATCTATCAAAATAAAATAAAGAAGGTTTCGAATCTATCAAAATAAAGAAGGTTCCACATCTTTTTCGTTTACCCTGTAAATTTAATTTTTTTTAAAGTCTGTATCTTTTAAACCGTAACTCGGAAAAAAATCTTGAAAATAACGTTGGTTTTGTTTTTTAAGACGAACAAAACTAGTACCACTCTTGATATGTTTTGAATTTTTTTTAAAAAATATATTTTTGGGTATCTATCACTATTAGCATTTCGCGTCTACTGTATTAATGTTTTGCATATCCTTCCATAAGTTCATCGTTCAACTACCAGAAAGCTCAAGCAGCTAACATCTATCATTTCCTCATTCCACTCTTCGTTGTTAAGTAGAATCTTGGTGCGTGTATATACACTCATTTTTTTCGATTTTTTTTTACAGTTTATGGGTTTACGCTTTCCGATTAAGTGTTTTTTGTTTGAATTTAGGTTATCGATTTGAGGACGGAAATCGGAGGTTCGGATTTATGTTCAATGAAGCTTGTTTCCATGTTCATAAGGTACGCCTCATTATCTGATTTATGTCATATTTGTGGCAAATCTGCCTTGTTAATTTAAAGTAAATCAATGGAAATTAGATAATGCATTACGATAATTATGAAGAAAGTCAATTTCCTAACTTAATTAGAGAAAGAAAAGAATACGAATTTAATGGATAAGAAGGAAGAGAGAGAAAGTGGGGTAGGGTGTTAAAAACTTTTATATAAGTGAGCAGACGTATTTAGGCTATTAATGAGGTTTTTAATGGTAAATATTTAACTAAAACGGGTCTTTCTGAATATAGGTCTTAGATGGATAATAGTTAGCGTTTTGGTTCTTAAATTGTACTTTACTCTTTATTTTATTTTATTTATAACTTTAGTATATTGATGTAGATTAATATTTTTTTTTACAAACTTAAGAAAATTATTATTAAAATATAAAAAATAATAACATCATTAAATAGATGTATTATGTTAAAAGATATACCCTATGTTCCGATTTTTTTATTGACGTTTTAAAAAAATTAAAAATTCCAATTTAAATGATATCTTCGTATATCAATATATTTTTAAATATTTAACCAATTAAATTAGTAAGAATTTATTAAGTTTAAAACTACCAATAATTTGTTTTAACTTTCTCTTTTTTACCAGAAAAAAGAGTTATGCTTGCATTCATTAGTAACCGTGTACATTCATCAAGCGTATGTTATAAAATAATGGATAAAAGAATGGGAATTGCTAAAAAAAAAATTTACTCCGTGAAGTCGCTTGTTTTGAATTTTAAAAATTACTTTGTGAAGTTATTTTTTTGACGATTTTGTCTTTCACGAAATCGTATAAATAGAAGAAATTACTCCGTGAAGTTACCATAATTTCAAAAAAAAATACAATTTCTCTACCTTCTCTCTACTTTCTTTCTCTAAACATAAAGAACTAAAACTAAAACTAAAGAAGTTAATACTATCATTATCGATTAAAATGTTACACATTGCCTTCAAAACCACTTAATCATATATCCTAACATTACTTATTTGCAAAAAAAAACATATATAGATCTTAATTATTCGAAAAGTTTCTTAAACCATAATGGGTATTTTGTTTTACTTTAAATTTATATTGTTTTTAGTTAGTATAAGTCTTTAGTAAATGATAACCTACTAAAAAATTACAAAAATGGACAAAATTAAAAGATAAATGTTAAAAAATTAGAAAAAAAATGATACATATCTGATACAGGTCCGTCCGTCAATGCAATGGCGCACACGATAGTGCTGACGCCATTGCATGGCAGAAACAGGTTATTTATGCCATTGCCCGGCGGAAATTATCATCTTCTTCGACAAGATGATGACGACGAACACCACATGGACGCCATCGTCTGGCGGAAACGGACAATTTTTTATTTTCTTTTTAAAATTATTTTTTCAGAAAAACAGAAAGATACAAGGGTCAATGTTCATGTTGGTTTGTAGAAAAACAAGTTTTGTTACCATTTCGGCAAATTTTGTTAACATTTTATTACGTTTTATAGAGTTGAAAAAAAAGAGTTTTGGTTAGTTTAAGTTTTGAGTTTTTATGATTTTAGTGAGTTCTATGAAGTAAAATGTTAGGTTATGGTAGATTCTATATTTTGCAACTTCATGAAGTAAATAATGGCATAAAACGTAATTAAATGAACTTATAAGGACTTTTTGGGTTTTTTGCCTAGTGGCAATTTTGTAAATATTGAAAAAACAGAAAAAAGTGACTTTGCAGAGTAGTTTCGGCTTTTTTTAGCAATTCTCTAAAAAATAGAGGGAGTAGTATATATTATGGGAAGAAAAATATATATATATTTATCACATGTTTATAATATATGATGACACATTTCATGTTTAGCATATTTAGGGACACGTCACTAAAAAAACTGTTCAATGTTTGACTTGACAGAAGACTCTATTTTCTATAGAATTCAACGATAACGATACGTCATTTAAAAACTTACATTATTTTGATTCGGCAAAAACACTTTTATTTATTGAATTGTGACATGATATAACACATTTATAATCAACCTCGCGACGAAACGAGAGGTATAACAATACCTAAAACTAAAAATGAATTTCATAATAATATATTTTAAACAATTAAATATATTAAAAATAAACTTATACTATATTCTAACATGCTGAAATGAAACAAATTGATGTCACGTTTAGCTTATTTAGCAAACAGGTGGCTCAAAAGAACAACAACGCGTTATCCTGAACAAACACTAGCACTAACACCTCACCTCATGGTCATCCTTTTGCTTTTCTATAAAATATAGAGTAATTTTATTATATATATAGTGTTACATTCTATAGTACTAAAAACTACAAACGAAAGAAGATTATGTTTATTCTAATAACCTTTCAATGTTTTCAAATATTGCGAGTGAATCTTAGAAAAAGAATTCTAAAAATTTGCTTAAAATGTTCTAAAAAGTTGCTATAATTACGTGGGAAAAGTGATTAAAAATACTTTTCTAGCTAATTTCATATTTTTTATGATTATAAAATATTATTTTACATAAAAAATATTTTTACACATCTATCTAATTATCTTTGTATATTATTGGTTAGTTATTTTGTAATTTTAAAATTGATACTTTTTTAAAATAAATATTTATTTTTTTATTTTTTTAATATAAAAAAATATATGAAAAAGAAAGAGTAAAAAACTCCAAGGTCGCATTTTCCTTCATGGTTCAAATTAATTTTTTTGAACTTCTAAAAGGAAGTTGAAGTTGTTATTCTATCTTTTATTTGAATCTTCGATCATCAAGGTGAAATAATCTTAACCGGAAGTTCAAAAAAAGAAATTAAAGAATTAGAATTTGAAGAAAAACTTGTGTCAAGATTTTCAGATCATCAAATGGAAGATTCGATGACAAAGAACATCAATGAATTAGGATCAGAAAAAGGTTGTGACATCTCTACTCCATCGTGTCTGGTCTCTCCACTTTCATCATGCATGGTCTCTCAAGTTCATCATGCATGGTCTCTCCACTTCCACCGTGCATGTTCTATCTAGTTTTTCATGCATGTTATCTCCACTTCCACCATATGTGGTGTCTCCACTTCTATCATGTCTAGTATCTCCACTTCGTCTCACATCTTTCCACTTCATCATGCATGGTCTCACATCTCTCCACTTCATCATGCATGGTCTCACATCTCTCCACTTCATCATGCCCAGTTTCGCATGGTTCTCCATTTCCATCATACTTGGTCTCTTAACTTCATCATGTCGGGTCTCATATCTCTCCACTTCATCATATCCAGTCTCACTTCATCATGCGATATCTCTCCACTTCATCATGTGATGTCTCTTCACTTCATCATGCGATGTCTCTTCACTTCATCATGCGATGTCTCTCCACTTCATCATGTCTGGTCTCGCATCTCTCTATTTCATCATGTCTGGTCTCGTATCTCTCAACTTTATTATGTCTCGTCTTTCATCTCTCCACTTTATCATGTCTAGTCTCCCATCTATTCATTTTATCATGTCGGGTTTTGCATCGAGTCAAATAAAAAAAATTCAAAAAATATTATCTATAGATTTAATTTTGCTCGTCTTCAAAAAATATTAGTTCATACTTTTAAAAATTTTCTCTAAATTCAAGTTTGAATACATAATTATATAAAAAACAAATGAAATAGAAGAAGCTTGTTTAGAAAAATATAATGGATACTAAATATTTAATAGTTACGCTCAAAAGAGTAGCGTAACTAAAAGAATAATGTTGGATATTTTAAAATAAAAACACTAATAACGTGAATCACAGAGTATGATAAGTATTTTTGTTATAGTAGAAAACCAACTAGAATTCAAAAAACTTTTATTTAAAATTTATAATAATTTATAATGTCGAGGACAAAGAAAAACCAAAACTCATTTTGAGTTAGTCGGTACGAATTTAAGGAAGAAAAAATTGCACTGTTAAATATTAGGACTTTCTAGAATGACCAAATACGTAGGGCCGAAGTTTTCTATCACTTTGAGTAAGCACTTTAAGTTCTGAGGTATCACTATCAAACAAACCACAACCTCAATGGAAGCAGAGCCAGACCCAGCCGACAGAGTAGGGAGCAGCGTAGCACCATGGACTTTTAATATCATACCCGAAGATTGCATAGCTAAAGTGATCTCGTTCACCACTCCATGTGATGCAGGTAGACTTTCGTTGGTTTCTAAGTCTTTCAAATCAGCTGCCGATTCCAATATTGCTTGGGAGAGGTTTCTGCCGCCTGATTATCACACTCTTGTCTCGCCTCCCTCTCTTGATTGGCCGAAAAAGTTGCTTTATCTTCATATATGCGATCAACCCATCCTGATCGAAGAAGGCAAGAAGGTATGGTATTTATTTAAAGTTTTGTTCTTCTAAGTATGTCTCTCCTTATTGTTTTTGTTAATTAGTTATTTGATATAGTGTTTATATGTGTTAGAGTTTATCGATGGAGAAAAAGACCGGAAAGAAGTGCTACATGTTGTCCCCTGGAGATGTGACTATTATTTGGGGCAACTATCCTTTGTATTGGGATTGGAATTTTGTTCCCATGTCTAGGTGTGTTTCTCTCATTGAAATCCTAAGTCTGGCTTTTGATATTTGATTAAGTATGTGATCTTGATATACATGTAAACAGGTTTCGAGATATTGCAGAGCCTCCTAACCTGTGCTGGTTGAAAATTTGTGGCACCATTAGTACCCAAATACTATCGGTAGAAACTCTTTATGCCGCTTACTTAGTGTTTAAATACACTTTGCCTACTTACGGATTTGAAAACCAGAAGGTAGTGGTTGCAGTTGGACCTGTTGGAGGTCCATGTGCTAGGAGTAGGAGAACTGTTTTCTTGGATTATCAAGATAGGAACAGCATGTCATCCAATACTATCCATAGGGGTAGTTCTTCTAATAGTAGAGAAAACAACTCGGGCGTTAAAGAAAGAGGAGATGGGTGGCTCGAGGTTGAGTTGGGAGAGCACTACCATAGTGGAGATATGGCCGTGGAACTGGAAATGAGTTTGTTGCAGTCAGAAACTCGTCTCTGGAATCTCTGGAAGGGTGTTGTTGTTGTTCGAGGTATTGAGATCAGGCCCAAATAGTGTGTCTATAAATAACAGCAATGTTGTTGTAGTTCGGATACTCTTTACAATAACCTCTCTGTTTTCCTTTTACAAATGTCCACTCTGTCTGTGTTTCGTGTAGTTATTCTCTATGTAAAACTCAACTCTCAAGTTATATATGTTTCATGTAGTATGAACTTGGTTTTTGTTTATGGAATGTCTCATTTTCTTTTCAATACTTATGAAAACACAAAAAAAAAGTTTAATTAGGTTAATATATACTTTAGATAGATTATTCATATCCTCGATGATAAAATGATAAGATGATAAAATTCAACTAATTTATTAATTTTCACTCAATAACATGAGATTGTATAAGGTTTCAAATGTAAATAGATTTTCTTAAAAGTGGATGCGAATATGTACGGCCAAAGTTATGACTTTGGCTAGACCAGGCCAGCCATGTTATAACTAGCCCCAAATAAATAAGTTCTTTTTAGTTTTTTGTTTCTTTTAATATTTGCCGTTACGACCTTTGGTGGTCTTTGTGCCCCACGCCTTCGGGGAAGAAATGAACATAATTTGTAAATGATAGTTTCATTTTTTAAGCAATACTCTGTAGGGTGGAATTTTCCAATAGTCTGGCGGGTTGAAATACATCAAATTGTTTATTTATTTTTCATAATTGTATTTTTTGTGTGCAAGAAGAGGAGTTTATTGATTCTAGATTGATAATAGAGATTATAGTCATTTTTTCAACACGAAATCTCACTCCATACAACAAGAATTTATCGACTGGGTTAAGCTTACCGCTGATAAGGGCACAAATTATTAGGGACTTAAAACAATAAAATTGAGGTTGTTTTATGTAAATTGTAAAGTTAAGAGAGGAGATTGATATTATTTGTAAATATAAAAGATCACAAAACAATTTTCTACTTTGTGCAACTAAATAAATTAAAGTCTTCCTAGACTCCTATAAATAGGATTGGAGATAATGAATAAACGAATCCGACTTTTACTTCTTGATATAGATTTTGGTTTGTTGTTTCTCTCTCTAGAACTTGAATACTTTAATTATCTCACAATCTATGCATAAGGATATCTCCGAGACTTAACATTGGCGACCACAACGAGAGAGATATAGTAAGGTACCTAGATAGCACATCTAAAACTAGAAAAGATAAAATTCATAATTAATAGTATTGTTTATAATTGAACCAAATGAGACAAGAGCTGATCGAGCGATTCGTGAAGCAATTAAAGAAATCAAGTCAGATTTACACATGGAAAAAAGTCCATGTAGTACTCAGGTTTGAGGAATATAATCAATCTGACATTGGAAATCGAATAAATCAGCTGTTAGAAAAAATAACTGTTTTGAATTATGAATATGCTTGGAGAGTACAACAAATCAATCTAGTAGATTGAAATCCAAAGTGCGTCCAGACAAGGAAAAAATTGAGTCGGGAAACCAATCTGATGAGTCTTATAGAAATCATTGAATTCGAAGTGATCGTAAAAAGCGTATTTTCAGTCAGACAAGGAACATTGTTCTTCGTGAAAAGATAAAAATGATAAAAATCAATATATTTCATCTAGTAATAGTGAATTTTGTAGCTTGAATTCTGAATGTAATTTGTTTAAGCAAGGAATGTAGTGAAATTCTTTGAAGGGGGAAAGAAGTCGGCATCAGAATTCACGTAAAGAATATGAATCAAAGAAGGAAAGTAGGCCTCAAAATTTAAGGTATAATTTATTTTATAAGGGAATACGTCCAATCAATACGTTAATATAGTTGATCAAAACTTGTACGCAATAATGAGAGCTAAAGGAGACGATTAGTATATACAAGGGATAGACTGGAGAAGTTCTCATTTATCTGTTGACATCAGGTCAATACCGCTACCGAGGCGTTTTGATATTTCAAAGGTAGAGAAGTTTGATGGAATGCAAGATCTTGATGACCATATTGAACAGTTTCAAGAATAATATGATGAATTTCAAAGATGATGATAGGCTAGTTTGTAGAGCATGTTCTCATAATTTTAAGGGTATTGTTTTGAAGTGGTATAACAGAATTCTGAGGGTACCGCTTTTATACTACATTTCGAAGACAATTTGTAAGAAGTAAGAAAATGTGAGGGAATGGTTACACAATTATAAAATGCAAACAAGTAGTGAGAGAAAAGTTAAATTACTATACTAGATGATTTGTATTACCGAAAATAGAAGTAAAGGATTGTAAAGAACTTGTTGGTACGACAACTTTTAAACAAGGGTTACTTCCGGGGGATCTAACAAATGAAACTACTAGAAGAATAGCTTTGACATTTGAAGCTTTGATGGCTCAAGTTGAAGAGAAAATTAAAGTTGAAGAGTCCACTAGGGTTTGAGGTAGTTCAAGTTCTACTATAAGAACTTCAGGACATGCATTTACTGGTCAAGGGAACCAAGTACACGCTTCGAGTTCTCAAGCACCACCTCGTCTGAGGACTAATACTAATCTACCACCTCGAACAGGAATGGCTCCAACTCATGGGTATAACTATCAACCTCACCGTCCAAGACCAAATCAATTGATAAAACCAGAATATTTGGCGGAGCTAACTGAGAATGTAGCTGTCATTTTTTAGAAATCTAAAGGTCAGATGAACTTTAGAAAGCAAACTCTGATAGATAGGCCAAAAGAAGAACAAAATAATAAGTTTTGAAAGTATCACAATGACATTGGGCATAACAATGCAAATTGTATAGGGTTTAAAGAAATAGATACTGATTTTGATAGAGAATGGAAAGTTAACAACTTTTGTTGAAGGACAAAGTAGTGGGTCACACAATCTGAGCACAATAAAAGAACAGATTGTTAATGCAAATTCGAAGCAAGAGAGTTCATTGATAAGTTTGGATTCTAAATCTGATAAGTTTGGTACGACAACAAAGTATTTAGATATGGACCCGGTTTGGTTAATTTTTTTAATTGTGGATGAGCCACCGGTACAAGGACGGGTTTGATGTTTGTATGAATCTTTAGCAATTTTCAGGGGATATACCATGACCGATAATACTAATAGCTCCAGAAAAAGGAAAGTAGTGTGTTTGGTTAGCCAAATAGAAGGTGAAATGTCCACTCATTTATATAAAAAATGAACGCACCTTTTATCTTGTTCGATGATGATGATCTTTGGGGAATAGCAGGACCTCATGAAGATGTAGTGGTTACAAAGGCATACATTATTGGGGTTGAAATTTGATGTATTTTGATAGATACAAGCACTTCAGTAAATATGTTGTTCAAGTCTAAGTATGATAAGATGTGTAATCCACCTAAGATTCTTCAAACTGATCGTACCATAATTGGTTACAGGGATGACAGCTCAAGGTATTGAAGAATTCGAAGGGGAAGTATGTTTGGGAAAATGTCATTTTAAAAAGAGGGTCGAACTCTTGTTTTTGGTGTAAGGTCAACAATATTTCTAAGGTATATCATCAGTAAAAAAATAATAGTGTTTGATCCTGAACCATTAAAGGCTTTTGTTTCCATGACATCACCTCGAACAATAAAGGAAATGAAAATTTTGACAGGAAGGGCAGTTGCTCTTAATCGATTTATCCAGATATTCTGACAAATATGCCCCCTTTTTCCAAGTTTTATGAAGGCTAAAAGAGTCTATATGGACACCCCAGTGGGAAATGGATCTTTCGAAGATTAAGGAACTTTTGTTGTCACCTGAATTTTTTTCTAAGCCTAGAATTGGAGAATAACTTCTTTTTTTCCGGAGGGAACCCACAATCGCTACTCAACGAGTGCGCACAAGGTAAACCCTCAGTCTGACGCAATAGCCTGCAAATCAACGCTAGAAGGTAAACCACACAAGATGATAGCTCAGCCAAGAAACCTTTTGTAGAGGGACTCAAACTCACGACCTTTGGTCACAAGCATACGTTACTCCACCAACTTGGCTACCCCTTTCAGGGGGAAGAAAAACTGTATTTGTATATAGTAGTGTTGGATTTTGTAGATAGTGTTGTTTTGATACGAGAGGAAATGGGAGTTTTTAAGCCAGTTTATTATGTTAGCTAGAGTTTGTAGGCATCAGAAAAAAAATATATGAGGCTTGAAAAATTAGTCTTGGCTTTAGTGGGGGTTACTACAAAAATGTGCCTTATTTTCAAACTCACACAATTGTTGTTCAAACTTATTTTCCACTAAATAATATCTTACAACGATCATATATTTCTGGTAGAATGACCAAGTGGTCAGTTGAGTTGGGAGACTTCGATATAATTATTTCTCTCGAATAGCAATTAAGGCTCAAGTTTTAGCAGATTTTTTGGTCGAGTTTCATTCAAGTCGATCAGATGAGGGGATAGTTAAATAATTATTGCTAGAAGTTCCAACATGGCTGGTTTAAGGCTTTCAAGTATTTGTGAGACGAAAATAGTTCGTTTGGAGACAGATTCATAACTAGTTTTATATCTTTGTGAGCATCAAGGCTTAACTCTTTTGTTTGATAAAGTGATTATTCAGCATATTAATCGAGAAGATAACACAATTTTTTATTCTTTAGCAACTATTACATACAAAGAAGAATAACTATGGATATTTCTATAAGAAAGTCCTTCAATTTTAGCAAGATCGGAATATTATAAGTATTTAAAGGAAGTATTTGTCACTCCAGACGTAGTTCGAAGTGACTGGCAGTCTGACATAGTGGATTTTTTGCTTAGAGGAACATTGCCTCTAGATGTTAAGTCAGCTCAGAGATTGAGATACAACAATCATGGTTATATAGTATTAGATGGGTGTTGTATAAGAAGTCTAAAAGTAAACCACTATTACGATGTTTGGGAAAGCATGAATGTCAAGAAATTTTATATGAATTACATGATAGAGAAAGTCCATCCCATTGTGGATACAAGTCTTTGATGCGGTGAGTTTTGTTGGCATGTTATTTTTTACTTTCGAGCATGATTGATGCTAAGAGTTCGGTACAAGGTTGTGATACTTGTCAATGTTTCGCTAATTCTATCCATAAGTCATCGGTACCAGTTACTTCCATATCCGAAGTGATCCCCTTTTACAGATTGAAGATAGATCTAGTAGGACCATTGCCTATGGATTCAGGAGGACGCCAAATGATGATTGTAGTAGTAGACTATTTTTTAAAGTGGGCTGAAGCAAACACGTTATCTGGCACAAGAGTCATTGATGTTTTCAAGTTTATTATGAATAATATTTGTTATCATTTTGGAGTTCCTCAAAAGATGACTACAGATCACGGTCCTTAATTTAACAATAGAGAAATGACTTCTGTTTGCAATTCGAGAGGTGTTGAACAATGTTTTGCGACACCTTTTCATCCTCAAGAAAATGGTCAAGCGAAAGTAACTAATAAGTCTATTTTGGAAGGCTTAAAAAACATTTAACAGGTATGCTGGGAAATGGCCTAATTATTTTCCAAATGTGTTGTGGGCTTATAGAACGACTCATAGAGAAACTACTCAAGAAACTCTTTTTTGTCTTGGTATATGGTATGGATGTTATAAGCCCTGCAGAGTCTACTTTACATTCTTATAGAATACTCCATTACTCTAATGAGTCAAATGAAGAGCCAAGAAGGATAGACCTTGACTTAATTGAAGAGAAGAGAGTTAGAGCGCATTTGAGTTCGACTTATTATGAAACTTTGATGAGGAGTCGTTATAATTCGAAGGTAAAACGGAGGTATTTTAAGGTGGGTGATAAAGTTTTGAGGAAGGTATTTCTCCATACAAAAGACGAGGAGCGTGTAGAGATGGCCCCGTATTATGAAGGTTCTTATGTGGTATTAGAGCGACTCCAGTCGGGTACATATCCCTCCACGATGAACAGGGCAGACTGCTACAACACCTTTTGAAAATAAAAAACTTGAAACTATATTTGGAATTTTTTCTCTTGTCAAACGTTTTATATGATTTTATTTTTTTGTTTGTATTAGTGGCATACTTTTTCCTATCATGATGGCCCGTGAAAGTTTTAATGAGGTTCCACATTTACATTCACAGATATCAATAAAATTATTTTTCTTGGTCGGTGGTTATTTTAGACAAAAATACTTTAAGTTATTTTGGTAAATATGCAAAGACTGGTCATCTTTGAAGTAGTTAGCTAAAGGTAGTTTAAGTTATTATTTTATTTGAAATGCTACACGTTCATTTAAAGCACTGTTCGAAAAGATAATCATATATGAGGTGCTAGCATTTTTTTAACACGCTGTTCTATTCGAAGTGCTACACGTTCATTTAGAGCATCATACAAAAAAATAGTTAATTTAAGGTGTTAACATTCATTAAACACGCTATTTTATTTGAAGTGCTATGCGTTCATTTCGAGAACTAATTCAAAAAGAGATAGTATTAGGTAATGACGATGTTCGACGTATTGAAATATAAGGTTGGCAAGTATTTGAAAGATAAAATACAGAATTATTTTTTGGACAAATTAAAAGGCATTTTTCATCCTTACAAAAATATAATTTCAAGTGTCAAGCGTTTAAGAACTTACAAAAGATAGAACACCAACAACTGGTGATTTAACAACATATAAAACAGAAATTTATCTTTTTAACCCTCTTGATTTCCATTAGGAGAGGGGTTTGAGCTTCTTTTCGAGGACCTCTTTCCTTTATCAGAGACATCTTCATCTTCCTCTAACTTAGTTTTTTCAGAAGATTCACTAGGTATAGGTTCGAATGCTTCACTTGGCTGATTTTTTACAGGAATTAATTTCCAAAAGCCTGATAAATTTGACTTTGGAAATACCGCATGGACTTTGCGGACCAAAGTAAATATTTTTTTCTCCTCGGCATTTTTGATAGCAGCAAGGCTTTCTAGCCCACTTTTACAACAAAGAATATTTCTTCCCTAAATTTTACCTTAACTGATTCCAACTTATCAACCGTTTGTTTGTTTTCTACTTCACTTTAGTTAGGTGGCTTTTTTAAGGAAGAGTACTTGGTTTGTTATTCGAATATCTTATTTTCATGCTTTGTTTGAAGATGAACTAGCTCAGTTTGATGTGAAGTTTTTAGCTTTGTTATTTCTTGTTCATTAATAGCTCTCAAATGACGCTTGAACTGGACGACTCCGTTTATAAACTCCGATGTATCAGACTCGGAAACTTGGAATTGTTCGAGGATATGTCGATTGATAATCTCTCTCATCTTTTTGTCTCCCGCATCCTATTTTTTTCCACCGTATTATATCTTTAGCCATAGCCTCCAGTTTTATTTAAGAAGACTTAACCTCTGTGCATAAATGCTTTGCTACGTTTTTGAGGGTTGCGAATAGTTGAAGTGAATTTGATACTTCTTTCAGAGGGTTCCTTAATAGGGATAGTAGGAGAATTGTCATAAATTATAAAAATAGATGATGAGGAACCTGGTGGAAGATTCGAACTTATAATTTGAGGCAGAAGAGGTGCGGTAACTTGATGACAATGTTGTTCAAGTTGTTCTTGGATTCGTTGAACTTCAAGATCCATGTCCCTATAAAGATCTTGAATTTCATCTTCACCAATATTATTTTAGTTGATGAAGTCATCATTTCCTTGATGATCTGTCACCACAAATTATTCACTGTCATTGGTATTTGGATTTGAATTGGAGGGAATCATTTCGACATTTTTCTCCATTTTTTGTTGGAGGAGTTTTCGAAGAACCTTTATTCTTTTTCGAAGTGGCGGTCTTTTTTGGTTTTTTTGAGAAGGTTCAGCCTTGATTCCTTCATCAATGGTAGAAAAGTAGTTTTTCTTCCTTTCCTCTTGGTTTGTCTCTATATTTTCTATAGCTTCGGATTTGATGAAGAATTGAAATCTGCTTTATTCTTTTTACCCTTCTTCTTTGGGAGTAAGTGGCTTTGTGACCTATTTTAAACCGGAAGTATGAATTTTACATCAGGTTTTAATTTTATTTTTACAATGTCATCAAAATTTAGAGGCTCAATTAATTATTCTTCTCTCTCAATTAATTACATCAGAGAGATTTTTCATAGATGATTGTTTATAAAATTCACTAGTAAGAAGGCATTATGGAACTCGTTACCGCATGCATTTTCCGCCCAGGTAGACAATTTGGCAAAGATTTCTTTGGCAGTCTTCTTATGAGCTTTGTACAGCTTTGAAATTTCTACATGTAATAAGAATACATAAAAAACGAGTTGAAATATAAGATACGAAAAGCAAAAAAGATTGATTATATGATACGAAAATCAAAAGAGAGTGATTATAAGATACGAAAAGCAAAAGAGAGTGATTATAAGATATGAAAAGAAAAAAAGATTAATTAAATTACTGTTACTTTTCCAAAAAAAGGTTGAGCTTTGTTAGATTCTCTTTGGAAATTTCCTTGCCATTTTCTCAGGCTCCAGAAATGAAGAAAAATCTTTGTTTCCAGAACTTGTCACGTGAGAAGATCTTCAATTGCCTTGAAGTTATCTGTGAGGGTGAGATAATAGAATGGTAGCACTTGATGTTTTGAAAGATCAGTCATTGTAATAAAGTCTTTGATCAAAACAGGAATCTTGACTAGTCTGGAAGCCATAATGACAGATAAGAGGGTGAACCATAAATTTGGGTTTGCTTGTGTTGGGCACAAATCAAGGCTTTTAAATCACTCTACTATCATAGGGTTTAATGGGAATCGAAGTCCCCAGTCGATGATCTCACGGTAGACCACAAGTTCATTTACTTCACAAGAGAGCGGAGTCTCTCCTACTTGTGGTAAGCAAAGCACGACATTGTCTAGTAGACCCCATGGGCTTCACTATTGATGAGTTCGAATTATCTAGTCACATCGCACTGTATTATTTGGAAAAGGGAAATTTGGACAATAACATGCCACTAAATTATCCGAACAGGACAAAAGTAAAAACACTTAAACACATTTTGACTAAGCTATGTGCTATTCTAGTTAAAACGTTAATGGGTCCATAAACCCGATTTTATAATTCGACCCTTATGCCCACGGGTCCTTAATCAAGGGTATAAATACCCTAACCACCCTCATTAATGAGGGTAATGAACATTTAATACAACCATACTGCTCAAATCTCTCACTACTTTATACCAAACACTTAATACTCAAAATACTTTACAAAACACTTTAGAAAATTACCCCCAGCCCAAAATAAACCAAACCAAATTGGCGACCACACTGGGAGAACGAGGGTGTCTGAATCTTGCATTCAAAACCAGTAGAAAAGACCAGTTTGGATGGATCCGAACAAGCAAGGAACTTCACCACCTGTGGTGGAGGTAGTTGGGGAAAACAAGGAATACATCATCGAAGAGCAAGGCAAGCTGAGAGAAGAAATAGAGGTATTGAGGGCCATAAAAAAAGCAGAAAAGGGTATAAAGGAGAATTCAAGGGCGTCAACCATTCATTATACTGACAATCCTAGGGAGAATAATCCATCAGCAAAGACTCATTTGAGTTAGAAAAAGACCCATGTTAGTTCTAAGAAGACTCACCGGTCTAAGCCGGTTGAAAATTTAGATTCTGAGTCCTCCAGCAGCTCTTCAAACGAGGCTGAGCTTGAGGAGTCTTTGTCAACAAAAAGTGATGAAGGGAGGTCCAAGATGAAATATTAACTAGTTAAAAAATATTTAAGAAAGAGAGATAAGCATGGAAGACTTAAAAAGCATCTGGTAAAGGGTCATCTCACAGCCACAGTCACAGGCAAGTAGATTAGTTGCTGATCGATCCTTTTGCTTTTCAGACCGAACCAGGTATTTTTGCAACACCTAATGAAGACACAGTCTTCAGTCGTAATAGGAATTGGAGACAATCAACTTTGTCTGCCAAAATACTGTCTGAAAACCTACCCAAAAGGTTTGACAGCTCCAAAATGGAGAAGTTTGTAACAATCATCTGGAGAAACTCAAGAACTTCATGATAAATTTTGATGATGATGACAAAATTATGTGTAGAGCCTTCTCCCAATCTTTTATGAGAAGTGCTCTTAAGTGGTACAATAGCTTACCCTAGGAGTGTATGAGAAACTTTGATACGTTCTAGGTTGCCTTCCGAAGGGAATTTATGGGAAGTAAGGAGGTGAAGGACAATGAAAATACTATTATCCATTGCGCCCAAGAGCCAAATGAGTCCTTAAAGGACTACATAAGTCAGTTCGTAAATACCAAGAACAGGTTAGCAGATTGCTTCGAACATGTGGTAATTGCTTCCTTGAGACAAAGGTTGAACCCTAGAAATCTGGCTGATTCGGTGACTAGGAAGAAGGCCATGACTTGTGGTGGCTTATTAAATCAGGTGGGGAATCAGATTAACGTGGATGAAACCAAGAAAACCAGAATGCATCGTCAGGTGAGGTCCACCACAGCAGCTCAAACCCAGTCCGGATATAGGGCTAAGGGTCTGGACAAGGGTCCAACAGGGCTAAACTGGCTCAGTCCAACCAAAATCAATCTTAGAGGCAACACTCAAGGAGTAAAAGGGGCCCTTAGGTTCAACCGGAGTGGTTTACGGCTTTAAAAGAGAATGTGACCACAATTTCTGACAAGACCAAGGATGAAGTCTATTTTAGGAAGCCAACAACACTGCAGTCTCCCAGAGAAAGTCGAAATACTTGTTTTTGCCAGTATTATAATGATATTGGCCATAACACCCAAGACTTCATTGCTCTGAAGCAGGAAGTACATAATCTCATTGAAAAAGGTAAGTTGGGAGCTTATGTCAAAAGAAGAAGTGGAAACAGGCCTGACAATGCTCCTTGAACTGGCCCTACGAACAATATGGGAACATCTGTTCCAAAGGGGGAAATGGTGATCCTTGAAAGATTTGATGTTGATTCGGAGTACCTGGATCCTTATCCAACTCGGAATAAAATAGGGGTCATAACAGAGCAAACTAAGACAGTTTCTAGACTCATTAGTTTCTTTTAGTCACTCGCTATATTCGGAGGGGATACCATGACAATGCCCACTCCTTCCTCAAGAAAGAGGCATGTTCATAGTTAGGCTACTCAGTTGGAATGAGGCATGTCTTTTTATCAATGCCAAACCCCTTTTCCATTTATATTCTTGAATGAGGATGATTTAAGAAATATTACTGGGACTCATGAGGATGTTGTGGTGATAGGAGCATCTATTGGGGGTAATGATATCAGAAAAATTCTGATAGACACAGGCAGTTTGGCAAACATTCTTTTATTAAGTTCTTACAAGCAGATGAAAAATTCGGCTGTTATTTAACAGTCAAATGGAACCATTGTAGGCTTCACAGGAAGCTCTGCGGATGTAATTAGGGAGTTTGAGGAAGAGGTGTTGTTAGGCAAAGGGCCTTTTAAAAATCCGGTCAGAGTGTTATTTGTTGTGGTAGATTGCCCCACATGTTACAATGCAATCTTTGGGAGGTCATGTCTCTCTATAATGCATGTTATGGGCTCAACAGTCCACCAGGTTTTGAAGTATGTGGTTCAAAGGCAAGTGGGTGTTGCCTGAAGTAGTCAGAAGATACCAAGGGAGTGTTATGAAACTGCACTTGCTCCTAAAACTTTGGGAACAGCTCGAATTAATGAAGATTAGCAGTTATTGGGGCCTTTCGAGGGGAGGGTGAGATTGATGAACCCAAAGAGGCCCCTAGTGTTATAATACCAGTGGAAGAAGTTGAAACCCACCCCTGGTAGAGGGTAGAAGTATCAAGGTTAGCTCCAAGATGGCACCAGAGCTAAAAAATAAATTGTTGTCCTGTTTCTTAGAAAATCAACACGTTTTGCTTGGTGCAATGGTGATGTAACCGGAGTACGTGCAAGCGTTATCTCACACAAACAATCAATTCAGCGTGATGTTGCACCTGTTGTGCAGAAAATTAGGGCTTTCTCTAAGGAGAAAGTTGATATAATAGTTCAAGAATTTGATCGGCTTACCAAGATAGGGCACCTAAAGAAGTCATAGTAGCCTTTATGGACTGCCAATCCGGTGTTAGTCAAGAAAAAGAACGGGAAATGGCGTATGTATGTTGGTTTTACAGACCTCAACAGAGCTTGCCCAAAATATCTTTATCCAGTCCCCCGGATAGATCCATTTGGTGGACCTAACGGCTATAAACAAGTTACTTTCCTTCATGGATGCCTTGTCTAGTTACAACCAGATTCAGGTTGATCCGAAGGACTAGGATCATACTACCTTTGTTACGGACAGGGGTCTCCATTGCTACAAGGTGATGCATTTTGGGTTGAAAAATACTGGGGCTACTTACCAGACTCTAGTAAACAAAACATTTGCTAATCAAATTGGGAGGAATATGGAGGTGTACATAGATGACATGATGGTTAAAATCTTAGAGGAGGATTTTTATATAATTGACCTTCTAAAACTTTTTCCAATCGGGCAATGGCGAATTTGAAACTAAATCCAGAAAAATGTGTCTTTGGGGTTCGATCCGGAAAATTTGTAGGGTATGTGATAAGTGAGAAAAGGATACAGCCTGATCCGGGTCAGTTGAATGCCCTATTAGAAATGGATCCTCCTCGAAATATTAAAGATGTCTAGAGGCTTACTGGAAGATTAGCTGCCTTGAATCATTTTATTTCAAGATCTTCAGACAAGTGTGCACTATTTTTCGAAAAATTGAAGAGTGCTAAAGAGTTTAAATGGTCTCCATAATACAACAAAGCTTTTGATGAAATAAAGAAACACTTATCTTCACCAAAGACCCTTTTTAAGCCCGGACAAGGAGAAACACTGTATGTATACTTAGTTGTGTCAGAATGTGCTATAAGTGCAGTATTGGTAAGAGAGGTGGACAATTACCCTCGTCTGGTGTACTACATCAACAAAAGCCTGATAGATGCTGAGAATAGGTACTTGAAGCTTGAAAAGTTGCCACTAGCCTTAGTAATTGCAGCAAGAAAAATGAGGCTGTATTTTCAGTCTCATTCCATCATTTTCCGAACATATTTCCGATTGAATAATGTTCTTCAGAAAGCAGATATATCAAGCAGGATGACCAAATGGTCAGTATAATTAGGTGATTATGACATTTATTTTACCCCATAAACTGCTATCAAAGCTCAATTTGTTGCTGATTTGTGGTAGAATTCCATCAGGATAGGAGTTCTAAACAAGTTTCAGAAGGAAAAACAAAAAATAATGGGTAGTGTGGACTGATGGTGGATCAAGCACAATGGGTTGTGGAGCTGAAATTTTCCTAACCTCTCCGTATGGTGATAAAATGTACCAAGCTATATGCTTTGGCTTCATGGCCTCTAACAATGAGTCCGAATATAAAGCGGTTATAGGTGGTGTCAAATTAGCTTTCCTATGTTGGGCTAAGAGAGTTAGGTTGATGAGTGATCCCTAGCTTCTTATCCATCATGTTCAAGGTGAATCTGAGGCAAAAAAGGAACATCTGATCAAATACTTACTCATTTTTAAAGAGGTGGCCGCCAACTTCAAAAGTGTTTGTTATGATCATATTCCTAGATCAGAAAATACACTTGCAGATTCCTTGGCAACCATAGCATATTATGAGTCCTACCTTTGGATTCATGTATAAGATTTCCCATCCATACAAAACAAGGAAAAGGAAGAAAACTTGAGTATACAAGTAGTTTAACCTAGAGATTGGATATTTTCCCTTCTTCAATACATTTTTATGGGGTTTTGGCTCCGAATAAAGCTATGGCAAGAAATATTAAACACAGGGCTCGTGGTTTTTTTATCATAAGGGAGGTTCTCTATAAAAAATCTTTCAGTAGACCTCTCATTTGTTATTTTGGGGGTTGAAGAATCTCAAGTCGTTTTATCTGAACTACACTATGGAGAAGGGTTAGCGCATTATGGCTATAGGGACTAACCCGAAGGGTATTGTTGGCTGGGTACTATTGGTCATCCATAATGGAAAATGCTAAAGAAATGGTAAAGAAGTGTGGTCCATGTCAAAGTTAAGGCAAGAAATTTATGTACCAGCAGTACCTATGGAGTCAATTTCTGAGCCAGTACCTTTTGCTCGTTGGAGATTGGATTTAGCTGGGCCTCTGCCAATAGCGTCCGGAGGGTGCAGGACTATTATAGTTACTATTGATTACTTCTCAAAATGGATAGAGGCAACTCTTTTGGAAGGACCCACTTTGAAAGCTATCATAAAATTCATCTTATCCAATATATGTTGCAGATTTGGGATTCCCCAAAAGATTACCACAGATAACGGGCAACATTTTGATAACAAGGATATGAAGAATTTATGTGCTTCTAAAGGCATTCAGCATTGTTTCTCTTCTTATTTCGATCCACAAGCAAACGGCCAGGTTGAAGTTGCCAACAAGACTATTTTGTCCGGATTAAAAAAAGAATCTAGAGAGGGCTGCAGGGAAGTGGCAAAGCTATCTGCAAGAAGTATTGTGGGCATATCGAACTACTCTTTGGGTTGCTACACAAGAATCTCATTTTGGTTTGGTGTATGGGATGGATGTTATTACCCCCATTGAAGCTATCCTACCATCATACAGGGTCCATAACTATTCTGAACAGGCTAATGAGATAGCAATTAGGAATCATCTGGACTTAATAAAATAAAAAAAGGGTTAAAGCTCACTTGAGAACAACCCACTACAAAGGCTTGATGAGGAGCAGGTTTGCTTCCAAGGTCAAGAGAAGAGATTTTCAACTGGGAGTTTTCTTACACACCAAGTAGAAGCAGTTCGGTAAGTTGGCTCCGAACTGGAAAGGCCCCTATGAGGTCTCTGAAAAGCTTAAGTCTGGGACATATAGGCTTCTAGACACAAAAGGAAGGGTTTTGAAGCACTCATGAAATATCGAACATCTCAGGCTATATTTTAAATAAAAGTTGTGTGTAAATATTTACTTGTTAGTTATCAATGTAAATATTACGGGAATACTCTTTCCTACCCTGGTGGCGCGGTGAGGTTTTAATGAGGTTTCCGATTTTTTCATTCAATAAAATGAGATGTCTTCTTAAAATATCTGGTGTGGTTTAACTAGAATTGAATTCAAGTGCAAATCTTTGGTTTAACACTTTGGATCTTTGATAGATCGGATAAACCTGGTTGAGTGAAAAAATAGGGGCTATTTAAACACTAGCCATTAAAATTTAAAGAAAAGAAAGTGTTAACTAAAGAAAGAGTTGAAAAAATAAACCTATTCAGATTTTAACGGAATACGAAGAATGAAACATGCCTTGGCCATCCAAGGACTTTAAGTATTTCAAAGACTTATCCGGAATCTGACCGGATAACATTCCAATATATGCCTTGGCCATCCAAGCACTTTAATTGTTCAGAAAAGATAAAAAATATGATTAAACCTTTACTCTCACCAGTTCCCTCTTCATCATCTATAGTGGAATCAATTCCACTGGAGTAATTGTACTTGTCACCAGCTGCCATGGTATGATGAGGATGGTCTTCGTATTCCACATATTTCCATAGATGACTAAGGGTTCTCTTCAGAAAGGTCTCATGGAAGAGCAGCACCATGTCAGACTTGACTTCATCGTATCTTTTCTCAAGAGAATCTATCACTTTGTTGGTATATTTATCAATAACTTCCTGAATAGCTTGCTCTTGTTGCTTCACCAAGTCCTCTTTCTCCTTGGTGATCTTAGACACATTACCTTCTAAGGAATTCTTCTCACTGAATAGGATTTGAATGACACCATCTTTGGTCTTCAGGTCCTCCCTTAATGTTGTGAGATCCCTTTCCAAACCGGAATACTTAGTTTGGAGCTCAGTACTGGCAGTCTCCGAAGTGGCCAGCTTGGTTGATAGATCTTCCTTGTCCTTTCTCAATGATTCTATCTCTTTCTTCAGTTCTTCTATGCTCTGATTGGCATGAAAAAGATTGGTTGATATAGACTCCTTGTCAATGGTGAGTGAATTGATGAGAGTGGCCTGACTTTTCACTTGTATCTCCAAGTCAAGCACCGACTAGATGTGACGAAGAAGAGAATGGCTTAGAACATCTTGCTCTCCGGAGACGGAGAAGGACTTACCATTAAAGGTCACCATGTCAGCAGAGCTCGAAGGGCGGTAGGGACCTGCAAAATCGTCATTCTCAAAATCATTGAAGTATAAATCAATGTCTTGAAGGGCACTAATGTCTACTTCTTCAGTCCCTCCCCCAGCAACCTCTCCAGAATGCAAACCTGTTGGGATATTCTCTTGTAAAGTGGGATCAACAGGGGCTGGTGGAGGTAGAGGCTCCAAAGGGCGAATAATTATTTCTTCCCCTAAGGTGTACGTCTTCTTTTTTGCAGCCTTTTCGTCACTCGTGGCCCGTTTTTTTCTGTCCATTTTGGGACGCTTTGGTGGGTTTTGTGACTCTCATGCCTCCCTTACAGTTTCAGCCTCTACCAATTTGAGCAGGGCAGCGTCAATTCCCCCTTGGTTCCCCGAACGAGTCCCCTCTGTGGCTGTTTGAAGCGACTTTGTTGCAACTTTCTTATTTTTCCCTTTCATTTTGCTGGGAGCTTTTGCTCTGCAAATTAAGACCAATTTACCATCTTTGGCCTCCGTTCGCTTGAGAATTACACCAGGAGGAGGCAGCGTAGTTAGCTATTCTCATGAGAGGTCTCTCCGACTTGTGGTGTTCCACAGATGTGACCTCACAAGATTTCCCGAGGTGAAGCAATTGTGGAAGGTATTCCCCCAACATTCTGCAGCCCATGCGATAAGCTTGGCACAAGTTGTTTGCCCCTCCTCTAGGTGTCCGGTGAACTTCTTCGGCAGCACGAAAAAATGAGTGACAAATTAATCAGAAGGGAAATACTTATGATTTAAAAAGGAAAGCATGAAAAACAAATATGAAAAAAACTCACCATTACTCTTAAAAGGGAGCCTCCTCGATACTGTCTTCCATTACTTCTTCCACGACTGTGGAGGGTTTATCAATTGCCTTGGATGGATGGGAATCAACTTCTGGCACCAAATGTTGTTTGGATGGATGAGCGTTTGTTGTTTTTGAAGGCCTGGTATCCAGTTGAGGTTAGGATCCGGAGGGCTTGGCCCTTGGGGATACTTTAGATGCCTCCGATCCGGAGGGCTTATCTTTTGAGGTTGCTTTAGATGCCTCTGATCCGAAGGGCTTTGGCAGTGAAGCAGTAATTTTGGCTTTAGTTAGACGAGTCGTCCGGCGAGGGGTTAACTCCCATGGCTATGAAGGGGGAGGTTTTCTGACACTCGAAACCACTTTTTCTTTAGCAACAGAAGGTTGAGACTCTTGAATAGAAGAGCCTAAAGGAAGGGGAGAAAGGTTTGGTTTGAATAACTATCTAGGCTTGGGATTTCTGGAAGAAGATAATACTTCGTCAGGTTCTTGGATCGGTTCACTAGATTTCTCACGTGGGGAAAATGAGAGGCCGGCACCAATGTGATTCTCCCTTTCAACTCTTTTCGCCCTTTCTAGTTCTGATAAATTTAATCAGCCGCCTTTAACAAGTGTGTTTCTGAGTGTGAATATAAAACTCTTCAAGAACAAGTTTGAAGGTAAGAGTGAAAATCTCTCTAGAAAGGTTTTGAGTGATGAAGACAATGAAATAGTGAAATTTATTTATATAACAGTAGAAAAAAGTAATTGTTACCTAGGAGAAGTTGAATAGGGTTTGGCAATGATTAAAGACGACGCAAACGTGCGAAGGATTAAATGCCTCGGTAACTTTCTAGACTTAGTGGGTGTGCCGATCTAGAAAGAATAATGGTTGGTAGGTCGAACCAGATTGTGACACGTATCCCACGATCCAAGAAGAAAACTTTTAGATTTATGGAAAGAGAAATCAGCTCGGACAGACTTCAAACTGAGTTAATGATGAGAATAAACCTCCTAGTCCGGACAAAGTCACTATTGGTTAAGTATATTTTTTAGTCCTACCAAAGATATTTGGCAAGGCCTAAAAAGGGGGCTACTGATGAGTTTGGATTATCCAGTCACAACTCACTATATTATCCAGACAAGGGCAATTCGGACAATAACCTGCCACTAAATTATCCGAACAGGACAAAACTAAAAACACTTAAATACCCTTTGACTAAGCTATATGCTAGTCTACTTAAAAGGTTAATGGGTTCTTAAACTCGACACGATTTCATAATTTGACCCGTATACCCATGGGTCCTTAATTAAGGGTATAAATATCCCAACCACTCTCATTAATGAGGGTAATGAACATTTAATACAACCAGACTGCTCAAATCTTTCACTATTTTATACCAAATACTTAATACTCAAAATACTTTACAAAATACATTACAAAATTACCCCCAATGCAAAATAAACCAAACCAACTATAATATTCATACGACATATTCTTCAACGCAATCACATATCCGGGGAGAACCAACTTCAGGTTTACGCTCAGAATTACAGCAAGGTCCTCTGGTAATGCAATTTTCACTTTTTTTCCTTAGGTTTTTTAGAAGCATTGTCTTTGGATTTTGAAGCAGCGCCACAATCTGTAATTTCAATATTGGAATTCGTTTATGTGCTTGATTTTGATTCAACTTCTTCTTAAGATTCTTCATCTTGCAGTTGAAGTGGAGTTTTGTTACTAGTAGTATCTTGTAGATTAGAGGCTACCGTTGTGTTTTGTTGATGGGTCTTCGAAGGAGTTTGTTGCAAATATTTGCTTGTCAAAACTATCTCCTTAAATATAGGAGAAGTTGTAGGATTTTGTGGCGTATTTACTGTTTTCGAAGTCTCCCATGGCTACAAATGGGATTCTTCTAACAAAGTATATTCTAGTAAGAGTGAGTCTCTAATTTAATTCGAGGTGTTTCCTTGCGAGAAATTTAAGGAGGTTTCATTTTAACTATTAGAGATGTTTCTGATGCTCTCTCATAATATTTACTTTGTGCTTCGTTGTGATTTATTCGAGAAGGAGTTGATACATTGCTAGAGAGTGCTGGTGAAAGATTTCGAAGTGGTGATTGTTGAATAGATTTTAGTGAGCAATTGTCAAGAACTGGGTTTGATGGATTTTGGTACCCACCATGATTCGGGCCATGGATTAAATTTAGGTTTACTGTGGTATGAGTTGAAAAATTGGCTGAATTATCTATTATGCCTGAAGCATGGTATTCAGCAGCACTTTCACTATACATAAATACTTGTAAATATCCAAAATGGGTTTTTTAGTAGATGAAGATTTTTTTATAAACTTGAATAAAGAAAAATCCTCAAATTAGTGTATGGAATGATGGAGGTAAATCGGGAAATTTAAGTTTTTCGAGGAAGGTGGCAAGTAAATGAGGTTTTCATATGATTTTCTCTTTCTATCACTAGAAGTTTTATGTGAAGCAAAAATAACTAAGAGGGAATATTTATAGAAGAATAGTGAAGGAGAAAGTGGGAAGAGAAAATGAAGAGTTGATGACACCTATTAGATAAAATGAGAACCGCCAAATGGTTACCTACTACCAAGTAGGGTGAATCTGTATATTGTCAGACCTAATGGTATGCTGCATCGTAATAGAGTATTCCATACGTTTCTATCTATTAGTAGAGAAATAATTCAAAATTCATGTGTAAATTTAAAGCAAATTTGAGAGGATTGCATAAATATTCGATGAGACCTTAAATATAATATTAAGAAGTCTTGTTTCGAGGAAAATTTAAATACAGTTTTTTTCGACGATGATACGTGTATAAATACATCATTTTGATGCAGTGATGGGTGATTTTCATTTGAGACAACCTAAAGTATGGCGATTGTTAGTTTTAATCTAACATGACTTCAAATATTTTTAGTTCTTATTAATCATTCTTCATAAGAACTAGGGGGCTACATATTAGGACACAATTATCATGGACTTAAAACAATAGCATTAGGGTTGTTTTAAGTAAATAGTAAAGTTAATTGAGGTGATTGATATTATTTATAAATATAAAGGATCACAACGCAATTTACTACTTCTGTGACTGAGTCAGTTAAAGTCTTCCTAAACTCTTATAAATAGGACTAAAGATAATGAGTAAAATGATTCGACTTTTACTTCTTGATATTGATTATGCTTTGTTGTTTCTCTCTCTAGAACTTCAATACTTTAATTCTCTCTCGATACTTTCACTTTTTCTTCAAAGCATAGATTTAATTCACTCTATACATAAGTATATCTCTAACATTTACCAACCACAAGATAACAGGTTTGTAATTATATTACGACTTCGTGACGATGCCAAAAGCAGAAAAAATTCTAGAATCATTTTTGTGCGCGAGAGATCCAGAAAGTACACAAAGTTGGTAGAACTGAAGGATCTTTAGAGAGAGTCTACCGAGACTAAGAAATGTGAATGCCTTTTTTCCCTTAAATAAAATAAGATAGATGATGATTTATGGTCCTTAGAGGCCGCATACAGGGTTCACAATCATGAGACTGAAAAATTTAGTGATATCATTCGTACTTGGGATGACTTTCCAACAAAATGGATTTTGTAGTTAGTTCTACGAAAATGGGATCTCGTCCTCGTGGTATGCTTACCTGAGTGAAAAAAATAAACCATAAGAATTTGTCGTCCATGCGCACCCTGTATGATGCTTAACTAAAATAACGGAAGATTAAGAAGGTGGTCGGTCGCAATTCCAATATTTGTTACGTGAACTGAAATGTTTTAACTATCACAAATGGCATAGATTGTGCGAAGACGGAAAATGTATCATAGGTCAACGTTTCTTCGCACACCCGGTTAGTTTAGATTTGTTACGAACTTTTGAGATGTGGTAATAATAGATAACACATACAAGGTAATAAAATACGGTATGTCGTTGTTGAGGTTGTTGGAGCCAGTTAACTGAGAAACCTTTATACATCGGATTTGCGTATATGTCCGGAGAGAACTTCGAGAGCTACAAATGGGTGTTAGAATGTTTACAATCGTTGATGGTAACTCACTCCATCGAACCATCCTCCATGTTTTTTAGAGATAGAGACTTAGCGTTGGTGAATGTGGTCGAGGAAGTATTCCCCAATGCAACACACATGTTGTGTTGATGGCCCATTAACATGAACGTCACATGGAAAACGAAGAAAATCATCAACGATAAAAAAGTGTCCAACAACTTTTTGAAAATCTAGAATCGAATAATGTTGGTGGAAACGGAGCTATCCTTCAATAAATATTGGTTGCAAATGCACCGTAACTTCAAAGAATATAAGCAATTGAATACACCAAAAGTTTGTGATAGACGTACAACGATAAGTTTATCAAATGGAGAACTACCATATCGTTTACATTTCGGTAACCAAACCACAAAATCGCGCGGGGAGCACTCATTCCACCCTCAATCGTTTCTTTGGTACGAGCAAAGGTAACTTCGAGTATTTTTGGTTCAAGGCGCCTAGTTTGATCAAAGTGCAACACGCGGACATCAAGGGCTCATTTGAAAAGAGTTAATTGTTGGCCCCACATAAATTATCTAACAATGTGTATGAGAAGCTAAAAAATAATGTCTCCCTCTATGCTTTAGAACATTTTTCCGAAGAAGTAGAATATGCCCAAAAAATAACCATCGTGGATGGCATGCGTTGTGGTTGTGAAATACGAACTACATACGGTTTACCTTGTTCACATGATATCTACGAATTTGTTCGCAATGACTTAGAGGTTGATTTACATAATATTTCACGGCCATTGGAAGAGGTTAAATATTATTTTGCGTACCAATTATTACGATGATCGATCAATTGAAAGTAAAACTCGATAAACTAGTATGCCATATCATGGAATCCAAGGACGGTAAACGCATATAGCATGTTTATGAGAAATAATTTTCCATCTTCCATCTGGAAACAACTTCCCTTTTGGAGCCTTTAGTCAAACTAAAAGCGTGCAACCGTTCACCTTCAAAACTTAAGTTCTCTATAACTTCATATGAATTATCCACTATACGTGAAAAAATCATACCACAAGAATGTGCTAGATTCCGAGTAAACGAGTGCCCCATCGCTAGAAACTCCAACCGTCATTTTTGCGTAAAAAAACAAATCACCAGATCCCAAACTTGGTAGAAAAAGCGTCGCTCGAAAACAAAGGAGCCTTATTCTAACACAAGCGAGTGGGACGATCCATTTCAGTGGAACGGTCGGTTGTAGGTCAAGTGCTATGATGTTGGATAAGGAAATTTTAGTTGATCCTAAAGGGTACATAAACCAATTCCCCGTCCTGTTTCGACCTTTCATAACGTCCACCACCGATGTTAAACCCGATGGCCACTGCGAGTACCGCTCGATTGCGTTTGCCTTGAATTGACAATAGGATGGATGGAGCTTCATTGAGCGTAAGTATCTTATCACATTCTCGATTCTTCTAAATATTTAAACACTCAACTCAATATATGTCATTGTGATTTTTTGTTGTGTTTCCTCTTTGTAGCTTTCCATCACGACGGATGCCCCATGTACGAGGATACATCCTTGTTACCTAAAATTGCGTTTAGCATAAGCGGAAGGTTGGGCATTACAAATTTATTCTCGTTGCAATGCATACGAAAAAATTAAAAATCATGGTCTTGAAATAACCGCTTTAGCCGGTTTGTTAAAAAAACTCGATCATTGTATATGTGTATAATTTGTCACACTTAAAACTTGTATGTTATGAATATTACGATGATGTTAATTTTAAAATAGTAACATTGACATCTTAATTAGTTCACATAATTTAAGACATTACATAATTATAAATACAAATTCAAACAACATAAATAGATAGATAGTAAACAGAGGTGGCATAGTAGACATTTAAGGCGCGGAATGGTGACGGATAATTCCAACCATAATCGAATTGTTTTTCGAACGAATATTTCTCATCCTCGTTAGTTCTTTAGGACTTGGGTAAGTTATAACATATGTGGCTACTGCGTCTGATTTTTGATGCAGTTCGCTCATCACATGTTCCATCATATCGTTCGTAATAATAATTTGAAACGCCATACTGAATACATCGCGGGTTTCGCATTGGACTTCGTAAGGTAGTGACTCAAACTTTATAATTGGTATCGTGTTTAAATAAGCTAATATATCAGCCAATTCTTCATGTTTACATGGTCGAGGTATCATACACCCCGAACATGTTACCTTCTTATCGTGCATGAAGTAGATGTTGCATAAACCAGGCGTCGCTTACGACATCGTATTTTTTACAAACTCAAGAGATTTTAGAAGTTTTGCATCTTTGTGAAAATTCAATTAAAATCACTCATTGGTATTTATGAACATATATTACTCGAGCATGGTTCCATCATTTATAGATGGGTATTCAACAGGAATATCTAAAAACTTTAACGGGGAACCAATAATATTTGGCGGGCTATCCAAAATTGGCAGGAAGACTTATAAAAATATTTATGAATTCCCACTCGATGGGGTGGTAATTCTCATCCAACATGCCACCAATTCTCAAACGGGGGTGTAACTATTCCTACATATGAGAATATTTGAACTGGCAGGAAGGCACCCAAACACTGGCAGCATTCATATTGTTTAAGGGCGTCTCTGAGGCGGTCATGAATATTTCACCTACCGGGGGAAAACTAGCCCTCTGGGTGGAAATTTTTCACTCGAGACGTGTTTCAACGAGGTGACAACTATAATCAATCCCAATGTGTTGTGCCTATCTAGTATGTGTCCCTAGCGGGTGAGGAATTTTCACCCGAAGGTTGGAAACTTCCTCGACGGGAGAGAAGCTTCTACCCGGCAGGGAATGCACCCAGACTCAGACCTTAAAGTTATTCGGCATTTGGTATATAGACCGGACAGAATAAACAGTGTCACAGGAGGGGGAAATTATTATGCTGAATTGCAAGTTCCGTCGCGGCAGGGATAGGTATGATTTCAACAATACGTAGTGTATTAAACTAACTTAAACCCTCCGCAAGGAGTTCATCAAACCCAAAATTGACTACAAATAAAAAAATCAAACATCTAATGTTATGTTATACAAACCATAGCAAACTGAATTCCCTAACAGCAAACACAATACAAAAATACAAATCGTAGACAACTTAAAAAAAACCATTATACTGATTAAAAACAACCAATGTTATACAACATAAAAACTATCCAATATTACGTTGTACAATATACAAAATACCAAATATAGTATTCACAATAAGACTTCTCTAAAACATCAAACAAAGTATCAAGAAACCTAGAATGACAAGGAGCTAGGGACTTGTGATTTAAAACACTTTATTGGTAAAGTTTATGGCCTCTTCCGGACTTTCGTCGAGAGGTCGAGTACGATTTATCGTATGAATCACATCCACAGTAGAGCATTCGTCGAAGATATACAGAGTGATGTGAAATAAACCATACTTTACAACGTAAGTTGTGTACTGAGACGTTGATGTCGTACGAATTATCGACTCATCTCTTAGAGAACGCTCCTCGCGTTGAGGTAATCCATCCATCATAGAACGATCTCTTGCGCTAGCGAAACTTTTACACCGTACAAAGCCATCTGAATGCTCAGAACACTCTCCCCGCTATTCCTTACAAGCTTCCACCACAAGGGATACACTCTCTCAAAATTGGTTTAGCCTCTTCGCGTTCACATTGTCCCTTTCTAGATTTTTCCTTCTCCGACCTGGCTACCCGTTGTCTGCAAAAACAACAAAAATATTACTACTTTTTAATTGTGAGACCAATTATATGTCTAGATGTATACGACAACTTAAAACCCAAAATAATGTAAGCCAGTGAAAACTTTCAACATCCCATAATGTTTCCCACCATAATTTTGTTTCCCGAACAATTTCACAATGTGGACTTAAAACTTTGCTTTCTGTATGTGATAGAAAACGATGTTTTCTAGTTCTAAGTAATAATTTATAATGAAAAGGAGAAGTTAATATAATTATGTGTGGCTAGAGTCAGTTCAACTCTTTTGGGTTATTAGGTAGGACCGAGCCTAGTTATTGGGCCTAACCAAGTTAATCAGACTATTACGTTGAGCTGAGTCTGTGTGCTACTTCAAACACAAAAATATTGTAAAAAAACTGGAATTTCGACGTCCAAACAAAGCCATTTACCAGCAATTTAATGTCTAAATGTAAAGGTATGGTCGTGTGAATCTGGGCAGCCTCTGAGAGGAATATTTTAAACTTCTAAAAAAATGTTCTTATTCCCCGCTCGGGTTGTCCAGATTCACCCGACGGAGGATAAGAACACCTTAAAAAAAACACTCATCACCGAAGTGTTTTTACTTATATACCACTGATCATTACCGTATTTAACTGATGTTGGATGTGGGACTTTGGTCGCCACCTTAACATCATACATATATTTTGTTTTCTGCATCATTGTTTATACGTGTCCTGTATATGTCATGTATATGGTTGTTTTTCGACACCCATTAGTTTTCTAATACATTTATACTAAACCATTATTCTGTTATTCATTACGCACAACCTCTAAACTTTTTAGAATCTTTATCAGATTTTTTTAAGCAAAGAAAGCTTCATCTTTCTAAAATCTTAAATTTCGAATCAGCTTTCTTCCACTCCTTTTTTAATCTAAAATTTAGATCTTCAGTTCTTTTTATATGTATTTGATTCAAATATATTGCGTTTAGGATTTATTTCTTTGCTTATAAGTGTTTATAATTGCATTCAATTGTTTTGACATATTATTATGTTAAAATATAAATTATTATGAAACACCTCTAACATCTATTTTTCAAGGAAACGATAGATTAAAGGTTTTACTACAAACATTATACTACTTTACCCTCATTAATGAAAGATTCATATTAGGTTTTAATGTTTAATTATATATTTTATTTTAGATAAAATAAAAAATCATTTCCCTTTTCAATATTTAATTTTAAATTTAATTTCTCGAATCTACCGTCAATTTAAACTTATCCATTACTAAAATTATTAAACTTATCCATTACTAAATTTATTATTTATAATGGTTATAAAATAGAATTTATAAAATATAAATAATTGTATCGTTTATAATATTGATAAATATCTACAGAAAAAATAATTATATCGTAATACAAATTTAAATTATTAGATTATTTTATATGTAGAGGTATTTGAACTCATAACCTTGGAGTAAAATAAATATTTGCGAAAGTAGTAAACATCGTTATGTGGTAATAAAAAATGTTGATTTATAAAAGTTACGAAAATATTATGGATAAAAATAATGGAAGTTTATTATAAGTTGAAATTGAGGTTTGACTCAAAAAATTAAGTATTGGAAGTTCATTATAAGTTTTAATTGAGATCTTAATGAAGAAATTAAATTCAAAATTAAAGGCTCGAAACCTGAATTTTGTATTTGAACTCAAAAAATTCAATTAAAAATTAACATTAAAAACTGAATATCTCTTTGATGAGAGTAAAATAGTATAAATAGATAGTATGAGTATTTGATAATAATTTATACTTCTGTCTAATACTATTTTCACTTAATAGTATTTGATATCTTGCAATGAATATTTACCGGCTCATCGTTGTGATTTCCTTTCCTTCTAGATGAAAAGCTTAATTTAAATCCTAAAAATTTAAGAAAGAAATATAGTTATGTATATCAATAATGGGTAACAAAAATAATGAGTTTAAATATAAAAAAACTAGAAATCAAGTGATTCTAGAAAGCTTGGAACAAATCAAGATAAAGCTTTGTTCTATACAGAAAAATACCTCTACGACTTCAAGCCAAGTTTTCTTCTTTGGATTTCTTATGCTTTTCTCTTTGGATTTTCTTCAACAGAGTGGCCAACTCTCTCTCATATTTTATTTCTATCAAGATCAACCAAACATGTGAAAATAAGAACTTATACCTATAAAAGCACCAAAAATTGGATTAAAAATCTAAAGCAAACTAAAAAAGGTTTAGAGTATTAATGGGGGAGAATACATTGGTCATTTTCATGATTATTGTAGGCACCAAAGTATTCGGCATTAGAAAACACCTCCCAAGACCCCTCAGTTGCATGACGTAGTTGAGAAACTAAACCGAACATTAACTGAAACGGTAAGATGTCTTCTTTCACAATCACAACAATCTAAATACTTTTGAGGTGAAGTTTTTAATACAGTGGTACATCTATTGAATCTTAGTTCTTCTGTACCTTTAGATGGAGATATCCCAAATAGAGTTTGGACGGGTAAAGATGTTTCTTATGATCATTTGTGTGCCTTTGGATGCAAAGCTTATGTGCATATTCCTAAGATGAGAGGTCTAAACTTAATTCAAAGACAAGAGAATGTGTATTCATTAGTTATGGCCTTGATGAGTTTGGTTACAGATTTTATGATCCAATTAATAACAAGCTTATTAGGAGCAAAGATGATGTGTTTATGGAAGATCAGATAGTTCATGATATTGATAAGAGTCATAATTCAATGCCCATGTCTGAGAATGACTTGGTAGATTTGTGGCATATTCCGCTTGCACATACTCCTACAGAATTTGAAGAAAGTTAAGATGGTAACTCATCTACTTCAAGAGGTTTGCATATTTTTTATACTAGTGATCATGATATTTTTTATACTAGTGATCATGATAATGATTTTGTGGATGAACAAGAGAATGGAGAAGAGGTTGAACAACCTGGAGTTCCAACTTGGAGATATACAAGAGATAGACAACCCTCTACTAGATATCCTTCTGATCAATATATTTTGTTAACCGATACAGGTGAGCCTGAGTGTTATAATGAGACTGTTAATGGTGTGCATAAAAATTAGTGCATTGAAGTAATAAATGAAGAGATGATAGTGCATGAAAATCAGTGCATGAAAATCATATATTTGCGTTAGAGAAGTTACCTGAAGGGAGAAAAGCGTTGAGTAACAAGTGGGTTTATAGGTTGAAACAAGATGATAGTTCTCTACAACCTCGGTACAAAGAAAGATTGGTAGTTAAAGGCTTTGGTCAGAAAAATGGTTTGATTTTGATAAAATATTTTCTCCAGTTGTAAACATTTCGTCTATTTGTTTGGTTTTAGGAATTTCAGCTAGTCTAGACTTGGAAATTGAGCAAATCAATGTAAAAACAACATTCTTGCATGGTGAATTGGAAGAAGAAATTTTTATGAAACAACCTGAAGGTTTTCAGATTCAAGAAAAAGAAGATTATGTGTGCAGACTGAAGAAAAGTGTATATGGTTTGAAGCAAACTCTGAGACAGTAGTATAAGAATTTCATGTCAGTTCTGGGGGAGCAGGACTACAAGAAGACTTCTTCTGATAATTGTGTATTTGTGAAAATATTTACCGATGTTGATTTTATTATTCTCTTACTTGACGTAAATGATATGCTTATTGTTGGGAAGAATACTTTGTGATTTTTTTAAGATGGACAAAGCTAAAGTGGTTAGTTCACCACTTTTCAGTCATTTCAAGTTAAGCAAGAAACGATGTCCATTAACTAATGAAGAAAAAATATATATGACTAATATTTGATATGCATCTGCAGTTTGAAGTCCTATGTATGCCATGGTATGTACTCGTCCGGACTTAACTCATAGTGTTAGTGTTCTTTGTTCTTTGATGGGGTCCACAAGGCATTCATCTAAGAATTATATGTTTATACATATTACATGTTTACCCTCTAACTCTCTATGGTATTTTAATAATGTTTAATGATATCCTAAAAGGTTTTAGAAGGATCTTACAAAATTACAATGAGTTAGGAGTGATGTTTCTCAAACAAAACTTTTCAAAGAAGGATTGATTGACGGTGTAGTTAAGTCATCGGGATCAAGGATGTGTAAAAACATCTTTGAATGATGGTGCACTCTGATTAATAGGGTGATTACATTTCATCATTCTGATATAGAGTGATATAAAGAGAAACTAGAGACATAATAAGTATTATTTGGTAAAATAAAACTATAATTCGTTGTTTATGCCTAGTGAGGATGCAATATTCAAGTGAGAAATGATTTGGGCACTCAAGTGTCTCTAAAAATAATGATTACTACTTTTGTGTGTCATAAAGAATCGGCTTCTTGCGATGGTTAATTTTGTGGGAAAATGTGTCAGAATGTTGATTATTTGCAGTTGATATGGTAAAAACTTAGAGAGAATTACAAAGATCCTTGATGATCATATAATGGACTTGCAGATTTAGAGAGAGCTTTGAGAACATGATTAAGTCTATAACACCTAAAAGCATCAAAACTTCAAAATGGACAGTGAACAATTTTTTTGTGTGCCATGAAATGAAGGAGAATTGGTCAAAGATTGGATATGGTTGAACGAACTATTTAGAGGTTGGGGAAATTCAAGAGCCTAAAAAATTCAAGTCGTGGATTTGCTATAGTATGACATATATGGTTGGATAGTAATAACCAAAAATTTAACCAATGTGAGGAAAAGTCTATAGAAAAAATTCGACAAATAATTTGAAACACGACCAAAAATTATATTTGAGCCAGTGAAAAAGACGTTGATGGGCGACTTATAGTTTCACTGAGAAGTACACTAGTAAAATTAACTAATCCAAATATAGGATTTAAACTCCATGTGTATGGGTGATTGTGGTCTTATTGCTAGACATCGAGTTGAAATGGAGTGTCCCAGAATGTGAATGATTATTTCCTAGGTTGATTCATGGCTTCAACTTTGGTAAGATCATCTTTTGAGGAAAAACTTTATGTGTTATAACTATGGTTATATATAGTATTAACAAGTAAGTATGGAGTGTTATTTTATTGACAAACTTGCAAGAGTTACACACCCTAGTGAAATATAGTGAAGATCATGGGGTCGTTGGGAGGATAAACTTCTGGTATAGACAAATATTTTCACGAATAATCCAAACTTTCAATCATGGATGAGTGGGCGACAACTTCAATGGTGGATCTAACGTCATATGTGGATCCGTTAGATAGATTAAGGGAAATTCTTATGAGAGATAAATTTCGATAGAATACTCTTATATTTGTATTTTTACACCAACCCGAGGGTTTATTACGTATTTTTTACCGACGTGTAAGCCCCAAATGTATGAAAGAAAATTGAATTAAAATATATAATTTTTAAACTACGTGTAAGTATTACAAGACATGTAAATTGGAAGAGATGTAGTAATAAGTTTATTTTAAAAAACTTATACGCTTTAATAATTTAATTTCCGTAATGGACATTCAAGTCACCTTTAGATGTTATATTGTTTGTTTGTTGTTCGAGGTTAATAATCTGATAAATGTATAAATCATCTTGCATAAAATTGGTCTATTAAAATTTTAAAATCCATCAAACCGATTTACCAAGAGATATAAAATTACTCGTCTAAATATATTAAGAGATCATGAACAAATCAAAGATGTTATTATTCAAAATTATTAATAACTCGTTAGATATTGTTATTCAAATATATCATTAATTATTATAAATATGATTAGTTAAAAACATTAATTCAAATTCAAATAAGATCTAATTTGTCATAGATAATATAGAATATCTTCTAGTTATGGGATATACCTTTTAACCCCATATATGAGTTACATTAATGAATAAACTATTGTCTTCATGGCTATTATTATTATTATTATTATTATTATTATTATTATTATTTGTGTTCATACTTTACCCTTATATTTAGATTGAAGATCATTTATATAGATCTGCCCAATAAGATTTGTACTTACCAAGTTGGTGTAATATGTGAGAAATGTTTGGTACCCAAAAAGTTTTTATATCAAACCCAAAATATAAGAAGGGTAAATGGAGATCATAATGAATTTAGAGCAAATAATTACTCCATCAATTGACATGGAAATAATCGATAAATAAAATGGTGAGAAATACAGTTGCCACCGTTATGGTTGTTCGACTAGGAGTTTTCCTACAGTTGTAAAAAACTTTTTGGAGGAACAATATAATGGTTTGAAAATGATAGAATAGATGATATTCACACGGAAAACCGATGTTGCTAATAATAAATAAAATCGAGGATCATTCAGTAGAAGAAAAAAGCGTTGATGTCATCTTTGTAATAAGGAGAAGTAAGACCGCTAAATCTTGGTACATAGTTGATCGAGGGATACGAGAGCATGCCAATGAGTGTTAGACATCCCAAACTGGAAACACAAATGATAAAATAATCATTTAACTCAATGTCTTTTATCGTTCGAATGTACAACAAGTTACTTCATGCCAGTTGCCATGAACCAAGCCTATGAAAGAGTCATGTCACTACTACTAGGGATGTAATTTGTTTTTATCTCGTGGGTACCCGACCGAAGGGTTAGAGTACCTCAATCTTTTATTTTGCATGGAATGTGTCGTGTGTTTTAAAATATATTACCTGTCGAATTGGAGATGTTTTATAAATTTAAAACATTTTTTACGGATAACCATCCAAAACCCGACCGAGTAGATACCTGTTATTTTAATATTAAAAAATAATATTACATAATATATTATTATTTTATAAACTCTAAAATTATATTACCATCGGATTCAATTAGTTTTGTATTGTTTTTAATTTTGTATGTATGATTTGGTTTTTATACTTTTATCCCTATTCATATATATCTTAAGTTAGTTTATATTTAAAAAATATTGAAATTTAAATTAAATAAAATATGAAAAGAACTATAACTTTTAATAGCTCTATATATTTAAGTAACAAATATAGTTATATTAAAATTTTGTATAAATATTTTAATTAATAAATATGATTTGTTACTAATTTTTAGATTTGTTATTAAATCTAAGAGTTTATATTCAGGGTATTATTTATTTTATAAGTATTTTTGTTTCCTTTTTTTAAATATTTTTATTAGATATTTATTTATTTCATAAATAAATAAACGAATATAATGGGTACCCGCGAGAAAATATCAGAACCTTATGGGTTTGGGCGTGAGAAAACAAATATTGTATCCGACGGGTTTAGAAAAATAAAGACGGTATGGGTTACGAGTTTAGTCTCACATACAGCCATCCTGACCTATTTTCATCCCTAAGCACAGACATTGACTAAAGTGAATCCCAAAGCAAGAATTTTGCACCTATACCAATAACCTACTAAATTATTCCTCAATGATATGTTAATACTTTAGCATGAGTAAATGCAAACAAACATTATACGCCATCTTCAGTGAACATAAGTGAGTATATACCTTCGGTTTCGTATCCTTCAACACATCGAAATCTTTACTATGTTGCATAACACATGGTCATTTCCCTAATAGACACAATTGGTATTTGTAAGAATAACTAGTTTTAAATATTCAAACTTATAAGTGGCATGAACCCAAAAATTTCAAGCATATCCCTTCATTCAGGTAAATATGAACAAGTCAATAAACTTTATTGATGATGATTATTCAAAGAAACAGTCCTCATTAGCACTAGACATCTTACGCACAAGTTATATTTTGGATCTTTCACAATCACAATATGACTAAATTCACTAGTAAAGGGGATCCATATTATCATGTTCACTAGTTCAAAAGTGAGACGATGAGCTACGAAAACATTTATAAAATAAAGTGTAGAGAATTTATCTTAATCTTAAAGAGAAATGGCTTCACACTTATCCTAATTGTATTAATCGGAGTTATAATATGAAGTGTAGGTAAGTTATCTTAACTATGCTAATCATATTTGAGTTGTCCGTATTGGAGGTCAAAAAAATGATTATAGACACAAGACCATATATCATAAATTATCCATCAATAATAATTTTTAACGCATAAAATAAAATAAAAGGACGTACTGTTAATAAAAAACACAAGCAATTGATTAGGATGAGGACACAATAATTAGAGTGAGACACATTTGGGAATCATATTATCCGTTATGGAAAACTAACCCAATGCTAGTAAATCTATAATTTTTTAAGTGGATAATGTACACAAACTTTATAGATTTAAACAAAGCTTTCCCAAAGGATCCTAGTACCCTTCATCTAATTGATGAACTCGTTAGTGTTACCATCGAGAATGTGTTGTTATCCTTTATTACTACTTATTATGGATATAAGTAAATATAAATGCATGAAAATGGAAAAAAAATATATCACATTGATAACTCAAAAACTCTTTATTGATAAAACGTAATACCATTCGGTGTAGACTGCAAGATCTACATATAAACATATTATAAATAAGATCTTTCCAACCCATGTTGACCGAAATCTAGAGTCATACATTGTTGACATGTTATTAAAAAAAATGAGATAATAAAATTTATTGAGACCTTTTCAAAACGTAGAAGGGTCAACCTCAAGCTAAATCAAGAAAATGTATTTTTGGTGTACGATCTAGAAACTTCATAAGTTATGTGATAAGCGAGAAAGGCATTGAAGAAGATCATGATAAACACTTGAATTTGGGTGCAATATACCCAACAATAGACACTAAATAACTATAAATTTTAACATGAAGATTGGCGTCACTCCACATATTCATCTCCAAATCCTCATACAAATGTGAAGACAAAAAAAATTCATTTCCTTCCCATAAATAGTAACAAATCCAAATCAAGAGGAATCTATATTTTACTATATTATAAACACCATACTGATAATGGCAGATGTAATAGAGTCCAAGACGATATAGTATGCAATTTAATATTTATAAAGTATCAAACACGGTTACTTGCAGCTTGAGAATATTCTTATGTAATTGGTGGTAGGAGCCAGAAACACGAGGCTATATTTCAAGCACACACAATAATCGTTCGGACATTTTTCTTATTAAGAAGTAATATGCATAAGCTAAATATTTCTAGAAGAGTGACCAAATGGTCACTGGAATTAGAAGATTACAACATCCAATATGAATCGATTACTGTAATCAAATCTTATGCTCAAATATAATTTCTAATGGATTTTCAATCCGAAAGACCTATCCCTTCAAAGGACAAAGACAAATCGACCAGAAGGTCGTAACATATGGTGGAAGTAATAACAAAAAATCAAGAGCATTGATTAATCTCCTTAAGTTTGGACATAGTTATCGAGACTATCAAGTTTGGCTCCATATTCACAAATAATAAGGAAAAATATGAAACAACTATCGCAGGTCTTTCACTAGGAAACATGTATGGAGCCAAACAAATCTCACTTTTCAGAGACTTTGAATTGGTGATCAATCAAATTTTGTGTCATGTGAAGTCCAAAAATACAATATCATCCAACAATGTTGATGCTAACACTTCATCATATTTGACTTATACAAGAACTACAATAAAAAATCATTTTCAATTAAAATAAAATTGGTTGTCACACTACCAAAAAGAGTATATCAATAATTTTTTACTCTTGTGTCATGATAATTAAGGGAGAAAAGGAATAGTATAACTGAAAAACTTCTACGAAAAGATATATAACAGAAGGGAGATTTCATAAAAATACTAAGAGACAAAAACAATTAAAATAAAATCGACAGCCTTTGTAGTTGAAGTACTCTATGACATAGAGGGTATTGCACATTATGGTTACAATGCCTGAATAATATAATTCTACTTGTGGGATGACACTGACCAACAATAGTGGAGGATGTAAAAAATAAAGTCAAGCATTGTAACACTTGTCAACGTTTCTCCAACTCTGTCCAAATTCTACGCGTACTATTAGAAACTATCTACGAAGTAAATTGATATTGCATGGTATCTCTCTAAAGATTTAGAATGAGATTTGGAAGTGTCAATAAATTATTATTTTAAACCTACGTTAAACCACAAACATTAAAAACATTGCACGAAAAAAATAGTTTAAGTCCTCATATCAGACGTCAATGTTGTTATATAGTACCAAAACTCATAAAAACAGATAATGATTGGATTTTAACTTATAATTTTTTTTTATTTCATTTTAGTTTTCCATTTTTTTTAGAAACCATAAAAAATTATGAAAAAGTAGTTAAATATAGTTAATTTCCAGGCTTCCATTTTATAATCATATAAATAAGCAAATAACTTTCTTTATATTAAATCAAATTAAAATATGATCATCAATAACATAAATACTTTGTCTTAAAAGTATATAGGTAATTAAATTATTGAGAATATGGGATCCGCATATTCCGCATTTGTAGTATATAAGTAACAACAATACGATCTCAACACTAGTATGATATTATCCACTTTGGCACCTGAAGGCCCGCACCAATTTTCTTTTTATCCACTTCCAAAAGGCCTCATACTAGTTGAGGTATGTTCTTACTTATATACCATTGATCATTCCCATGTTTAACCGTTGTGGGATGTGGGGCTCTGATCGTCACTCTAATAATTCCTCCTCTCGAACAAAGTAAGTACCACTTTTAGCCTCCTCTCAATTAACTTCCATCAGCTCACTCTAATCAGGTTGGCAGTCTACCTGAATCATAGAGGTACTACAAATGTTGTTGTTCACCTCCTGTTAGACCACTTTGTCTTTTGTTCATTAGCGCCACTCCCCACTCCAATCAAGTATCACTGCTTGATGAGCCACAGGCGCTCTGAACTAGGGTTCCAGATTTCAGATTGTATTTTGTGTAGTCCTGGTAGTCAATTTATAGGGAATAAATAAACTTACTAGATAATGGGCCTAATAGGCTCATATGCACAGATCTAATAAGAAAATCATTCATTGCATCTTATTGCCAATGACACAAAACTGTACCGTCGAGCACAGTACATTGTCAAGGCATTATTCGACTCATTCAAAACAAATCTTCCCCTTAAGGCGAATATCCTTTCTTCACTATCAATAAAGAAACATCTCTTCTTCTTACTCACCAAATGCCCCTGAGGTATTCACTCTATACCGCAAACACGAATGCAGTTTAGACACTCCCTAAACTTTTGAAGTGATACTATCTTGGTCATTATATTTGTTGGATTATCGTGTGTAGACCATTTCTTCACATCAACAATTCCATTTGATATTATATCAGGAATAAAATGATACCTCACATTTATGTACTTTGTACGCTCATGGTACATCTAGTTCCTTGTAAGGTGTACAACGCTTTGACTGTCACAAAAAACTTTTTTGGTAGTCATATCCAAGCCCAAATCTGCCACCAGACCTTGCATACATATTGCCTCTTTAACTGCTTCTGTTACCGCCATGTACTCTGCCTCTATTATAGACAAAGCTACAGTAGCTTGCAACTGATCGTACTCCCAGCTAGAGTAAATATATATCCTGTCAGAGATCTCCTTTTATCCATATCACCTACAAAATCGTAATAAAAAAACCAAACAATGATCCTGCAACATCATTCAACAATTCACCAATATCGGTCTTGTTAAAAGTTAAGCCAATGTTCACAGTATTTTTAAGCTACCGAAGTATCCATTTCACTTCCTGCCAGTGTTCTTTCCCAAGATATCCCATGTACCTGCTAACTACACTAACCACATGTGAAATATTAGGATGTGTGCATACAATAGCATACATGATGCTACCAACTGCACTTGCATATGGAACCTTTGACATTTGTTCCAACTCAGCATCGTCCTTGGCCGTTCCTACTCAACACAACTTGAAATGAGTAACAAACAGAATGCTAACTGCCTTAGCATCAAACATTTTGAATCATTGTAACACTTTCTCAATATAGCTTCGTTGAAACAAGTGTAATAATCCTACCGTTCTGTTCCTGATAATCTTTATACCAACAATTTTCTTTGCTCTACCCAGATCATTCATCTCAAACTCGGAACTAAGTTGCTTATTTATCTGAATAATGTGTGACATATTACAACCAAATATAAGCATATCATCCACATACAACAACAAGTAAACATAAGAATCACCTGACATGTCTTGATGATAAACACAACTATCATATGGACTCCTCGTAATTCTAAAGGTAAAATAGTCACCTTAAAAATTGACCGTATGAGATCTTTTAATAATGCTAGAAGGTACCTCATTCTTGATATTCTTGTCTCTATGGATTTACCGCCGACGAAAATCACTAGGATCATCCAATGCATTTCCATTCCATCTTACATCATTAAAGTTAGCGGAGACACCATTTCAACTGATTTCTTGAAAGAAAATCCATGGAACAAGGCGACCATGTCTCTATGATTTCCTCTTTGTTCTTGTCATGCAAATCTTATCTTGCAATCTAAAGGAAACTAATAATGATAGAAACTTCAAATTCCATTAGAAGTGTCATAAACTAAAAATCATTAATCTATGTTTTGTGAGTGATTTAATGATCTTTATTAACGGTGATATCAACTATATTTTCCTTATTAAGGAAGGCTTTAACAACGTTTTCTTAATATCCGGGATCTAGTTTAGTTATTATATTCATAGTTGTATTCTCTAGGATCAACCCAACTCTCAAATTTAACCTCACAAACCTGTTAGGCTTCGAGGTTAGCTCACTCCTAGTGAAATATCTAGGAGTCCCAATTCCCTCTAATAAGCTCTCACATACTGATTGTTGACCTTAACTTAATAAAGTTACCGATTATGGACCTCAAAACACCTATCTTATGCCGGTAGACTTCAAGTCATCAAATCCGTTCTCTTCATTAGTCATGTCTAGTAGTCGTCCATCTTCATTATACTTTCAAAAATCCTAAAAAAAACTCTTTTAATACCTCTATTTTTCCTCTGTTTCGGCCCTGATATGAAGATATCACAGGCCAAACTAGCATGGTCTACTACTATATTTCCCACGTTGGAGGGTGATCTTGGGATTCTAGAAGTCAAAATCTAGAATCAGACGGTCGTCCTTAAACTTTTATGGTCCATTATAAGTAATAAATCCAATTCTATTTAATGTGACTCGGTTATAACTGAGAATATTAAAAATAATAATTTATGGGCTATTGATCCCGATTACTCTTTATCCTCGACTTGGACGATAATTTTATCTCTTAGGCCCATTGCTAGATTTATTCAGGTTGGCGATCGACAATGACAAAAAAAAACCTCTTTTGATTTGATCAATGGCTACTCAAATCCTTTATTGTCACACAATACAGATAGAACATAATTTACGATTCAAAGTTAGGTAACAACCCAATAATCGTGGAATTTATCTGTGACAGGCATTGTACCTGGCCTACGAATAGGAGCTTTGCCAACGCTATAAACTACAACAACCTTGAGGAACTCCGCAAGATCATTATTTTCCTTCCACCCCCAACATCCTCAAGGAGGATGTCCACTTCTGGATCGCCAAACAAGGGTTTCATATCTTCACGATCAAGGACTCCTACAACGTCAACCGTTTGCCCATCCCTTGTGTCCGATAGTTTGGCATAAATTTAATACTTCTCGTTATTCTTTTATTATTTGGTTTCTACCTATGGTAAACTAACCACCCACGATAAGCTTTTGTTTTGGGAATTAACACATCATCATCCTGCGGTTTTTGAAACTTGGACGATGAAACTATAAATCATATTCTCTATGATTATAGTTTCTCCCAGAGCTTGTAGGACTTCGATATGCTAAAGATTTTGTTCACTCTTAATTCTGATTAGGCCTATTAGATTCTTGAGGCTTCTAATTGGACCCTCTCCAGTTTTTTCCACCTATATCGCGCCTATTTAGCACTGTTATTTACAATATCTTGATGGAAAGAAACAACAAAATTTTCAACAACCCCCCTCGAGCCTTTCCTCTGCGGTTATGATCCGTATCATTTTGGATCTTCATTTCAAAACCTACCTGTTATTCTGCTTTAACACTTTATATTTGTTACTTTGCGGCATGTTCACTTACTACATGTTTGATATTCTCTCTACTTTAGGTTTTTGGTCATGCTATGACCTACATTCACGAGATTCATTTTCTCTATGGTTTTAAAGTCAATGTGTAGAATATGTCACATATATTTGTAAAATATATTCTTATTTTTTAATACTTTTATTAAAAAGAATATAATAATACTTGAATACTACAAAAAATAAAATATAAAAAATACTCAAATTTTATTAATTAAAATTTATAAAAACTTTATTTTCTCTGAAAAATAATTTAATATTTTTTATTTAGTATAATATTTTAATATTTAGAATATTCTTAAAATTATGTTATACAAAAATAAAAAGAAAGAGTTAATATTAATATTAGTTCTTCTTATTGTATTACTTTTGAGTCACATGTTTACATAAGATAAACATGCTTAATATGCATCAATTTGCTTTGAACACGTTATGTATATTATAGAAAAGGTTCAATTCCAATAAATTATTGAGAAAAGTACCAGTAAATATCCGTTCAAGTATCTAATTACTCGGTAGTACCCAAATTTTGGATAGTGTTACTTAGTACATCGAGTAAAAGATTGGACAAAATTTCCCCCGACTATATATACCAATTTTTTACTTCAAACCCACTTTTTTCTCCTTTTCCATCACCTTAAACAAACCCAAGCACATCTAATTTTAGGAAACACCAGAAACCGTTTGACTTCGTGATACTCTCTCTCCAACCAGAAAACCCTATAGCTTCTCTGTGAAATCGGTCGTCGTTCGTACCTTCAACGGAATCATACCGGTCACCGTCTTTTACTCCGTCCAACGAGTAACGACCTCTTGTTCGAAAACTTCCCGTCTAGTCGTCTCCGGTCGGTGAATACTACAGTGTATAGACCTCTTCTGAGGCTTCTTATAGAGAACCGTATTACCCGTGCCCACATTGAAGCTGCAAGAAACACACCCTTCAACACGCTTTTGAAAACGGCTTTCGACATCCGTAATGAGGTAGAGCTGCCAAACATGAAATTCAACTCACTCATTCAATATCTTGTCGAGAGGTTCTCTGTTGATAAAGATGCCTTCCATATTGGCTCAAAGTTTGTAAAGCTAACTGAAGACGATGTGAAGGTCATATTCGGGATGAAGCATGGCACAGAGAAAATTCTGTTCACGAAAACCGGAGCATTTCACAACAAATACGGGCCCGGCGAGGAGGACGAATCGAGGATGATGAAGAAATACTTCATGGGTAAAAATGGCAAGAAAGTAGGACCGACAAATACTAAAACAATAACGAATGCCATTATAAAGGTACCTGTAAAATCGACTTCATCTTATAAAGCAGGATGCTGTACTTTACTAACATAGCATGTTGTCGTGGGTTTTACAGGCAGGTATAGAAAAAGCCATAAGCGAAGGGGGGAGCATTAGTTGGAAGACGTTGCGAGGTTGTTGATACTGTTTTTGTGCTCAACCCTATTCTAATCCGTATTTGCAGATATCCTGGGTTAGAGCACGCTTTATTTTGTTGAAGACCTCAGCAAAATAAACAATTACGACTAGTCTGGATCAATACTGTTCAAGCTTCGACAGTCTATCAGGAGTTGCTTAGCTATCGAAAAACTTGATAGAGTCGTCGTCTGCGTCGCGCTTCTAATTGTAAGATTGATCAGTTCAGTATAAAAATTAGTTATGTACAGAGCATCTTGATGATAAAGCTTGTCCCCATGCAGCCCTTCTTCATGGAGCACACAACAGTCGACCAAGAGGTAGCGAAGACGACCTCGATACCCAAATTTTTCAAATGGTTGGGATTAGAGTGCCAAGAAGCAACCGTGGCGCTGCTTATTAGAATACCCAACCTGAAAGATAATTAGTTATGAGCTTTATATAGATATTAAATTGGGGTTGCAAACAGTTCGCAGCATATCATGCGTTTTGTTTGTTGTTATATTAGAACAATGTATCAAATATTTCACAGCCTGGGATGCATTCTGAATTCGCAGCTTATTGGTTTCACACTTCGCAGGTTATTGTTTACACACAATTCGCATGCTAACCTGAAAGTTGTTTGCAAGTGTAAAATGATAGAGTTTCACACAATTCGTAGCAGATAATGCGAACTGTTTGAAAAAAACAAGATGTCTGTCTACACCCTCATACTTTCAAAATAAATCGCTTGCAGCTATTTACTTACATGTGCCTATATTGGTAGATTTTCGAAGGTCCACTACATCTTACTGAGACAGAAAGCAAAGCTTTTGGAGGATCAGTAGATAGTGGAGATGCACATGCTGAATCTATTTCACCGGAAGAAAGACCAAAGAAGAGGAAGAAAAGCACAGCCCCAAAACCAAGGAGACGAGCATCACAGAAACAGAAAGAAACGAATCAGGTGATATAACTCAGACCACAACAACCAAGAATCCCCGAGCAAACGATTCCACCACCAAGACTCCCCCAGACCACGATTCCACCACCACCGATCGACACATCCCGGCAGGAGCCCGACGACGAGGGCAAAACTAGTATGAGTGAAACAATCTGTATTTTAGTCCTTAAACGCATAGCGCGTACTCCAAAGAAGTCTGCAACTGTTGCCCAATCAAAACGTTTGAAGACATATGCCGACAAGAACAAGTACGAGAGAAAGATAGAAAAACATGCCAAAGAAGTAAGTATGAAATTGAGCCTTACATAATCGCTATAATCAGCACTTAATATTTTTATAAAACGTATGCTATCATTTTTTCAGCTGGAAGAATTGAAACGTAAGATAACAAAGCTTGAAGCACAACAACTCTACAATGCTATCTCTCAGCCAATTTTCCATATTGGAAGCCCAAAAGCTTCCATATAGAGCAGCGTCCACTGAATTGCAGGCATCTGTGCCTGATGCTGATCAGCATGATGCTGATGGAGTACTGCCAGAAGAGAGGGCTGATGATGGGAACCATTCACCCATACCGGTACCATCTCGACGGATGCAAGAAGAGTTGTTGGTGTCCACAGAGACGGACATCACGAAGAGACAGACGGAGAAAGAAAGGCACGAGTCTCTTCTGAATGACCAACAACTCGTACTTCACGTGGCAAAGGAGATAGAAGATCGTGAGAAAGAAGTGGGAGACCCAGACAATCTCGAAGATGTAAGTGGATCAAAAGTTCATTAAGATTCAAATATCTTATTTATTGTTGTGATGAAATTGTTTCTATAATAATATTTACTCTTGTATATATATTCAAACAAAGTCAGTGTATGTATTTAAAACAGTCAGCAGGGTTTTCTAGTTGAATACATATTCAATCAATGCATCACATGATATGATGCTATCAAACAAATATCAGGACTGTTGTGTAGTCCTGTCCAAAAAATTCGCATCGTATATTGCGAATTGTGTTTTACTCAAGTTGGCTGGTTATTTTACAATTCGCAGCTTGTCATGCGAATTGTTTGAGAAGGATCAAACAAATCTCAGGTTAGCATGCGAATCGTTCGCAACTATGATTATAGTATGCTTAACCCTTCCACCTTTTAATTTTGGAATTTGTATGAAACAGGAGGTCGACATACAACAACACCAACAGCAGCAACAACAACAAGTTCAACACCATCAACAAGAACAACAACAAAAACAACAATAACAAGAACAACAAGAACAACGACAACACCAACAACAACAGCAGCAGCAACAACAAAGGGGGGCACATTAACTCTGAAGACGTGCTGCTTTATATAGCCTTCTCCATGACGTTTAAAGGAAGTGTACTCGATTAGTTCAATAACCTACCAAAGGGGGGCACATTAGATTTGGAAGGATTATGGAACGCCTTTAACAACTGATTATTTGGTAATAAGGCGCATGAAAAGGATGATGGTTTTTATCACTAATCTATACCAGCGGAGGGGAGAAACGATAAAGTGTTACATTCAAATATTTGTTTATAAGATAAAAATGTCTACGAGAATGCAAGGAGGACGTCTTAGTTGTGGCATTTAAGAGAATATTGGATAGATATATGCTGATATACACCAACTTTGTCAGGTTTTATGTAAAAACCATGAGAGAAATCTTAACAATATTATAGAGTTCATCAGAGTCGAAAACGCTAAAAAAAACTTATTCACCCTGCCCCAAAATACAAAAAGGTAAAGTTATATGTACCACATAAGAAGAGAAATAATAAAGTTAGACAAAACGTGGCATCAAGAGTTATCATAAGTAAAAGAGACCCTCATATTACGATAATTTGATACATACATTTACACATTTGACTAAGAATATAACGACCATTTTCGATAATATGAACTTATATTAGTTGACGGTCTATCCACAATGAAGGGGTGTGCATCCCGATAACCACAAGTCCACAAATTCCATTCACCAGAGATGGTTCTTGACTCGTAAAGGGTATCGCGTTGGGTGTTTCTCTATCCCTCAAGGGATGTTTAGTGGATCCCACTACAATGATCCCCTTTGAAAAATCCACTATCGCTATTTATTTACTTTTATTCGACCCTCGCATGCAATAGGTGTAGTGGCACTCAGCTCGATAACCCGGATTCTCTCTATTATTTGAATGACACGACGGGTGAAATCATTACAGAGCCATTACGAATTGTGCATTGTGCCACCCCATTATAAATGGCACGACTGATTGTTTTGCACGCAAATTGGTGTTGAATCGACCAATGCACCATCCTTATTTGTAGGGACATTTTTATTTACCCTATGTGCATCCTAAAAAGATTTTCTCTTGTGAGATATGGGCACCCTACTTTTTTATTTGTACGTGACTTTTCCTCGTCTTTGATCTCTCATTTTGTATAAATTCACATTGATAAACGACGCGCCGTCTCTTGGATATGACGACTTAACAATACTACTATTTGTTTTCTTCTCTCGGTAACTTTTAGGATTTTCAGGCATATTATTTTTCTAATGAGATCGACTTGACACGTGGTCTATTTTTTATATTTCTTTTTTGGGACTTCATTTCCCTAGCTACCCTCGACATTGGCGACGCGACTAGCTCTTATATTTTTGCCTCCCATTTGATCGAGGTGGTGTATTTGACATATTTTCCTTCTATTTTCTTGGGGATATTCAACCATATCCCTGATTTATCTCAATTTTACATATGTTGACGCATAACGCTCTTAATTTCCCTCGGCTTGGCTTCATCGTTACATTCATACATAACCTTTTCATAATCATCCATGGTTAACTCTTGAATAGGTCAGAAGCCCGCCAACATAAAAATTTTATACATAAAGTGAAACTCTATGAAGTAAATTGAATAAGCAGCATGAGTAAGTGTGAACAACGAATTTATCTCACAAGATTCATACAGTTTCTTCAACAGTTACTAATAGTGGCCAAAATTTGCACCAAAATTCAACACTTTTATAACTTGTTAGTATAAAAACTACAAAAGTCATATCTTACATGTTTGCATCCATCTATGCTCGAGTTGACCATACTATGCACCAATCCGATACTCATATTTTCCCGATATAAAAAGAAAATAGTTATTCTAATTATTGTTGGACGAGGAAAAATTAACAATCTTATTTCCGCCTCAATAATATATGTAATAGATGATGGTCTTGGAAGAGTTATACACCTTGATATTGGCCAAGATAAATTAATAGGTATCTTTAAACCTTAAAACTTAATATAACTCTAAGCATCATATCCATATAATTTATTGTTAGGTTTGCATAGAAAATACGTATAAACCTAAAAAAACCTTGTATGAAAGGGTGGAGTGGTAACTAGTGACCATAATCGAAAATAGTCGTACACAAACAAGTCTGACATTCTTTAACCGGATGGGGAAATTATCCCGCATCAAGAACACGAGTTACGGCCGAGTTAGGGGTTCGACACTTAATCTAAAAAATTTGACTATCTTACTATGTTATTTACTAGTAACTATTAGCTATGTCACCAATGAAGTAGTCTAAAAATTCTTTTTACTGTATCACGTCTACTAGAGCAATGGTGATGGTGGAAACTTTTGTCTTTTTCTTAGGTTACCTTTTAGGATCTATTTCTAGGTTCAAAGATGATAAATTATCAACATACTATTAAAATTTTATTTCAGTCTCTAGGTTGTTTAGATTTCAGCAATCCTAGGGATTTTTGGCACAATATTTTGTTATCACAACCTCACTTAAATTGTTCAAATCGAGGATCACTCTCTAATGGTTTGGATAGAGGCCTACTAGAGTCAATCAATCTACCACATAATTAATCACTAATCGTAAAACCATTATTGAGGGGATTTGATAAGTTACATACATGTTTGCAACAACAAGGATGCACAAAGTGATGATGTTGTAAAATCAAGTTAAGAACTTGAAGTTGCAACTAGTTTTGGAGGATATATCCAAATGAGAAAGATGTTTAATTTTATATACATGTTACCCCCAACTCATATGAGCCACTAGTTTAAAATTATACTCACAGTCCAGAAAATTACTATTTTATTTTATCACAAAATTTCTAAGAAAATTAATCCACATTATGTTGACATTTTCAAGATGAAGACCTCAATTAACACCAAAAGGTTTTCCATAGAGTTAATAAAAATTAAGTGAAGAAATATAAATGGAATAGAATATTTTTGTTAGTAATTGTATTTTTCTTATTAGAATTGGTTCAATTACATTTAAAGTTTGAACTCTCGTTTATACAAGTTACACAAGAACTTTTCTCCCTCGTTTATACCTATGTCCGTTTCACATTTGAAATAATAAATATGAAACAATATCATATGCAATTAAATCACAAATATATTTCTCGTGCTTTATTACTATATGTGTATTATATACAAAATATAGTTTTATAAAGAGTCCCTCATAATTCTTGAGTTGGAGTATAATAAATCTAAAGGAATGGTCGAATATAAAATATTGATACTCTAATCTTTATGTCTTCTCATGTCTATGTCTTTGGGACATCCATTGTTTTTGCTGGAGCGTGTAGGCTCTAATTTTCATGCCAAAATAATTATGCCAACCATGTAGGCTAAACTGATAAAAGTATTAAGGCTTGGTTATTTTTATTTTCCTAGTAAAACTTTATAAGATATGCCTCTAACTTGGTTCGTACTTAGCTGTTCATGCCTCGTTAAAACCTTTTCCCAGTAAAAACCTACCTTGATAATAAAAATAAAAACTCTATTTTTATAAAAGGAAAGAGTGCAACTAACAATTAGTAGGCTATTAGGGTGTTAAATATTTTTTTGGTATGCTTCAATTTTTTGTTATATAGGGTGAGTAGCCCTCATAGTAATTGCTGAAAGATGAAGTAAATATATTATTTAGCTCATCCATCCAACTACCTGACATATTTGTAATTCGAATTTATACATGAAGTCTTCATGTTTCAAGTAGTCACACTCCAGGTCATATACTTCAGGTCCACCTCGTATTCGTGTTAACAATATTATGATACATTTGTCGATGATGATGTTGCTATTATTTTCATTAAGTTCATTAGGAAATATACAAGTAGAATGAAAATCTAATGACATAAGACTGAGGTCAAACCGAGGAGTATGAACTTCATAATAAGACAACATACAGGTTATCCAACAAGATCATTACCAACGACCTGGTTGAGGCCCGTACGAGAAATAATAAGGTCATTTTACAAAACAAAATTGAACTAGATTTGAACAAAACGATCAATATAGCCCGATCAATGTTTTCCCCTTTGATAAAGAAAATGAATAAGAGTTGCAGTTTAGTGCAAACTCGATCACGATTTTACTGAGTAGAGGAAATAACGAGTAGAGAAAATACCAAGCATAACTTATAAGGAAACCGACCATAGAAGAGTACTAAACGTGAGGTCAAGTATGGATTTCTTGAGCAAGGATATAATTGTCCACATGTCGTGGGTTCAGGGAGACGCGCAAAAAAGACTCATCAAACACTGATACCGATCGACCAAGGCCATTAAAACTCGATTAACAATAACAGCTAACAAAGAGGTCATAAAGAAGTCAATGCATGTTTAAGTAATGATTGAGTGGACAGCCCACGTAACGTACTATAACTAGAATAATGACCACAATTATATGGCCATCACCATAAATGTAGGTCCACGATCGAGATTAATGGAATTTTGTAATTAATGAGAGATTGAAATTGTTATGTAAATAATATAAATGGGATTATTACTATGTAAAAGGGGACTTATCTTCTTTAATCAATAAAATTACTATCTTGGCGACTATTTGTTAGAATTCTCTTTAATTAAATTTTGCAACTATCTTGAAACAAACATCTATGTTTGAAACAATGGTAGTAACAAGATTCAGGATTGAAAGAGAAACCTCTGGAAGAAATATTGCAATGACAAAACAAACTCCGGTGCTCGACCAAGCTGTTGGGCCAAGACACATCCCACTACTTGCAACAATCCCACTAGAAAACCATAATTTGGGAGCATATGATGCTCTAATAGATGCGCACACCGCTTCGGTCGACTCTGAAATTGCGCCACTTGTTGCGGACATTGTTGGAGGTCATGCTGATCTAACTGTCGGAACCGATAACCTCATTGATGTCATTGTAATTTACCAATTTCAGGAATATATCTGACTTATACAACATAATCAACAGAGGTAAGCTCATGATCAAGAGGCTAAGAAATATGTAGTTAAAGCTATTTGGAAAGAGATGAATGACGCTCTCCATGAATTAACAGCTAAGGTCTAAGACAAAGGCAGATGACGAACGCGGGCTGGAATCGAGGCTAGCCGAACGTCTTAGAGAGAGGGATCTGCTCATCATTAAATATTAGCGAGAGGAGTGACAAAAGCAACGGTCAGAAACGATCGAAAGAGAAGGACAACCATCGTGAGGACATGGAAGCTACCTCAAAAAGAGAAAAACGAACGAGGTGCATCATTGTGATCAGATACTCCCTAAAATGGATGCATATGTGCTTAAAGTATCTTTGTTCATGGAAAATATTCTCACAAATAAACTTCCCCAAAAATTTGATCCATTCCACATAGAAGCCTACGATGGAACACGCGAACTTAGAGTGATATTTGGAGCAATTTTGGAATATGATGATGGTGCTTAATCCTGATGACGCTGTGCTGTGAGGAGCTTTATCCATGAAACTAGAATGAGGGATAATAATAAGAAACAGTCAGTGACCTATGAGAATCCAGCAAGATGCTTCACTCCACTGACCGAAACCATCTTTGTCATTTATGACACAGCCAAAGATAGTTTGAGATATCAACTCCCTCGTATCATGAGCGCCCACAGCTACAAACGACTGACCAAACATTTCTGTACGTACTATAATGACCACGGTAATCTGAGAGATAGGTGTTGGAAACTGAAGGAGGAGATCTAGAGGCTAATGAATAACTACGAGCTCATCTAATTTGTTAAGCAACATGAGCAATATCATCAAACCGATAATAAAGATGAGCCTTCCAAAAAAACGGAAAAGTCCGTTGGGAGGACAAAGGGGTCAATAATACAATATCCGGAGGGGGAACTTTCTCGAGTAAAGATAAAAAAATCTTGGAAAACAAGGAAAAGCTAATCATGAGATATACTCAGTGAAAGTCTCTTACTAGAGTACCTATCGAAAATCTCATGTTTAACAACAATGATTTAAGAGGTATTGTCACCCTTCATTAAGATGCCTTAACTATCAAGCTCGACATCAGAGGTGTCATGGTGACTAGGGTGTTGTTCAATGGGGGAATTTCGACTAGTATCATATTTAAAGAACGTAACGTGCAATGTACCAGTCTACACAATGCACTTTGATGGGATGTGAGGGTAAAACGTCACAATGTGTTGAAGTTTCAAGCTACTGGTAAAAGTTGGACATGGAACCACAAAGAGAGAATTCAATATACTCTTCATAATATCTGACACTCCAAGATCATATCACGCTATAATTGGCCGGCTATGGCTATATCGAATGGATACTAATCTATGCACCTTACGTCAATTTATTAAGTACCCGATCGATAATTCCTTGATATTATAAGCGAAAGCCATCGAACTACCAGTACCTGTTAATTTGTGGCAGTTGACCCCACCAAAACCGATGCAATAACAATTAACTAGCGAGGGAGAGCCGACTCAACCGTATAATACATCTCCATCTCCGGACCCATGGAGGATGCTAGGTAAATAAAACAATTAGATGATCCTCACGAGGATGCATGTGATGAGTTGGTAGTCGAGGGGCGCACATTACGAGTAGGTACAAGCTTATATTCCGCTTTTGGTAATTCTTTAATTAATTTGTTACACAGAATTTGGATGTTTTTCTGTGGGTTGCAATCAATGTGTCATGGGTAGAACCCTCGGTAATATGTCATAAATTAGCAATAGATAGATTTTCCAAACCTGTCACGCAAAAGTGCCGATCATTTTCTATAGAAAGGTCTTGGGCACATACGTCGAGCACGTGTCCAAACAGAACGAGGGGTATATTGTTACACAATTATGTCTTTTGAGTTCAAGAACATTGGCTCTACATACCAACGTCTGATCAACCAAATATTCAGAGACCATTTGGGGGACCATGTAAAGACATACATTGATGATATTAGCGTTAAGACCAATACAACTCAACAACAACTAGAAATGCTGAATAATATCTACATCATTCCACGGAAGTATAACCTCAAGCCGAAGCTTCTCAAATGGAAAATTCATGGGGTATGTCACCAACAAAAGGGGGATTGAGGCGGATCCCGTATAGTTAAGAGCATTAATCCACATGGAGATACTAAAAAATATACATGAGTTGCAAATCTTAACCGGGCTTCCAGCTCCACTTTCTCGTTTCATATCAAGAGCATATGCCCACATGGGCGGAAATTCGACAAGCCATCTACTTTGGTTTCCCAGTAACCAACAATGTAGCAGAGTCCGGAGCAGTCATCAACGTAATGAGGTTGGCCCATATATGTAGGGCTAACGTGCTCTGCGACTAGTCTAACTCACAACTAGTTATCAACCAAGATAAGGGTACTTATGATACTAAGAAAAAAGAATCCACAAACTATCTCATAATATTAAAAGAATGAAAATCCAATTTTTTGGTAGTTAACTACGAGCATGTTCTTTGTCGGAGCATGCTTGTCATGCCGCTTCATTTTCATGCCATTTTCCTTTTTGAATGATGAAGTCTGCTAGTTGTATGACCTATGGTTGACGTTATAATGGTTATTCTGAAGCCCTCTAGTATCCATGGTCGTTACTTTCAGTTCCGGTGACATGTCTGTTAGTGTTTCTACTGTTACAGTGGCTTTCAAATTTTCTGTTTTGCTGTATACATTGATCCAAACTCTATCGGTGGAGAGCCAACGACTATTTTTTTGGTTGTCTTCATCTTTTTCGGTCATCTATACTTCCGATTTCTCTAGCGTCGTTATAAGATTTGATGCCCCTGGGTTAACTCTCCGAGTGGTGAGCAGAGTAAGCTCTCTGGTTTGGGCAGAAATGTCACGCGTCGCCTTATCTTCTCGAGCTAGGCATGGATTTGAGATACGAGAGGCGAGGAGCTGAGTGGATTCGGTAAGGATGTGAGGTTTACATGGGTATGGAACGGTGAGGATTCTTCTGATGCCTTGAGAACTCTGTACGGTGTTCTGCGTGGTACCGTTAAATGAGGAAAATTGTGTCCAATATGCTGTGGGTAGTTCTCTGGTGAGTGTGGATGGCGAGTGGCTACTTCTTACTTCTGGACAGGTTTCAAGTACAATGTGGTGCACTTTAGTCAAAGAGTTGAGGTGAGTGTTTTTCGGTCGTGTTAAATGGAAGTTGTGGGTGTGAAAGAGGTCTATTCCCGGTTCAATCTACGGTTAGACCTCCCAATGCCCTGTTTTACGATGTGTCTGGTCTACCCGGTTCCTTACGAATCCTTTCCTGCTTTGTGGAGGACTGCTCCAGACCTTCCGGTGCCACGTTCTGCGGTTGTCATCCTTTTTGCTCCGATCTCTGTCACTCTGGTTTTATAAATGATAAAACCGTCCAGTTAGTAAAGTCATGGTTACGCACGAGATTTTGGCTCTTACAACCGCCATTAAAACTCAAAGCCGGGTGCTGGTGCTGAGTCCGGTGAAGGATAACTCTGTTTTAGATTTCACTTTTGCCACTTACAGCGAAGAAATGATCTGATCCATAGAAGTTGTCTCTGTTCCTACCATGGCTACGTATGGTACGGGAAATCCAAATCGTATGGTTGTGGATACGATATGTATTATGAAAATTTGCAAAAAGGTTCGTATATTTTTGGTGTCCAATATTTTGGTTATCTCTTTTTATCTATATTGCATGATGCACCCAAGATCTACCTCAATTAGGACAAGTATGTATGGGGTCTCACCCCTTGATTTTTGATTTCAACTCTAAAATTAATCTCAATTACTGTGTTTTAAATTATGCGTTTAACTTGGTGGGTGGAATGTGACGGGTCTAAACGAACCCGTACGTCAAAAAGACGTCCATGGTTTTGTTTACTCAAATAGAGTACCGTTATTTGCCTTTTGGAAACCAAAGTTAACTTTGACAAAGTTAACTCCATCATGCTATCTATGCTACTTTGGTGGCAGTTCCATACGAACCACTCTAGCCATCACTATGGTCGTACCTGGATCGCTTGGAACCCAAACGTTTTTAATATTTCCTTAGTGCTTGCAAACCCCAACTCATGCACTGGAAAATCACCTAAACCTATAAAAATATAATATTTTTCACCATTGTCGTGTATGATTTTAACGAGTTTATTGATTGTATCCCTTTATAGAGTGATCCTCAATCTATTTCCTTGATCAATCCCTCAGCCCCTTGGATCACCCTTTGGGATTTCAATACTATTAGAATCCCTCATGAGCGATCGAGCCCCGACTCCCGCTGGAATAGCTCCATTAACTCTTTCAATGACTCCGTTCCAAGGGATTCTAGTATTCCTGGTTCAACAATTAATTTGAGAACCCTATATCCTCCAGAATTGATATGGCCCTTATCAATGGTCCCTAAGATGATTTCTTCCCAAACTCTTTTGCCCATTTTGACCTCCATTTCACCTCCGACCACTCTCTCGTCATCCTTTATCTATACACCCCTTATATAACTACCCCTAAGTCATTCAAATATTTAAATTTGTGGCAATTACACCCTAATTTTCTTGACATTATCTCCTCTAGTTGGAACCTTCATTGCGGGAAGAATCCCATGAAAGTTATTGTCATTAAACTTTCTCGCCTTATCGCTTCCCTTACTGCCCTTAACAGACGGGAGTTTAGCAACATCAACCATAGAGTTGATGAAGCTCAAAATTCCCTTGCTAATACACAACAAAACCTAGATTCCAACCCGACCGAGAGACCCCTTATTTCTATTCTATTGAGAGAGAGGCTGCTAAAGCTTATATTTTCTATAGTTGCGCCGATAAATCCTTCCTCAAGCAGAAATCTTGGAAAACATGGCTCAAGCTCGAAGATAAGAACTCCAAATATTTCCACAATAGTATAAGGGCCCGCAGAGCCTGTAACAAAATTCTCTCAATTTCCACCCCGGATGGTTCTTCAAGATCCAACCCTCGAATTATCTCGAAAACCTTCCTCCTCTCTTCCATAACCTTTTTGGTTCTCCAGGCCCAACAAAGTATCCCAGCCTCGATAGAATCAGATCTCTGATTAAATCCTCGCTCTCCCTCGACCACCTTATTTGATATCGAGAATGACCAAGTCTTTGGACTTGATGGTTTTTATGCTGGATTTTTTAAAACTTGTTGGCCTATAGTAGGGCCAGATATCTGCGCTGGGGTTAAGCATTTTTCAATTAGGGAAAGGTTAACCCTAACTATAATAAAATCCTCATCGCTTTAATCCCTCTTTCAGACTTTAGACCCATATCCTACTGTAATGATATCTACAATATTATCTCAAAAATCTTAGCAGTAGAATTAAACCTACCTTCTCCTACCTAATTAACCCCTCTCAGTCTGTTTTTGTCCCAAGGTGCTCTATTGATGATAACATCCTTCTCACCCTAAACCTTATGCACGGCTACCAAACCAACGACAATGGCCCAAGATGTGCTCTTAAAATTGATCTGATGAAAGCCTTTGACAACATCTGATAGGAGATTATCCTTGATATTCTCTTTGTCACAAACTTTCCAATCGAAATGATAAATTGGATCATCCATTCCATTACCACCCCCTCATCCGCACTCTGCATTAATGGCTCCCCCACAAGATATTTCCATGTGGAAATGGTACTCCGATAAGGGGAACCCTTTTTCCTTTATATTTTATCATTGTAATGTAGTTCCTCTCTAGCATCCCCCAGGAGAAGAGCCAGAATTCGTCATTTGATCTTCAGTGGAATTTGCACTCTCTAAAGATCATCAACCTGTGCTTCGCGGACGAACTCATGATCTTTAGTAGAGCTAATACCCAATCCATTTCCCTTATCCATGATGGTTTAATGGAGTTTGCTGTTTTCTCGAGTCTTCAGATCAATTGGAACAAAAGTCAAATCTATTTCTCTGCAACTTCCACCTATACAAAGAATGCTATTACGAACCTACTAGGCTTCAGCGAGGGTACCCTAACTTTCAGATACTTGGGTGTCCCGCTAATCACCTCAAGGTTAACCTACCATTACTGTAGGACCTTTTACACAAAAATCTCGAATCATATAAACTCTTAGACTACAAAGCATCTTTCGTACTCTAGGAGATTCCAACTTATTAGATTCATCCTCTTCGCTAGTCCAGTCTATTGGTTCTCCATCTTTATCCTCCCTGTCAAACTTTTAAATAAGCTTTCAAAACTGCTCAGAAGATTCCTCTGGTCGGGATCTGAAATGAATATTTTGGAAGCTAAGGCTGCTTGGGATAAACTTACCTTACGCACAGATGTTGGCGGCCTTGGGATCCCAAATCTTAAAATTTAGAATTAGGCGGATGCCCTCAAGCTTATGGTCCATATTAACAAAAAATAAAAGTGCTATATGGACCCAATGGATACTTGTTGAAAAAAATAAAAAAAGTTGTTGAAAAAATAAAAAACAAAAGCTTTTGGAGTCTCCCCTTCTCAACAACTCTAGTTGGGGTTGGCGTAAAATCCTAAAGCTTCGAAACCAGGCTGCCTTCTTGTATAAGGTTATTTTTGGAAATAGAAACACCACGTCCATTTGGTACGATCCATGGCTCTTTCCATGTTCCATCATCAACCGTTTTGGCCACACTATCACAAATTTCGCCCCTCTGCGTAACATTTCATGTGTCTCGGATCTCATTTGTAATGGAAATTGGACTTGGCCCTCCAACGTTATGGCCCCAAATATACACATGCACACTCATCCTTTTTGTATCTGAAATTCTATCGGTACCCTGCCTCCCGCCACCGATGAAGATGACGTCTTTCTTTGGATCCATAACAAGTCCAAACTGCACTTCACCATCAGTAGTACTTACTCCGCTTTTCGCCTCTCGAGAGAGAAAGTTACTTGGGCCCCTCTAGTGTGGAACAAATACTCTATCCCCAGGAATTATTTTATCTGGTGGATGGTCATCCTTAACAAACTCACCATGCGAGACAAGCTCATTAGCTGGAGTTGAATCCCCCCATGACTGTGTTCTCTGCTCTAACAACTAAGATATACTGGAACACCTAATTATTCTTTATCCATATTCCTCCTCCATTTGGGATAACATCTCTCGTAAGATCCTAATGCCCTCGGTGGCCTCTTTGTAGGCCGCTTGGCTTGAGGTCGCTTGCAGTTGGTTTCATTCCACCAATAACTCTAGCTTCCTCTGGCGGACTGCTTTCTGCTCGACTATTTACCACATCTGAAGAGAAAGAAATGTTTGTATCTTCAACAACAAACATGCCCTAAACTCCGGTATTGCTACTCATGTACTCTCTGATCTTCGTTTCTGCTTCCACAGAAGATCTCTTTTTTCCTTGGAATAGGCTTCCTTTATTTATACCACCACTTTTACTTAAGTTACCTTTATAGGTTTTAATCTCATTATTAATGGCCGAAAGCCACCTGAACCTCTTGTAAACATCTTTTATATATAAATTTAGATCTTTTTATACCAAAAAAAATATTAATTGTTTGGCGGTGTCATTCTGAATAGCTAACCTAGTGTTCTATTATAACACTACATTGTTGTTTAAGTGTTTTTGTGTCTTCTCAACATTAAAATATACACATAATCTTGTCAATGCTTACTACTATGCTGACATAACTTTAGGAGATAGTTTAAATGACTTCGTGTATTATGTTATTTATTAAATCTAACAGTGTATTACTAAGTGGATCTAAGTAACTTAGTTGTGTTTAATTCTTTGAAATGTCACTAGCTTAATGAATGTTTTATATTTCTTATTTGACCTTAGCACCATCAACACTTTGTTTGCCCTATGGTAATTTGTTTTTATAATCTCTTAACTATAACAAGGGCGCTATAATTTGGCGCTATAAGAAGTCGATTAGGAAAAATGTACTAATTATTGAGTGAGCTAGCTGTCAATCAACTTAAAACTATATTACTAATGGGTCCTTAAACTCGACCCGGTTTCACAATCCGACCCAATAAGCCCACGGGTCAGTAATTAAGTATAAATACCCCAACTACTTTCATTAATGAGGGTGATCAGAATTTATTACTAGTAGGCAGCTTAATTATCTCTCTACTATTCACACTAAACACAAAACACCAGAAAATTACCAAAACAAATTTTAAACATTTTACCAGATTACCCTCAGGCAGAAATAAATCACACCAATTACAAAAGAGATTATGAAAGCCTTTAGGGAGAACTTCTTATGCAATTAGAAGTAGACTATGAGACAAAACGTCCTCTTGTCTAAGACCTTTTTCGGGATTGAAATAACCTATTGGTTATCCATTAATTAAAATAGAAGTGTGGACATTTCTAATCATACTATTAACCAGATTAATAAACATTTAGTTAAAACCAAATAAAGTGAGCACTCTGGGATACGTGGTCTATTTTTTTGGTGAATTTTCAAAAGTTTTATGATAGGATTGTTGATGCTTGGTTTGGTAACATATGCATAAGATATGTTGATGTTCTTGTTGTCATTATCATGAATCAAAAAATTGTTTGTTTTAATGCAGTTGGTGTTGCTTCCTGAAATGTTTGTGATGATTTTGAAGAAGAAAAAAATTGTGTGTTGATGGTACTGATAGACTTTTCATAAGGCTCATGGATTCCACAGGTAGTCAAATGATTCAACAGGTAGTCAAATGATTCAACCTAAAAAAACTAAAATAAGGTTAAAAGTGGCTTGGAATGGAAAGTAAACCAAGATCATGAATATTGAATTTTGGAGTTGTTTTCATCTTATCATTTTCTAATTCGGTTTAGAATATATATACTTTTAAAAATTTTAATTTAAATATATATATTATACTAGGTGAATGATAGATTTTATGTATAAAATTATTATTGATATAATAAATCTTTCTAAATTTAATTTATTAGTTAATAGAATAAAAAAACTTTAAAATTTTAATAAACTAATATTCATAAACAAATAGAATCACTTCTATTATATAATACTAAACTTCGTACCAAAGGAATATAACAATAAAAAAAAAATGAGATGTATTATGAATATAGTAAGAATGTTTGTTATACAACATGTCCAGAATATACGTTTTCATGTTAGTATATTTGACGACACATCATGCCTTAGAAGCACTACATCCTCCTAAACTAATATGAGCAGCCTAGTCTAGCACAAACACCTCATAGTTATCCTTTTCTCTTTCTATAAGGGTTGTACTTTAATTATACACCATCTATACCTTGTATTTCATGTTTAGATAATTAGATGTAGTTGTACATTCCAATATTATACACACCATCTATAGCTTTTATTACGAGTTATAAAAGTTCCAATATTATGCACACCATCTATAGCTTTTATTACGAGTTTATAAAAGTTTGTACATTCCAAAATGCTACCATTTTACCAATGTAATGTATATAAGTAAAGGGTGGAAGTGAAAAAATATTTTTCACTAATTTTTTGTTCTTATATAAGTATAGTTATTATTTTAGACAGAATTATATAATTATATTTTTATATACCATTAGTTAGTTTTTTTAAAAAATTTAATTTTTTTTTCAAAATAATAGATTTTTATGATTTTCATAAAACAAATGTTATATATATATATATATATATATATATATATATATAAATTAGATAGCAATAATATATCTATTTATAATTGTTTGGTTAAAATGTATATGTATTTTCAATTATAATCTTCAATAATTATAAAAAACAAATATATACTTTTTTCTAATCCAACTATAGTTTATTATTAAATATATTTTTTAATATTTGGAACATTATTAATTACCTATAGACCTATTTTCTTAAATCGCATCCTAATTTCTTGTATAAAACAATTTATTATATTTTTTTACTGTACTATTTAAGTATACTTAAATTTTTAATATTTTCGATTTTGTGAATCATTTATAAATTTAGATTCATTTATTGTTGTATATTTTCATTTATGTTTATTTTTGTGCTAGTCTAGACTTAGACTTAGTATATAAATGTTATTCAAATCGTATTTAGATATTTTGTTTTCGACTTTAAGTAAGGAATCTAGATGCTAACGATTAAAAAAAATTTGATTATACTATTACGACATAGTCATAATATATATTATTTTTAGCAATAATATTCTCACAAGCTCTAAAATATTTTTAACATTTTGATAATTTTAGAGAACTTTTTAGATTTTATTTTTTAATCAAATTTGGCACTAGCAAAAAAAATGAATTTTTCCTATGATTCATTTTAAAGTTTTATGTTGCTTTAGGTGAATGGTTGGGTTTGGTTTATCAATCACAATTTTGAGTTTTGAAAAATCTCATGATGTTTGTTACTTCAAACATGAAATCTTTTAAAACAAGAATGTAAAAATTACGAGAGTCAAATCTGAAATGCGAAAACACGGAAAAAGAATATGTGAAATGTGAAATGAGAATTAATATAATATATTTTTTGCGTTAAAAAAATAAAACTAATAACATTTTTACATTTTTTTTCGAATTACAATTTTAAAATTTTAAAACACAAATAAAAAAAAGAAAATAATCAAACTTTTTCTTTATCAGTGTTTTTTAATTACTATGGTCCAAATACCTCTTAATAATTTAGATTTTAAGAATAGTAATCCCTAATTAAACTTTAAATTGAACCATATAACTAATGATATTTCTACTTCATAACTTTGTTACTTAATTAATGGTGAAAATGTTTATCATACTATTTTATAAACCGTTGGGTATTATTGGTCTAATTTATATAAAAATAATTGATAAGAAAAACTAGCGGGACATGTAAAAAAAATCGATTGTATAGAACGTTTTTTTATGTTGAAGATGATTATCTTGTCAATGTTTTGTCACGCATATTCATACATAATTTATACATAAAAGTTCACCACCGAAAAATAAATAAAAAGTGTTAGAAAAAACTTTAAATAGTTTAAAGAGTTTATTTGAAAAGATATATCTAACATCTCTAATTTATACAACTTTGAAAACACATTTAACTTATTAAAAATACAAAATAATTGTTACAACATATATGACATAAGACCATCATGTTAGTCAAATTAATATATTGATTTTTTTTAATATAATGTAATATTATTGCATTAAAAAAATATGATTAGTTTTTTAAGGAAACTTTTTATCCCTTATCTATTAAGCTTAAATTCAATATTCTACAAATTATTTAGTTATCCGTGTATATAATCACCTCCTAATTATTGACATATGTATAAACGCACAAAAACCTTATCTAAACAAGAATACAACTTGAATCAATTAAACTACCACATAAAAAATATCGTCCCAGCAAAAAAATCTCACAATACCAGCTATCGTAAAAATACGAGAATTCTTTCACTAAAGAACATACCGACTATCTGCTCGAAATTGAACATCAACCCAATATGAAAGACCAAGTCAAACCACAACAAATATACCACTCGTACTTCTAATCAAAAAATTCTACCCCTATTTCCAAAAATTCCAAAAAAGAACCTTACCTTCTATGTTTGGTCCTACTTATGAAGAATCAAGAAGAGATCAAACTGAAATAATAGACACAACCCCTCAATTGACCCAAATTCATACCCAGCTTACCGAGCAACCATCAACCGAAACCTCAAAAAAAAATCACTTCCACTAGGAACACTACAAGAAAATTTGGTATAAGCAATGAAAAAAATTTGCTGCAAAAAACGATTATTCGTTGGTAAAACCTTTTAACAATAAAGAATTTGTTCCAAAAGATTTGTTGCTTTAGGTTGGACGCTTTAAAGTCCTTAGAAACGAAAAATATATTTGTCGTTGTAAAAAATGCTTAATTGCAATAATTTTGTTTTTCGCTGCAAAAAATGCTTAATTGCAATAATATTATGTTTCGCTGTAAAAAATATGTAATTGCAATAATATTATGTTTCGCTATAAAAATTATGAATTTGCAATAATTTCTTTTTTTGTTTTAAAAACTTAGTAGAGGCAATAAATGTATTTTTCATTGTATGAAATTGTAATTGCAATAAGTTTATATGAAATTGTAATTGCAATAAGTTTATATGTAATTGCAAAAAAAATCATAATTGCAACATATTAACCCCAAAATATTTTTTTCCAAATGTAAATATATGCAACAAAATACATTTTTGCTAAATAATAATTTTAATTTTAGCTTTTTTATTTATAAATTTAATATTTACAAATAATCTGTCATAATAATAAATTTTAGTTATAAATTAGTATTTTTAATTATTCAAAAATCTATTCTTTTATACCAAATTTAAATGCAAACTAATTGATACTGGGATTGAAAAAAATACATATAACTTCATTTTACTTGACATAAATAATTGAACCTTATATAATGCACACTTTATGAAACACCTTCGAATTTCAAACCGAAAATACAAGTCCGACCATCAAAGAATAGTAAGAAACTAAATATATACCTTTCAGTTTTTGTTTGAAGGGAGGCAGCACTCCTTGAACTATCTAAACATTATTTCATTCTACTGTAGCAAGGCATGTAGTCTTCTTGTAAATAAAACACTTAGATATCCAAAGATAAACCAGGAAATAGAGAATGCCGAGAATTGGCAGTAGCCAGTAAAAATAATCCAGCCGACCTCGGTTCCAGCCAAGCTTCTCATTCTTCGTAGTCCCGTTAGTCATAATCGTCACCATAAAAGTACTTAGATGAGAGACAGAGCTGAGGTACTTAGATTAGTTGCTTGATGCAGTCGTCGTGAGAGACAGAGCTGAGCACAGACTTTTCATAGCATCAAGTACCTCGTCGTAATAAAACTGAGTTGTCCAATAAAGGCGAAAACTTATGCGCACCCTATAAGGATATAGGGAGGTACTTTCCATTGGAATGACTTTAAGATTATAAGGGCCATCCTTAGCTGCAATCGCAAAAGATCAAACATAAGTGATTCAAACTGAATGCAAAAAAAACACAAAGGGAACTACAAATTACCTTTAGACATTGGAATGACTTTGACATTATAAGGACCATCATTATAGCTGCAATGGCAAAAAATCAGACACAAGTGATTCAAAGTGAATGCAGATAAACACGAGGGGAACTACAAATTACCTCTCGAGACTCAAATAACTTTGAGATTATAAGGGCCATCTTTAGGTCCAATCGCAAAAGATCAGACATTCAAACTGAATGCAAATAAAACAAAGGGAACTACAAATTACCTCTTGTGAATCAGCATGCCAAGTAAGATTAATTCATCTGCAAGACCTTACACTCCAATACCAATGTGCCTATGCCTCATATTTCACCCTTTTGTAGTTTAAAATGACAGTAATTAACTATAATCTTTGTTGACATTCGTAGTAACAATTGAGTTACCAAAGCAAAAGTACGATTAAGAATCAAAATACACTTCTTGTATAAAGAGAATCAAAGTAATGGTTCTTTTATTCTCAGCTCCCTACAAGCTTCAATAGATGAGCTTCGATTGGAACCCCTGTTGATAGAGAGAAATATGTAAAATTAAACCATGACAGAAACAATAACTAATACTCACCGTCTCCTTGAACAAGCGTGGTAAAGCAATAGATGCAAGATTGCAGACTAGAGTCTCCGGGCGACTAGTGTACTCGATTATCTAAATGCACAGAATTGAAGATTGAATGGTACCCAGATTGCTGGTTCCTCTTTCTGTTACAAGAATCCTGAAATAAATAAAATACTATGTTAACCATAATCCTAGTTTACCAGGGTCAGAAGCACATTAATGAAAATTTACAGAAATCACCTTGTAGAGACTATAAAGAAAATACTATATGTGAACTATTATCCAATTACTCCAGCGGATTTGATGATAATAGCACACTCTATTGGAGTATGATATATGCCCTCAATGCTATTATCTTCCATACATAGCAGAAAGCAACTACTGAACTGTCAAATTCATTTACAGAAACTACTGTGTAACAAAATCCAATCATAAGCTTTAAAAACAATAACATGCCGCATTATAATACAGGAAGATCGAACTTACTTCTGGAGCTCCAGCATTAAAGATTAGGGGAAGGATGGGTGAACCATCAACATCATATGATAAATTTGATGAATATAATCAATATGGTCAGGATACAGTGAGGTCTCTCTACAGCTACTCGTTGAAATATTAAGAGGTAAAACACTTCCTTAGTGCTCTTATGCAGGTTGAAACAGATAATCTGGCAGCCTATTCTGGTAGCCACCTGCACTGGTTCAATTAGACACAAAATAAGTTCAAATAATCAAAATCTTCCAATTCAAATCAATTTCCTTAGAAACCTAAACAACATTATCAACAAGAACAGTAACCAACACAAAACTCAAACATCTGAAAAGAATATCTAACAACATAAAGTATATAAATACATACAACTTACAGAAGCATAATCTAGCCAATTCATTAGAGCCGACTAGTTGTAACACCTTTATAAACAATCCGCAGACCTGTTGGGTTGTGACGACCACATCACCGATGAACTTTCTCTTTCTTTACATCTCTCTTAATGAGATACATCTTCGAGTACACTCTACAATAACACTAGAGGAATTTCGTCGAGCAGGTTTTGTGTGCAAAGATAAGAGTGACAGTAGCTAGGCTGCTACACATAATATAGGTTTGGGTTTTGGGTTATCATAACCCACCTGTGTGAAATTACTTCTCAGCAGCAGCGAAGGGAGAAGTTTAAAGCTTCAAACAGTAGAAAAAAAATAACAATCTATCAGGATCAAAATCATAACACTAACTGAATGAGAATATCACAATTAAACCCTATAGTCAAATTAAAACCTAAAACAATAATAGATAAAATTATTTACTCACCCAAATTTCTTACTACCATTGCTAAACACCGACGGATATAGAGAGAAAGGAAAATGTAAAACCTAAAAGGAGAAAAAAAAACAAAGGAAGAAGAGGGAAAGGGGAAAACCGATTACTGACATCGCTGAACACCCATAGATATATGGAGAGAAATGAAAAAGTAAAGCTTAAAGGGAGAATAAAAAGGAAAGAAGAGGGAAAGGGAAAACCTATAAGGTGAAATATTCAAGTTAAAAAAATGCTGAAATCATATATTTTAACATACTTGTAGCGTCTGAAAATAAACTTAAATCGAAAACCATTTGTTACCTAAAGCAGCTCATACATTGACATCTTCGTATCTTCTAGAATTTCTTTCCATGACGGTGTTATCATTGGACATCTTGTTATGACTATGACCCCAATTACATGAGATATGTCATAGTCTAATTCATGCGTTGCCGCTCCTTTATGAATCTCGGAATACTTGTATTGGACACGTGATTCTGGATCTTGGACGATTCTTCATAATCTGAGGGCACGATATTTTCCATGTTTTTTTTGCCTTTGTAAGTGAATCGACAGGTCCACTATATGCAGATAAAACTTTGCGACGTGCACTAAAGACCGGTTGTTCTTCAGGAAAAACGAATCCCGCTGATACAGAAGTCTCAGGACTGGTGCGAGATCTGGACCCAGTATCCATGACGGAGTCAGAGTTTGTAGGAAATTATAGTCTCATTGCTAAAAATCCTAATAAATATCAAATAGTTAACTCACAATTATCATAAAGGTATCTTCCATTACTAATTGCAGTCATTATGTAATAATCAAGCAATATTCAAAACTTCTCATAGGAAATTCAGTTCAGTATAAAGGAAAGCTTGAATATTTCAATAACTGTTATTTGACAAAATATGTACCTGATATATGAACTTATCATTTAGATTTATCACCTTAACTTAAGGAGAATAACTAACTGATGAGCGGTTTATAAAGATTTTTGAAACGCTGTGTGTTCTTACAAAGAATGATACAATGTTAGAGATAGGTCATATTTATATTAAATATGTCATAATAAGCTAGAAAGGTAGAACTAAATCATGTGGACTTCTGAGAAGGATATCGAGCAACCGATGGCTCCAAGGAGGAAGACATCGTTAATGATTATAAAATTATGGAACGACTCTGTACCTGCCAAAAAATGTGTTACTTCACAAGTTACCTATTTCCTTTGGTCGCGGAAACCTTGTCATGGTTATTATTGTCATCTAATCCTTGTAGAAATGGTTCGAAAGTTATGTTGTTGCCCCAAGTTTTAGACTCTTACTTCGTCTGTATATTGATTCATGTCATGGCAGTTTGTTTTCTTATTGCTGCTTGGTTGGAGAAATATTGAAGTGGTTTGCGGTTACTAACTAAATTCACATGTTTTGTGTTATTATGCTACTTTAAATCTCACACCGGGTGCGACTCGTTGCAAATATCGTGAGATTATAGCCACGAATATTAAAATATTCTTTCGTAGAAAAGAACAACATAAAACTTCGTTATCCATATCTTTTTACTATTTTAGAGATTTCATAAAGTCGAGTATATCTAGATTTAGTTAAAGGATTTTATGATTTTAGGAAGTTTTTTATTGAGTGATATTATCATAATTGGTGAGGAAAGTTATTTTGATATTAGTTTGGATTAAAAAGAATTAAGTAAGGTGTGAGATCTAACATAAATAGGCCCAGATCTAGTAGTGTCCATTTAGGATTCCTAAGATATCAATTTTAGAGATTTAAAATTCGTAAGACAAAAATTGATTTCAGATGTAGGTATTTTGAAACTCGTTAGGTATTAAAGGGAGAATTAGTATCAGAATTAAGTTGTCAGGTATTAATTAAATTAATTGTAAGTATGTTAAAAATGTCATGCTTTAGTTATGTTATATGGATTGGGTCGGGTCTAGTTATATTTTATGTTAATGGATTGGATCGGATCGGATAAATAGGTCAGATAAATGATAAAAATAAATGATAAAAATAAAATATTTAAATATCTATACCATATACTAGGATATGATATTTAGGTATCGTGAAACTCTTTAGGTATTAAAACGGGAATATAAATTTATAATTATTAATTTATCGATTAATTAATAAATCTATTAATTAATAAATTTTGGTGGTCCAAGTGTATTATTTTATAAAGTTTATACTGTATTAAAGTGAGAATTTATCGGGTTCTAATTAGGTTAACAAGTAGGTTAAACATGTCATCCTTTAGTTAGTTTGTATAGACTGGTCAGGTCGAGTTATATTTTATCGTAATGGATTCGGTGGGAAAAATAGGTTAGATAAATCATAATAATAAAATATTTAAATATTTATTGCATTCACAACATTCTAAGTGGATGTTGACATAGCAATATCAAATGTATTATTTTACAACAAAATAGAGGGTTAATTTGAAAACAAATGTGTAATTATTGGGAATGACATGTGACGTAATAATATTATAGAATTTATTTGTAACACTTGAACATATATGGGATCAATTTGTTACCCAAATAATCCTGAAACCATTTCACGACAAGTAACATTTTTTTAACTTTCGTAAACTTGTTCCACACTAACCTTTAGCTTATTAACTATGGATGCTTATGGTCCGGTTTTGACACAATATATGCAAACTCCACTTCCATCATGGCCATATCTATTAAGAAATCTCATAATCTTCTAAAGAGTATAATTAAGTTCTAAATACCTTCAAAATGTGGTCCTACAAAATTCTATTGGTCTTTATAGTTTTGATTACTATTGCGAAAAAAATAATAACATTTTTTAAGAGGCTCGTTCAATATGATAATGGTTTTGAAATTAAATTTGAAGATTCCAATTTATATGACATCATTTTTAGCTTTTTCGCTTTTAAACCGGGATTGGTCTCTTGTTTTCCACTCATATCCTATGATTCTTGGAAATGTCGAAATTTGAATAGCGCTTTCATCTCCTAAAAAATGAAATTGATCTTTCGGGACAGAAAAAAAAATTGTTTAGGAAATTTTGTCTTTGATTATTTTCTAAAACAGCTTTCTCAATATGGACCGATCCAGTTTACTAATTTTAAATTGAATAATTTTTAAAATATTAAAAATATTTGATAAATAAATAAAAGTTAAACATAAAAATTAAAAAATAAGCTACACCACGGACATTCACTCGAGTGGGACTATATACAATATTTTTAAAAATCAATTAATAAATAGCCGTGTTTTATACAAAATTTCATTAATAAATAGTCGTGTTTTATACAAAATTTCAACTCAAGCTCGGATAATTTAAATATATCAATTAATAAATAGTCCTTTTCTATACAAAATTTCAAACCAAACTTTTGTTTTTGATAATTTCAAAATGGATGGCATGGATAAGACAATCAGAAAAATCAGAAAGAACAACCAAGTTCTTTACAAATATAAAATCTACTAACACAAACAACTATAAAATCTAATAACACAATAAAAACACGAGTTTTATTTTTTGCATTTCCTTGTTCGCTGGTATGATATTTTTGGAAATTTTAAACTACAAAATGAGTTATCATCTAATCTTTTAGATACACATAATCCAAACAAATATAAAATCTAATAACACAATAAGAAAAACACATGAGTATTATTCTTTGTATTTCCTTGTTCGCTCGTATGGTATTTTTGGAAATTTTAAACTACAAACTGAGTTTTCATCTAATCTTTTACGTTTTGAAAAGTCACCTTTACCGTACATACGCATGAAACATACGCATAAATTGTAATCGTATAAGTATGAAAGGATAATATGAGTTTTTTACTTTGTGGCCCATTTCATAGCCACACCCAACTAACACATGTATAGGAAAAAGAAATTGTCTCAAACATGTAGAAATGCGAAGGTCTTTGTTAAGAAGCTGCTTCAATCATCTAACAACTCAGGTAGGAGCTGGTTTTTCATTCTTTGCTTGTTTTGCATCAGTCGGGCTCAAAAAGCTCGGTTGGTTTATCGAAGGAAGCAACCTCACCCGCATCATGTCGGTAATTACCACCTTGTTCCTTATTTGGGAGATAGAATATAAAGCCTTATAAATCCTTTGTTTTGCAGAAGGTATAGCAAAAGAATCATTTTACCAATGCGATTCCTACGTTGTAAAGCAATATACTAGAACAAACTTTCTACAGCCAGAAACAAATTACATAATAGACAACTGGGCCAGTGATCCAAACGAAATTGCAGAACCCCAGATCGCTGAATAATGAACCAATACCTTGATCTTGTCCGACAACCATAACCCAGCGTCTTTAAGAAGCTTGTTTCCCGAAGGATTCACCAGGACCATGCTCTCTGAAACAAGATCCTGACTGCTCCTTCAGCCATCACGATAACCATGTGGCCACTCTCTTCAAGTCGTTTATCAATGAACTCATAAAGTCCGTCTTCTCCTTCAAGATAGAAGGGTGACTCAGGAATCAAATAGTCAACATCTCGGCTAGCTAGAGTAGCATACATTGCAATGAAACATGCACCACCAAATATATCAAATTAATGAGCACAAGTAGCACTGGAAATCCGAATGATGCAAACACGTCAGTATATCATTTTTCATCAAAACATAGAATTCATTTCCCGTCCATCTATGACAATTAAGTGTGCCATAGAGTAAATTTCACCGCAGTAACGGCCCATTAGCTTTGATAAGGAAATATATTCATTAGGGGCTTAAATGTAATTAATAAGGACTTGAATGATAAGTTCTATTAATATAGAGTAAGATTAAAGTTTTACAAGAAGAATAGGGACTGAACTGTAAATAAACCTCTTATGTAACCGAATTTGTAACTAACTCACTAGGCCTATTTAAAGAGGTCGAAGAGGCTGATTACACCTATGAAATAATTAGAGGCGAAAGGTTATATTCACCACCTAAAAAACTCTCTGTTGATTCTTGGTCAATATTCTCAATCTTCTCAATTCAATTTCTATTCTCACCAAATTGGCGCTAGAAAGAGGGGCCGAAGATACCTTGATCGATATATCAAAAATCGAGTCTCGAATTTGTTCATTTTCTGAAGAATTTTGTTTATATTTTTGCTGATCGGAGATGAATTCGAAAAGCTTTGGAGACGTTGAAATCTGATCTGCAAGAGAAAGAGGCAGGTAAGTCAATTCCGATTCAATGTAACCAATTTGATTTTGAAGGTAAAATGAATGAGTTGATAAGAAAAGTGGCGGAACTTGATGAATTTGCTAAAAAGAAGCAAGATAATAATGGCGCTAGACTTAGATCTAAAATAACAAGAGGTGATCGGGATGATCAGTCGGATCCGTCAAATAACGATGGCGACGTTCAATATGTACAGCGTAAAATACATTTTGAGCGTAAGAAGGAGCATAGTGGAATGAAAAGAAAAGAAAAGTTGCAGAAGCGACGGTATGTAGATTCTAGTGAAGAAGAGGATTTTGAAAATTCGGAGTCAGATGAAACACCAAGATATGAGCATTCTCGAGGTCATTCAAGAGGAAGAGGATATGAATTTCGGCCAGCTAAAATGTATAAGGAAGGAAGGCAAAAGAAGGAAAGACGAGTATATTCTCCTCGGAAGTATTCGCCTCGGAAATTTGAAGGTGAATCAAGTTTGTATGCTACTGTGGGAATGAGGAACGAAGACCAGTTTGTTCAAAGAGTAGATTGGAGGGACTCACCGTTGATTAGTGAGATTAGATCTGTGCCACTTCCGAGGGGGTTCGACATTTCTAAAATTGACAAGTTTGATGGAACTCAAGATCCAGATGATCATATAGAACAATTCAAAAACTATATGACTAATTTCGAAGACGATGATAAATTGGTGTGTATAGCATTCTCTCAGACATTCAAATGAACTGCACTAAAATGGTACAACAAGATTCCTAAGGAGTCAATTGCAAATTTTAGAGGCTTTTACACAGCTTTTCGAAGACAGTTTGTGGGAAGCAAAGAAATGAATGCTAATGGAGATACGATAATACAATGTAAGCAAGCTGTGGGAGAAAAGTTGAAGGATTATACTAAAAGGTTTGTGTCAACAAAAGCTGGATTAGATGATTGTGAGGAAGTGGTGGCTATGGCAGCGTTCAGACAAGGATTGTTGCCAGGAGATTTAGCTGATGAAACTACAAGGCGTAGGGCATTAACGTTTGGAGCTCTCATGGCTCAGGTTGAAGATCAGATCAAAGTCGAAGAGTCTACTCGAGTTCGAGGAGGAAGTAGTACTGTTCAGAAAGGGAATAGTCAACTGAACGCTTCGAATAATAACTCATCGCGCCCAAGGGGTAATCAAAATGTTTCTAATCGAGGAGGTTCGAACTCATACCATGGGGGTTCTTCGAGCTCATATCAAGGGGGTTCTAATCAGCACAATTCTAATAATCAACACCAATTCAGATCAAGATCGAATGTGTGGGTAAGACCAGAATATTATGCGGATTTGACTGAAAGTGTAGCTTCGATATATGAGAAAACCAGGGGAACAGTAAATTTCAGAAAGCCGGCAGCGATTAATAGGCCAAGAGAGGAGCGCAATAATAGGTTCTGTAGGTATCATGATGATATTGGACATGATACAAATGATTGTATTGCTTTGAAGAAGGAGATGCAGATTTTGATAGAGAATGGAAAATTGTTGGAGTATGTCAAAAAGAATGCTAAAGCCATAACTCAAAAGGTGGGCAATCCTAATTCTAAGCAGGAAAGTGCACTGATGATTTTAGATGCTGCAGGTGATGAATTTGATGTGGCTTCGGAATATGTCGAACCAGACCCTAGTCGATTGTTGTTGATGTCAGTTGATGAGCCGATGCGTAAGGGACGTGTTCGAGATTTGTGTGCGTTCTTTGAGTCACTGGCAATATTTGGGGGAGATTCAATGACTAATAACACTAATAATTCGAGGAAAAGACATATAGTGAATTTAACACATCAAATTGAAGGAGGAGCATCAGCACACCTAAACAACAAGGATGTCCCATTTATAATTTTCGATGCGGATGATTTGAGAGGAATTACTGGGCCACATGAAGATGCAGTGGTCATTGGGGCAGAAGTGTGTGGAGTGGAAATTCGACGAGTATTGATTGATACTGGAAGCTTTGCTAATGTGTTGTTCAAATCAACATATGACAGATTAAACGCTCCGCCTCAAATAGAAAGGTCAGAAAGAACTATAATTGGGTTTACTGGTGCGACAGCGAATGTAGTAGGGGAGTTTGAAGGTGAAATTTCTCTGGGAAAAGGGCCTTTCAAAAAGAAAGTTCAAGTACTTTTTATGGTGGTAGATTGTCCGTCGAGTTACAATGCTATCTTTGGAAGGTCATGGCTGGCAAAAATGTATGCTATAGTTTCTACAGTTCATCAGTGTTTGAAGTATGTAGTCGGGGATCGTATTGGTGTAGTTCGAAGTGATCAAAAAGTGGCTAGAGAATGTTACGAAGCTGCGTTTAGACTACGTGGCAAAAGTACCGATGATCCAATGGAGAAATAGCAGTTTGGGGGGTTGCCTTCTAGTGGTACAGATGAGGGAATTGATGATCCGAGGTCAACCCCGAGTTCTGTGGTGGTAAGTGAAGAAATTGAAGAATACATTTTCAATAATAACAGAGTACTTCGAATTGGGACTCTGCTGTCTTTATCAGTGCGAGAAAGATTGTTGAATTTTTTGTCTAAAAACTTGGATGTGTTTGCTTGGACATCTGAGGATGTAGTTGGGGTCCCAATTGACATTATATGTCATAGTCTGGCTGTGGATTCGAAGATCAAGCCGATAATACAAAAAAGGAGAGCTTTTTCTTTGGAAAAATCTGAGGCCATAATTGCTGAGGTAGATAGATTGTATAAAATGGGGCATATTAGGGAGTCCAAATATCCGAGGTGGACGGCTAACCCTGTGGTGGTGAAAAAGAAGAGCGGAAAATGGAGAATGTGTGTAGACTTCACAGATTTAAACAGAGCCTGCCCAAAGGATCCTTTTCCAGTACCTCGAATTGACCAATTAGTGGATTCTACTTCTGGAAACAAAATTCTAACATTTATGGATGCATTTTCAGGATATAATCAAATTCGAATGAATCCAGAAGATGAAGAAAACACAACTTTTATTACTGATCGGGGTTTATAGTGTTATAGAGTGATGCCGTTTGGATTGAAAAATGTTGGGTCTACATATCAAAGGTTGATGAATAAGGCGTTCGCTTCACAAATAGGGAGGAATATCGAAGTGCACATCGATGATATGCTTGTGAAGAGCAAAAGTGATGATGAACACATTGATGATTTAGAAGAGACGTTTTTGAATCTTAGAGCCATACAGTTGAAGTTGAACCCAGAAAAATGTACATTTGGAGTCCGATCTGGTAAGTTTCTAGGGTATGTGATTAGTGAAAGAGGAATTGAAGTGGATCCAGAACAGTTGAAGGCTCTGATATCAATGTCTTCACCTCGGAATATCAAAGAAGTGCAAATGTTAACAGGCAGGTTAGCGGCTCTGAACATATTCATTTCTCGTTTTTCGGATAAGTGCTTGCCTTTTTTCCAGGTGCTGCGTCGACCAAATAATTTTGAGTGGACTTCGGATTGTGAAGAAGCTTTTATTAAGATCAAAAATCTTTTGTCCTCTCATGAAATATTATCAAAGCCTCGAGAGGGTGACCAATTATTTTTGTATATAGCAGTATCGGATTATGCAGTGAGTGCAGTTCTGATTAGTGAAGATACGAGAGTTTCGAAAGTGGAAGCATAAAACCGAATATAACAGAAACAAAGTGAACTTGTAGAACTCTGAAAATGCAATTAGTTAAAAGAATGAAGGAAAAAATTTGGAAGGACTTGATGGTAGGCAGAATGCGAAGAAAGCAGAGATGTTGAAGAACTATAGTCATATATATTATTAATTTGTTGCTAATTTTTGTTACTCTCTTACTGTTGTCCTTTTGTTAAAATGTCTGTGCATTCATTCTTAGATAGGAAAGAAAAATAGATAAAACATGGAAAGGAGCTGAAAAGCGGAGGTATAAAGAGAATCTAAAGACACTTTTGGGTCATCCTAACCTGCTCTTTTATAATTTTTATCTTAAGTTCTAGCTTTTAATGTATAGTTGGTTATTTTGAAGATGACACTTCTGATCAATAACTCAATGACGGTGAGCCTCCTCTTGCTGTCTAACTAGATGGTCATTTTTGTGAGAAGAAAACCAGTGGAAGGAAACCTAAATAAGAGTAATTTTATGATCGACGGAGAATAGTAGAGCAAGATTCTTTGTATAAATAGGTTTTATTTGTATTTCAAAGGACACCAATCAACTTGTAATTCTCCAATCTGTAGAAGATGAGTTCAACCGGTGATGCCAAAGATGGAGGTAGAGGAAAGAGAAAGACGACGAAGTCGGTGATGCGATTCCAAAAGCCCGGACTTCAGTTTCCCGTGGGTAGGATTGCTAGGTTCCTGAAGACGGGGAAGTATTCTGAGTGTGTAGGCGCTGGTGCCCCCGTTTATCTCTCTGCTGTGCTCGAGTACCTTGCCGCTGAGGTTTTAGAGCTTGCTGGTAATGCAGCAAGAGACAACAAGAAAGAAAGGATAACTCCAAGACACATTAGGATTGTTGTAAGAAATGATGACGAACTGTGCAAATTGCTTGGATCTGTGAGTATTGCCTAACATTACTTGTTTAGTATGCAGTTTACGGGATTTTTATTTGAAGCTGTTGTGCCCTTCCTTCGGACCTCGAGAAAAAGGGGTCTGCCGAAGAAAGCAGGCAAAGGAAAAGATGAGATTGGATCTGCTTCTCAAGAGTTTTAGTTATGTTTTAATGGTGTAAAAATAGACTTGTTGTTCGTGTTTCAATAGGAGGTTCGACATTATATTTAGGGATTATTTGTAATTTTGTGATCCATAAAACTTTATGGCGAAAGATACCGATTTTTGAAGTAAATCTCTTTCTTTTTTTCAATTTTATGTTTTGAGTATGCATAGGTTGCTATGGCATGTATCATCTAACTTCTAGATTCAGGTTATGTTTAAAAAAAGAAGGCTTTATTTGTATTTAATATTTTCTTAGTTATAAATTTGAAATATTTATTTTGATCATTATTTTTCTAACCAAGTAACTATATCTTCTATATTTAGTATTTTTTTTAACCATTTGACTCTATCTTTTAATTTTATTCAATATTAAGAGACTAGTTTATCTTTTATATTTAATCTTTATTTTTCTAACTAACTAAATCTACCGCACCATTATAAATTAAAGTGAACTAAATGAAACACTATTTTATTTCTCCCCTCCTTTTTATTCGGCTCTAAACAAAAATAAATATTATATTTTATTATTTTATCCTTTTTTATAATTGGCAGATTTGTCGTCATCCATTTGAAGGGTCAAACTGCATATATATGCTTCTTGGTTAGAATTCATGTTTAATATAAATTTTAGAAATAAATTAGGATTTTATTCTTAAATATTAAATTATAGGGTGGGATTTGTATTTGACCAAATATTTATATAATTTGAAAAAAAAAAGGTTTTTTTTATTCCATTATGAGTTTTGAGTAAAAAAAAGCTGATTTAAATTCAAGTTGTCTGCGTTTGGATTTATATAAATTTCAAAAATCCGTTTTTAAATTTTAGCACAAAATAAAGATTATATTACCTATAAATTAAAATAAAATATTTCATTTAAAGTTTTTTTTAATTATAGTAAGTTTACAAATTTGAAAAATATTAGTTATTAAAATTTGATATCTCTAAAACTTGAAAAGAAAATTATTTATTAAATTGAATATTATTTTTTCAGACTTGTTAAGTAAATTATATTTAAATTACATATTATTAAACAAATTAATTGTTAAGAGAATAGTGAATGTGTTATATGTATTGAACAAATGACGGTAGGATTTGAAGATGTTGAGCAGGAAAATATCATTCAGCGAATAATCCAGAAGCACAAAGAAAACATTTGAAACGTTGGGAATGTGTCTCTCACATCTTCTTAGTTTCAACACATAAACCAAATCACCTCTCTGGGCATATCACATTACAGTGTATATCTATAGTGTGGCACAAAGTAAAGCCAAGCTCATATACAGACTAGTATTTAATAACCCATATACATTTTATTTTACTCATGACACTTTAACACCCCTTCGAGTTGAAGCATGAAGATTATGAATGCCCAACTTGCCAAGCAAAAATTCAAACTGCTTATTGCTTAGTGCTTTGTCTACACACTGAGACCGAGTGGGCACGTGAGATGGACAAATAACCCTATCAAGTATCGCATCCCGTAGAAAATGACAATCTACTTCAATATGATTTGAACGTTCATGGAACACATGATTGTGGGCAAGATGTAAAGTCGACTGACTATCATATAAAACTTGCATAGTCAATGAGTGTGAGACCCCAAAATCCTTGAGCAGACCGTGCAACCACTTCAACTCACAAGTCAATCCTACCATAGACCGGTACATTGCTTCAGCAAAGGACAATGCAACGACACCTTGTTTCTTAGTCTTCCAAGAAACAGAGGAATCATCTAAGAAACACCATCCAACCACTCACACTACACGAATCTTAGGACATCTAGCCTAACTGGAACCACACCAGCTTGTTAGAATGAGATTACAACTACTTGGTAGAAGAATTTCCTAACCTTGGCTCCCTTTGAAATAACGAACAACTCATAATGCATACTGCAATGATATTCATTTAGTTTATGCACAAAATCAGATAGAGTATGTATCAAAAAATAGATATATGGATATGTAAACACCAGATAAATCAGTGTGCAAACCAATGTGCGGTATGCGGATCCGTCAATGAGTAGCGCCGACTCGGTCTTGCCGAGCTGGTGGTTTTACTCGAGGGTAAATTGTGCAGGCTTGCAGCCAGGTAAACCTGTTTCTGAAATAATGTCCAGAGTATATTTACGTTGGCAAAGAAAGATACCCGCGGGACTCCGTGCTACTTCAACTTCAAAAAAATATTTGAGATGACCTAAGTCCTTCATATGAAAGCAAGTGCTCAAGTATTTCTTAAACTCTATCAATGCACCGGGGTCATTCCCATATAGAATAAAATCATCAACATACACCAAAACATGCATACAACAACCACTCATGGAATAAGAGAATACAAAATAATCTAAATAGAACTGAACAAACCCGTACCTCTTCAGTGCAGTCACTAACTTGGAAAACCAACACCGAGGTGCCTGCTTCAGACCATACAACGATTTGCGAAGGTAACAGACTTGTCATTTGCGCCCTCTTTCAAAACCTGAAGGAATTTTCATGTAAACCTTATCATCCCGATCATCATACAAAAAGGCATTCTGTATATTCATCTGATGTAACTTACAATTTTGAGCGGCTGCAACCGCCAAGAAAAGACGTATAGTAACCATCTTGGCAACACGGGCAAAAGATCTATGTATAATCAACCACTTCTACTTGGTGATTACCAAACACGACCAAACGAGCTTTTAGGCGCTCTCCTCTCCTATCAGCATTATATTTAATTTTATAAATCCACTGACTCCTCAAAGCTTTCTTCTTTTGAGGTAGACGTGCCAAGGACCAAGTATGATTATCCTCTAGTTCCTGAATTTCATGTTGCATTGTATTTATTCAACCACTGTGTCATATAGTAACCATCTTAGAAACACGGGCAAAAGGTCTATGTATAATCAACCAATTCTACTTGGTGATTACCAAACACGACCAAACGAGCTTTTAGGCACTCTCCTCTCCTATCAGCATGATATTTAATTTTATAAATCCACTGACTCCTCAAAGCTTTCTTCTTTTGAGGTAGATGTGCCAATGACCAAGTATGATTATCCTCTAGTTCCTGAATTTCATGTTGCATTGCATCTCTTCAACCACTGTGTCATATAGCCTCTCAGAATGATTTAGGCTCATCCCTAAAGGTAATAGATGCAAAAAAAGCGGTGTGCCAACGAGAAACAAGAATTGTCTATATGATGAGTGTGAGGATAAGGCATAGCGCGATCAGAAGATGGACTAGAACTGAGAGCATGAGGAGAAGATGACATTAAATGTATTACTGTAGTCATCATAAAATCCTTCAAACGAGTAGAAGGAATTTTACTACGCTTGCTTCGTCCAAGATATGAAGAAATGCATGGAGTCTCTGAAACAACATCTGAAACTACTGGCGGATTTGAGATACTATTGCTACCAATCGGAGATGGAGATTACGCATCACCAACCTCAGCAACCTCCACGAGTGGCGCTACCACAGGGACCCCCCATGGTGTGACTCCTCCTCTTTAATCGGCAAAGCCTTCTCAACTTTCTCCCAAAAATCTGAAGCAGTAGTAAGAGGTGCAGTGACTCCAATCTCAGGACAAGCCAACTCAGAGAGTATAGTAACAGATGCAAATGGAAATATATGTTCAAAAAAATTCACATCACGGGAAACAAAACAATATTGACTCTCTAAATCATATACTTTCTAGCATTTTTTGCAATACGGGTAACCCACAAAAACACACCGAAGACTACAACTCGAAAACTTATCACCCTTACACATCTTATCATGCACATAACATAGAGACAAACACACAAAGCTCACCAAAAATCATCTCAAATGAAGTTTTAGAACCCAAAAACTGAGAAGGAGTTCTATTAATCAAATCTTTGGTAGTCAAAATACACGCTCCCAAAAAAAATCACAAGTAAGTTACCCCGAATTTTGAAAGCACGGGAAATATTTAAAATATATTTATGTTTCCGTTTGACCCTACCATTCTGATGAGAAGTACCCACACATGAAAATTGAAAAATAATACCCAACTTATAAAAAAACATGGTACACAGAAAAATTCAGTATCATTGCCACTGCGCATTGTTCTAACAACTCCATTAAATTGTTTATTAGCCATTGCGAGAAAATTTAAAAACATTGAAGTTATTTCTGTTTTCTTAGCCAACAAATAAATCCATACAGCACGAGAGTACTCATCAACAATAATGAGAAAATATCACGCACTACATGAGGATAAAGTATGACAAGGACCCCATAAATCACAACAAATTAAGAATAAAATGTTATATATACGAACTAAGAATCAAGGGTTATATATACGAACTAAGAACCACGGGTTCTTTACGAATTAAGAACCGTGTATGACCTTAGAATTATATATGAAATTTTTTACTGATACTCATAAGTTAAATACAAATTAAGAATCATGGGTCAAATGCGAATTGAAAATTATGTGTTCAATTTGAAGTGATAATCATTTCTTAAATCCAAACTGTATTTTTTTGGATTAAAAATCACAAATCATTCACTAAATCTGAATTGAGAATCAATGGTTAAATTTGAATCACATATCAGGGTTAAAGACGAGTGACGAAACAATTTTTATATTTAAATTGAGAATCATATATTAAATGTGAATCATAAGTCAAGTGTTAAATATGAACAAATATTTTTCGAATGTACTTGTGGTTCACGTGTAACCCATTATTAGCGATTCACACGCTACCATTGATTCTAGTTTGTATTTAGCCAATTGTTCGCGATACATATTCAAATCGTGGTTCTCAATTTGGCTTTAACACATGATACTCAGTTCGCAATTAACCCTTGATTCTCAGTTCGGATTTAACACATTACTTTGATTTCACATTTAACCTTTGATTCTCAATTCGGATTTAATAAATGATTCGTGATTCATATTTAACTAATGATTCTCAATTCTTATTTAACACATAATTCTCAGTTCATATATAAAACATGATTCGACTCACATTTGACGTATATTTTTTAATTGACATTTAGATTATGATTCTCAGTTCAAATTTTATACATGATTCTCTGTTTGCAATTAACATTTGGGTCTTAGTTCATATTTAACACTTGATACATTATTACGATTTAACATCAGATTCTTAAATCATGGATAAGCCATTATTCACAATTCATAGCTTACCATTAATTATTAGCTCAGATTTCATAGCTTACCATTAATTATTAGCTCAGATTTAAAACATGATTCTCAGTTCGGATTTAACACTTCATTTTTATTCACGGATTTAACACTTCATTTTTATTCACGGATAACCTATGATACTCCGTTTAGATTTAACAAATGATTCTCAGTTCGTATTTAACTCATGGTTAGATATAAACTGAGAGTCTGGGGTAGAATGCGAATTGTTAATAATGGGTTAAATATGAACCATGTATGTAGAGGGGTTCGAACTCATGACCTTTGGTCACAAGCATGACTTACTCCACCAACTCGGCTACCGTTTTTGGAGCACATGTGTAATATCTGTACTAAGTATCTTGGGTTAAATCTAATCGTAAATTATTTATTAAATCAAAACTAATAATTAAAATTATATACGAACTAAGAAACATGTGGTAATTATAAACTGAAAAACAAGGGTTACTTGTGAAATGATAATCATATATTAATTATAAACTAAAAATAATTGACTAAATACAAATTGAGAAGCAGGTGTCGATTCTAATTTGAGAAGCAATGGTAAAATGCAAATTGCAAATAATAGGTTAAATATGAATTAAGAACCAAAGGTTATATATGGGGTAAGAATCATGTGTTAAATTCGAATTGAGCATCATGAGTTAAACACAAATGATGAGCATCGGTGATGTGGTCGTCACAACCCAAAAGGTCTGCGGATTGTTTATAAAGGTGTTACAACTAGTCGGCTCTAATGAATTGGCTAGATTATGCTTCTGTAAGTTGTATGTATTTATATACTTTATGTTGTTAGATATTCTTTTCAGATGTTTGAGTTTTGTGTTGATTACTGTTCTTGTTGATAATGTTGTTTGGGTTTCTAAGGAAATTGCTTTGAATTGGAAGATTTTGATTATTTGAACTTATTTTGTGTCTAATTGAACCAGTGCAGGTGACTACCAGAATAGGCTGCCAGATTATCTGTTTCCACCTGCATAAGAGCACTAAGGAAGTGTTTTACCTCTTAATATTTCAACGAGTAGCTGTAGAGAGACCTCACTGTATCCTGACGATATTGATTATATTCATCAAATTTATCATATGATGTTGATGGTTCACCCATCCTTCCCCTAATCTTTAATGCTGGAGCTCCAGAAGTAAGTTCGATCTTCCTGTATTATAATGCAGCATGTTATTGTTTTTAAAGCTTATGATTGGATTTTGTTACACAGTAGTTTCTGTAAATGAATTTGACAGTTCAGTAGTTGCTTTCTGCTATGTATGGAAGATAATAGCATTGAGGGCATATATCATACTCCAATAGAGTGTGCTATTATCATCAAATCCGCTGGAGTAATTGGATAATAGTTCACATATAGTATTTTCTTTATAGTCTCTACAAGGTGATTTCTGTAAATTTTCATTAATGTGCTTCTGACCCTGGTAAACTAGGATTATGGTTAACATAGTATTTTATTTATTTCAGGATTCTTGTAACAGAAAGAGGAACCAGCAATCTGGATACCATTCAATCTTCAATTCTGTGCATTTAGATAATCGAGTACACTAGTCGCCCGGAGACTGCAGTCTGCAATCTTGCATCTATTGCTTTACCACGCTTGTTCAAGGAGACGGTGAGTATTAGTTATTGTTTCTGTCATGGTTTAATTTTACATATTTCTCTCTATCAACAGGGGTTCCAATCGAAGCTCATCTATTGAAGCTTGTAGGGAGCAGAGAATCAAAGAACCATTACTTTGATTCTCTTTATACAAGAAGTGTATTTTGATTCTTAATCGTACTTTTGCTTTGGTAACTCAATTGTTACTACGCATGTCAACAAAGATTATAGTTAATTATTGTCATTTTAAACTACAAAAGGGTGAAATATGAGGCATAGGCACATTGGTATTGGAGTGTAAGGTCTTGCAGATGAATTAATCTTACTTGGCATGCTGATTCACAAGAGGTAATTTGTAGTTCCCTTTGTTTTATTTGCATTCAGTTTGAATGTCTGATCTTTTGCGATTGGAGCTAAAGATGGCTCTTATAATCTCAAAGTTATTTGAGTCTCGAGAGGTAATTTGTAGTTCCCCTCGTGTTTATCTGCATTCAGTTTGAATCACTTGTGTCTGATTTTTTGCCATTGCAGCTATAATGATGGTCCTTATAATGTCAAAGTCATTCCAATGTCTAGAGGTAATTTGTAGTTCCCTTTGTGTTTTTTTTGCATTCAGTTTGAATCACTTATGTCTGATCTTTTGCGATTGCAGCTAAGGATGGCCCTTATAATCTTAAAGTCATTCCAATGGAAAGTACCTCCCTATATCCTTATAGGGTGCGCATAAGTTTTTGCCTTTATTGGACAACTCAGTTTTATTACGACGAGGTACTTGATGCTATGAAAAGTCTGTGCTCAGCTATGTCTCTCACGACGACTGCATCAAGCAACTAATCTAAGTACCTCAGCTCTGTCTCTCACAACGACTGCATCAAACAACTAATCTAAGTACTTTTATGGTGACGATTATGACTAACGGGACTACGAAGAATGAGAAGCTTGGCTGGAACCGAGGTCGGCTGGATTATTTTTACTGGCTACTGCCAATTCTCGGCATTCTCTATTTCCTGGTTTATCTTTGGATATCTAAGTGTTTTATTTACAAGAAGACTACATGCCTTGCTATAGTAGAATGAAATAATGTTTAGATAGTTCAAGGAGTGCTGCCTCCCTTCAAACAAAAACTGAAAGGTTTATATTTAGTTTCTTACTATTCTTTGATGGTCGGACTTGTATTTTCGGTTTGAAATTCGAAGGTGTTTCATAAAGTGTGCATTATATAAGGTTCAATTATTTATGTCTAAGTAAAATGAAGTTATATGTATGTATCAATTAGTTTGCATTTAAATTTGGTATAAAAGAATAGATTTTTGAATAATTAAAAATACTAATTTATAACTAAAATTTATTATTATGACAGATTATTTGTAAATATTAAATTTATAAATAAAAAAGCTAAAATTAAAATTATTATTTAGCAAAAAGGTATTTTGTTGCATATATTTACATTTGGAAAAAAATATTTTGGGGTTAATATGTTGCAATTGTGATTTTTTTTGCAATTACATATAAACTTATTGCAATTACAATTTCATACAATGAAAAATACATTTATTGCCACTACTAAGTTTTTAAAACAAAAAAAGGAAATTATTGCAAATTCATAATTTTTATAGCGAAACATAATATTATTGCAATTAAGCATTTTTTGCAGCGAAAAACAAAATTATTGCAATTAAGCATTTTTTACAACAACAAATATATTTTTCGTTTCTAAGGACTTTAAGCGTCCAACCTAAAGCAACAAATCTTTTGGAACAAATTTTTTATTGTTAAAAGGTTTTACCAACGAATAATCGTTTTTTGCAGCAAATTTTTTTCATTGCTTATACCAAATTTTCTTGTAGTGTCGAATCGTAACTTTTGTCGAGTATCATTAACCCAACAAACCACCGTATCTACAATCTATGTATGTGTCACAACTCTAACGTTATTCATATTTTGTCAACTTGCGCACGGTCCCAACATGACTCGGTACAAAAATGTGAGCTGTTCTCACATCATATATAAACAATTTAAAATTCAACAAGAGGTTAGTTGTCAATGCTAAATTATCCTGTTTGGTAACTCTAATAATATATTTATTATTCTTATTCAAAAATGCATAACGCTTGCCTACATAACAATGCATGCTACCAATATTGATGTTATGGCAAATTTTCATCCTAACAGTATCATTATTGACTAAAAGAAATAAAAAATAATAATTAATTAACTGTTTTAGCAAGGATTGCAGAAAATATAATAATCTCATAAAAAGTTGTAAACGGAAAAAGAAATTATTGAGAGATCTCTTACTACTCTTGAGGGTGAAATAAATGTTGCTAATGCGGAGAAAAAAAGATTACTTACTCAAAATGCACAATTAATCAAACAATGTACTACTTTAACAACTCTTAACACAAACTTGATCTCTCAAAAGATTACCCTCTCAAATCAAAATAAAAGTCTAAATATTGAAATAACCTATTTGAATACTCAAGTTTCTGCTTTAAAATCTGAAATCACCATATTTCAACAAAATTTTAATGATTTTGTGAAAAATAATAAACATAGAATTTCCAAAGATGAAAGAAGATGTTGACAGTAATACTTCCAAATTCATAAGTGAAAGAGAAGAAGTTGCATTCCCTCAAACTGAAGTTTTAGATTAAAGAGAGATAAAAAAAATTATTTTATCAACCATAGCTGCAAATCCAACCATTTAACTCGGAGAGTTAGAAAAGTTTCTACCCAAAGAAGAATGCATTAATTTATCTCACAAGCTACCACTTCAAAAGAACAAAATGAAAATGAAACTAACACTCACAGACTGATCAAATAAACTTCCGATAAGAAATAAACCCCTCGGTCAGAATTTAACTATCAATATAGACAGAGTAAGCTCACTAAATTGCAAGAGGACAACCGAGCGTAAATGCGACCAATTAAGACATCCAATCGAATATCCTTGGTTGATAACAAACAAGAAACATTTTCATACGATGAACGAATGGTCATTCGATGCACGAATCCGCTAAATACATTATCACGAAAACATGGAGAATGTGAGGGTTAATCACTTACACATGGAGAATGTGAGGGTTAATCACTTACCCATAAACACCGTAACAAGAGTGGTAACTAATTCTTAGATAATGGGAGTAACATAACATTTATTATGATGTATAAATAAGCATACGACCTTAAATTATGATGTACGATGTTTTTATTAAATAAAAATAGTAACTTTCATAATTTGTAATTTTTTTTTGATTTCAACTAAACACGTATGTTAAAATCCCTTATCATATTTTAACGTCGTTTTGGGCAACAAAATTTAATTACTTTATGTTGTTGTGCATAGAAATTTTATAAAGGTATAGACGAAGTCAAGAATAAAAAAATATTCCAAAAGTCCGTCATAGACAAGGTAACCATGCGAATGTTAAGTGAATGATTTAGAACTTCCCAAACAGAAATAGGAACCTTGGTCCCACTTCGACAATCAATAAGTTAGCATGTAGGGTGGTAGTGGAAAACAATAATTAATCCCAAATCAATGTTGAAGGGACCACCGGTGGGGCGGCGCATGAGGATAACCCTCTTGATTTTTTTATATCAGCTACCCTATCTAACAGTTAGGTTTTAGAGTCTCAAATAGAGTAATTCAAATGAGAACAACTCAAGACAACTAATTTGAAAGGGACAACAAGGCCAATGAACGAATGGACAAGATAACAAAGGCCCTTCAGTGTTTGACCGAGATGGTTCCATTAGAAGACAGAGGAAAATTGGATCTCTCTCTGAAGTTTAGCAAAGTTTATGGAACCTAAAAAACTACCGGATGCGCCGATGGGGACGAACATACCGTCGAAAGCAAAAGCGAAAAAAAAAGATAAGAAAGGTGATATCTCTGACCGAGACGATCAATCAAGTAACGAAGCTGCAAAAAACGACAAGAGGCATGTAGCGGTGGGATACGATCAGGTAAGGCCAATAATAGTGGCTTATATATTATAGGAATCCCCGTTCATCAAAGGAATCTTGGAGGGAAAGCACCCCCAAAACTTTGACCCTAACAAGATAGACTCATATGATGGTTCATGAGACTTATAACAATATCTAGAGAAGTTCAAAAAAATGATGATAGTCTTCAATCATGATGAATTCATGACTTATAGGGCTTTCTCAACAACTTTGAAAGAGAACTCACTAGAATGGTTCAATAGTCTCTCCATGGGATCAGTTAAAGACTTCGAAGAAATTTAGGTCCATCCAACAGTTGTCATCAACTTTTCATCTTCTTTACCTGTTTTCTCATTCATTATTCTTCAATAAATATTCCCCCTTATTCATTTTTGCTTCACATACAACTTCTAGTAAGAAAAATAGTAAATCACCTGAAAACCTTTTCTTTCTTACTACCTTTACCGGAAAAATTCAACTTTCCCAATTTTCCTCCATCATTAATTTGAAGGTTCTTCTTTGTTCTAGTTTATGAAAAAAATCTGCATCTACTAAAAAACCTATTTTTGCTATATACGAATATTTTTGTATCAGTGAGGCTGCTGCTGAATATCGTGTCACAAGAGTAATAGACAACTCTCCAAAAATTACAACTCAAACCACAATATACGGTGATTTCATCCCTGGCCAAAATTATTATGGGTTCCAAAATCCATCCAACCTAGTTCGTGACAGCTGATCACCAAAATCTCCTCAACCGTCACCGCTTTGAAATATTTCACCAGCACTCTCTAGAAACGTATCCAATCTTCCTTAAACATATCTCAAAGAGACGCAAAGAAAATATTCTCACACAACATCAAAACAACATTTTAGAATTAACATTAAACCTCCTTGAATTTCTCGCAAGGAGACATCTTGAATTCAATCAGAGCCACGCTCTTACCAGAATCAACCTCGTAGAAAAAACCCATTTGTAGCCATGGGAGACCATGATGACAACAATACTCCACAAAATCCTACATCTCTGCATCCCCTGAAGGAAATATTTTTTACTAACAAACAATCACAACAAACTTTTTCAAAACCTCTCATCAAAATACAAAGACAGCCTCTAATCTACATGATATTACTAATGACAAAGCTCCACCTCAACAAAGAGACAAAGAATATGAAGAATAAGCTAAATTAGATTCGAGGACATAAACAGAATCCAATCTTGAAATTATAGAAAGTGGTGTTGCTTCAGAATCTGAAGACAATGTTTCAAAGAAAACGGCTCACGAGAAAATAGAAAGGAAAAAATTAAAAGCCAGTTCAGCTACCCGAGGACATTGGTGCTCATTAGTCCGGAACTTTTCACCACTAACTGTAGAAACCGGACAGGGGCAATTCAGACAAAAGCCACCCACTGTACCATCCGAACTGGACAAAAGTACTAAAAGCTAATCACCTTTTGACTAAGCTAATTGTTTATCCACTTAATAAACTAATGAGTTTTTTTGAACTCGACCCGGTTTCATAAGTTTGACCTGAAAGCCCATGTGGCCCATAATTAAGGGTATAAATACCCAACCACTTTAATTAACGAGGGTAATGAACATTTAATACAACCATGCAGCTTAAATCTCTCACTATAAAAACACCCAAACATTAAATACCTTTGAAACACCACAAAACACCTGACTAAATTACCCTCAGTCGAAAATAATCCACACTAGGTGCAACTCTAAGCGTCAACCTAAATTCGGTCCTCCCAGAATTTATTATTCCGTTGAAAAATATGCCATATGAAAATTATTGTCAAACCCATGCCAGAACGATTAAAAACAATGTGTATGCCACACAATATCATGTTCCGCTTACCACAAAAAGGAGAGACTCCACTATCTTGTGGAGTAAATGAACTTGTGGTCTATCATATATTCATCAACTGGGACTTCGATTAACATTAGACCCAATGATAGTGGAGTAGTTTGAACTTATTGATCTGGGCCCAACATAATCAAGCCCAAATTTATGGTCCACATATTATCTTTCATCATGGCTTCCATATTGGGAAAAAATCCTCTTTCTATCAAAGTTTTCATTGCATTGACCCGTCTTTCAAAAAAATAGTACTATCCTTAGACTATCTCACCCTCAGAGATGATTTCAAGATAATTAACGATCTCTTCAAAGCTGACAAGTTCTAGAAACAAATATTCTTATTTTTCTCTAGAGCTTGGGAAAATGGCAAAGAGATTTCCAAAGAGAATCCGTCAAGGATCAACCTTGTTTGGAGAAGTACTAGTAAGTTAATCAATCTTTTTAAATTTATGTATCTTATATTTCAACTCGTTTTTAATGTATTATTATCGCATATATAAATTTCAAGGCAATACAAATCTTGAAAGAAGACAAACAAAGAAATCGTTGTCAAGCTCTCTAAATGGATGGAAAATGCATGGGGCGATGAATTCCAGAATGCCTTCATGGCCATAAATTTCGTGAACATCCACTTGTAGAAGATCTCCCCGGATTTTTTCATTTCAGATAAAGAGCTAATGGAACCTCAATACCAATATAATATTGTATAAAGACTATTAGCACTTGACAACCCAAAAGAAAAGCAAGCAAAACGAATCTTCCAACCATTGAAGAAATAATCGAGGCTGAACCTTCTCCGAAAAGAAAAAAAGAATCTCGTTTCTAAAAAGAAGAAAGGATTCTCGAAATCCCCTCTAAAAATTACAAAGAAAAGCATCGAAGTATCTCCCACAAATTCAAATGCAAATGTTGATGAGACAGAAGTAATTACTGTAACAGATCACCAAGGAAATGATAAATTCATCAATAACGAGACTATTGGTGAAGATAAAATTCAAGATCTCTATAAGGATATTGACCCTAAATTACCAAATTCAAGAACAACTTGAACAAATATCTCATCAAATTATCACATGCCTTCTGCCTGAAATTGTGAGTTCGAGTCTTCCACCAGGTTCATCCTCATTTGTTCTTATGAGTTATGAAAATCCTTATACTCTTCTTATCGCTTTTACTATACATATTGAGAATCTTTCTGAAGAAGTATCAAATGTACTTTAACCATTCTCAAACCTCGAAGAAGCAACAAAGCATTTACGAAGAGAATTTATGCCTGTTTGAAACAAACTATAGGTTATGGCTAAAGATATGATCCAATGCAAAAAAAAATATAATGGAAGAGAGAAAAATATAAGAGAAATTTTTTAATGACATATCCTTGATCAATTCCAAGTTTTCCATGCTGATAGGTCAAAGTTCATAAAAGAAGCCGTCCATCTCAAATGTTATTTGAGAGTTATTCATGATAAAGAAAAACAAAGTTGAACTCTTCCCATTTGCATGAGATGGATGAACCCAAAAAAACATGAAAAATAAATGAGAGAAGAAAAAAATAATCACGCTTCTCTCCAAGAGACACAATTTATAAAAGTGAAGAAGAGAAGAAAAATATAGCTAATGAATTGAAATCACTCAAAATAACATTTAAAGAATATAAGAGCATTGTTCTAAAACCTTCCAAGACTCAAAACGGGCTAGAAAGCCTTGCTCTAATAACAAATATCGTAGAGCAAAAAACAATCACTTTTCTTTGTGAATTCTATGTGGTGTTTCCAAAGGAAAATTTGTTAGGCTTTTGGAAAATAATTTCCTTAGAAAATCATCCAAGTGAAGCATTTGAACGTGTACCCAATGAATCCTCTCAAGAAACTGAGTGAGGGGAAGATGAAGACACCTCTGATCAAGGAAAGAGTTCATCGGAAGGAAGCTAATACCACTCTCCCAATGATGATGAAGAAGGATTAAATAGATGGTTTTTCTTGTTTATATGTGTTGTTAAATCACCAATAGTTGCTAGTGTTCTACATTTTGTAAGTATTTAACCACTTGACACTTGAACTTATATTTTGTAAGGCTTAAAAATTCACTTTAATTTTTTTGAGGAACAATGACTTTTTATCTTTCAAATATTTATATTCCATATTGAATAATATTATATTTTATGAACAAATAATTAACACTTCAAATACTATTATTATTTAATAACAGTGCGTTTAGAATGGTTTTTCACCTCTAATACTATTATCTCTTAAAATCAATACTTTAAATGAATAGTTTCTCTTCATATCTAAACATCAATTCGAACAATGCTATAAATGAACGTGTAGTACCACGATTAATGAACTTTAACATCTCAAATATAGTTATCTCTTCGAAGAATGCTCTTAAATGAACATATAGAACTTCGAATATAAACAGTGTGTATAAAGAAAATTAGCACCTGGAATATGGTTACCTCTTCGAACAATGCTCTTAAATGAACTTATAACACTTAAGATGTAAACAGTGCGTTTAAAGAACGTTAGTACCTCGAATATGGTTGTCTATTTCAACAGTGCTCTAAATGAATGTGTATCACTTGAAATAAAACTAGTTACTTAAGTCACCTTTGGTTAACTACTTTAAAGATGATCAGTCTTTGCCTAGTTACCAAAATAATTTAAGTATTTGTGTCCAAAACAACCACTGGCCAAAAAGAATTTTATTAATATCCGCGAATGTAAATGTGGCACCTCATTAAAACCTTCATGGTCCAACAGGATAGGAAAAAGTATGCCACTTATCCAAAAAAATCATATAGAACATTTGACAAAAGAAAAAATCACTCCTAATATAGTTTTAAATGTTATATATTCCAAGGATGTTGTAAAAGTATGCCTTGTTCATCGTTGTGGCGATATGTACCTGACTTTACTCGCTCTAATACCATATATGGACCTTCTCATTTCAGGGCCATCTTTCCAATCTGCTTGTCCTTTGTATGGAGAAATACCTTCCTCAAAACTTTATCATCCACCTTAAAATACCTCCGTTTTACCTTCGAATTATAATGGCTCCTCATCAAAGTTTGATATGATTTGAATTCAAATGCCCTTTTAACTCTCTTCTCTTCGATCAACTCGAGGTATGTCCTTCTTGCTTCATTTAACTCCACAAAATAAAGGAGTACACTATAAGAAGGTAAAGTATATTTTGCACGGCTTACATTATTCATACCTTATACCAAGGCAAAGGATTTTCTTGAGTAGCTTCTCTATGAGTCATTTGATAAGCTCATAACACCTCTTGCAAATAATTAGGCCATTTCCCCACAACATATGTTAAATGTTCCATCAATTCTTCCAAAATAGACCTATTAGTTACTTGTACTAGACCGTTTTCTTGAGCTATAAAGGCATGGAAAAACATTATGTATTACCCCTTAAATTGCAAAAAGAAACCATTTCTCTATCCTTAAATTGAAGGCCATTATTTGTAGTAATTTTTCCAGGAACTCCAAAGCTACAAAAAAATATTATTCACAATAAATTTGATAATATCCTTGGCTCTTCTACCAGATAATGGTTCAACCTCGGTCCATTTCGAGAAATAATCAGTTCCCAAAATAATCATTTGACGCCCTCCAGAAACCATAGGTAGTGTCCCTACTAAATCTAATCACCATATATCAAAAGGAATAGATTAAGATATAAAAGTAAGTGGTACAACGAGTTTTTGAATGAAATTGGCAAAACATTGACAAGTATCACAGCCTCGTACTAAAATTTTAGCATTACTCATAATCGAAGGTCATTGATAACCTGCCAACAAAACAATTTGTGCAACCATTTGAACCAATAGTGAGTTGAACCCTCACAATCATGTAACTCATATAAAATCTCTTAGATATTCCTGTTTACCCAAACACCATAATAAAGTTCTTCTTAAAGACTTCTAGTATAACACTTCATCTAATACTTCATAACCATGAGCCTTCTATCGTAACCTTTAAGGTAACTTTACAGTGTGAGGTAATTTACATCTAAGTAAAAACATTTAAGATATCGTAACATTGTATCTAAATGTTGTTCATTTTGTATATGAAAGGTTCGTGACTTCTTTTAGGATTAATTTTCAGAATAATATTTTCATTATTTTGTTTTTGTGTAATGTGTTTTTAGGCTCCCTAAAACATTGAACACTATATTGTATCCAAGTCTTACTTTTGTGTTTTTTTAAGGATGTCAAGGCTCTCAAAGTGTGAGACTAACCTCATCTTATTATTATTTTGGAGGATTCTCAGACCTATAAGGTAATGAATACTACATTTCATCTTAACCTCATCATCTTTGTTGGTATTTAAATACTTTGGGGATGTCAAATCCTTGAAGGTGCTAAAACTATATTTCATCTCAGAATTAATTATTTGATTTTAGAAATAATAAATCTCTAAAAATGATGAAAAATACATTTCATCTTAGAGCTATTATATTTTTATTTATCATGTACCTTTGTTTGATTTCGAGAATACGAACCTATTGCAAATGTTAGTCAAAATGAAATTGATAATGTTTTTTGCGGTGATCCTGGAGAGAAGTTAGGCCTTTACCTAATTTGAAAAGTTGTTTATGACAATAAGAATATGCTTGCAATCTCTCGAAGAACTAATAGTGGTCTGACCATGCCAATACCTTATATGTCATAAGGTAGGGCCTCAAATATTGCCTCGAGTGGTACCGTAGTGACGTAAATCATATTCGAAATATGCTAGTATAAGTTTAACATTTTCACGACGTCCTTGGTGTTAGTTGATACGGTTTACCAGAAGAAACCGACCAACAAAAACCTCTTCGTTAAGGTCTTATAACCACTATGAGTCGACCTCTTCCCATAATGGAGTTCTTTTAAAACCATGGTTAATTTCTCGGGCCCCAAACATTAAAGTAGAGGTCTATCCCTATGGTAGTACTCAATTAATCCCTCTTGAAACAACTATAAATATATGATTTTTGGGATCCAAGTCAAGATATTCTCTTTAGAAGATAGCTTATACAGCATGACGGTTTACGTCATGGTCTAGATATTCATTGGTCAAATCGTAAATAGTGGCCTCATAGCTAACACGTATCATACTGTTGTTTTCTTGTTTTAGAACCGCTATCTAAGTTCTTGACTCACCTGAAACAACAGACCCTGACCCATTCCCTAAATTTCTCTTAATCCCGTGATTATCTATTATATACTAGAAATAATTTACCATTATCAATCAAGCTCTACATATGTTCCTTAAGTGTTATGCAATACTTTGTCTAACAACTAATTTATTATATAACTTGTAGTACATATCATTTCTATCCTTCTAAACGCTTAGTCAGTGAGAGATAAGGCCTAAATTGGACTTGGTCATTCGCATTTTGGTGAATATACACCATTTATTCAGCTAACTCGGTTAATTTCTCATGTTTTGTCCATTTAGTCCACTGTTTGACATGCACCCGACTTGCATAGGTACTTTACTGCACTATAGCCTAAAACATCTTCGGGGTCTGGACCTAAAATGATCGCTTTAATGTTGGAGGTGAATATGGTGAAAGGATAGGATATAAAATATGTTGTTTCTTGTAAACCACATGGGGTACGTCGGATGAGGTCGAATTGACAATATGAATCACATTTGGAGGTTTGTAATTATGCCTAGGCGTATCTTGTGGAATCAGACAAAACACATGGTTTTCTCTATTCATATATGAGACTGTACTTGCACCAATACTTCTCTGAAAGTAAGATCTTTGTTTTTCGTGATATTTTTTGCCAAATTATTTGTATGTAATGAGTGCATGCCGATAAAAAGCAACTGCCACCTTTTTTTATAATGGTTAATGTTGTTCTTGTTATGTACAAAACGTTGAGTATAATATCTCAAACTTTCCTCAATCATCTTTTTACACTTTATTATGTGGTCTTTATGACCTTTTTTACCTTCTACCTTAGAGACTGATGTCTGAGAAGAGTTCATAGACAATTGAAGCTGCTGGTAGACCTTCGTCAGGTTAATGTGTTCATATTAAAATTCATTGAAAGTGTTGGGAATATGGGGGTCCGGTCCGCATATTCCACCTCCGTATATAAGTAAGAACAACCCGATCTCAACAATAGTATGATATTGTCCGCTTTGGCACCCGAAGGCCCTCACAGCTTTGCATTTGGTCCACTTCCAAAAGGCCTCACACTAATTGAGATATGTTCTCACTTATATACCATTGATCCTTCCCATATTTTACCGATGTGGGATGTGGAACTTTGGTCGCTACCCTAACAAATCCTCCTCTCGAACAAAATACCACTTTAGCCTCCTCTCAATTGACATCCATCCGCTCACTCTAATCAGGTTGGGGCTGCCTGATCTCTAGAGCCTTTACAGCGGATCTATCTAATCTCGACCATCCTACCTTGTTCCTTAGCGCCACTCCAAACAAGTACCACCGTCTTGATACACTCCAATCAAGCCACACTCCTTGATGAGCAACGGGCACTCCAAACGAGGATCTCTCCAATCAAGCCACACTGCTTGATAAGCCATGGCTACTAATTCATCATGTTCGACTCATGAGAATTTCACCCACATCACCCACCACATCGCGTACTGTCTGGGCCTGGAGCTCTGATACCACATGTTGGGAATATGGGGGTCCGGTCCGCATATTCCACCTCCGTATATAAGTAAGAACAACCCGATCTCAACACTAGTATGATCTTGTCCGCTTTGGCACCCGAAGGCCCTCACGGCTTTGCATTTGGTCCACTTCCAAAAGGCTTCACACTAATTGAGATATGTTCTCACTTATATACCATTGATCCTTTCCATATTTTACCGATATGGGATGTGGAACTTTGGTCGCTACCCTAACAGAAAGCATTCGATACCATAAGTGGTCATTCTTATGAAACCTCATCATCCCGTTTGTGAACTACTCAAGGTGATGCTCTAGCTCATTGGTATGATCGGATTCTCTATTTTATGATTTGAACCTTCTAGGTAATTCGACTGCCACAATTTTTAGAATCAAATGAGGCATTTTTCTCCTTTACCTTTGGGAATATGCTCTAGGAACTGGTCATCCTAAATAAGATTTTTCTCGGGAGGGGAGGGTGTAACTCTACTTGAGATTTAGGAACAATAGAGTACATCTACTGTTAAGCCCTTAGATGAAGAAATGTTTGAGGATCCCGAACATATTTATGAGTTATTGGATCCACCTAAACTAGCTTTACAATTATTGGTATAACTCGAGTGACTTGCCTGACCCCCATTTGATCAACCTATCTTATGATGTGGTGACGACCTCATCAGGGCTACCGCCAATTCAATTTAGTAGCGTGATTTAAGAGGGAAAGATACTAAATGAAGTATAAATTTGAATCCAAGAAAGAATTGTTGGTTCAAATTCCTGAATCGTAAGGTCGAACTCTAAAACAGCTATCTTGGCGGTGATTGGATGTATTATCAAGTACAAAGTGACAAACTTAAAAAGGGTGAGACATTTTTATGACATCTCTGACACAACTATAACGTGCACCGTCAAGTGGGTTTGGTGCCTCGAATCCCATAAAGTGTATTACTTGAATTGATCATTGTAATAAATTCAATAAAAATGTGCGAGATCACGCATGAGTGTAATTGATACACAGAAAATGCAAAGGTAATTTATTTGTTTGCCAATGTTGTATTTGTTTGAATATAAAAGAAAGGGTGTAGGTTGCGAAGACAAGAGTTTGATATTTTCAGGTGTTGTTCATCTCCATAGAATACCATCGCATCACTTATAGATATTTAGATTCTCGTACTTTATTTATTTATAGCCTTTTAGAGTACTAAAGGGGGTCTGGTTTTAGGTTTCGCCAAAGATTAACTTAGTTGCTTCTCTACAAACCAGCTTTTACTCTAAACACCTTCTGAGTCGTAGCTCTTTGTTGAACTAGTCAATTTGTCCATAATAACATTGTTGATAAGCCCATCTAAATGGGTTTGAAAAAGGAGGGATTGAATAAGGAGAAGGAAAATAAACTGCACGGTGACACTGAGAAGTCAGAGTTCGAGATCCCTACTTTCATAGAGAAATATTTCACACGAGTGAGTCTTAAATATGGCTATCCAAATGAGGAAGGTCAACATGAGTTTAGAATTAAGTATGGTATTCCCAATATCGTCATAAGCCGAATACCGACCCCATGGAGAACAACTATACCAGGCATGAGAGAATGAAATTTAACTATACACCACGCTGTTTGATTGGGGCTGCGTTTACCTTTACCACTTTTCATTCATGACTTCTTCCGATTTATGAGTATATATCTAAGGCATCATAAATATGTCTAAAACACTTACTGATGACTTATAGGAGATAAGGTTGGCGCAAGTCATTCATCTTTTTTATATCATAAACACTCGGATCGGTTATTGATGTATCGGTGGTTGAGGAGGGTTAGAACAAGATAAGCCAACTTTCTCCTAAAGAAGTTGTTTTGGCCAAAATATTTGCAGAGGAATTGTCCAGATGGGTTACCTGGTCGTACACTACTTGTTGAAACTTGGATTCTAATTATTTTAAAGCGATGAGGTAATGACGATTCGTCTCATATATGGTATTATAGAGACCATTAGCATGGTTGATCACTAGCTTTAAATCAAATCAGGTCTGTATAACTTGAGCTTCGTAAATATATGCTCATATATGGTGTCATTGTTTGTAATGGTAAACCCGAACCGAATGGCTTGGCGGATTTTATCACCCGTGTGCTCGAAGCTTTATCGATTTCAATAATCCATTCACATATGTTACGTATTTCTCCCCACGCGGGGTAGAGAATCGATTATTGAAATCTGCTATTGTTTGGCCTTTGATCGGTGTACGGAATTCGTATTTGATATCATATTCTTCGAGCTTTACCGACCATCGTGTAAGTATGCGTGATATATGAGGTTTACAGATATCCTATTATAACGTTTTATCACCTTCGTCTGGTATCGCTCATTCGCTTTGTCTCGTATGTGTCCATCTTGTGTCCTGATTATTACATCTGATATATCATTTTGTTAGTGTTTGGTATACGTTTATTTTGTGATTATAAAAAATATATAGTATTTATAAAATTATAATGATCGATTACGAACCATTTATTTATTTTAATATATAATATTCAGCTTTACTACATAACTATAAAACATAACTATAAAAGTATTATAAAAAATTCTAATGATTACGTTTTACCACAAAATAATACATATCATTTAAGAAAAATTATTATTTTTATTTATAATTTTAGTATATCAATGTAATATTAATATTATTTTTAATAACTTGAAAAATTATTTTTTTTAAACATAAAAAATAATAACGACATTAAATATATATGTATTATGTTAAAAGATATATTATATATTATGGGCAAAAAAGGTATATATTTACCACACGTTTATAAAACATGACGACACGTTTCATGTATAGCATATTTAGGGACACGTCACTAAAAAGATTGTACAATGTTTGATTTGACATGAAGACTCTTATATATCTATAGAATTCAACCATAGCGATACATCACTTAAAAAATTAAATTATTTTGACTCGACAATAACACTCTTATTTATTAAATTGTGACATGGTATAACATATTTATAATCAATCTCGCGACAAACCAGAGGTACAACAATACCTAAAACTCAATATGAATTTCATGATATATTTTTAAAAAAAATTAAAAATAAACTTATACTATATTCTAACATGTTGAAACAAATCGAGGGCTCAAAAGCACAACACATTCTCCTGAACAAACATTAGCAGTCTAGCACTAACACCTCACCTCATAGGCATCCTTTTGTTTTTATATAAAGTATAAGTACTTTTACTCCCTCCCTCTCATAATGTTAGACGTTTTAGAAAAAATATTTTGTCTCATATTAATAGTCGTTCTTTTTTTTAAGGTAGTATTAATTACATCTCTTACACTTCCCACCAATAAAAAAATTTATTGACTACACAAACTTCTCATCCCACCAATCAAATTTAATTTTGTTTATTTTTTGTCTTTTATTACGTCACAGATGGAGTATTATATATATAGAGTGTTACATTCTATAGTAAGAAGTAAAGAAAAATATGTTTATTCTAATAACCTTTCAATGTTTTCAAATATTACGAGTGAAACTTGGAAAAAGAATTCTAAAAAGTTGCTGTAATTACGTGGGAAAAATGATTAAAAATATTTTTCTTGCTAATTTTATATTTTTTATGATTATAAAATATTATTTTACATATAAAATATTTTGACACATCTATTTAATTATTTTTTGTATATTATTGGTTAGTTATTTTTTAATTTTAAAATTTGATAATTTTTTAAAATAAACAACTATTTTTATGATATTTTTATGTGGAAAAATATATGAGAGAGAAAGAGTAAAAAACTCCAAAGTCATATCTTCTATTGTGGTTCAGATTAATGTTTTTGAACTTCTAAAATTTGAAGTTGAAGTTCGTATTCTACCTTTTATTTGAATCCTTCAATCATCATGAAATAATCTCAATCGAAAGGCCAAAGGAAAAAAAATTAAAGAATTAGAGTTTAAAGGAAAATTTGTGTCAATATTTTCAAATGTTCAAATCGAAGATTCGGTGAGTTATCAATGAATTAAGATTAGAAGAAGGTTGTGGTGTCTTTATTCCATCGTGTCTGGTTTCTCTACTTCCATTATGCATGGTCTCTCAAATTCACCATGCATGGTCTTTCCACTTCCATTATACATGGTCTCTCAAATTCATCATGCATGGTCTCTCCACTTCCATCGTGCATGTTATCATGTATGTTATCTCAACTTCCACTATATGTGGTGTCTCCACTTCCATCATGTCTGGTATTTCCACTTCGTCTCACATCTTTCCACTTCATCATGCATGGTCTCATATCTCTCCACTTCATCATGCCTAGTTTCGCATGGTTCTCCATATCCATCATACTTGGTCTCTTAACTTCATCATGCCTGGTCTCACATCTCTCCACTTCATCATATCCAGTCTCACTTCATCATATCCAGCCTCACTTCATCATGCGATATCTATCCACTTCATCATGCGATATCTCTCCACTTCATCATGTGATGTCTCTTCACTTCATCATGTGATATCTCTCCACTTCATCATGTCTAGTCTCGCATGTCTCTATTGCATCATGTCTGGTCTCGCATCTCTCCACTTTGTCATGCATGGTTTCTAGCTCATCTCTCTACTTCATCATGACTCCTCTTTCATCTCTCAACTTTTTCATGTCTCGTCTTTCATCTCTCATCTCTCCACTTTATCATGTCTAAGTCTCCCATCTATTTATTTCATCATGTTGGGTTTTATATCTCTCCAGTATATGATGTGTGGTCTTTAATCTCTTTAAGACATCATGCGAGACCATGACAAAAACGAAATACAAAATGTGACAACCAGATAAACGTAATGTGAAACCATGGTAGTGGATCAGGTAAAAAAAATTCAAAAAAATATATCCATAAATTTAGTTTTTTCGTCCTTAAAAACACAATAGTTCTTATTTTTCAATTTTCTCTCCGAATTCAAATATAAAAAATACATAATTATATGAGAAAAACGAATATAATAAAAAACTTGTTTGAAAAAAAAATACGTGGATGGTGATGAGTACTAAATGTTCAATACTTACCCCTAAAAGAATAGGCGCCACTAAAACTAAAAGAATAACGTTGAATATTTTTGTTATAGAAATCAACTAAAATTAAAAAAAACGTTTATTTAAAATTTATAATAATTTATAATACCGAGGACAAAGAAAAAGCAAAACTCATTTTGAGTTAGTCGGCATAAACTAATTTAAGGAAGAAAAAATTTGCACCTTTAAACATTAGGACTTTCTAGAATGACCAAATAAGTACCGCCAAAGTTTTCTATCACTTGAGTAAGCACCTTTAAGTTCTGATGTATCACTATCAAACAAACACAACCTCAATGGAAGCAGAGTCAGACCCAGACGCCAGAGTCAGACCCAGACGCCGGAGTAGGGAGCGGCGTAGCACCATGGGCTTTTAATATCATACCCGAAGATTGCATAGCTAAAGTGATCTCGTTCACCACTCCATGTGACGCAGGTAGACTTTCGGTGGTTTCTAAGTCTTTCAAATCAGCTGCCGAGTCTAATATTACTTGGGAGAGGTTTCTGCCGCCTGATTATCGCACTCGTGTCTCGCCTTCCTCTCTTGATTGGCCGAAAAAGTTGCTTTATCTTCATATATGCGATCAACCCATCCTGATCGAAGAAGGCAAGAAAGTATGGTTTAATTAGTTATTTGATATGTGTCTCCTTAATTTTGGTTTAATTAGTTATTTGATATTGTGTTTATATGTCTTAGAGTTTTTCCATGGACAAAAAGACCGGAAAGAAGTGCTACATGTTGTCCCCTAGAGATTTGACTCTTGTTTATAGCAACTATCCTTTGAATTGGAATTGGATTATTGTTCCCCTATCTAGGTGTGTTTCTCTTATTGAAATCCTAAGTGCTTGATATTTGTTTAAGTATGTGATGTTGATATACATGTAAACAGGTTTTCGGATATTCCAGAGCCTCTTGACCTGCGCTGGTTGAAATTTGGTGGGACCATTACTACCCAAATGCTATCGGAAGATACTCTTTATGGTGCTTACTTAGTGTTTAAATACACTTTGCCTACTTACGGATTTGAAAACCAAAAGGCAGTGGTTGCAATTGGACCTGTTCGAGGTCCAAGTGAGGTCCAAGCGCTACGAGAACTGTTTTCTTGGATTATCAAGATAGAAACAACATGTCATCCGATACTATCTATAGGGGTAGACCGTTAAATGCTTCTTCTAATAGTAGAGAAAACCACTCGGCCGTTAAAGAAAGAGGAGATGGGTGGCTGGAGGTGGAGTTGGGAGAGCACTACCAAAGTGGAGATATGGCAGTGGAACTGGAAATGAGTTTGTTGGAGGCACAAACTCGTCTCTGGAAGGGTGGTGTTGTTTTTCAAGGTATTGAGATCCGGCCAAAATAGTGTGTCTATAAATAACAGCAATGTTGTTGTATTTCGGAAACTCTATACAATAATCTCTCTGTTTTCCTTTTACAAATGTCCACTCTGTCTGTGTTTCGTGTAGTTATTTTCTATGTAAAACTCAACTCTCAAGTTATATATGTTTCATCTAGTATGAACTTGGTTTTTGTTTATGGAATGTCTCATTTTCTTTCCAATACTTATGAAAACACCAATAAATTTTTAATTAGGTTAATATATAGTTTAGATAGATTATTTATATCTTCGATGAATTTCAACTAATTCATTATTTTACACTCAATAACATGAGATGGTATACTCATTCAAGTGTAATTCATCTAATTCATTATTTTACACTCAATAACATGAGATGGTATACTCATTCAAATGTGATTCATCTAATTCATTATTTTACACTCGATAACATGAGATGTATACTCATTCAAATGTAAACAGATTTTTCTTAAAAGGGGTTGTGTAAGTTTAAAGTTATGACTTTGTATACGCATTCAAACGTAAACAGATTTTTCTTAAAAGGGGTTGTGTAAGTTTAAAGTTATGACTTTCCTTATAACCACATTTTGTATTGATGGCCCATTTACATGAATATCTTTGGGAAAACAAAAATATATAAAGAGTTATATGGTACGGAAATTATCTAATGGAATTTCTAAAAAATTGAGAGATTGTGGGTAATGAATGACATAATAAGCATGAAAAACAACATTGAAAAAAAAATATTAAAAATAAATAAAACTTAAAACATAAAAAATATAGGTTGGTAAATTTATAAAAATATGATATATTGGTAAAGCACCCGTTCACTATTTATACTTTACTTATGAAGAGAGTGAATTAGTACTTTAGATTAGAGTACACCAAATAAAAATCCCAAAACTAGAAAAAAAAATGGGTAAGTTAAAATTTAACGATTAGTTTTGTATACATATATAATTGGAAAACATGATCAATTGGTTATAAAACTATATATATATATATATATATATATATATATATATATATATATATTTCATATCATATAAAATATTGTATATTTATCTTATATGATCAAAATATATATAAACACAAAACATATTTTTACAGTGCCTATATCTTATAACACAATTTATCTTCGTTTACAAAATCTATTCTTATGAAAGAAATATAAAAACTACGAATCAAGTGATTCTAGAAAGCTCAGACCAAATATATTTTAAAAAATATATTTTAAGAAATATAATTTTGTATATCAATAATGGGTAACAAAAACAATGAGTTTAAATATTAAAACAACTACTAATCAAGTGATTCTAGAAAGCTCAGACCAAATCGAGACAAAGCTTTGTTCTATACAGAAAAATACCTCTACGACTTCAAGCCAAGTTTTCTTCTTTGAATTTCTTATGCTTTTCTCTTTGGATTTTCTTCAACAGAGTGGCCAACCCTCTCTTATATTTTATTTCTATCAAGATCAACCAAACGTGTGAAAATAAGAACTTATACCTAAAAAAGCACCAAAAATTGGATTAAAAATCTAAAGCAAACTAAAAAGGTTCAGAGTATTAATGGGGGAGAATACATTGGTCCTTTTGATGATTATTATAGGGACCAAGGTATTCGGCATCAAAAAACACCTCCCAAGACCCCTCAGTTGCATGGCGTAGCTGAGAGACTAAACCGAACATTAACTGAAACGGTAAGATGTCTTCTTTCACAATCACAACTCCCTAAATACTTTTGAGGTGAAGCTTTGAATATAGTAGTAGATGTCTTGAATCTTAGTCCTCCTGTACCTTTAGATGGAGATATCCTAAATAAAGTTTGGACAGGTAAAGATGTTTCTTATGATCATTTGCGTGACTTTGGGTGCAAAGCTTATGTGCATATTCCTAAGATGAAAGGTCTAAGCTTAATTCGAAGACAAGAGAATGTGAATTCATTGGTTATGGACTTGATAAGTTTGGCAGATTTATGATCCAATTAATAAGAAGCTTATTAGGAGCAGAGATGCTGTGTTTATGGAAGATCATATAGTTCATGATATGGATAAGATTCATAATTCAATGCCTATGTCTGAGAATGACTTGGTATATTTGGGGCATATTCCGCTTGCACATACTCCTACAGAAGTTGAAGAAAGTTAAGATGATTACTCATCTACTTCAAGAGGTTTGCATATTTTTTATATTGGTGATCATGATAATGATTTTATGGATGAACAAGAGAATGAAGAAGAGGTTGAACAACCTGAAATTCCATCTTGGAGATATACTAGAGATAGACAACCCTCTACTAGATATCCTTTTGAGCAATATATACTGTTAATCGATACGGGTGAGCCTGAGTGTTACATTGAGGCTGTTAGTGGTGTGTGTAAAAATCAGTGCATTGAAGTAATAAATGAAGAGATGCAATCACTTCATGAAAATCATACAGTTGTGTTAGTGAAGTTACCTGAAGGGAGAAAAGCCTTGAGTAACAAGTGGTTGTATAGGTTGAAGCAAGATGACAGTTCTCTACAACCTCGGTACAAAGAAAGATTGGTAGTTAAAGGCTTTGGTCAGAAAATGTGTTGATTTTGATGAAATATTTTCTCCAGTTGTAAAACTTTTGTCTATTCGTGTGGTTTTAGGAATTTCAGCTAGTCTAGACTTGGAAATTGAGCAAATCAATGTAAAACAGCATTTTTGCATGGCTACTTGGAAGAAGAGATTTTTATGAAACAACCTGAAGGTTTTGTGATTCAAGAAAAAGAAGATTATGTGTGCAGACTGAAGAAAAGTGTATATGGTTTGAAGCAAGCTCCGAGACAGTAGTATAAGAAGTGCATGTTAGTTATGGGAGAGCAGGACTACAAGAAGACTTCTTCTGATAATTGTGTATTTGTGAAAACATTTACCGATGCTGATTTTATTGTTCTCTTACTTTACGTAAATGATATGCTTATTATTGGAAAGAATACTTTGCGGATTAATTTTTTGAAGAAACAGTTTAGTAAGTCTTTGCAATGTAAGATTTAGCCCCAACAAAGCAGATTCTTGTCATTCAAATCACTAGAGACAGAGATTCAAAGAAGTTATTCTTGTCACAAGAAAAATATATTTAGAAAATTCGTCAGAAGTTTAAGATGGACAAAGCTAAAGTGGTTAGTTCACCACTTTCCAGTCATTTCAAGTTAAGCAAGAAACGATGCCATTTAACTAATGAAGAAAATAGATATATGACTAATATTCGATATGCATCTACAGTTGGAAGTCCTATGTATTTCATGGTATGTACTCGTCCTGACTTAACTCATAGTGTTAGTGTTCTTTGCTCTTTGATGGGGTCCACAAGGCATTCATCTAAGAAGTATCTAGTTGTACATATTAAATATTTACCCTCTAACTCTCTATGGTATTTTAATAATGTTTAATAATATTCTAAAAGGTTTTAGAAGGATCTTACAAAATTACAACGAGTTATGAGTGTCGTTTCTCAAACAAAAATTTTCAAACAAGGATTGATTGACGGTGTAGTTAAGTCATCGGGATCAAGGATGTGTAAAAACATCTTTGAATGATGGTGCACTCTGATTAATAGGGTGATTATAGTTCTTCATTCTGATAAAGAGTGATACAAATAGAAACTAGAGACATAATAAGTATTATTTGGTAAAATAAAATTAGAATTCGTTGTTTATCCTGAGTGAGGAGGCAATATTCAAGTGAGAAATGATTTGGGCACTCAAGTGTCTCTAAAAAGGATGATTACTACTTTTGTGTGTCATAAAGAATCGGCTTCTAGCGATGGTTAATTTTGTGGGAATGTGTATTAGAATGTCGATTATTTGTAGTTGATATGGTAAAACCTTAGAGAGAATTACAAAGATCATTGAGGATCATATAATGGACTTGCATATTTAAAGAGAGCTTTGAGAATATGATGAAGTCTCTAACACCTAAAAGCATCAAAATTTCAAACTGAACAGTGAACCATTGTTTTGTGCACCATGAAATGAAGGAGAACTCGTCAAAGATTGGATATGGTTGAACGAATTATTTCGAGGTTGGGGAAATTCAAGACCTAAAAAATTCAAGTCGTGGATTTGCTATAGTATGACATATATGGTTGGATAGTAATAACCAAAAAAATTAACCAATGTGAGCCAAAAGTCTATAGAAAAAAATTCGACATATAATTTGAAACAAGACCAACAATTATATTTGAGCCAGTGAAAAAGACGTTGGTGGGTGACTAATAGTTTTACTGAGAGGTACACTAGTAAAATTAACTAATCCAAATGTAGGATTTAAACTCAGTGTGTATGGGTGATTGTGGCCTTATTACTAGACATCGAGTGGAAATGGAGTGTCCCAGAATGGGAATGATTACTTTCTAGGTTGATTCGTAGGTTCAAATTTGGTAAGGTCATCTTTTCAGAAAAAACTTTATGTGTTATAACGTAGGTTATATATAGTATTAACAAGTAAGTATGGAGTGGTATTTTAGAAACAAACTTGCAAGAGTTACACGCCCTAGTGAAATATGATGAAGATCATGGGGGTCGTTGGGAGGATAAACTTCTGGTATATACAAATATTTTCACGAATAATCCAAACTTTCAATCATGGATCAGTGGGTGACAACTTCAATGGTGGATCTAACGTCATATGTGGATCCGTTAGATAGATTAAGGGAAATTCTTATGAGAGATAAATTTCGATAGAATACTCTTATATTTGTATTTTTACACCAACCCGAGGGTTTATTACGTATTTTTTACCGACGTGTAAGCCCCAAATGTATGAAAGAAAATTGATTAAAATATATAATATTTAAACTGCGTGTAAGTATTACAAGACATGTAAATTGGAAGAGAGGTAGTAATAAGTTTATTTTAAAAAACTTATACGCTTTTAATAATTTAATTTCCGTAATGGATATTCAAGTCACCTTTAGATGTTATATTGTTTGTTTGTTGTTCGAGGTTAATAATCTGATAAATGTATAAATCATCTTGCATAAAAATTGGTCTATTAAAATTTTAAAGTCCATCAAACCGATTTATAAAGAGATATAAAATTACTCGTCTAAATATATTAAGAGATCATGAACAAATCAAAGATGTTATTATTCAAAATTATCAATAACTCGTTAGATATTGTTATTCAAATATATCATTAATTATTATAAATATGATTAGTTAACAACATTAATTCAAATTCAAATAAGATCTAATTTGTCATAGATAATATAGAATATCTTCTAGTTATAGGATATACCTTTTAACCCCATATATGAGTTACATTAATGAATAAACTATTGTCTTCATGGCTATTATTATTATTATTATTTATTTATTTATTTGTGTTCATACTCTACTCTTCCATATAGATGGAAGATCATTTATATAGATCGTCCCAATAAGATTTATACTTACCAAATTGGTGTAATATGTGATAAATCTTGGGTACCCAAAAAAAAATTCATATGAAACCCAAAATATAAGAAGGGTAAATGGAGATCATAATGAATTTAGAGCAAATAAATACTCCATCCATTAACATTGAAATGATCGATAAATAAACTGGTGAGAAACATACAGTTGCCACCGTTATGGTTGTTCGGCTGGGAGTTTTCCCACAGTTGTAAAAAAACTTATCGGATGAACAAGATAATGGTTTGAAAATGATAAAATAGATGATGTTCACACCGAAAGTAAAATATAAATTCAACATCTCATAGAGGGTGTTGAAGAATAAAATGAAGAATGGATGATGTTACTATTTCAATTATAAAATAATACATTCGAAATATTTAAAGACGGTATAATATATCATTAAGAACCAAAACCGATGTTGCTAATAATAAATAAGATTGAGGATCATTCCGTAGGAGCAAAAAGCGTTGATGCCATCTTCGTAATAAGGAGAAGTAAGAACGCTAAATCTTGGTACATAGTTGATCGAGGGATACAAGAGCATGCCAAGGAGTGTCACCATCCCAAACTGGAAATACAAATGATAAAATAATCATCTCACTCAATGTCTTTTATCGTTCGAATGTACAACAAGTTACTTTATAGCCGTTTGGATGAACCAGACCTATGAAAGTGTAGTATCAGTACTACTAGGGATGCAATTTGTTTTTATCTCGTGGGTATCCGACTCGAGCCGAAGGGTTACAGTATTTGAATCTTTTATTTTTTATGGAATGTGTCGTGTGTTTTAAAATATATTACCTCTCGAATTGGGGATGTTTTATAAATTTTAAAAAATATTGACGGATACCCACCCAAAACTTGACCGAGTAGATATCCATTATTTTAATATTAAAAAATAATAATACATAATATATTATTATTTTATAAACTCTAAAATTATATTACCATATGATTCAATTAGCTTTGTATTGTTTTTAATTTTTGTATTTATGATTTGGTTTTTATAGAGTTATCAATATTCATATATATTTTTAGTTAGTTTATATTTAAAAAATGTTAAAATTTAAATTAAATAAATTATGAAAAAGAACTATAACTTTTAATAGCTCTATATATTTAAATAACAAATATAATTGTATTAAAAAATTTATAAATATTTTAATTAATAAATATGATTTGTTACTAATTTTGAGATTTGTTATTAAATCTAATAGATTATATTCGGGGTATTATTTATTTTATATGTATTTTTGTTTCTTCTTTTTTAATATTTTTATTGGATATTTAATTATAAAAGTTTATTTGATAGATAAATAAATAAATATAATGGGTACCGGCAAGAAAATAACCGAACCTTATGGGTTTGGGCGTGAGAAAACAAATATTTTATCCGACGGGTTTAGAAAAATAAAGACGACATGGGTTACGAATTTAGTCATACATACACCCATCCCGACCTATTTTCATCCCTAAGCACAAACATTGACTAAAGTGAATCCCTAAGAAAGAATTTTACACCCATATCAATAGCCTAATAAACTATTTTCCAATGATATGTTAATAGTGTAGCATGAGTAGATGCAAACAAACATTATATGCCATCTTCAGTGAACATGAGTGAGTATATACCTTCGGTTTCGTATCCTTCAACATATCGAAATCTTTACTATGTTGCATCAACACATGGTCATTTCTCTAATAGAAACAATTGGTATTTGTAAGAATAACTAGTTTTAAATATTCAACTTATAAGTGGCATGGACCCAAAAATTTGAAGCATATCCCTTCATTCAGGTAAATATGAACAAGTCAAGAAACTTTATTGATGATGATTATTCGAAGAAAGAGTCCTCGTTAGCACTAGACATCTTACACACAAGTTATATTTTGTATCTTTCACAATCACAATATGACTAAATTCACTAGTAAAGGGGATCCATATTATCATGTTCATTAGTTCAAAAGTGAGATGATGAACTACGAAACAAATTATAAAATAAAGTGTAGAGAATTTATCTTAATCTTAAAGGGAAATGGCTTCACACTTATCCTAATTATATTAAAAGCAGTTATAATATGAAGTGTATGGAAGTTATCTTAACCATGCTAATTATATTTGAGATTTTCGTATTGGAGGTGAAAAAAGTAATTATAGACACAAAAAATTCGACTAATATATTGTATAAGACTATTTACGATTACATGAGAGGTCTTATAGAAGTGATCTCTTTCGTGGACAACTTAACAAGATTTAAAGGTGAATATGAATAAGTTTTGAATGAGCTCAACATGGATGCATTCCTTGGTACAAAAGAGTTGAAGCTGAAACTTTACTTCATTTTATGATAGTAAACGCTCATTCTTCCTATAAGTGTAATTATGGAAACGCCATGACTTGATTAGATGCATGTTGTAGTTTCTATAATTTATCGTTTCCATAATTACCAATCAACAAAAATGTAAGTGTAATTAGAGGGAACATAAAGACTTCAAGAGAATACTATGCTACTTTTCTTTCTCGCAAGCATAAGCAACAACAATAAAAATCACCAGAGGACTTGATTTTTATAGATAATACGAATAATCTCTGAGAACCCCCTTCCCCCCCCCCCCCCCCATATTGTAGAACATATATAATAAATATAATATATAAAATAGAAGGAGATAAAATATTAAGGCTCATTCAAAACATCCCCGCGGGTCTAAAATATAAATTACTCAACCTTTGCCAACATAACCTTGATTTATTTTATTGTAACGTCTAGGATATCACATGAGTCCAAACCAAGACCCTATATTATAAATTATCCATCAATAATAATTTTCAACGCATAAAATAAAAGGACGTACTGTCAATAAAAGACACAAGCAATTGATTATGATGAGGACACAATAATTAGAGTGAGACACATTTGGGAATCATATTATTCCTCATGGAAAACTAACCCAATACTAGTAAATTTATAATTTTAAAGTGTAATATGTACGTAAACTTTATAGATTTAAACAAAGCTTTCCCAAGGGATCCTAGTACCCTTTCTATAATTGATGAACTAGTTAGTGTTACCTTCGAGAATATGTTGTTATCTTTTATTACTAATTATTCCGGATATAAGTAAATATAAATGCATGAAAATGGAAAACAAATATATCACATTGATAACTGAAAAAGTCTTTATTGATAAAATGTAATACCATCCGTTCTACATATAAACATATTATAAATAAGATCTTTGCAACCCATCTTGACAGAAATCTACAGTCATACATTGTTGACATGTTATTAACAAGATAATGAGATGATAAAATTTATTGAGACCTTTTCAAAACATAGAAGGGTCAACCTCAAGCTAAATCAAGAAAATGTACTTTTGGTGTACGATCTAGAAACTTCATAAGTTATGTGATCAGTGAGAAAGGCATTGAAGAAAATCATGATAAACTCTTGAATTTGGGTGCAATATACCCACCAATATACACTAAATAACAGTAAATTTTAACATGAATATTGGCGTCACTCCACATATTCATCTCCAAATCCTCATACAAATACGAAGATAAAAAAATTCATTCCCTTCCCATAAAAAGTATCAAATCCAAATCAAGGGGAATCTCTATTTTTATATTTCATGGTATTGTACTATGTTATAAATACCATACTGATAATGGCAGATGTAATAGAGTCCAAGACGATATAGTATGCAAGTTAATATTTATAAAGTATCAAACACAATTACTTGCAGCTTGAGAATATTCTTATGTAATTAGTGGTAGAAGACAGAAACACGAGGCTATATTTCAGGCACACACAATAATCGTTCGGACATTCTTCTCATTAAAAAGTGTTATGCAGAAGCTAAATATTTCTAGAAGAGTGACCAAATGTTCACTGGAATTAGGAGATTTCAACATCCAATATAAATCGATTACTGCAATCAAATCTTATTCTCAAAGATAATTCCTAATGGAGTTTCAATCCGAAAGACCTATCCACTCAAAGGACAAAGTCAAATCTACTAGAAGGTCGTAACATAGTGTGGAAGTAATAACAAAAAATGAGGAGCATTGTTTAATCTCTTTAGGATTGGACATAGTTATCGAGACTATCAAGTTTGGCTCCCTATTCACAAATAATAAGGAAAAATATGAAACAACTATCGCAGGTCTTCCACTAGGAAACATATTTGGAGCCAAAAAAATCTCAATTTCCAGAGACTTCGAATTGGTGATCAATCAAAGTTTGTGTCATGTGAAGTCCAAAAAACACAATATCATCCAACAATATTGATGCTAACACTTTAGCATATTTGACTTGTACAAGAACCACAATAAAAAATCATTTTTCAATTAAAATAAAATTGGCTATCACACTACCAAAAAGAGTATATCTATAATTTTTTTTACTCTCGTGTCATGATAATTGAGGGAGAAAAGGAATAGTATAACCGAAAAACTTCTATGAAAAGATATATAAAAGGGAGATTTCATGAGAATACAACAAAGATAAAAAAAATTAAAATAAAATCAGCATGGTTTGTCACATACCTCAAGCCAAATGAAGCAACCTTTGTAGTTAAAGTAATCTATGACAGAGAGGGTATTGCACATTATGGTTACCAAGCCTTAATAATAGAATTCTACTTCTGGGATTACACTAACCAACAATAATGAAGGATGTAAAAAATAAAGTCAAGCATTGTAACACTTGTCAACGCTTCTCCAACTCTGTCCAAATTCTGTGCGTACTGTTAGAAACTATATACGAAGTAAATTGATATTATAGGGCCTCTCTCTAAAGATTTAGAATGAGATTTGGAAGTGTCAATAAATTATTTTTTTTAAACTTACGTTAAACCACAAACATTAAAAAAATATTGCACGAAAAAAAAACTTTAAAGTCTTCATATCAGATGTCAATGTTGTTATAGAGTACCAAAACTCATAACAACAGACAATAAGAATATGAGATCCGCATATCCGATCTCAACACTAGTATGATATTGTCCGCTTTGGCACCCGAAGGCCCGCACGAATTTGCTTTTGGTCCACTTCCAAAAGGCATCATACTAGTTGAGGTATGTTTTACTTATATACCATTGATCATTCCCATGTTTAACCAATGTGGGATGTGGGAATTTGCTCGTCACTCTAACAATTCCTCCTCTCAAACAAAGTAAGTACCACTTTTAGCCTCTTCTCAATTAACTTCTATCCGCCCACTCTAATCAGGTTGACAGTCTACCTGAATCATAGAGGTATTACGAATGTTGTTGCTCACCTCCTGTTAGACCACTTTGTCTTTTGTTTATTAGCGTCACTCCCCACTCTAATCATATATCACCGCTTGATGAGCCACATGCGCTCTGAATTAGGATCTCTATAGCAAACTATTCATCTTGAGCATGGCTTGTACATCCTTTTCGGCATATAAGAATTTCACCTACATCACCCACCACATCGTGTTATGTCTGGTTCTGGGTCTTGATACCAATTTTGTTATTAAATCACTATACAATTTATCACAAAATGGCTCACGCAAAGAACACAAATAAAACAAATAATAGTAAAGATATAACACAAGATTTAACGTGGTTCGACAATTTTCTTCGTCCACGGGCACAACCAGAGAAACGTGTTTCACTATAGTAGAAAAGGGTTACAGATTTCAGATTGTGTTTTGTGTAGTCCTAGTAGTCAATTTATAAGGAATAGATAAACTTACTAGACAATGGGCCTAATGGGCTCATATACACAGATCTAATAAGAAAACCATTCATTGCATCTTATTGCCAATGACACAAAACTATACCGTCAAGCACGGTACACTGTCAAGTCATTATTCGACTCATTCACAACAAATCTTCCCTTGAGGCGAATATCCTTTCTTCACTATCAATAAAGAAACATCTCTTCTTCTTACTCACCAAATGCCCCTAAGGTATTCACTCTATACCGCAAACACCAATCCAGTTTAGGCACTCCCTAAACTTTCGAACTGATACTGTCTCGGTCAATATATCTATTGGATTATCGTGTGTAGACCATTTCTTCACATCAACAATTCAATTTGATATTATATCACGAATAAAATGATACTTGACATTTATATGCTTTGCACGCTCATGGTACATCTGGTTCCCTGTAAGGTGTATGACGCTTGACTGTCACAAAAGACTTTTATAATAGTCATATCCAAGCCCAAATCTGCCACCAAACCTTGCAACCATATTGCCTCTTTAACTGCTTATGTTACCGATATGTACTCTGCCTCTGTTATAGACAAAGCTACAGCAGCTTGCAACAGATCGCACTCCCAGCTAGAGTAAATATATATCATGTCAGAGATCTCCTTTTATCCATATCATACAAAATCAGAATAAAAAAACCAACCAATGATCCTACAACATCATTCAACGATTAACCAATATCGGTCTTGTTAAAATTTAAGCCAATGTTTACACTATTCTTAAGTAACCAAAGTATCCATTTCACTTCCTGCAAGTGTTCTTTCCCAAGATATCCCATGTACATGCTAACTACATTAACCGCATGTGAAATATCAGGATGTGTGCATATCATAGCATACATGATACTACAAACTGCACTTGCATATGGAACCTTTAACATTTGTTCCAACTCAGCATCGTCTTTGGCCGCTCCTACTGCACACAACTTGAAATGAGTAACAAACGGAATGCTAACTGCCTTAGCATCATCATCCTGCGCTTTTTGCAACTTGGACGATGAAACTATAAATCATATTCTCTATGATTGTAGTTTCTCCCGGAGCTTGTAGGACTTCGATATGCTAAAGATTTTGTTCACTCTTAATTCTAATTAGGCCTATTAGATTTTTGAAGCTTCTAATTGGACCCTCTCCAGGTTTCGCCACCTATAACGCGCCTGTTTTGGCGCTATTATTTACAATATCTTGAGAGAAAGAAACAACAAAATTTTCAACTCCCCTTCGAGCCTTTCCTCTGCGGTTTTAATCAGTATCCATTCGGATCTTCATTTCAAAATGTACCTGTTATTCTGATTTTAACAGTTTCTATTTGTTACTCCACAACATGTTCACTTAGTACATATTTGCTATTCTCTCTACTTTAACTTTTCGGTCATGCTAAGACCTACATACACTAGATTCGTGTTCTGTATTATTTTAAGGTCAATGTATGGAATATGTCACATATATTTTTAACAACTATTTTTATTGTTTAATGCTTTTATTAAAAAAATAAAACAATACTCGAATACTACGTAAAAGATAAAATATAAAAAATACTCAAATTTTATTAATTAAAATTATATATTTATAAAGAACTTATTTTACTCCGCAAAAGAATTTAATATTTTTTATTTGGTATAATATTTTAATATCTAGAGTATTCTTGAAATTAAGTTATATAAAGATAAAGAGAAAGAGTTAATATTAATATTAGTTCAAGACAATGTATTGCTTTTGAGTCACATATCTTTTACATAAGCTAAACATGCTTAATATGAAAGGTGGCATCAATTTGCTTGAACACGTTATGTATATTATAGAAGAGGTTCAATTCCAATAAAAAAAATTACTGTCGATTGGGTTAATTTTATTTAAAAATATATTTCATATTATAAATGTCTTTTCAGAAGAACAGAGGGTTCGTGTCAAGTCAAGAGTATGTAGATTCTTAGTGATGTGTCGCAAAAAGATGCTAAATATTAGGACGTGTCATCAAATCTTTTCGCCACGTTGTACATATATATAAGAGGTTTATTTACGAGGAGTGGAGTTATTATTATACTATTCATCTCCATTTTTTTGCTATTATCACTACATGTTGGTATGCGGTTCATTATTAGTATTTAAAAATAAAAATTGTAAAACTTCTCTAGTACATGAATTTAATTTATTTAATATTTAAAATCATCGATTCGGTTTATTAATAAACTAAAATTTATTTTGTTAAAAAAAGAAAAATATTAAACATATTTTTATTTTTATTAATTATTTTTTGATATGTATTCTACATTATATTAATTATTACAAAAATAAATATTTAATTTAAACTAAGATTTAATCCGTCTAATAATTTATTTATATCAACTAAAGACAACCATTTACCACAACAAACTAAAAATTGGCCACTCTTGATTTTTAATTAAAAAGCATACGGTGGTGTAATAATAAGAAATAATAAAGAGAAAAGTATCCATAAATACATTTTCAAGTATGTAATCCCAAATAAGTATCCAAATATGAGATTACACTAGTAGTAAGAAATCAATATTTTTACCAAATTAGCCCTAATACCTAGAAGAAAGAGAAAGTAGGTTATTATTATTACAATTTTTACTTTCCTCCAAATCCCAAAAACTTTTAGAAACCAAAAAGACAATAGGATGAAGTTAGAGAAGAATTTGAACCTAAAAGAACTTTGTCCACCGTCTCGTTTTGAGCGAACAAACTCCGGCGAGTGTGAGCGAACAAACTCCGACGAGTGTAGCAGAACTACCGTGCGGAGCGATCGGCGAACTCCATAATCGTCTTGTAGATTGTCTCTAGTTTTTTGGCCTAAAGCAAGAACAACCGGGGTCGGTCAAGTTCGTACTGTCGGAACTACAGTTAAGGTTCGGCCTCACATTTTTTCTTAATCGTGTTTAGTAGACTGCATGTCGGATGATATCCCTATGAACCGTTTTAGTTCGATAATTGGCTTATTGGTTCAGTACTTTGGTTATATTTTCCGGCCGGTGATTGTACGGTAAGTTGTTTCAAAGGATGAAACATGGGTAGTTGTGGTTGTTTTAGTTGTTTGTATAAGCGTCTCGCGTCAGGGCTTCAACTGTGGGAAGATTTAGTTGTTTTACAGTGGTTTGTATTAGTGTATCGCTTCAGGCGCTGAACTACCGGTAGTATGTAAGTGGTTTACAGCAGTTTGTTATAACATCTCGCGTTAGGCTTGAACTGTGTCTCGTTTTTAGGCGTCTCGAAATGGGTTGTATAAGTGTCTCGCGTCGGGGACTATACTGTGGCTAGTTTGTAGGGGGTGTGCAGCAGTTTTTTATTGTCTATCGCGTTAGGGAGTGAAATGTGCGTTGGTTTTAGGTGGTTTACAGTAGTTTGGTATAGTGACTCGCGCCAGGGGCTGAAGTGTGGGTAGTTTTTATGCGGTTCACAGTAGTTCGTGTGTGTGTATCGTGTTTGTTGTTTTAATGCATTGTATGGGCAGTTGGCGTGGGGTACATCTCGCGTGATACTCATGCTAGATTGGAAAAGTGGTAGTCTGTTTGAGTACCGTTTGTCGCGTTATTAGGCGCGTATTAGGTAAGGGTAACACGCGCGACATGTAGTGAATATGTCGCGTGGTAGGGTTGGTCGTTGTGGCTAGAGCATGGGTCGTTGTCTGTGTTAACTCATTAATGTTGGGTTTATAATGAGCTCTATAAGGACATAGTTCTACGAGGAGATATGCATTGCTAAAATCTAACATGGGTGTTCTTTTGTGCGTACAGGTTCTGCTATGGGTAAAGGTACTTTTTACAGGTCTGGTTTGGTAAGCATATTAAATTTGCTGCAGAAAGACATAGTTGCTGAGGAGCATATCGAGGCTACGAAGAACACACCATTCTATACTTTTCTGAAAACTTCCTTCATGTTAAGGAACGAAGATCTGCCAAAGAAGAGGTTTAACAAAGTTATAGAGGAGATTATAAAGAGATATTCTGTAAAGAATGGATGTTTTAGAATAGGTGCGAAGCGGGTTAAGCTGACAACGAACGATGTTAAAGTCATCTTCGGTCTTAAACATGGAAAGGAGGAAATGTCGATGAACAGAACAAGGGGTTTCACTGGAAGATTTGCCGATGGTGCGGAGAACGAGTCTCCACAGATGCATAAATATTTCTTGCGTCCAAGGGCGAGGAAAAGTGGACCGTCAAACCAAAAGGTTGTTTCAAATGCGATTATAAAGGTAGAAATAACAGATTATAAAATGTGGGGATGTTTTAGCATATACAATCAAATAACTACTGTCTGTTTTGATACACGAAGCAATAGAAATAGTTGCAAACGATGGAAGTGAGGAATCAGTAACCGACGGTGCGAAGCTTTTGATACTCTTAATTTGTTCTACCTTGTTCTACTCTATATCTGGAGATATCATGGGCTGGACAATGGTTTTCTACGTAGAAGACATGCTCAAAATTAATGACTATGATTGGTCGAGAGCAATGTTCGAGAAGCTGACGAAGTCTATGGTTAATTGTTTGGAGAAAGGGACCCCATATCACGTCATTGGCTGCATAGCAGTGTTATTGGTGTGTATTGAACTATTAGTAATTATATTTTTCACTTATAAAAGTAATACGAGGGTGCCTTTTTTCCCCAGCCCTTTATAATAGAGCACACAATGCTAGGGGCAGATCTGGTAAGGCCAAACATGATACCTAGGTGCTACAAATGGTGGGGGTTTGAGTGCAAGGAGTCCACTATTGCGCTTGTTAAGAGGCTGAGGAAGCTGGAAAATGATGAGGTAATATATGGCTGTTTCAAGTTGTTTATGTATTGAATCGAGCTAGGCATAAATAACATAGCGCGATATATATTAACTATGAAGCGCTCTATTGCGCGAGATGTATTTGCATCCAATCTCGTGTAGGGTGCATGATTCGTGTGAGAGACTCGCGCTGTATGCGGGAACAGGTTAAAAAATCAACAACAACGCCTGCACTGCATGCATCGCGTTAGATGTTGTTGGTGGGTGAGCGAATCGCGTTGTAGCTACAAAGTGACTCACGCGTGAATCAGACGGTATGCATCGCGAGATGAGTACTAAGTCAGAACATGATTCGCGTCATAGTGATACTCCATTCGAATAAGACGCATCTTAAACGTGCGTGTGCGCTGTTTGTTTGAACATACTTGTTGCGTGTTGCAGGTGTTGGAAGGAGAGGTCAAGTTAACAAAAGCTGAAGAAATGGCCTTCGGGTCGGGGGAGACTAGTGTAGCGTATGTTAGGAAGTTGACAAGCAAAAGGAAAAAGACGATGATCAGTAGAAGAGGGAAGCGAGGCAAGTATTGTAGTGGAGGGGAAACAAATAAGATGGAGATTGGACAGGGATCTGGAATAGCTGATTACCGGAGAGTGGATGATGCTTACGGGCAACAGCTGCAGGGATGGATGGATCAGAATAAAAATACACCCGAGAACGAGGGCAGCTCAAGTACTCAGACGAAGAGGATGAAAGTTTACAAGGCAAGCGCTTGTAATATTTTATTTAAGATGATGGAATCTGTTAATAAGAGAACCATTGGAAAATACAGATACTCGGTAGAAAACAAAAGGCTTAAGATTTCTCTTGCACGAAAGAATCGACAAGTAAGTCGTTTAATAGGTTGTAAATTTTAATGATGCATTTTAAATACTTTGGCTAATACTTGTTGAATTTCACCACGGATTGAAGAACTCCAAATGGAGGTTGCTTTGTTAACTTTGAAGCTTCAAGAACAAGCTGATAAAGGTAACGAAGATGATGAAGAGGTTGCTGGGGTTAATGAAGCACTAGAGAAGGTTTGTGTACTACCTTTCTGTTCGGTAGAAGAGGAGTCACCAGTGAAAAGAGTAGATGTATTAGTAATAGTGGATGAGGTTCCTAAAACCATAGTTTATGTCTCAAGAAAACATGGGTTCAAAAAGTTAGAAGAAGGACAGAAAAAACCTGATAAAGAAGAAGAAGTTGTAGAGGGTTCTACACCTGACGACAATGAAGAAGACACACAAGAGGGGGTAGAAGATGGAGGTGAAACGGATGAGGAGAATAATGAATCTGGAGCTGGTGATGGACCGAACGATGTTACCGAGACATCGGGAGAGGGGTAGGTAAATGAAAAAACTTCGTATGTTTTGGGAGTTGACAAATGCAGGCTTGTTGTGGGCACGGATGAGGCAGATGTTGGTGGGGGTGCAGTAGGAGCGGATGCTGAGATGCAAATTGATTTTGTACCCATAGAAGAAGAACTGAATATTATTGTAGCTGAAACTGAACAAGAGTTTGAAGACCAAGCTGAGCAGCATGAGCCAAAACCCATTGAAGCAGAAGCAAATGTTGTCGTAGCCGAAACTGCTCAAGAGTTTCAAGACCAAGCTGAGCAAAATGCTATTATGGCAGCAGCACCTGAACCAATACCAATAGAAGCAGAACCTCTTGAGGTCGTAGCTGAAACTGCCCAAGAGTTACAGGCAGATGGTGTAGAAAAAGGGAGTACGAATGAGATTGCGGGAGAACAGAATCTCGTAGAGGCTGCAGTTGATACAGTTTGTGGCGATGTTGCTTCAAAAAGCACGGAGGCAGATTTGGCAATTGCAAATGTTGGTGAGCAAACAAGTGGGACGGAAATGAATACAACTGGGCCACATGAAACTCTCTGTAGCGTACCCAAGCCCATAGAGCAAGGAGATGAAGATGTAAGTGGATCTTAAATTATTAAGATTCAACTTCTTATAGCTATCTTATAGTTGATTTGTTTTTAATTTGGCCAAGTTATTGTTTTTGAAACCTCGGATTTAAATAGGGGGTTTTAAAGGTTTTTTAATACATTAGGGAATGATTTTAAATTATCAAGTACCGCAAATCTTATGTTATAGCTATTATGTGATTAGTTTTGCAGTTTCAAAACTTGACATCTTCCTAACTCGCAATAAGTAAGCAGAATGTTATACCATATCTCCTTTTTATATCACTTCATATTATAAGATCAAAACCCCAGCTGAAACCAAGCAGTTAAATTAATATTTACTATCTAATGGAACCCTAGTGTCTTCTAAGTCGCGTAAGTGTAATATCTGCTGTCTAACTCGCGTTGTAATAGCAAAGTAGTAAGAGTTCACTGTAACGTATCTAGCGTCGTATGCCTAATATTTAACTTCCTTAATCGCGTGGTGTAAGTCGCGTAAGGGCAATATTTAATTTCCTAAATCGCGTGATGGCAATGTTTATAAAGGCTTAACATCAAAGCGTAACTCACGCATAATGATAGTCTACCAAGACTAATATTTATTGCATAACACGTGTTCTGAGCCACTATATATTGCGTATTTTGCGTAGTATGCCATATGAAACATGTCTCGCGTCCCTATATAATATAACACGCACCTTTGGTTACATTTTCCCAGGTATGTCATGTGAAAAAATAAGGTTACAGAAAGGAATAATTACGTGCGCACAACAAACTATTAATCAAAAACCAAAAACTGAAGCCGGAATGGAATTGGGAGCAGCTATAACATCAACAAATGAGTTACAACCGAAGTTGGAAGTGCAACGCAAAGCAAAGGTGGAAGTACTAACACAACCTGAGATAAGAGAACAACTACGACCAGCAGTGGAAGTGGAAGCAGATTGTTTTGATCTTCCAAACCTTGATGATGTATTCCTATTGTGTGCATAATCATTTTTTGACGAAGTTGATAAGGCGACGACTATACACTTGAGTGGAAGAAAGTCGGGTGGCATTAGTGCGTCGAAAAGTGTGTTACGAGATGCACCTACAATGGTAAGTTCTAAACTATGGTAACAGTCATATGTTGAGTTGCAACTTGGTGATGGTTATTTAACACGATTTATGTCGTTTTACATTTAGTAGATAATATAAATCCAAATTGGGATTTACTTACTTAGTCGCAACAGACGGGAGCTATTGAACGAACTTGGGAAACAGAAACAGCAACTACGAAGTTAATAGACGTTAGTCAATACCACAAGGTCGTTGAAATACAAGAAAACGAAGATCAACTAGACTCTGAAGTATGGTATTTTCCAGAACACGAATTTACACACCGGCTAAGTGTTAGTGTGACAGAGCTAATGGTCGTAGCATACGATGGGGAGCTAGATTTCAAGGTAAAGGTTAGAAACTTGATACAACACAAATAATTGACAACTAATCTAGGTATAGCTATGTTTTTTACGTTTTGTAGATCATCGATGCCTGGATATATAAGCTGCTTTAAGAATCAAACTGGATTGCACCTTTTAAAGGGCTCGATGACGAGTACAACTGTAGATATAAAGCTATTCAGATTTCAGGGGTCGCAACAGTTAGTATCTAATTAATAAATAGCCATTTAAAGTGAACAAGAAGTTTGATATTGTTATGGTGTACACTGGTTCTATTACAGACATTACTAGCCAAAAAAGCAGATGTTACAAACGTTATTGGCGCAGTTTTTGAAAACGCGAAAGACACATTTATCGCATTCATTCCGGTATGCACCATAAATGAAAAAGGTACTAACCACTGGACGTTGTTGGTAATAGACATAGAGAATAGTTCGGCCAAAAACTACAATCCCCTGGCCCCTCTTAGAAAATTCACTCCATACGACACTAGGAAAACTAGCGACGCCTTGGTAAGTAGTATGAAAGCTTATTCGATGACGATGTATGTTCATTATTTTCAGGCTAATTATCCATTACGCATGATGGTGAATCGCACCATGATGGGCATTGCATACGTCTCGCGCGTCAGTCTGTGTGCGAATCACGTGTAAAAAGGATGGAACTCACATCCTATTGTAAAGTGATTCGCAACATTACGTGTACACATTAACTTTGAAAATATAAACTAACATTTTTCTCGTTTGACAAGCTGAATTATTGTATGAAGAAGAGATATATACTACGTGTGAAGAATGGATACAAAGTTAGAGCTGCTAGAGAGATTCCACAGGAAGATAAATATTTGCTTGACTGTGGAGTGTTCGTCTGTCAGTATGTCAAATATATTATCCAGCACAGGTTTGTAGGGAAGGAATATAGCAAGTGTATGCCAGCTCAAGCACGCGCATAAATTTTTAACCACTTCCTGAATGATAAGAATACTAATATTAGGGCCTCGAATGTCTAGCACTGTATGTTGTACGTGACTCGCACCACATTTGTATGTTAACTAGCGTTGTATGTTGTACGTGACTCGCGCCTCAGGTGTAACTTAACTAGCACGATATGTTTTGTGTGAATCGCGCCACAGTTGTAGGTTAACGCGCACTGTATATTGTATGTAACTCACGCCATAGTTGTAAAGTAACTAGCAATGTATGTTTTATGTGAATCACGCCATATTTGTAAGTTAACTAGCACTGTATGTTGGATGTGACTCGCGCCACATCCAAAAATTAACTAGCACCGCAAGTTTGGTGTGACTCGCGTCACCGTGGTAAGTTAACTAGCTCTGTATGTTGTTTGTGACTCGCGCCACAATTGCAAGTTAACTAGGACTGTATGTTGTATATGAGTCGCGCAACAGTTTCTTTTTTTGCCTCCTATGACGCGTGATACTATGTGTATGTTTGTTGGACTATCACACGTGTTACGTTTGTAACACAGCAACGTTGAATGTTTTATGACACGAGTTATGCAGGTTAGCTCATTACCTAATACGCGTGATGAACTATATATTCAACTCCCGCCAAAAATCATTTAGTCATTGATATTGTCCTGCCAAAAACTAACCTACTAAATATTACCCGCCTAGTTACCCACGAAGTATTTCGCCCTTATATATACCTCCACAAAACTACATATAGTATACACTGAAACAATTAACACACTCCAAATAGAAAATAAGTATGAGTTGATGCGTCGATGAAGACCAACACTTGTTTCAAGCCATGAAGTACGTGAAGACAACAAGCTCAAATGAAACGGCCGATGTTTTTTTCGATCAAGTGTTATGCAGGATGTACTTTGACTATGGGAGGCTTGGATTTGTCGGCCCCCACGTTCGCACACGAGAAGAAGTCGCTGTGAGGTACAACAAACTGAAATCCAAACCCTTGCTACGTGGTTCTGATCTTTGTCTAGCTTTGCGCTTAGAGGTAAGAAACTTATGGGAGTGGGAAGATAATGATTGGATATCAAGAGATATGATTATGTACCTAAAGGAATCGATCGCACAGAGAGAAGATGCTATTGTTAATTATTCACCGGTTAGATGTTAACCGTGGTTGTTTAATTAAGGCTTTATTTTTCACGTCGTCAAAAATATAACTTTATTCGAAGAACAATGCAGTCTTTAAATTGAAAGTAATGGAATATATATGGTAATGATAAGAATGTTTGATATTTTGGTTAGTGTAAATTTTAATCAATTGGTTACAATTCGTGATTCTCTAAATGTTTCTCTGCCATTACGAACGTTGCCAGTTTCCCGCGTCGTTGCATATAGTATATAACGTACCGCGCGTTGTGTAACTATAATCAACCTAAGTATCGTACGATTTCTTAGGATGCTAAGTCGGTCAATCGCGAATCATTAACATTGGGTGAGGGCACCTCGCGTTATATGTACGCTATTTATCGGGTTTCTGAGATACGCATTATTCTAACTTTTACAAGAAGGTCTAAAACACACCGTTATTGCCGTCCTTCGCCACTACAGACAGCAAAACACTATCTCGCGTGATGTTGCATATGGTATATAACGTATCACGCGTTATGTAACTATAATCAACCTAAGCATCGCGCGATGGCTTAGGATGGTAAAGTCAGTCAATCGCGAATCATTAACATTGGGTGAGGCCACCTCGCGTTATATTTACGCTATTTATCGGGTTTCTGAGATACGCATTATTCTATCTTATTACCAAGCATATAGATCTACATTTTCAAAAAGGTCTAAACAACACCGTTGTTGCAAAACACCACCACGTTGCCGTTTAAATGGGTACCGTCCACGTACTGCAATGGTCGACATGAGTGAAAGCCTTGAATGCATGATCCGAAAGCCACAAAATACCTCCTGAAGACATTCCCAAAACCAACCTCCAAATGACAATCCGTAGTAATATCTCGACTTTTTAATCTTCTAAAATATGCATTCAGCAACCCAAACGAAGTATTCTAGTCTCGAAAAACTTTCTTCCTCGCCTTCTCTAACGCATTTCATGATAAACGGTAAGAAATATCTAAACCATAGTCTTGTTTAACAGAAGACTGAATAGTTTTTGCTGTTAAAGAATGACTTGTCCTAATTGATTCATGTATTTCATCCGCGATTAAATCAGACGTCAGATGCCTACTCTTTTTCCTAGAAAATACCGGGCTACATGAATATGTGTTGGCAAAGTGCTTGATCATCATGAAACCAGTACTAGAATCTATTGATGCATACAGTCGCCATTTACAACCAGACTTTTTGTTGACACAGTAAGCAGTGATCTTAGTGGATGTATTATGCATATACTTGAAATCAAAACCAAGCTTTAAAGCATATCGGCATAAAGATAACCTTAAACCAAAGGCACCATCAGCGAATGTCTAACCAACTCCTGTGATAGCATCAACCCAACCCGTAGTGGCAAGATGTCTTTTTTTTATGTTGCGAACCAATTAAACCATTACTACTCTCCCCACTTAATAAATGATCATCATAGGGTTCTACAAAGCTTGCGGTACGTTGTTTACCAATGCCATGCGCATATGTTTCGACTACTCGTTGTTCTATAAAGAAGCTAATGCTATTCAGACGCTCCACATTGATATAAACAGTTAATCCAATGAAATCAGTCTTGTTAGTAAACAAGCAGTAATTTTCACCGCCACAGAAGTAGGAAATAGTGTAGCAACCGTTAACCAGATCATCCCATCTACCTTCAATATATTTTCAACAGATTCAAAGTTTTCAAACGCGCTAAAAGGAATGATCGAAGTCTGCTTCAAATATTTAAAAATATAAACTTTTTGCTTAGACATCTAGTACGCTGGAAATGATAAACATAAGGTGAGGGAGCTGCCCTAAATCGCGTCAGTCCAAGCGTGAGTGACTCGCGTTGTCGTAGGTACTGAAACTCGTGTACAAGATAGGTAACTCACGTTATATAAAGGGGAATAATATAATACGTTCGCAAGGGCGCGATATATATCCACTATACCTCCTAGGTGACTCGCGTAGTATGTATCTGAGTTGACTCGCGCGAAACGTGAATCACTATACACTTCGGATGTTGTACGCTACAACTCGTGTACACTACTATAACAGAGAACAACGCGAGACAAGGTATAAAGTAAAATGAAAAAGTCAACTGCATCTATCGTCTTCAACAAAATACCACGTAAGATATAAACGCCATTAAAGAACCTGTACCAAATATCGACTATGAAAAAATTTAAAAAAACTGGATTTCAGCTCCACATAACCTAAACAAGACTTTAATGTAAACAGAATAAAGTTGAAATCTTTGACAACTAAAAAAACCCAGGAACTAACAAAAGTTGAAAAAAAAACAAAACCCAACTTCTACTCGTGAAAAACATAACAAAAGTTGATACAAACTTACCTTTTTTTATATTTTGGGAACCAGTAACAAGGAGATTGATTGAAAATGGTTTCTTTTGAAAAAGGTATAGGTTCATTACAACTTTTCAAAATAGCAGACTAGGCTGTACTACTAGGCTGTACTATTAAAAATTCAAAATTTGAATTGTTGTTCGAAAATAGACTAACACATTTGAGAGTATTTCAGGAAGGGAAATATTAGCTGGGTACTAAATAGGAATTAGTTTGCTGAGATAGATATTTAGTAGGCATAAAAGAAAATTGGGGTACTAGATAATAATAAGTTTGGTGAAAAGGTATTTAGTGTGACATTTTCCAATAATAAAAATGATATTATTCCAGCTATTGCTAAGCTGAAAATAGATCCTTGAATATTGTGAAAATAGATCCTTGAATATTGTGCTGTCTTCGAGGATATCCTTCTATGTTCAAAACACTAAAATTGATATTGACACTAAATCCAACATTTCAATTTGTTTGTTACCAAGTTATAATGTTATCATGGTTCTTATTATCTATACTAAATTGTTGCATAAAATTGAGAATAACAAACATGCCAATAACTCACATTTAACGTTAAAATTTAACCGCGGATTGTCTTGTTAAGTAAACTCACAAATTAAACTTCAAACTAAATCTAAACACAAACCAAAAAGCTATTTTGGTTTTAGACACTCCTGAATTTGAGTTATTTCGAGAACTAAACTAAGTTTTTAAGAAAATACACTTTGTATATTTTTTATATTTATAATAACAAGAATAAAATTTCTAAATTACCTTTTGTTACATTAACAATATCCCTTATAAATATTAATACATAAAAAAACACTTATTGCATATAAAATCAACAGTATTCTTTGAAAATTTGTTAGTAGCTCCAATTCCAACAAGTTCATTGCTAAAAGATAGAACATAACTAAGAAATTCGAGAGTCAATTTTTAGCTGGACCAAAATTAAATTTTAGCTCTTCAATTCTTTGGCCTTGTAAATATATACCAATTCTAATAAAAATCATAGTTTTAATTAAAAATAATATAATAAAATTTAATATATTATCCAGAAAAACTTGATTATATATCAAAATTGGCTTCAGTTTTGAAGATACCAATTTTCATCCAAAAAGCAAGGAGCTTGATATTCGAATTTTGTAAAAAAAAGTACTGTATCAACTACCATGAAGGTATTGACGGACAAACTACATAGTGAATCCACATGCCACCGCTACAGTCATTCAATTAGCAGATTTTGAGCGGTTGGAAAAATATAATGATTTTGATACGAAATAAACAATGATGGTCACATTTTCTAAACCGAAAGTGAAATATGAAATAGTATACTGAAGAATATATTAATAAACCAAAAAAAATGATGATGTGAAAAAATTAATTATAAAAGAATGCATACTTAACATTACACACCAACACAATATCCTCTTAACAACCAAAACCAATGTTTCTAATAACAACTCCTATTGAAATTTTTTAGGAAGTAGAAGTTTGCAACAGGAGAAAAAGAAACATAACTCATATATATATATATAACAAAGATATATTAGTAGAATATAACATGACATTGAACACCAACGAACCTAACATAGAAATATAGATGGTAAAAATTCATAACAATCAATGCATAACCCTGATCAATTCATAACTTTTTCTACTCCAGCCTATGATGAACGAAACTATTAATAGTAATTTTTTAAATATATACGTATTTTTCCGACCTAAGTAACCAAGAATAATTGGGACATGAAGCTTAATATAATGTTGAGTTCAAGAATTTTTAAAATATCTATTAGTTTACCAGATTTTCTTGCTAATATTGATATGTATAAGTCTTATGAGATCCTTTCTGTTACATATTGGTTCGGGGTGGGAATAAGATATTCAATTTACCTTTATCCGACCATAACTAGAAGATCTCCTTCATGTTTATATCAGGGAAGTGGGAGTATGAAATTTCTATAAAGTATGATTAACTTGAACATGTATATGCAAACCCGTAAAATATTATTCGTGTGATTTTGTTGTAACCCAACCGATGCATATCTGTTTGTACTTATATCTTATATGCGTGTTTGATTATAATGTAGAATATGGCCAATACTAGTAGTTATGGAGAAATGTGTACAAGGGAGGTAAGACAAATCCATTATCGGTGCTGGTTGTTGTTGTCTATTAAATGTGGTCGTTAAGTCTCACTCTCTTTTTACAAATAAAAATTTCTTATTAGCAAGTTTGTGGCTCGTTCAAAGCTAACCATGCATGCTGATGAAAATGCAAGGGAAATCTAATTGTTACCGGGGAGAAGGCCAACCCAGAGGATATATTCTTCAACACATATACAACGAATATTAGTCATAGGCTAGATTATATTCCCAAAGAAGAAAAAAATAAAAAAGATGCAGAAGAGGCCTCCTCGATCAAATGAGAGGTAAAAAAAAAGCTAATCGCGTTGCTGCGGTTGAGGGTAGCCAAAGAAAATAAGTCACTAAAAAACATACTACATGTAAAACCGAGCATGCTCGCTAAAATAAAACATTGACATGGTGAGGTTGTCGCCCTAATGAGATAATTGTGATGGTCGTCAAGGAGAGTACGTAGAATTCAAAGTGTCAAGACAAAGAAATGTTACATGTTGATGAATAACGAAGTCCTTGTATCTCCAAAAATGAACCATTTTTACGAATCCCCCATGGTGAAGAAATATGCTCTCGTAGTTAAGAAAGATTCCTTGGTTGTGGATGCAAAAATGGTTGGAAACTAGAATCCTTGCCATAAATTGTTTGAATCTCCTTATTTGATGAAGTTATCATTCTGGGTGAGAATAAAATGGTATTTTATGGTGTGATAACTACGGGTAGTAATGAATATATCCTCGTCTGGCAAATATATTGATTCTGAGATATAGATGGTACTTGTCACAAACAAAACAAGCAAAAAATCACTAGGTTGTCAAGCCAAGCACCAATAAACCTGTGGTATTCTAGGGCTCAGATAAGAGAAAATAGGTAGTTGTACCTGATTTGAAAAAAATGATAGCTACAAATGATCGTCGAATAAGCCTATGAATGTTAGAGCAGCGATTGAGGTGGCTCCCTCTATGATCAAACTACCATCTCAAGTGAATGGGAGTGACGGAGCGTTAGTGATATAAATTCCCACCCCTTCGATGGTGATGTACCGAAAACCGAGACATTGTCTTGTGCTATCTTACTATGATACTATGTCTATAACTGATATTCTACAGAGACAACTCGAGCTGTGAATAGTGGTGCATTTTGTGTTATGTTATTTTTTGGGAGTTATAATGTTGAGAGTTGATTGACTCTTCAGGTGGTTGTAATTTTGCGAAGCTACCATAACTCGATGATGTTTGAATATCAACGATTGACGCGAACGTATATCAAAGTGATGAAAGAGTTTAAGCCCAAGCCATTGGTTTTTGGGTAAGTTAGAGACTTGAATATAAAGTTTCTAAGTTATAAACGTGCCTATGTGTCTTCACGACTAAAATTAGAAAAATTAACGAAGGAGAAGCTAGAAGTAGATGATACAGTAGCAAAAGTGTTTGTCGCGAGGGACACTATGAAAATTGAGAATGTTTTATTGGTAGAACTAAAAGGCACGTTGATTGCGCATAGTATTGTGCATAAAAAGAAAAAAAAACATAATTCTCCAAAATGTAGCGATGTTGGCTCAAAAGGTAGAAGTGGCAGATAAAGTTGAAATGTTATCCAACAAAATGTCCACGGTGATGTTGGAGAACACTTAGTTGAAAATTGTGGTATAGGATGTCAGAATGGAGATTGAGCATGCAAGAAAGAAGATGTTAGACCAGGCGGCTAAAATGATGAAGAAAAAATAAGTTAATATATGAAAGAGAAAGAGTAAAAAACTCCAAGGTCGCATCTACCTTTCTGGTTCAAATGAATTTTTTTGAACTTCTAAAATTGAAGTTGAAGTTGTTATTCTATCTTTTATTTGAATCTTCAATTATCAAGATAAAATAATCTTAAACGGAAGTTCGAAAGAAGAAATTAAAGAATTAGAGTTTGAAGAAAAACCCGTGTCAAGATTTTCAGATCTTTAAAATGGAAGATTCGATGATAAATAAGTTATTAATGAATTAGGATTAGAAGAAGGTTGTGACATCTCTACTCCATCGTGTCTGGTCTCTCCAATTCCATCATGCATGGTCTTTCAAGTTCATCATGCATGGTCTCTACACTTCCATCGTGCATGTTCTATCTAGTTTTTCATGCATGTTATCTCCACTTCCACCATATGTGGTGTCTCCACTTCCATCATGTCTGGTATATCCACTTCGTCTCACATCTTTCCACTTCATCATGCATGGTCTCACAACTCTCCACTTCATCATGCCCGGTTTCGCATGGTTCTCCATTTCCATCATACTTGGTCTCTTAACTTCATCATGTTGGGTCTCATATCTCTCCACTTCATCATATCCAGTCTCACTTCATCATGCGATATCTCTCCACTTCATCATGTGATGTCTCTTCACTTCATCATGCGACGTCTCTCCATTTCATCATGTCTGGTCTCACATGTCTCTATTTCATCATGCCTGGTCTCGTATCTCTCAACTTTATCATGTATGGTCTCTAGATCGTCTTTTTATTTCGTCATGTCTCCTCTTTCATGTCTCAACTTTATCATGTCTCAACTTTATCATGTCTTGTCTTTCATCTCTCCACTTTATCATGTCTAGTCTCCCATCTATTCATTTTATCATGTCGGGTTTTGCATCTCTCCAGTATATGATGTGTGGTCTCTTATCTCTTGATGACATCATGCGAAACCATGACAAAACGAAATACGAAATGTAAGACCAGACAAACGTAATGTGAGACCATGGTATTGGGTGAGATAAAAAATAATCAAAAAATATTATCTATAGATTTAATTTTGCTACTCTCCAAAAAATATTAGTTCGTATTTTTAAAAAAAAATTCTGAATTCGATATTGAATACATAATTATATAAGAAAAACAAATAAAATAAAAAAGTTTTTTTAGAAAAATACAATAAATACTAAATTTCAATAGTTACACTAGTAGGTGGAACTAAAAGAATAATGTTGGATATTTTAAAATAAAAACACTAATAACGTGTGAAATTTATAATAATTTATAATGTGGAGGACAAAGAAAAAGCAAAACTCATTTTGAGTTAGTCGGCATAAACGAATTTAAGGAAAAAAAATTGCACCGTTAAATATTAGGACTTTCTAGAATGACCAAATACTAGTAGCGCCGAAGTTTTCTATCACTTGAGTAAGCACCTTTAAGTTGTGAGGTATCACTATCAAACACACCACAACCTCAATGGAAGCAGAGCCAGATCGAGACGACAGAGTAGGGAGCAGGGTAGCACCATGGACTTTTAATATCATACCCGAAGATTGCATAGCTAAAGTGATCTCGTTCACCACTCCATATGACGCAGGTAGACTTTCGTTGGTTTCTAAGTCTTTCAAATCAGCTGCCGATTCTAATATTGCTTGGGAGAGGTTTCTGCCGCCTGATTATCACGCTCTTGTCTCGCCTCCCTCTCTTGATTGGCCAAAAAAGTTGCTTTATCTTCGTATCTGCAATCAACCCATCCTGATCGAAGAAGGCAAGAAGGTATGGTATTTATTTAAAGTTTTGTTCTTCTAAGTATGTCTCTCCTTATTGTTTTTGTTAATTAGTTATTTGATATTGTGTTTATATGTGTTAGAGTTTATCGATGGAGAAAAAGACGGGAAAGAAGTGCTACATGTTGTCCCCTGGAGATGTGACTATTACTTGGTGCAACTATCCTTTGTATTGGGATTGGAATTTTGTTCCCATGTCTAGGTGTGTTTCTCTCATTGAAATCCTAAGTCTGGCGCTTGATATTTGATTAAGTATGTGATCTTGATATACATGTAAACAGGTTTCGAGATATTGCAGAGCCTCCTAACCTGTGCTGGTTGAAAATTTGTGGCACCATTAGTACCCAAATACTATCGGTAGAAACTCTTTATGCCGCTTATTTAGTGTTTAAATACACTTTGCCTACTTACGGATTTGAAAACCAGAAGGTAGTGGTTGCAGTTGGACCTGTTGGAGGTCCATGTGCTAGGAGTAGGAGAACTGTTTTCTTGGATTATCAAGATAGGAACAGCATGTCATCCAATACTATCCATAGGGGTAGTTCTTCTAATAGTAGAGAAAACAACTCGGGCGTTAAAGAAAGAGGAGATGGGTGGCTTGAGGTTGAGTTGGGAGAGCACTACCATAGTGGAGATATGGCGGTGGAACTGGAAATGAGTTTGTTGCAGTCAGAAACTCGTCTCTGGAATCTCTGGAAGGGCGTTGTTGTTGTTCGAGGTATTGAGATCAGGCCCAAATAGTGTGTCTATAAATAACAGCAATGTTGTTGTATTTCAGAAACTCTTTACAATAACCTCTCTGTTTTCCTTTTACAAATGTCCACTCTGTCTGTGTTTCGTGTAGTTATTTTCTATGTAAAACTCAACTCTCAAGTTATATATGTTTCATGTAGTATGAACTTGGTTTTTTTTTATGTCTCATTTTCTTTTCAATACTTATGAAAACACAAAAAGAAAATTTTAATTAGGTTAATATATACTTTAGATAGAAGATTATTCATATCTTCGATGATAAGATGATAAAATGATAAAATGATAAAATTCAACTAATTTATTAATTTTCACTCAATAACATGAGATTGTATAAGGTTTCAAATGTAAATAGATTTTCTTAAAAGTGGATGCGAATATGTACGGTTGAAGTTATGACTTTGGCTAGACCAGGCCAGCCAGGTTTATAACCAGCCCCAAATAAATAAGTTCCTTTTAGTTTTTTTTGTTCTTTTAATATTTTGTTTTAGCGACTTCGATGGTTTCTTTTTTGTTTCTTTTTGAAAATTGGGTACATCTCGCTACAAATTGAAAGAATACAAAATTTGTTACTCAACCTTTTTAATTATACACAAAACCTAAATATTTTTTATAAAATATCAAAAAAATTCAAAAACACCAAAATTCAAAAAACAAATTAGAAAAATATTTACAAATCTATCTTAAAAAAATATTCGAATAAAAAGCAAGAAGAACCTTGGTAGGAACCTGAAACTTTAAATAATGTAGTTTTTTTAGTCAATTTGTTATAAAATTTCCATTTTGGTAGTTCGTTCCATTTCAAAACAACTAAAAGCGTGCAACCCCTAGGATGAAAAGTTCGAGTCTAAATATTCCTAAAATAGTCCAGACAATCCCGCCGGATTACGCAAAACCAACCCACCGGTGTTGTCTAGCCCACCCCCTCGGGCCGTTACCACCCTCAGTGGTTTTTATGCCCCACGCATTCGGGGGAAGAAATGAACATAATTTGTAAATGATAGTTTCATTTTTTAAGCAATACCCTGTAGGGTGGAAACAATAGTCTGGCGGGTGAAAATACATCAAATTGTTTATTTATTTTTCATAATTGTATTTTTTTTGTGCAAGAGGATGAGTTTATTGATTCTAGATTGATAATAGAGATTATAGTCATTTTTTCAACACGAAATCTCACTACATGCAACAAGAATTTATCGACTGGGTTAAGCTTACCATTGATAAGGAAACAAATTATTAGGGACTTAAAACAATAAAATTAAGGTTGTTTTATGTAAATTGTAAAGTTAAGAGAGGGGATTGATATTATTTGTAAATATAAAAGATCACAAAACAATTTTCTACTTTGTGCAACTAAATAGGTTAAAGTCTTCATAGACTCCTCTAAATAGGATTGGAGATAATGAATAAATGAATCCGACTTTTACTTCTTGATATAGATTCCGTTTTGTTGTTTCTCTCTCTAGAACTTCAATACTTTAATTATCTCTCAATCTATGCATAAGGATATCTCTGAGACTTAACATTGGCGACCACAGTGAGAGAGATATAGTAAGGTACCTAGATAGCACATCTAAAACTAGAAAAGATAAAATTCATAGTTAATAGCATTGCTTATAATTGAACCAAATGCGACAAGAGCTGATCGAGCAGTACGTGAATAAATTAAAGAAATTAAGTTAGATTTACACATGGAAGAAAGTCCATGTAGTACTCAGGTTCCTGAGGAATATAATCAATCTGACATTGAAAATCAAATAAATCAGCTGTTAAGAAAAATAACTGTTTTAAATTATGAATATGCTCGGAGAGTACAACAAATCAATCTGGTAGATTGAAATCCGAAGTGCGTCCAGATAAGGAAAAATATGAGTCGGGAAACCAATCTGATGAGTCTTATAGAAATCATTGAATTCGAAGTGATCGTAAAAAGCGTAATATTAGTCAGACAGTGAACATTGTTCTTCGTGGAAAGATAAAAATGATAAACATCGATATATTTCATCCAGTAATAGTGAATTTTGTAGCTCGAATTCTGAAGGTAATTTGTTTAAGCAAGGAATGTAGTGAAATTCTTTGAAGGGGGAAAGAAGTCGGCATCAGAATTCACGTAAAGAATATGAATCAAAGAGGGAAAGTAGGCCTCAAAATTTAAGGTATAATTTATTATATAAGGGAATACGTCCAATCAATACGTTAATATAGCGGATCAAAACTTGTACGCAATAATGAGAGCTAATGGAGATGATAAGTATATACAAGGGATAGACTCGAGAAGTTCTCATTTATCTACTGACATCAGGTCAATACCGCTACCGAGGCGTTTTGATATTTTAAAGGTAGAGAAGTTTGATGGAACGCAAGATCTTGATGACCATATTGAACAGTTTCAAGAATAATATTATGAATTTCAAAGATGATGATAGGCTAGTTTGTAGAGCATGTTCTCATAATTTTAAGGGTATTGTTTTGAAGTGGTATAACAGAATTCTGAGGGTACCGCTTTTATACTACATTTTGTAGACAATTTGTAAAAAGTAAGGAAATGTGAGGGAATGGTTACACAATTATAAAATGCAAACAAGTAGTGAGGGAAAAGTTAAATCACTATACTAGATGATTTGTGTTACCGAAAATAGAAGTAAAAGATTGCAAAGAACTTGTTGGTATGACAACTTTTAGAAAATGGTTACTTCCGGGGGATCTAACAAATGAAACTACTAGAAGAATAACTTTGACATTTGAAGCTTTGATGGCTCAAGTTGAAGAGAAAATTAATGTTGAAGAGTCCACTAGGGTTTGAGGTAGTTCAAGTTCTACTATAAGAACTTCAGGACATGCATTTACTAGTCAAGGGAACCAAGTACACGCTTCGAGTTCTCAAGCACCACCTCGTCTGAGGACTAATACTAATCTACCTCCTCGAACAGGAAGGGCTCCAACTCATGGGTATAAATATCAACCTCATCGTCCAAGACCAAATCAATTGATAAAACCAGAATATTTGGCGGAGCTAACTGAGAATGTAGCTATCATTTTTGAGAAATCTAAAGGTCATATGAACTTTAGAAAGCAAACTCTGATAGATAGGGCAAAAGAAGAATAGAATAATAGTTTTTGCAAGTATCACAATGACATTGGGCATAACAATGCAGATTGTATAAGGTTTAAATAAAGAGATACCGATTTTGATAGAGAATGGTAAGTTAACAACTTTTGTTAAAGGACAAAGCTGTGGGTCACAAAATCTGAGCACAATAAAAGAACAGATTGTTAATGCGAATTCGAAGCAAGAGAGTTCATTGATGATTTTGAATTCTAAATGTGATAAGTTTGGTGCGGCAACAAAGTCTTTGGATATGGACCCGGTTTGGTTAATTTTTTTAATTGTGGATGAGCCACCGGTACAAGGACGGGTTTGATGTTTGTATGAATCTTTAGCAATTTTCGGGGGATATACCATGACCGATTATTCTAATAGCTCCAGAAAAAGGCAAGTAGTGTGTTTGGTTCCCCAAATAGAAGATGAAATGTACACTCATTTATATAAAAAGATGAACACACCTTTTATCTTGTTCGATGATGACGATCTTTAAGGAATAGCAGGACCTCATGAAGATGTAGTGGTTACAAAGGCATACATTATTGGGGTTGGAATTTGACGTATTTTGATAGATACAAGAACTTCAATAAATATATTGTTCAAGTCTAAGTATGATAAGATGTGTAATCCACCTAAGATTCTTCAAACTGATAGTACCATAATTGGTTACAGGGATGACAGCTCAAGTTATTGAAGAATTCAGAGGGAGAGTATGTTTGGAAAAATGTCATTTTAAAAAGAGGGTCCAAGTCTTGTTTTTCATGTAAGGTCAGGAATATTTCTAAGGTATATCATCAGTCCAAAAATAATAGTATTTGATCGTGAACCATTAAAGGCTTTTGTTTCCATGACATCACCTCGAAGAATAAAGGAAATGCAAATTTTGAGAGGAAGAGCAGTTGCTCTTAATCGATTTATCCAAATATTCTCACAAATATTCTCCATTTTTCCAAGTTTTATGAAGGCTAAAAGAGTCTATATGGACACCCGAGTGGGAAATGGATCTTTTGAAGATTAAGGAACTTTTGTTGTCACCTGAATATTTTTTTAAGCCTAGAATTGGAGAACAACTTTTTTTCTAGAGGGAACCCGTAATCGCTACTCAACGAGTGCGCACAGGGTAAACCCTCAATCTGACGCAATAGTCTGCAAACGAACGCCAGAAGGTAAACCACACAAGATGATAGCTCAGCCAAGAAAACATTTGTAGAGGGACTCAAACTCACGACCTTTGGTCACAAGTATGCGTTACTCCACCAACTTGGCTACCCCTTTCAGGGAAGAACAACTGTATTTGTATATAGTAGTGTTGGATTTTGCAGATAGTGTTGTTTTGATACGAGAGGAAAGGGGAGTTTTTAAGCCAATTTATTATGTTAGCAAGAGTTTGTAGGCATCAGAGAAAATATATATGAGGCTTGAAAAATTAGCCTTGGCTTTAGTGGGGGCTGCTACCAAAATGTGCCTTATTTTCAAGCTCACACAATTGTTGTTCAAACTTATTTTCCACTAAATAATATCTTACAACGATCATATATTTCTGGTAGAATGACCAAGTGGTTAGTTGAGTTGGGAGACTTTGATATAATTATTTCTCTCGAATAGCAATTAAGGCTCAAGTTTTAGCAGATGTTTTGGTCGAGTTTCATTCAAGTCGATCAGATGAGGGGATAGTTAAATAATTATTGCTAGAAGTTCCAACATGGATGGTTTAAGGCTTGCAAGTATTTGTGAGACGAAAATAGTTCGTTTGGAGACAGATTCACAGCTAGTTTTGTATCTTTGTGAGCATCAAGGCTTAACTCTTTTGTTTGATAAAGTGATTATTCAGCATATTAATCGAGAAGATAACACAAATTTTTATTTTTTAGCAACTATTACATATGAAGAAGAATACCTATGGATATTGCTATAAGAAAGTTCTTCAATATTAGCAAGATCGGAATATTATAAGTATTTAAAGGAAGTATTTGTCACTCCTGACGTAGTTCGAAGTGACTGGCAGTCTGACATAGTGGATTTTTTTCTTAGAGGAACATTTCCTCTAGATGTTAGGTCAGCTCAGAGATTGAGATACAACAATCATGGTTATATAGTATTAGATGGGTGTTGTATAAGAAGTCTATAAGTAAACCACTATTACGATGTTTGGGAAAGCATGAATATCAAGAAATTTTATCTGAATTACATGATAGAGAAAGTTCATCCCATTGTGGATACAAGTCTTTGATGCGACGAGTTTTGATGGAATGTTATTTTTTACTTTCGATCATGATTGATGCTAAGAGTTCGGTACAAGGTTGTGATACTTGTCAATGTTTCGCTAATTCTATCCATAAGCCAGCGGTACCAGTTACTTCCATATCCGAAGCGATCCCCTTTTACAGATTGAAGATAGATCTAGTAGGACCATTGCTTATGGATTCAGGAGGACGCCAAATGATTATTGTAGTAGTAGACTATTTTTCGAAGTGGGCTGAAGCAAACCCGTTATCTGGCACAAGAGTCATTGATGTTTTCAAGTTTATTATGAATAATATTTGTTATCATTTTGGAGTTCCTCGAAAGATGACTACAGATCATGGTCCTTAATTTAACAATAGAGAAATGACTTCTGTTTGCAATTCGAGAGGTGTTGAACAATGCGACACCTTTTGATCCTCAAGAAAATGGTCAAGCAAAAGTAACTAATAGGTCTATTTTGGAAGGCTTAAAAAAAACATCTAACATGTATGCTGGGAAATGGCTTAATTATTTTCCAAATGTGTTGTGGGCTTATCATACGAATCGTAGAGCTGCTACTCAAGAAACACTTTTTTGTCTTGGTATATGGTATGGATGTTATAAGCCCTGCAGAATCTACTTTACCTTCTTGTAGAATACTCCATTACTATGATGAGGAAAATGAAGAGGCAAGAAGGATAGACCTTGACTTAATTGAAGAGAAGAGAGTTAGAGCGCATTTGAGTTCGACTTATTATGAAACTTTGATGAGGAGTCGTTAAAATTCGAAGGTAAAACTGAGGTATTTTAAGGTGGGTGATAAAGTTTTGAGGAAGGTATTACTCCATACAAAGGACGGGGAGCATGTAGAGATGGCCCCGTATTAGGAAGGTTCCTATGTGGTATTAGAGCGACTCCAGTCAGGTACATATCCCTCCACGATGAACAGGGCAGACTTCTACAACACCCTTTGAATATAAAAAACTTGAAACTATAGTTTGAATTTTTTCTATTGTCAAACGTTTTATATGATTTTATTTTCTGTTTGTATTAGTGGCATACTCTTTCCTATCATGTTGGCTCGTTAAGGTTTTAATGAGGTTCCACATTTACATTCACATATATTAATAAAATTATTTTTCTTGGTCGGTGGTTATTTTAGACAAAAATACTTTAAGTTATTTTGGTAAATATGCAAAGACTGGTCATCTTTGAAGTAGTTAGCTAAAGGTAGTTTAAGTAATTATTTTATTCGAAATGCTACACGTTCATTTAGAGCACTGTTCGAAGAAATAATCATATATGAGGTGCTAACATTCTTTTGACACGCTGTTCTATTCGAAGTGCTACACGTTCATTTAGAGCATCATACAAAACAAATAGTAAAATTTAAGGTGTTAGCATTCATTAAACACGCTATTTTATTTGAAGTGCTATACGTTCATTTCGAGAACTAATTCAAAAAGAGATAGTATTAGGTAATGACGATGTTCGACGTATTGAAATATAAGGTTGGCAAGTATTTGAAAGATAAAATAAAGAATTGTTTTTGGACAAATTAAAAGGTATTTTTCACCTTACAAAAATATAATTTCACGTGTCAAGCGTTTAAGAACTTAAAAAATATAGAACACCAACAACTGGTGATTTAACAACATATAAAACAGAAATTTCATCTTTTTAACCCTCTTGATTTTCATTAGGAGAGGGGTTTGATATTCTTTTCGAGGAGCTCTTTCCTTTATCAGAGACATCTTCATCTTCCTCTGACTCAGTTTCTTCAGAAGATTCACTAGGTATAGGTTCGAATGCTTCACTTGGATGATTTTTTACAGGAATTAATTTCCAAAAGCCTGATAAATTTGACTTTGGAAATACCACATGGACCTTGCGGAGCAAAGTAAATATTTTTTTCTCCTCGGCATTTTTGATAGCAGCAAGGCTTTCTAGCCCGCTTTTACAACAAGGAATTTTTCTTCCCTGAATTTTACCTTAAATGATTCCAACTTATCAACCGTTTGTTTCTTGTTTACTTCACTTTAGTTAAGTGACTCTTTTAAGAAAGAGAACTTGGTTTGTTATTCGAATATCTTATTTTCATGCTTTGTTTTAAGATGAACTAGCTCAGTTTGATGTGAAGTCTTTAGCTTTGTTATTTCTTGTTCATTAATAGCTCTCAAATGATGCTTGAGCAGGACGACTCCGTTTATGAACTCCGATGTATCAGACTCGAAAACTTGGAATTGTTCGAGGATATGTAGATTGACAATCTCTCTCATATTTTTGTCTTTCGCATCCTATTTTTTCCACCGTATTATATCTTTAGCCATAGCCTCCAGTTTTATTTGAGCAGACTTAACTTGTGTGCATAAATGCTTTGCTACTTTTTCGAGGGTTGCGAATAGTTAAAGTGCATTTGATACCTCTTCAGAGGGTTCCTTAATAAGGATAGTATGAGAATTGTCATAAATTATAAAAATAGATGATGAGGAACCTGGTGGAAGATTCGAACTTATAATTTCAAGCAAAAGAGGTGCGGTAACTTGATGACTATGTTGTTCAAGTTGTTCTTGGATTCGTTGAACTTCAAGATCCATGTCCATATAAAGATCTTGTATTTCATCTTCACCAATATTCTTTTAGTTGATGAAGTCATCATTTTCTTCATTATTTGTCACCACAAATTATTCTCTGTCATTGGTATTTGGATTTGAATTTGAAGGAATCATTTCGACTCTTTTCTCTCTATTTTTTGTTGGAGGAGTTTTCGAAGAACCTTTATTCTTTTTCGAAGTGGCAGTCTTTTTTTGTTTTTTTGAGAAGGTTTAGCCTTGATTCCTTCATCAATGGTAGAAAAGTAGTTTCTCTTGCTTTCCTCTTGGTTTGTCTCTATATTTTCTATAGCTTCGGATTTGATGAAGAATTGACATCTGCTTTATTCATTTTACCCTTCTTCTTTGGGAGTAAGTGGCATTGTGACCTATTTTTAACCAGAAGTATGAATTTTGCATCAGGTTTAATTTTATTTTTACAATGTCATCAAAATTTAGAGGCTCAATTAATTATTCTTCTTGAACAATAGAATCCAGAGAGATTCTTCATAGATGATTGTTGATAAAATTCACTAGTAAGAAGGCATTGTGGAACTCGTTGCCCCATACATTTTCCGCCCAGGTAGACAATTTGGCAAAGATTTCTTTGGCAGTCTTCTTATGAGCTTTGTACAGCTTTGAAATTTCTACATGCAATAACAATACATAAAAAACGAGTTGAAATATAAGATACGAAAAGAAAAAAAGATTGATTATATGATACAAAAATCAAAAGATAGTGAGTATAAGATACGAAAAGAAAAAGAGAGTGATTATAAGATATGAAAAGCAAAAGAGATTGATTAAATTACTGTTACTTTTCCAAAAAAGGTTGAGCTTTGTCGGATTCTCTTTGGAAATTTCCTTGCCATTTTCTCAGGCTCCAGAAATGAAGAAAAATCTTTGTTTCCAGAACTTGTCACCTTCGAGAAGATCGCCAATTGCCTTGAGGTTATCTCTGAGGGTGAGATAATAGAATGGTAGCACTTTATGTTTTGAAAGATCAGTTATTGTAATAAAGTCTTTGATCAAAAGAGGAATCTTGACTAGTCTGGAAGCCATAATGATAGATAAGAGGGTGAACCATAAATTTGGGTTTGCTTGTGTTAGGCACAAATCAAGGCTTTTAAATCACTCCACTGTCATTGGGTTTAATGGGAATCGAAGTCCCCAGTCGATGATCTCACGGTAGACCACAAGTTCATTTACTTCACAAGAGAGTGGAGTCTCTCCTACTTGTGGTAAGCGAAGCACGACATTGTCTAGCAGACCCTATGGGCTTCACTATTGTTGAGTTCGGAATATCCAGTCACATCCCAATGTATTATCCGGACAAGGGAAATTTGGATAATAACATGCCACTAAATTATCCGAACAGGACAAAATTAAAAACACTTAAACACCTTTTGACTAAGCTATGTGCTAATCTACTTAAAAAGTTAATGGGTCCTTAAACTCGACTAGATTTCATAATTCGACACTTATGCCCACGGGTCCTTAATTAAGGGTATAAATACCCCAACCACCCTCATTAATGAGGGTAATGAACATTTAATACAACCAGACTACTCAAATCTCTCACTACTTTATACCAAACACTTAATACTCAAAATACTTTACAAAACACTTTACAAAATTACCCCCGGTCTAAAATAAACCAAACCAAATTGGCGACCACAGTGGGAGAACGAGGGTGTCTAAATCTTGCATTCAAAACCAGTAGAAAAGACCAGTTTGAATGGATCTGAATGAGCAAAGAACTTTACCACCAGTGGTAGAGGTAGTTGGGGAAAACAAGGAATACACCATCGAAGAGCAAGACAAGCTGAGAGCACAAATAGAGGCATTGAGGGCCATAAAACAAACAGAAAAGGGTATAAAGGAGAATTCAAGGGCGTCAACCATTCATTATATTGACAATCCTAGGGAGAATGATCCATCAACAAAGACTCATTTGAGTTAAAAAAGACCCATGTTAGTTCTAAGAAGACTTACCGGTCTAAGCCGGTTGAAAGTTTAGATTCTGAGTCCTCCAGCAGCTCTTCGAATGAGGCTGAGCTTGAGGAGTCTTTGTCAACAAAAAGTGATGAAGGGAGGTCCAGGATGAAACATAAACTAGTTAAAAAATATTCAAGAAAGAGAGATAGGCATGGGAGATTTAAAAAGCATCTGGCAAAGGGTCATCTCACAGCCACAGTCACAGGCATGTAGATTAGTTGTTGATCGATCCTTTTGCTTTTCAGACCGAACCAGGTATTTTCGCAACACCTAATGAAGACACAGTCTTTAATCGTAATAGGAATTGGAGACAGTCACCTTTGTCTGCCAAAATAATGTCCGGAAACCTACCCAAAAGGTTTGACAGCTCCAAAATGGAGAAGTTTGTAACAATCATCTGGAGAAACTCAAGAACTTCATGATGAATTTTAATGATGATGACAAAATTCTGTGTAGAGCCTTCTCCCAATATTTTATGAGAAGTTCTCTTAAGTGGTACAACAGCTTACCCGAGGAGTGTATCAGAAACTTTGATACGTTCTAGGTTTCCTTCTGAAGGGAATTTATGGGAAGTAATGAGGTGAAGGGCAATGAAGATACTATTATCCATTGTGCTCAAGAGCCAAATGAGTCATTAAAGGACTACATAAGTCAGTTCGTAAATACCAAGAACGGGTTAGCAGATTCCTTCGAACAGGTGGCAATTGCTTCCTTGAGACAAAGGTCGAACCCTAAGAATCTGGCTGATTCGGTGACTTGGAAGAAGGCCATGACTTGTGGTGGCTTATTAAATCAGGCGGGGAATCATATTAACGTGGATGAAACCAAGAAAACCAGAATGCATCGTCAGGTGAGGTCCACCACAGCAGCTCAAACCCAGTCCGGATATAGGGCTAAGGGGACTTGACAAGGGTCCAACAGGGCTAAACAGGCTCAGTCCAACCAAAATCAATCTCAGAGCCAACACTCAAGGAGTAAAAGGGGTCCTTGGGTTCAACCGGAGTGGTTTGCGGCATTAAAAGAGAATGTGGCCACAATTTATGACAATACCAAGGATGAAGTCAATTTTAGGAAGCCAACAACACTGCAGTCTCCCAGAGACAGTCGAAATACTTGTTTTTGCTAGTATTATAATGATATTGGCCATAACACCCAAGACTTCATTGCTCTGAAGCAGGAAGTACAGATCTCATTGAAAAAGGTAAGCTAGGATCTTATGTCAAAAGAAGAAGTGGAAACAGGCCTGAAAATGCTCCTTGAACTGGCCCTACGAACAATGTGGAAACATATGTTCCAGAGGGGGAAATGGTGATCCTTGAAAGATTTGATGTTGATTCGGAGTACCTGGATCCTGATCCAACCCGGAATAAAATAGGGGTCATAACAGAGCAAACTAAGACGGTTTCTAGACTAATAAGTATCTTTCAGTCACTCGCTATATTCAGAGGGGATACCATGACAACGCCCACTCTTTCCTCAAGAAAGAGGCATGTTCATAGTTAGGCTACTCAGTTGGGAGGAGGCATGTCTTCATATCAATGCCAAACCCCTTTTCTATTTATATTCTTTAATGAGGATGATTTAAGAAATATCACTGGGCCTCATGAGGATGTTGTGGTGATAGGAGCATCTATTGGGGGTAATGATATGAGACGAATTCTGATAGACACAGGCAGTTTGGCAAACATCCTTTTTTTAAGTTCTTACAAGCATATGAAAAATCCGGCTGTTATTTAACAGTCAAATGGAACCATTGTAGTCTTCACAGGAAGCTCTGCGGATGTAATCGGGGAGTTTGAGGAAGAGGTGTTGTTGGGAAATGGGCCTTTTAAAAAGCTGGTCATAGTGTTATTTGTTGTGGTAGATTTCCCCACATGTTACAATGCAATCTTTGGGAGGTCATGTCTCTCTAGAATGCATGTTGTGGCCTCAACAGTCCACCAGTTTTTGAAGTATGTGGTTTAAGGGCAAGTGGGTGCTGTGTGAAGTAGTCAGAAGATAGCAAGGGAGTGTTATGAAACTGCACTTTCTCCTAAAACTTTGAGAGCAGTTTGAATTGCTGAAGATTAGCAGGAATATGGAGGTTTATATAGATGACATGATGGTTAAAATCTTAGAGGAGGATTTGCATATAATTGACCTTCGGAAAACGTTTCCCAATCGGACAATGGAGAATTTGAAACTAAATCCAGAAAAATGTGTCTTTGGGGTTCGATCCGGAACATTGGTAGGGTATGTGATAAGTGAGAAAAGGATACAGCCCGATCCGGATCAGTTGAATACCCTATTAGAAATGGATCCTCCTCAAAATTATTAAAGAAGTCCAGAGGCTTACTGGAAGATTAGCTGCCTTGAATCGTTTTATTTCAAGATCTTCAGACAAGTGTGCACCGTTTTTCCAAACCTTGAAGAGTGCTAAAGTGTTTAAATGGTGTCCATAATGCAGCCAAGATTTTGATGAAATAAAGAAACATTTATCTTCACCAAAGACCCTTTTAAGCCCGAACAAGGAGAAACACTGTATGTATACTTAGTTGTGTTAGAATGTGCTATAAGTGCAGTATTGGTAAGAGAGGTGGACAATAACCCTCGTCTGGTATACTACATCAGCAAAAGCATGATAGATGCTGAGAATAAGTACTTGAAGCTTGAAAAGTTGGCACTAGCCTTAGTAATTGCAGCAAGAAAAATGAGGCCGTATTTCCAGTCTCATTCCATCATTTTCCGAACATCTTTCCGATTGAGTAATGTTCTTCAGAAAGCAGATATATCAAGCAGGATGACCAAATGGTCAGTAGAATTAGCTGATTATGACATTTATTTCACCCCATAAACTGCTATCAAAGCTCAATTTGTTGCTAATTTCGTGGTAGAATTCCATCAGGATAGAAGTTCTAAACAAGTTTCAGAAGGAAAAACAAAAAATAATGGGTAGTCTGGACTGATGGTGGATCAAGCGCAATGGGTTGTGGAGCTGGAATTTTCCTAACCTTTTATTATGGTGATAAAATGTACCAAGCTATATGCTTTGGGTTGATGGCCTCTAATAATGCGTCCGAATATGAAGCGGTTATAGCTGGTCTCAAATTAGCTTTCCTATGTGGGGCTAAAAGAGTTAGGTTGATGAGTGATTCCTAGCTTCTTATCCATCATGTTCAAGTTCAATCTGAGGCAAAAAAGGAACAGATGATCAAATACTTACTCATCTTTAAAAAGGTGGCCGCCAACTTCAAAAGTGTTTGCTATGATCATATTCCTAGATCAGAAAATACATTGGCAGATTCCTTGGCAACCATAGCATATTATGAGTCATACCCTTAGATTGATGTATAAGAATTCTCATCCATACAATCAAATCAGAACAAGGAGAAGGAGGAAAACTTGAGTATACAAGTAGTTTAACCTAGAGATTAGAGATTTTCCCTTCTTCAATACATTTTTATGGGTTTTCGCTCCAGAGTAAGCTATGGCAAGAAATATTAAACACAGGGCTCGTGGTTTTTTTTTATCATAAGGGAGGTTCTCTATAAAAAATCTTTCAGTAGACCTCTCATCTGTTGTTTTGGGGGTTGAAGAATCTAAAGTCGTTTTATCTGAACTACACGATAGAGAAGGGTCAGTGCATTATGGCTACAGGGACTAACCCGGAGGGTATTGTTGGCTGGGTACTATTGGTCATCTATAATGGCAGATGCTAAAAAAATGGTAAATAAGTGTGATTCATGTCAAAGTTAAGGCAAGAAATTCATGTCCCAGCAGTACCTATGGAGTCAATTTCTGAGCCAGTACCTTTTTCTCGTTGGAGATTGGATTTAGTTGGGCCTCTGCCAATAGTGTCCGGAAGTTGCGGGACTATTATAGTTGCTATTGATTACTTCTCAAAATGGATAGAGGCAGCTCTTTTGGAAGGACCCACTTCGAAAGCTGTCATAAAATACATCTTATCCAATATATGTTGCAGATTTGGGATTCCTCAAAAGATTACCACAGATAACGGGCCACATTTTGATAACAAGGATATGGAGAATTTTTGTCCTTCTAGAGGCATTTAGCATTGTTTCTCTTCTCATTTTGATCCACAAGCAAACGACCAGGTTGAAGTTGCCAACAAGACCATTTTTTCTGGATTAACAAAAAGAATCTAGAGAGGGCTGCAGGAAAGTGGCCAAGCTATCTGCAAGAGGTATTGTTGGCATATCGAACTACTCCTTGGGCTGCTACACAAGAATCTCCTTTTGGTTTGGTTTATGGGATGGATGTTATTACCCCCATTGAAGCTATCCTACCATCATACAGGGTCCATAACTATTCCAAACAGGCTAATGAGATAGCAATTAGGAATCAACTGGCCTTAATAAAATAAAAAAAGGGTTAAAGCTCACTTGAGAACAACCTACTACCAAGGCTTGATGAGGAGCAGGTTTGCTTCCGAGGTCAAGAGAAGAGATTTTCAACTGGGAGTTTTCTTACACACTAAGGAGAAGCAGTTCGGTAAGTTGGCTCCGAATTGGGAAGGCCCCTATGAGGTCTCTGAAAAGTTTAATCCTGGGACATATAGGCTTCAGGACAAAAAAGTAAGGGTTTTGAAGAACCCATGGAATATCGAACATCTCAAGTTATATTTTAAATAAAAGTTGTCTGTAAATATTTACTTGTTAGATATCAATGTAAATATTACGGGGCATACTCTTTCCTACCTTGGTGGCGCGGGGAGGTTTTAATGAGGTGTCCAGTTTTTTCATTCAATAAAATGAGATTCCTTCTTAAAACATCTGGTGTGGTTTAACTACAATTCAATTCAAGTACAAATCTTTGGTTCAACACTTTGGATCTTTGATAGATCGGATAAACCTGGATGAGTAAAAAACTAGGGGCTATTTAAACACTAACCATTAAAATTTAAAGAAATGAAAGTGTTAAATAAAGAAATATTTGAAAAATAAACCTATTCGGATTATCCAGTCAAAGCCCACTATTGGTTAAGTATATTTTTTAATCTTACCAAAGATATTTGGCAAGACCTAAAAAGGGGCTACTGATGAGTTCGGATTATCCAGTCAAAGCCCACTGTATTATCCGGACAAGGGCAATTTGGATAATAACCTGCCACTAAATTATCCGAACATGACAAAACTAAAAACACTTAAACACCTTTTGACTAAGTTATGTGCTAATCTAGTTAAAAGGTTAATGGGTCCTTAAACTCGACACGATTTCATAATTTGACCAGTATGCCCATGGGTCCTTAATTAAGGGTATAAATACCTCAACCACTCTCATTAATGAGGGTAATGAACATTTAATACAGCCAGACTGCTCAAATCTCTCACTACTTTATACCAAACACTTAATACTCAAAATACTTTACAAAATACATTACAAAATTACCCCTAACCCAAAATAAACCAAACCAACTATAATATTCATACAACACATTCTTAAATGCAATCACATATCCGAGGAGAACCAACTTCAGGTTTACGCTCAGAATTACAGCAAGGTCCTCTGGTAATGTAATTTTCACTTTTTTTCCTTAGGTTTTTAGAAGCATTGTCTTTGGATTCTGAAGCAACGCCACAATCTGTAATTTCAATATTGGAATTCGTTTATGTGCTCGATTTTGATTCAACTTCTTCTTAAGATGCTTCATCTTGCAGTTGAAGTGGAGTTTTGTTACTAGTAGTATCTTGTAGATTATAGGCTACCCTTGTGTTTTGTTGATGGGTCTTCGAAGGAGTTTGTTGCGAATCTTTGCTTGTCAAAACTATCTTCTTCAATGGACGAGAAGCTGTAGGATTTTGTGGCGTATTTGCTGTCTTCGAAGTCTCCCATGGCTACAAATGGGATTCTTCTAACAAAGTATATTCTAGAAAGAGTGAGTCTCTAATTTAATTCGAGGTGTTTCCTTGCGAGAAATTCAAGGAGGTTTCATTTTAACTATTAGAGATGTTTCTGATGCTCTCTGAGAATATTTACTTTGTGCTTCTTTTTTATTTATTCGAGAAGGAGTTGATACATTGCTAGAGAGTGCTGGTGAAAGATTTCGAAGTGGTGATTGTTGAATAGATTTTAGTGAGCAATTCTCAAGAACTGGGTTTGATGGATTTTGGTACCCACTATGATTCGGGCCATGAATTAAATTTAGGTATACTGTGGTATGAGTTGAAAATTGGGTGAATTATCTATTATGCCTGAAGCATGGTATTCAACAGCCCTTTCACTATATACAAATAGATGTAAATATCCAAAATGGGTTTTTTAGTAGATGAAGATTTTTTCATAAACTTGAATAAAGAAAAATCCTCAAATTAGTGTATGGAATGATGGAGGTAAATCGGGAAATTTAAGTTTTTTGAGGAAGGTGGCAGGTAAATGAGGTTTTCAGATGATTCTCTCTTTCTATCACTAGAAGTTTTATGTAAAGCAAAAATAACTAAGAGGGAATATTTATAGAAGAATAGTGAAGGAGAAAGTGGGCAGAGAAAATGAAGCGTTGATGTCACCTATTAGATAAAATGAGAACCGCCAAATGGTTACCTACTACCAAGTACGGTGAATCTGTATATTGTCAGACCTAATGGTATGATGCGGCGCACTAGAGTATTCTATACGTTTCTATCTGTTAGTAGAGAAATAATTCAAAATTCATGTGTACATTTAAAGCAAATTTGAGAGGATTGCATATATATTCGATGAGACCTTAAATATAATATTCAGAAGCCTTGTTTCGCGGAAAATTTAAATACAGTTTTTTTTTCGACGATGATAAGTGTATAAATACATCGTTTTGATGCAGTGATGTGTGATTTGCATTTGAGGCAACTTAAAGTATGGAGATTTTTAGTTTTAATCTAACATGGCTTCAAAGATTTCTCGTTCTTAGTCATCATTCTTCATAAGAACTAGGGGGGCTACATATTAGGACACAAGTTATCATGGACTTAAAACAATAGCATTAGGGTTGTTTTAAGTAAATAGTAAAGTTAATTGAGGTGATTGATATTATTTATAAATATAAAGGATCACAACACAATTTACTACTTCTGTGACTGAGTCAGTTAAAGTCTTCCTAAACTCTTATAAATAGGACTGGAGATAATGAGTAAAATGATTCGACTTTTACTTCTTGATATTGATTATGCTTTGTTGTTTCTCTCTCTAGAACTTCAATACTTTAATTCTCTCTCTAGAACTTCAATACTTTAATTCTCTCTCGATACTTTCACTTTTTTTCAAAACATAGATTTAATTCACTCTATACATAAGGATATCTCTAACATTTACCAACCACAACAGACAACGGGTTTGTAATTATATTACGACTTCGTGACGATGCCAAAAGTAGAAAAACTTCTAGAATCAGTGTTGTGCGCGAGAGATCCAAAAAGTACACAAAGTTGGTAGAACTGAAGGATCTCTAGAGAGAGTCTACTGAGACTAAGAAATGTGAATGCCCTTTTTCCCTTAAATAAAATAAGATTGATGATGATTTATGGTCCTTAGAGGCCGCATATAGGGTTCACAATCATGGGACTACAAAATTTAGTGAATATCATTCGTACTTGGGATGACTTTCCAAAAAAAATGGATTTTGTAGTTAGTTCTACGAAAATGGGATCCCGTCCTTGTGGTATGCTTAGCTGAGTGAAAAAAATAATCCATAAGAATTTGTCGTCCATGCGCACCCTATATGATGCTTAACTAAAACAACGGAAGATTGAGAAGGTGGTCGGTCGCAATTTCAATATTTGTTACGTGAACTGAAATGTTTTAACTATTACGAATGGCATAGATTGTGCGAAGACGGGAAAGGTATCATAGGTGAACGTTTCTTCGCACACCTGGTTAGTTTAGATTTGTTACAGACGTTTTCAGATGTGGTAATAATAGATAACACATACAAGGTAATAAAATACGGGATGTCGTTGTTGAGGTTGTTGGAGCCAGTTAACTGAGAAACCTTTATACATCGGATTTGCGTATATGTCCGTAGAGAACTTCGAGAGCTACAAATGGGTGTTAGAATGTTTACAATCATTGATGGTAACTCACTCCATCGAACCATCCTCCATTTTTTTTAGAGATAGAGACTTAGCATTGGTGAATGTGGTCGAGGAAGTGTTCCCCAATGCAACACACATGTTGTGTTGATGGCCCATTAACATGAACGTCACATGTAAAACGAAGAATATCATCAACGAAAAAAAAGTGTCCAAAAACTTTTTGAAAGTCTAGAATTGAATAATATTGGTGGAAAAGGAGCTATCTTTCAATAATTATTGGTTGTAAAAGCACAGTAACTTCAAAGAATATAAGAAATTGAATACACCGAAAGTTTGTGATAGACGTACAACGATAAGTTTATCAAATGGAGAATTACCAAGTCGTTTACATTTCGGTAACCAAACCAAAAACTTGCGTGGAGAGCACTCATTCCACCCTCAATTGTTTCGTTGGTACGAGCAAAGGTAACTTCGAGTCTTTTTGGTTCAAGGCGCCTACTTTGATCAAAGTGTAACACGCGGACATCAAGGGCTCATTTGAAAAGAGTTAATTATTAGCCCTACATAAATTCTCTAACAATGTGTATAAGAAGCTAAAAAATAATGTCTCCCTCTATGCTTTGGAACATTTTTCCGAAGAAGTAGAATATGCCCAAAAAATAACAATCGTGGATGGCATGCGTTGTGGTTCTGAAATACGAACTACATACGATATACCTTGTTCACATGATATCTACGAATTTGTTTGCAATGACTTAAAGGTTGCTTTACATAATATTTCATGACCATTGGAAGAGGTTAAATATTATTTTCCGTACCAATTATTACGATGATCGAGGAATTGAAAGTAGAACTCGATAAACTAGTATACAATATCATGGAATCCAAGGACGATACATGCATATAGCATGTTTATGAGAAATAATTTTCCATCTTCCATCCCGAAACAACTTCCCTTTTGGAGCCTTTAGTCAAACTAAAAGTGTGCAACAGTTCACCTTCAAAACTTAAGTTCTCTATAACTTCATATGAATTATCCACTATACGCGACAAAATCATACCACAAGCATGTACTAGATTCCGAGTAAACGAGTGCCCCATTGCTAGAAACTCCAACCGTCATTCCGCGTAAAAGAAACAAATCACCGGATCCCAAACTTGGTAGGAAAAGCGTCGCTCGAAAACAAAGGAGCGTTATTCTAACACAAACGAGTGGGACGATGCATTTCAGTGGAACGGTCGGTTGTAGGTCAAGTGCTATGATGTTGGATAAGGAAATTTTAGTTGATTCTAAAGGGTACATAAACCAATTCCCCGTCCTGTTTTGGCCTTTCATAACGTCTACCACCGATGTTAAACCCGATGGCCACTGCGAGTACCGCTCGATTGCGTTTGCCTTGAATTGACAATAGGATGGATGGAGCTTCATTATGGATGCCCTCTACAATGATCTTATGGATTACGCATCCGTGTCCGTGAAGATTCTTACAATCATGAAGGATTTAATAGATATTATGGAACGTGCAAAGTGCAAAGTGCTCCAGTGATGTGGCTACTATATAGAATTGGATGTTGATGCCCGAGATGGGATTCGCATTGCTTCTACGTTTAACTACATACTCCACTTCATAGGACAATATACAACCATGAACGTTTGTTTCATTTTTATTCCGTTAAGAGGTGCACCCATACGATGTCAAACAATTTATAAATTGGATTGGGTTGGGTCAACTACAACCACTTTGTGAACGTAAGTATCTTATCACATTCTCGGTTCTTCTAATTTTAAACACCCCACTCAATATAGGTCATTGTGATTTTTTGTTGTGTTTCCTCTTTGTAGCTTTCCATCACGACGGATGCCCCAAGTGCAAGGATACATCCTTGTTACCTAAAATTGCGTTAAGAATAAGCGGAAGGTTGGGCATTACCGATTTATTCTCGTTGCAGTGCATAAGAAGAAATTAAAAATCATGGTCTCGAAGTAACCACTTTAACCGGTTTGTTTAAAAACTCGATCATTGTATATATGTATAATTTGTCACACTTAAAACTTGTAGGCTATGAATATTATGATGATGTTAATTTTAAAACAGTAACATTGACATCTTAATTAGTTCACATAATTTAAGACATTACATAATTATAAATACAAATGCAAACAAAATAAATAGATAAATAGTAAACAGAGGTGACATAGTAGACATTTAAGGCGCGGAATGGTGACGGATAATTCCAACCATAATCGAATTGTTTCTCGAACGGATATTTCTCATCCTCGCTAGTTCTTTAGGACTTGGGTAAGCTCTAACATATGTGGCTACCGCGTCGATTTCTGATGCAGTTCGCGCATCACATGTTTCATCATATCTTTCGTAATAGTACTTTGAAACGCCATACTGAATACATCGGGGGTTTCGCATTGGACTTCATAAGGTAGTGACTCAAACTTTATAATTGGTATCGTGTTCAAATAAGCTAATATATCAGCCAATTATTCATGTTTACATGGTCGAGGCATCATACACCCCGAACATGTTGCCTTCTTATCGTGCATGAAGTAGATGTTGCATAAACCAGGCGTCTCTTACGAAATCGTATTTTTTACTAACTCAAGAGATTTTAAAAGTTTTGCATCTTTGTGAAAATTCAATTAGAATCGCTCATTGGTATTTATGAACATATATTGTTCGAGCATGGTTCCATCATTTATATATGGGGATTCAACAGGAATATCTAAAAACTTTAATAGGGAACCAATAATATTTGGCTAAAAATATTTATGAATTCCCACCGGGTGGGGTGGTAATTCTCATCCAACATGCCACTAATTCTCAAATGGGGGGGGTGTAACTATTCCTACATGTGAGAATTTTTGAATTGGCGGGAAGGCACCTAAAAATTGGCAGCATTCATATTTTTTAAGGGTGTCTCCTAAGCGGTCATGAATTTTTCACCTGCCGGGGGAAAACTAGCCCTCCTGGTGGAAATTTTTCACTCGATACGTGTTTCAATGGGGTGACAACTATAATCAAGCCCAATGTGTTGTGCCTATCTAGTCTGCATCCCTAGCGGGTGAGGAATTTTCACCCGAAGGTTGGAAACTTCCTCGACGGGAGAGAAGTTTCTACTCGGCAGAGAGTGCACCCATACTCAGACCTTAAAGTTATTTGGCATTTGGTATGTAGACCGGACAGATGAAACAGTGTCACCCAGTGGGGGAAAACTATTATGCTGAATCGCAAGTTCCATCGCGGCAGGGATAGGTATGATTTCAACAATACCTAGTGTATTAAACTAACTTAAACCCTCCGCAAGGAGTTCATCAAACCTAAAATTAACTATAAATAAAAAAAATCAAAAATTCAATGTTATGTTATACAAACCATAGCAAACCAAATTCCCTAACAGCAAACACAATACAAATATACAAATTGTAGACAACATAAAAAACCATTATACTGATTAAAAACAATCAATGTTATACAACATACTAACTATCCAATATTATGTTGTACAATATAAAAAATACCAAATATAGTATTCACAGTAAGACTTCTCTAAAACATCAAACAAAGTATCAAGAAACCTTGAATGACAAAGAGCTAGGGACTTGTGATTTAAAACACTTTATTGGTAAAGTTTATGGCCTCTTCCGAAATTTCATCCAGAGGTCGAGTACGATTTATCGTATGAATCGCATCCACAATAGAGCATTCGTCGAGGATATACAGAGTGATGTGAAATAAACCATACTTTACAACATAAGTTGTATACTGAGACGTTGATGTCGTACAAATTATCGACTCATCTCTTAGAGAACGCTCCTCGCGTCGAGGTAATCCATCCATCGTAGAACGATCCCTTGCGCTAGCGAAACTTTTACACCGTACAAAGTGATCTGAATGCTCTGAACACTCTCCCTGCTCTCCCTTACTAGCTTCCACCACAAGGGATACACTCTCTCAAAATTGGTTTGGCCTCTTCACGTTCAAGTCGTCCCTTTCTAGATTTTTCCTTCTCCGACCTAGCTACCTGTTGTTTGCGAAAACAACAAAAATATTACTACTTTTTAATTGTGAGACCAATTATATGTCTAGATGTATACGCCAACTTAAAACCATAACATTTATACGCACTAGAAATAAGAAGAAAATACAACACTTCTCACCCAAAATAATGTAAGCCAGTGAAAACTTTCAACATCCCATAATGTTTCCCATCATAATTTTGTTTCCCAAACAATTTCACAATGTGGACTTAAAACTTTGCTCTCTGCATGCGATAAAAACGATGTTTTCTAGTTCTAAGTAATAATTTATAATGAAAATGAGAAGTTAATAAAATTATGTGTGGCTAGAGCCAGTTCAACTCTTTTGGGTTATTAGGTGGGACCGAGCTTAGTTATTGGGCCTAACCAAGTTAATCAGACTATTACGTTGAGCCGAGTCTGTGTGCTACTTCAAACACAAGAATATTGTAAAACAAACTGGAATTTCGACGTCCAAACAAAGCCATTTACCAGCACTTTAATGTTTAAATGTAAAGATATGGTCGTGTGAATCTGGGCAGGCTCCGAGAGGAATATTTTAAACTTCTAAAAAAATGTTCTTATTCCCCGCTCGGGCTGTCCAGATTCACCCGACGGAGGATAAGAACACCTGCAAAAAAAACACTCATCACCGAAGTGTTTTAAGTATATACCACTGATCATTACCATATTTAACTGACGTGGGATGTGGGACTTTGGTCGCCCCCTTAACATTATACATATAATTTATTTTCTCCATCATTGTTTATACGTGTCCTGTATGTGTCATGTATATGGTTGTTTTTCGACACTCATTAGTTTTCTAATACATTTATACTAAACTATTATTCTGTTATTCATTACACACAACCTCTAAATTTTTAGAATCTTTATCAGATTTCTGTAAGCAAAGAAAACTTCATCTTTCTGAAATCTTAAATTTCGAATCAGCTTTCTTCCACTCCTCTTTGAATCTAAAATTTTGATCTTCAATTCTTTTTTATGTATTTGATTCAAACATATTGCTTTTAGGATTTATTTCTTTGCTTATAAGTGTTTATATTTGCATTCAATTGTTTTGACATATTATTATGTTAAAATATAAATTATTTTTAAACACGTCTAACATCAATTTTTCAAGGAAATGATAGATTAGAGGTTTTACTACAAACATTATACTACTTTACCCTCGTTAATGAAAGAATGTTTATTGTTTAAATATATTTTTTATTTGAGATCAAATAAAAAATCATTTCACTTTTCAACATTTACTTTTAAATTTAATTTCTCGAGTCTACCGTCGATTTAAACTTATCCATTACTAAATTTATTAAACTTATCCATTACTAAATTTATTGTTTATAATAGTTATAAAATAAAATTTATAAAATATAAATAATTGTATCGTTTATAATATTGATAAATATCTAGAGAAAAAATAATTATATCCTAATATAAATTTAAATTATTAGGTTATTTTAGTAGTATAATTTTATATAGTTTTAGTTTTTTATTATTGATTATATTAACTAAAGTTTAAAAATAATTTTTTTCGGAGGGAACCTGCAACCGCTACTCAGAATGCAATAAGTGCGCACTGAGTAAACCCTCAGTCTAATGCAATAGTCTGCAAAGGTAAACCACACAAGGTGACAGACTCAGCCGAAAAGTTGTATGTAGAGGTATTCGAATTCAAAACCTTGGAGTAAAATAAATATATGCGAAAGTAGTAAACATCGATTATGTGGTAATAAAAAAATGGTTGATTTATAGAAGTTAAGAAAATATTATTGATAAAAATAATGGAAGTTTATTATAAGTTGAAATTGAGATTTGACTCAAAAAATTAAGTATTGGAAGTTCATTATAAGTTTTAATTGAGATCTTAATGAAAAAATTAAATTCAAAATTAAAGATCGGAAACGTGAATTTTTTATTTGTACTCAAAAAATTAAATTAAAAATTAATATTAAAAACTGAATATTTCCTTGACGAGAGTAAAATAGTATATTTTTAAAAAAAAATTCCATCTATCATTTCTTTAAAAAAATAGATAGTATGAGTATTTGATAATAATTTATACTTATGTCTAATACTATTTCCAAAAGAAATTGAATGCAATGCAGAAAAAAAAAATGAATAAATTTTAAATGCAATATGTTTAAATCAAATGAAAATGCTGCAAGAAAAAAAGAATTGAAGATCTAAATTGTACCTTCAAAGAGAAATAATAGATAGCTGATTTGAAATTTGAGATTCGAAAAATGTAAGGTATTTTTTGCTTGTGGTAGATACCAATAAGATTGAAGGATACATATTGATAACAAAAATAAATAAAGATTTAGATGGTACATAAATTATCTAATAGAAATTCTAAAAAATTGAAAGATGGGGGGTAATGAATGACAAAATAAGCGTGGAAAAACAACCTATACATAACATATATAAACAATAATGAAACAAATATTAAAAATAAATAAAACTTAAAACTTAAAAAATATGGGTTGATAAATTTATAAAGATAAGATATATTGGTAAAGTACTCGTTCACTATTTATAAGCACAATGAATTGATACTTTACTTGTGAAGAGAGTGAATTAGTACTTTAGATTAGACATCACCAAATAAAAATCCCAAAACCCGAAAAATTTATAAAATTATATATTTATGGAATTTAAGTTGCATTTTTCGAAGTGAGATCTAAAAACGCATCAAACAACCTTTGATATCTTGCAATGAATATTTACCGGCTCATCGTTGTGATTTATTTTCCTTCTAAATGAAATGCTTAATGTAAATCCTAAAAATTTAAGAAATAAATATAATTATGTATATCAATAATGGGTAACAAAAATAATGAGTTGAAATATAAAAAAAAACTAGGAATCAAGTGATTCTAGAAAGCTTAGACCAAATCGAGATAAAGCTTTGTTCTATACAGAAAAATACCTTATACGACTTCAAGCCAAGTTTTCTTCTTTGGATTTCTTATGCTTTTCCCTTTGGATTTTCTTCAACAGAGTGGCCAACTCTCTCTTATATTTTATTTCTATCAAGATCAACCAAACATGTGAAAATAAGAACTTATACCTATAAAAGCACCAAAAATTGGATTAAAAATCTAAAGCAAACAAAAAAAAGTTTAGAGTATTAATAGGGGGAATACATTGGTCCTTTTTATGATTATTGTAGGCACCAAGGTATTTGACATTAGAAAACACCTCCTAAGACCCCTACGTTGCATGACGTAGTTGAGAAACTAAACCGAACATTAACTGAAAGGGTAAGATGTCTTCTTTCACAATCACAACAACCTAAATACTTTTGAGGTGAAGCTTTGAATATAGTGGTACATGTATTGAATCTTAGTTCTTTTGTACCTTTAGATGGAGATATACCAAATAGAGTTTGGACAAGTAAAGATGTTTCTTATGATCATTTGTGTGCCTTTGGGTGCAAAGCTTATGTGCATATTCCTAAGATGAGAGGTCTAAACTTAATTCGAAGACAAGAGAATGTGTATTCATTGGTTATGGCCTTGATGAGTTTGGTTACAGATTTCATGATCCAATTAATAACAAGCTTATTAAGAGCAGAGATGATGTGTTTATGGAAGATCAGATAGTTCATGATATTGATAAGAGTCATAATTCAATGCCTATGTCTGAGAATGACTTGGTAGATTTGGGGCAATTCCGCTTGCACATACTCCTACAGAAGTTGAAGAAAGTTAAGATGGTTACTCATCTACTTCAAGAGGTTTGTATATTTTTTATACTAGTGATCATGATATTTTTATACTAGTGATCATGATAATGATTTTGTGGATGAACAAGAGAATGAAAAGAAGAGGTTGAACAACCTGGAGTTCCAAGTCGGAGATATACGAGAGATAGACAACCCTCTACTAGATATCCTTCTGATCAATATATTTTGTTAATTGATGCAAGTGAGCCTGAGTGTTATAATGAGGCTATTAGTGGTGTACGTAAAAATCAGTGCATTGAAGTAATAAATGAAGAGATGATAGTGCATGAAAATCATTGCATGAAAATCATACATTTGTGTTAGTCAAGTTACCTGAAGGGAGAAAAGCCTTGAGTAACAAGTGGGTGTATAGGTTGAAGCAAGATGATAGTTCTCTAAAACCTCGGTACAAAGACAGATTGGTAGTTAAAGGCTTTGGTCAGAAAAATGGTTTGATTTTGATGAAATATTTTCTCCAGTTGTAAACATTTCGTCTATTTGTTTGGTTTTAGGAATTTCAGCTAGTCTAGACTTAGAAATTGAGCAAATTGATATAAAGACAACATTCTTGCATGGTGAATTGGAAGAAGAGATTTTTATGAAACAACCTGAAGGTTTTCTGATTCAAGAAAAAGAAGATTATTTGTGCAGACCAAAGAAAAGTGTATATGGTTTGAAGCAAGCTCCGAGATAGTAGTATAAGAAGTTCATGTCAGTTATGGGGGAGCAGGACTACAAAAAGACTTCTTCTGATAATTGTGTATTTGTGAAAACATTTACCGATGCTGATTTTATTGTTCTCTTACTTTACGTAAATGATATGCTTATTGTTGGGAAGAATACTTTGTGATTTTTTAAAGATGGAAAAAGCTAAAGTGGTTAGTTCACCACTTTACAGTCATTTCAAGTTAAGCAAGAAACAATGTCCTTTAACTAATGAAGAAAAGAGAGATATGACTAATATTTGATATGCGTCTGCAGTAGTCCTATGTATGCCATGGTATGTACTCGTCCGGATTTAACTCATAGTGTTAGTGTTTTTTGCTCTTTGATGGGGTCCACAAGGCATTCATCTAAGAAGTATATGGTTATACATATTACATATTTACCCTCTAACTCTTTATGGTATTTTAATAATGTTTAATGATATCCTAAAAGGTTTTAAACAGATCTTACAAAATTACAATGAGTTATGAGTGACGTTTCTCAAACAAAACTTCTCAAAGAAGGATTGATTGACGGTGCAGTTAAGTCATCGGGATCAAGGATGTGTAAAAACATCTTTGAATGATGGTGCACTCTGATTAATAGGGTGATTACATTTCATCATTCTCGTATAGAGTGATACAAATAGAAACTAGAGACATAATAAGTATTATTTGGTAAAATAAAATTATAATTCGTTGTTTATGCCGAGTGAGGATGCAATATTAAAGTGAGAAATGATTTGGGCACTCAATTGTCTCTAAAAATGATAATTACTACTTTTGTGTGTCATAAAGAATCGGCTTCTTGCGATGGTTAATTTTGTGGGACAGTGTGTCAGAATGTTGATTATTTGCAGTTGATATGGTAAAACTTTAGAGAGAATTACAAATATCCTTGATAATCATATTATGGACTTGCAGATTTAGAGAGAGCTTTGAGACTATGATGAAGTCTATAACACCTAAAAGCATCAAAACTTCAAAATGGACAGTGAACAATTTTTTTGTGCGCCATGAAATGAAGGAGAACTGGTGAAAGATTGGATATGGTTGAACGAATTATTTAGAATTTGGGGAAATTCAAGAGCCTAAACAATTCAAGTCGTGGATTTGCTATAGTATGACATATATGGTTCGATAGTAATAACCAAAAATTTAACCAATGTGAGGAAAAAGTCTATAGCAAAAAATTCGACAAATAATTTGAAACACGACCAAAACTTATATTTGAGCCAGTGAAAAAGACGTTGATGGGAGACTAATAGTTTCACTGAGAAGTACACTAGTAAAATTAACTAATCCAAATGTAGGATTTAAACTCCATGTGTATGGGTGATTGTGGCCTTATTGCTAGACATCGAGTTGAAATGGAGTGTCCTAGAATGTGAATGATTATTTTCTAGGTTGATTCTTGGCTTCAACTTTGGTAAGGTTATCTTTTGAGGAAAAACCTTATGTGTTATAACTATGGTTATATATAGTATTAACAAGTAAGTATGGAGTGGTATTTTAGAGACAAACTTGCAAGAGTTACACGCCCTAGTGAAATATGGTGAAGATCACGGGGGTCGTTGGGAGGATACACTTCTGGTCTATACAAATATTTTCACGAATAATCCAATCTTTCAATCATGGATGAGTGGGTGACAACATCAATGGTGGATCTAACGTCATATGTGGATCCGTTAGATAGATTAAGGAAAATTCTTATGAGAGATAAATTTCAATAGAATACTCTTATATTTGTATTTTTACACCAACCCGAGGGTTTATCACGTATTTTTTACCGACCTGTAAGCCCCAAATATATGAAAAACATTGAATTAAAATATATAATTTTTAAACTGCGTGTAAGTATTACAAGACATGTAAATTGGAAGAGAGGTAGTAATAAGTTTATTTTAAAAAACTTATGCGTTTTTAATAATTTAATTTTCGTAATGGATATTGTGTGTTTGTTGTTCGAGGTTAATAATCTGATAAGTGTATAAATCATCTTGCATAAAAATTGGTCTATTAAAATTTTAAAGTCCATCAAACCGATTTATTAAGAGATAAAAAACTACTCGTCTAAATATATTGAGAGATCATGAACAAATCAACGATGTTATTATTCAAAATTATTAATAACTCATTAGATATTGTTATTCAAATATATCATTAATTATTATAAATATGATTATATAACAACATTAATTCAAATTCAAATAAGATCTAATTTGTCATAGATAATATAGAATATCTTCTAGTTATGGGATATACTTTTTAACCCTATATATGAGTTACATTAATGAATAAACTATTGTCTTCTTGGCTATTATTATTATTATTATTATTATTTATTTGTGTTCATACTTTACCCTTCTATTTAGATTGAAGATCATTTATATAGACCTGCCCAATAAGATTTATACTTACCAAATTGGTGTAATATGTGAGAAATGTTTGGTACCCAAAAAGTTTTCATATCAAACCCAAAATATAAGAAGGGTAAATGGAGATCATAATGAATTTAGAGCAAATAATTACTCCATCAATTGACATGGAGATAATCGATAAATAAAATGGTGAGAAATACAGTTGCCACCGTTATGGTTGTTCGGCTAGGAGTTTTCCTACATTTGTAAAAAACTTGTTGGAGAAAAAATATAATGTTTTGTAAATTATAGAATAGATGATGTTCACACGGAAAATAAAATATAAATTCTCTGATAGAGGGTGTTGAAGAATAAGATGAAGAATTGATGATGTTACCATTTCAATTATAGAATAATACATTCGGAATAATAAAAATGATATAATATCTCATTAAGAACCAAAACTGATGTTGCTAATAATAAATAAAATCGATGATTATTCAGTAGGAGCAAAAAGCAGCTATTTTTGCAACAAGGAGAAGTAAGACCGCTAAATCTTGGTACATAGTTGATCGAGGGATACGAGAGCATGCCAAGGAGTGTTAGACATCCCAAACTGGAAACACAAATGATAAAATAATCATTTCACTCAATGTCTTTTATCGTTCGAATGTACAACAAGTTACTTCATGCCAGTTGGTATTAACCAAGCCTATGAAAGAGTCATGTCAGTACTACTAGGGATGCAATTTGTTTTTATCTCGTGGGTACCCGACCGAAGGGTTAGAGTACCTCAATCTTTTATTTTACATGGAATGTGTCGTGTGTTTTAAAATATATTACCTGTCGAATTTGGGATGTTTTATAAATTTAAAACAATTTTTGACGGATACCAATCCAAAACCCGACCGAGTAGATACCCGTTATTTTAATAAAAAATAATAATACATAATATGTTATTATTTTATAAACTCTAAAATTATATTACCATAGGATTCAATTAGCTTTGTATTTTTCTTTAATTTTGTATTTATGATTTGGTTTTTATACTTTTATCCCTATTCATATATATCTTAAGTTAGTTTATATTTAAAAAAATATTGAAATTTAAATTAAATAAAATCTGAAAAGAACTATAACTTTTAATAGCAACAAATATAATTATATTAAAATTTTGTATAAATATTTTAATTAATAAATATAATTTGTTGCTAATTTTTAGATTTGTTATTAAATGTAAGAGTTTATATTCGGGGTATTATTTATTTTATAAGTATTTTTATTTCTATTTTTTTAATATTTTTATTAGATAATTAATTATATTTATTTATTTCATAAATAAATAAATGAATATAATGGGTACCCGCGAGAAAATATCTGAAACTTATGGGTTTGGGCTTGAGAAAACAAATATTGTATCCGACGGGTTTAGAAAAATAAAGACGATATGGGTTACGAGTTTAGTTAGTCCTGTTATCGGGTCGGGTCGGTCCGGGGTTAAGAGAGACAGGGACCGACTCGTTAAGCTACCGGGCAGGTCGAGTCGGACCGCTAAGTGAAGGGAGCCAAATATGATGGACCGGGACCGGCTCGTTAAGAGTCGAGTCGGTCCGGTCCGACTCTTAACGGGCGGGTTTGCTAGTTTATCATAATTTTTTAAGGTTTCAGTTAAAAATATACATAGACTAGGAAAAAAATTATATCTCTCTTACCGGGCTGGTTACCGGACTGGTTACCGGGCGGACCGGTCCAGACCGGTAAGAGAATCGGTCCAAAAAATTTGCTCCCAACCCACTCCCTAAGCTATTCGGACCGGTCTCGGGCGGGCCTTACCGGTCCGGTCCCGGGCGGGCCTTACCGGTCCGGTCCCGGGCGGGTTAACGGGTTGGGAGGCCCCTAACAGCTCTAAATTTAGTCTCACATACACCCATCCTGACCTATTTTCATCCCTAAGCACAGACATTGACTAAAGTGAATCCCTAAGCAAAAATTTTGCACCCATACCAATAACCTACTAAATTATTCCTCATTTACATGTTAATACTTTAGCATGAGTAGATGAAAACAAACATTATATGCCATCTTCAGTGAACATGAGTGAGTATATACCTTCGGTTTCGTATCCTTCAACACATCGAAATCTTTACTATGTTGCATCAACACATGGTCATTTCCCTAATAGACACAATTGGTATTTGTAAGAATAACTAGTTTTAACTATTCAACTTATAAGTGGCATGAACCCAAAAATTTCAAGCATATCCCTTCATTCACGTAAATATGCACAAGTCAAGAAACTTTATTAATGATGATTATTCGAAGAAAGAGTCCTCATTAGCACTAGACATCTTACGCACAAGTTATATTTTGGATCTTTCACAATCACAATATGACTAAATTCACTAGTAAAGGGGATCCATATTATCATGTTCACTAGTTCAAAAGTGAGATGATGAGCTACGAAAACATTTATAAAATAAAGTGTAGAGAATTTATCTTAATCTTAAAGGGAAATGGCTTCACACTTATCCTAATTGTATTAATCGCAGTTATAATATGAAGTGTAGGTAAGTTATCTTAACCATGCTAATCATATTTGAGTTGTCCGTATTGGAGGTAAAAAAAATGATTATAGACACAAGAAACTCGACTAATATATTGTACAAGACTATTTACGATTACATGAGAGGTCTTATAGAAGTGATTCATTTTCTGGACAACTTAACAAGATTCAAATGTGCATATGAATAAGTTTTGAATGAGCTCAACATGGTTGCATTCCTCGGTACAAAAGAGTTGAAGAAGAAACTTTAGTGCATTTTATGATAGTAAACGCTCATTCTTCCTACAAGTATAATTATGGAAAGGTCATGACTTGATTAGATACATGTTGTAGTATCTATAATTTATCGTTTCCATAATTACCAATCAACAAAAATGTAAGTGTAATTAGAGGGAACATAAAGACTTTAAGAGAATAATATGCAACTTCTATTTTTCGCAAGCATAAGCAACAACAATAAAAATCATCCCCGCGGGTCTAAAATATAAATTACTCAACATTTGCCAAAATAACCTTGATTTATTTTCTTGTAACGTCTAGGATATCACATGAGTCCAAACCAAGACCCTATATCATAAATTATCTATCAATAATAATTTTCAACGCATAAAATAAAATAAAAGGACGTATTGTCAATAAAAAACACAAGCAATTGATTAGGATAAGGACACAATAATTAGAGTGAGACACATTTGGGAATCATATTATCCGTTATGGAAAACTAACCCAATGCTAGTAAATCTATAATTTTTTGAGTGGATAATGTACGCAAACTTTATAGATTTAAACAAAGCTTTCCCAAGGGGATCCTAGTACCCTTCATCTAATTGATGAACCTGTTAGTGTTACCTTCGAGAATATGTTGTTATCCTTTATTACTACTTATTCTGGATATAAATAAATATAAATGCATGAAAATAGAAAAACAAATATATCACATTGATAACTGAAAAAGTCTTTATTGATAAAACGTAATACCATTCGGTCTAGACTGTAAGATCTACATATAAACATATTATAAATAAGATCTTTCCAACCCATCTTGACCGAAATCTAGAGTCATACATTGTTGACATGTTATTAAAAGAAAATGAGATAATAAAATTTATTGAGACCTTTTCAAAACGTAGAAGGGTCAACCTCAAGCTAAATCAATAAAATGTATTTTTGGTGTACGATCTAGAAACTTCATAAGTTATGTGATCAGCGAGAAAGGCATTGAAGAAGATCATGATAAAATCTTGAATTTTGGTGCAATATACCCACCAATAGACACTAAATAACTATAAATTTTATCATGAAGATTAGCGTCACTCCACATATTCATCTCCAAATCCTCATACAAATGCGAAGATAAAAAAAATCATTTCCTTCCCATAAATAGTAACAAATCCAAATCAAGAGGAATCTATATTTTTATATTTCACGGTATTTTACTATATTATAAGCACCATACTGATAATAACAGATGTAACAGAGTCCAAGACGATATAGTATGCAATTTAATATTTATAAAGTATCAAACACAATTACTTGCAGCTTGAGAATATTCTTATGTAATTGGTGGTAGGATCCAGAAACACGAGACTATATTTCAGGCACACACAATAATCGTTCGGACATTTTTCTTATTAAGAAGTGATATGCATAAGCTAAATATTTCCAGAAGAGTGACCAAATGGTCACTGGAATTAGGAGATTACAACATCCAATATGAATCGATTACTGTAATCAAATCTTATGCTCAAACATAATTTCTAATGGAGTTTCAATCCGAAAGACCTATCCCTTCAAAGGACAAAGACATATCTACCAGAAGTTCGTAACATATGGTGGAAGTAATAACCAAAAATCAAGAGCATTGATTAATCTCCTTAAGTTTGGACATAGTTATCGAGACTATCAAGTTTGGCTCCATATTCACAAATAATAAGGAAAAATATGAAACAACTATCGCAGGTCTTCCACTAGGAAACATATTTGGAGCCAAAACAAAATCTCACTTTTCAAAGACTTCGAATTGGTGATCAATCAAAGTTTGTGTCATGTGAAGTCCAAAAAATACAATATCATCCAACAATGTTGATGCTAACACTTCATCATATTTGACTTGTACAAGAACTACAATAAAAAATCATTTTTCAATTAAAATAAAATTGGTCACACTACCAAAAAGAGTATATCCATAATTTTTTACTCTCGTGTCATAATAATTGAGGGAGAAAAGGAATAGTATAACTGAAAAACGTTTATGAAAAGATATATAACATAAGGGAGATTTCATGAGAATACAACAAAGACAAAAAAAATTAAATAAAATCGGCATGGTTTGTCACATGCATCGGGCCAAATGAAGCAGCCTTTGTAGTTGAAGTACTCTATCACATAGATGGTAATGCACATTATGGTTACAAAGCCTTAATAATAGAATTCTACTTCTGGGATGACACTGACCAACAATAGTGGAGGATGTAAAAAATAAAGTCAAGCATTGTAACACTTGTCAACGTTTCTCCAACTCTGTCCAAATTCTACGCTTACTATTGGAAACTATCTACGAAGTAAATTGATATTGCAAGGCATCTCTCTAAAAAATTAGAATAAGATTTGGAAGTGTGAATAAATTATTTTTTTAAACCTACACTAAACCACAAACATTAAAAAAATTGCACGAAAACAAAATAGTTTAAGTCCTCATATGAGACGTCAATGTTGCTATATAGTACCAAAACTCATAACAACACACAATGATTGGATTTTAACTTATAATTTTTTTTATTCCATTTTAGTTTTCCATTGTTTTTAAAAACCATCAAAAATTATGAAAAAGTAGTTAAAATAGTTAATTTCAAGGCTTCCATTTTATAATCATATAAATAAGCAAATAGCTTTCTTTATATTAAATCAAATTAAAATATGATCATCAATAACATAAATACTTTGTCAAAAGTACATAGGCCGCATTTGTAGTATATAAGTAACAACAATACGATCTCAATACTAGTATGATATTATCCGCTTTGGCACCTGAAGGCCCGCACGAATTTTCTTTTTGTCCACTTCCAAAAGGCCTCATACTAGTTGAGGTATACCATTGATTATTCCCATGTTTAACCGATGTGGGATGTGGGACTTTGGTCGTTACTCTAACAATTCCTCCTCTCGAACAAAGTAAGTACCACTTATAGCCTCCTCTCAATTAACTTCCATCTGCCCACTCTAATCAGGTTGGCAGTCTACCTGAATCATAGAGGTACTACGGATGTTGTTGTTCACCTCCGGTTAGACCACTTTGTCTTTTGTTCATTAGCGCCACTCCCCACTCCAATCAAGTATCATCGCTTGATGAGCCACATGCGCTCTCAACTAAGGTTACAGATTTCAGATTATATTTTGTGTAGTCCTAGTAGTCAATTTATAGGGAATAAATAAACTTACTAGACAATGGGCCTAATGGGCTGATATACACAGATCTAATAAGAAAACCATTCATTGCATCTTATTGCCAATGACACAAAACTGTACCGTCGAGCACGGTACATTGTCAAGGCATTATTCGACTCATTCAAAACAAATCTTCCCCTTAAGGCGAATATAACTATCAATAAAGAAACATCTCTTCTTCTTACTCACCAAATGCCCCTGAAGTATTCACTCTATACCGCAAACACCAATGCAGTTTAGGCACTCCTTAAACTTTCAAAGTGATACTGTCTTGGTCATTATATCTGTTGGATTATCGTGTGTAGACCATTTCTTCACATCAATAATTCCATTTGATATTATATCACGAATAAAATGATACCTGACATTTATGTGCTTTGTACGCTCATGGTACATCTAGTTCCATGTAAGGTGTATGACGCTTTGACTGTCACAAAACACTTTTATGGTAGTCATATCCAAGCCCAAATCTGCCACCAAACCTTGCAACCATATTGCCTCTTTAACTGCTTCTGTTACCGCCATGTACTCTGCCTCTATTATAGACAAAGCTACAGTAGCTTGCAACTGATTGTACTCCCAGCTAGAGTAAATATATATCCTGTCAGAGATCTCCTTTTATCCATATCACCTACAAAATCATAATAAAAAAAACCAACCAATGATCCTGCAACATCATTCAACGATTCACTAATATCGGTCTTGTTAAAAGTTAAGCCAATGTTTACAGTATTCTTAAGCTACCAAAGTATTCATTTCACTTCCTGCCAGTGTTCTTTCCCAAGATATCCCATGTACCTGCTAACTACACTAACCACATGTGAAATAGTAGGATGTGTGCATACCATAGCATACATGACACTACCAAATGCACTTGCATATGGAACCTTTGACATTTTTGTTCCAACTCAGCATCGTCCTTGGCCGTTCATACTCAACACAACTTGAAATGAGTAACAAACGGAATGCTAACTACCTTAGCATCGAACATGTTGAATCATTGTAACACTTTCTCAATATAGATTCGTTGAAATAAGTGTAATAATCCTACACTTCTGTTCCTGATAATCTTCATTCCAACAATTTTCTTTGCTCTACCTAGATCCTTCATCTCAAACTCGGCACTAAGTTGCTTCTTTATCTGAATAATGTGTGATATATTACAACCAAATATAAGCATATCATCCACATACAACAACAAGTAAACATAAGAATCACCTGACATGTCTTGATGATAAACAAAACTATCATATGGACTCCTCGTAATTCTAAAGGTAAAATGGTCACCTTAAAAATCAACCTTATGAGATCTTTTAATAATGCTAGAAGGTACCTCATTCTTGATATTCTTGTCTCTATGGATTTACCACAGACAAAAATCACTTGGATCATCCAATGCATTTCAATTCCATCTTACATCATTAAAGTTAGCGGAGACACCCTTTCAACTGATTTCTTGGAAGAAAATCCCAGGGACAAGGCGACCATGTCTCTCTGATTTCCTCTTTGTTCTTGTCATGCAAATCTTATCATGCATTCTAAAGGAAACTAATAATGATAGAAACTTCAAATTCTATTAGAAGTGTCATAAACTCAAAATCATTAATCTATGCTTTGTGAGTGATTTAATGATCTTCTATAACGGTGATATCAACTCCATTTTCCTTATTAAGGAAGGCTTTAACAACGTTTTCTTAATATCCGGGCTCTAGTTTAGTTATTATATTTATAATTGTATTCTCTAGGATCAACCCAACTCTCAAATTTGACCTCACAAACCTGTTAGGTTTCGAGGTTGGCTCACTCCCAGTCAAAGTTACCACTCGTATCCGATTATGGACCTCAAAACACCTATCTTATGCTGGTATACTTTAAGTCATCAAATCCGTTCTCTTCTTTAGCCATGTCTACAAGTCGTCCATCTTCATTATACTTTCAAAATTCCTAAAAAAAACTCTTTTAATACTTCTGTTTTCCTCTGTTTCGGCCCTGATATGAAGATATCACAGGCCAAACTAGCATAGTCTACTACTATAATTCCCACGTTGGAGGGCGATCTTGGGATTCTAGAAGTCAAAATCTAGAATCAGACGGTCGTCCTTCAACTTTTATGGTCCATTATAAGTAATAAATCCAGTTCTATTTAATATGACTCGGTTATAACTGAGAATATTAAAAATAATAATTTATGGGCTATTGATCCCGATTACTCTTTATCCTGGACTTGGAAGATAATTTTATCTCTTAGGCCTATTGCTAGATTTATTCAGGTTGGCGATCGACAATGACAAAAAAAACGTCTTTTGATTTGATCAATGGCTACTCAAATCCTTTATTGTCACAGTACAGATAGAACATAATTTACGATTCAAAGTTAGGTAAGAACCCAATAATCGTGGAATTTATCTCTGACATGCATTGGACCTGCCTACGAATAGGAGCTCTACCAACGCTATAAACCACAACAACCTTGAGGAACTCCGCAAGATCATTATTTTCCTTCCACCACCAACATCCTCGAGGAGGATGTCCACTTCTGGGTCGCCAAACAAGGGTTTCATATCTTCACGATCAAGGACTCCTACAACGTCGGCCGTTTGCCCATCCCTTGTGTCCGATAGTTTGGCATAAATTTAATACGCCTCGTTATTCTTTTATTATTTGGTTTCTACCTATGGTAAACTAACCACCCACGATAAGCTTTTGATTTTGGAATTAACACATCATCATCATGCGCTTTTTGCAACTTGGACAATGAAACTGTAAATCATATTCTCTATGATTGTAGTTTCTCCCAGAGCTTGTAGGAATTCGATATGCTAAAGATTTTGTTCACTCTTAATTCTGATTAGGCTTGTTAGATTCTTGAGGCTTCTCATTGGACCCTCTCCAGTTTTCGCCACCTATAACGCACCTGTTTGGCACTGTTATTTACAATATCTTGAGGGCAAGAAACAATAAAATTTTCAAATCCCGCTCGAGCCTTTCCTCTGCAGTTTTAATCCGTATCCTTTCGGATCTTCATTTCAAAACCTACCTATTATTCTGATTTTAACACTTTCTATTTGTTACTCTGCGGCATGTTCACTTACTACATGTTTGATACTCTCTCTACTTTAGTTTTCGGTCATGCTATGACCTACATACATTAGATTCGTTTTCTCTATGGTTTTAAGGTCAATGTGTGGAATATGTCACATATATTTGTAAAAAATATTTTTATTTTTTAATACTTTTATTAAAAAGAATAGAATAATACTTGAATACTACAAAAAATAAAATATAAAAAATACTCAAATTTTATTAATTAAAATTTATAAAGAACTTATTTTTACTCTGCAAAAGAATTTAATATTTTTTATTTAGTATAATATTTTAATATTTAGAATATTCTTAAAATTATGTTATACAAAAATAAAGAGAAAGAGTTAATATTAATATTAGCTCTTCTTATTGTATTGCTTTTGAGTCACATGTTTACATAAGCTAAACATGCTTTTAATATGAAAGGTGGCATCAATTTGCTTTGAACACGTAATTTATATTATAGAAAAAGGTTCAATTCCAATAAATTATTGAGAAAAGTACCATAAAATACCCGTTCAAGTATCTAATTACTCGGTAGTATCGAAATTTTGGATAGTGTTACTTAGTACTTCGAATAAAAAATTGGACAAAATTACCCCTCACTAAATATACCTATTTTTTACTTCAAACCCATTTTTCTCCTTTTCCATCACCTTAAACAAACCCAAACACATCTAATTTTAGAAAACACCAGAAACCGTTCGACTTCGTGATACTCTCTCTCTCCAACGAGAAATCGACTTCGTGATACTCTCTCTCTCTCTCTCTCTCTCTCTCTCTCTCTCTCCTTTTCTCTCCCTACAACTTCTCTGTGAAATCGGTCACCGTCTTTTACTTCGTCCAACGAGTAACGACCTCTTGTGCGATAACTTTCCGTCTAGTCGTCTCTGGCCGGTGAATACTATAGTGTTTAGACCTCTTCTGAAGCTTCTTAAAGAGAACCGTATTACCCATGACCACATTGAAGCTGCAAGAAACACACCCTTCTACACGCTTTTGAAAACGGCTTTCGACATTCGTAATGAGGCAGAGCTGCCAAAGAAGAAATTCTACTCACTCATTCAGTATCTTGTCGAGAGGTTCTCTGTTGATAAAGATGTCTTCCATATTGGCTCAAAGTTTGTAAAGCTAACTGAAGACGATGTGAAGGTCATATTCGGGATGAAGCATGGCACGGAGAAAATACCGTTAACGAAAACCAGAGCATTTCACAACAAATACGCGCCCGACGAGGAGGACAAATCGAGGATGATGAAGAAATACTTCATGGGTTAAACTGGCAGGAAAGTAGGACCGACAAATACTAAAACAATAACGAATGCCATTATAAAGGTACCTGTAAAATCGACTTCATCTTATAAAGCATGATGCTATACTTTACTAACATAACATGTTGTCGTGGGTTTTACACGCAGGTATAGAAAAAGGCATAAGCGAAGGGAGGGAGCATGAGTTGGAAGACGTTGCGAGGTTGTTGATACTGTTTTTGTGCTTAACCCTATTCTACTCCGTATCTGGAGATATCATGGGTTAGAGCACGCTTTATTTTGTTGAAGACCTCAGCAAAATAAACAATTACGACTGGTCCGGATCAATACTGTTCAAGCTTCGACAGTCTATTAGGAGTTGCTTAGCTATCGAAAAACCTGATAGAGTCTTCGCCTGCGTCGCGCTTCTAATTGTAAGATTGATCTATTTAGTTATGTACAGAGCATCTTGATGATAAAGCTTGTCCCCATGCAGCCCTTCTTCATGGGGCACACAACAGTCGGCTGAGAGGTAGCGAAGCCGACCTCGATACCAAGGTTTTTCAAATGGTTGGGATTAGAGCCACGTAGCAACCGTGGCGCTGCTTATTAGAATACCCAAATTGAAAGATGATCAGGTATGAGCTTTATATAGGTATTGAATTGGGGTTGCAAATAGTTCGCAGCATATCATGCGTTTTGTTTGTTATTATATTAGAAAAATGTATCAAATATTTTGCAGCCTGGGATGCGTTCTGAATTTGCAGCTTATTGGTTCCACACTTTGCAGCTTATTGTTTACACACAATTCGCATGCTAACATGGGAGTTGTTTGCAACTCTAAAATGATAGGGTTTCACACAATTCGTAGTAGATAATGCGAACTATTTGAAAAAAACAATCTGTCTGTCTACACCTTCATACTTTCAAAACAAACCGCTTGCAGCTATTTACTTACATGTGCCTCTATTGGTAGGTTTTCGAAGGTTGACTACGACTTACTGAGGCCGAAAGCGAAGCTTTTGGAGGACTAATAGATAGTGGAGATGCATATGCTGAATCTATTTCACCGATAGAAAGACCAAAGAAGAGGAAGAAAAGCACAACCCCAAAACCAAGGAGACGAGCATCAAAGAAACAGAAAGAAATGAATCAAGTGATATCACCCAGACCCGAACAACCAAGAATCCCCAAGCCAACGATTCCACCACCAAGACTCCCAGAGACCATGATTCCACCACCACCGATCGACACATCCCGGCAGGAACCCGACGACGAGGGCACAACTAGTATGAGTGAAACAATCGGTAATTTAGTCCTCAAACCCAGAGCGACTACTCCAAATAAGTCTGCAACTGTTGCTGAATCAAATCGTTTGAAGACATACGCCGACAAGAACAAGTACGAGAGAAATATAGAAAAACAGGCCAAAGAAGTAAGTATGAAATTGAGCCTTACATAATCGCTATAATCAGCACTTAATATTTTTATAAAACATCTGCTATAATTTTTTCAGCTGGAAGAATTGAAACGGAAGATAGCAAAGCTTGAATAACAACAACTCTACAATGTTATCTCTCAGCCAATTTTCCAGATTGGAAGCCCAAAAGTTGAGAAGGTACCGACATTTCCATATAGAGCAGCGTCCACTGAATTGCAGGCATCTGTGCCTGATGCTGATGGAGTACTTCGAGAAGAGAGGGATAATGATGGGAACCATTCACCCATACCGGTATTATCTGGAATGATGCAAGAAGAGTTATTGGTGTCCACAGAGATGGACACCGCGAAGAGACAGACGGAGAAAGAAAGACACGAGTCTCTTCCGAATGACCAACAACTCGTACTTCGGGTGGCAAAGAAGATTGAAGATCCTGAGAAAGAAGTGGCAGACCCAAACAGTCTCCAAGATGTAAGTGGATCAAAAGTTCACTAAGATTCAAATATCTTATTTATTGTTGTGATGAAATTGTTTCTATAATAATATTTATTGTTGTATACATATTCAAACAAAGTCAGTGTATGTATTTAAAACAGTCAGCGGGGTTTTCTAGTTGAATACATATTCAAACAATGCATCACATGATATGATGCTATCAAACAAATATCAGGACTGTTCTGTAGTCCTGTTCAAACAATTCGCATCGTATATTGCGAATTGTGTTTTACTCTAGTTGGCATGCTATCCTCAAACAGTTCGCATGATATCCTCAGAGATACCCTGAAATGTATTCAGCTAGAACCAAACAATCCGCATGTTAGCATGCGAAATGTTTGGGGTCATTAACATTATAATGACTGACACACTCTTTTGATTTTTGTTATTTAATAAGCTCGAGTCAAGTAAAGAGATAGAGAAGCCTAATTTTAATCTACTGAGACCAACACAACATCCAGTGGCAGAGGAAGAGGAGGAGATAATTGTAACAGAACGAGAACCGCCAAAAGTAAAATACAGCAGCTGGCCAAAGAAAACAAAAGTAATTGATCGTATCAATGTCGGAGAATACCACAAAATACAGTTACTTAAAGACTATGAGAATGACACCCCTGATCCAGTAGTATGGAATTTACCATCGTCCAAATTTACATACGGAATTAGAGTGCAAGCGAGTGATGCGATGACGCTACCTTTAGAACTGGAGCTGGACGTAAAGGTATCCAATTGTCAACCAATTCTCTTTTTAATGTTTCAAACATGTCTTGTATATTTAACATAGATAAACAATTCCTGTCATAGGTTGTGGACGCTTGGATTCGAAAGATGCTTGTAGAAGCAGACTTCAAAGTTCCATGCAAAAACGTTAAAGGAGTGTTATATGACAGCGTAATGATTTCGGGCATGACTACGGTAAGTTTAGCTAAGGTAAATTTCAAAGTTTTTCGCATGTTCTCATTGTAATGTACTCTCCCGTGAATGCAGCTTTTAGCAAAGCGCCTGAAAACCCCAACATCATTATCATTCCAATATGCACCGAGAGAAAGAATTAGATAAACCATGGGACGTTTCTCGTTATTGATGTCGACGACAGGTCGGTAACAAACTACAACCCACTGCTGCCTAAACTCAAAGCGATAGACAACACCACAAGGACACCTATCAAGCTGGTAATATTCCCAACTATTCAATTACTTTTAAATACATTTTAAGTTATGCATGATCAAGATATGCTGCAAACTGTGATCAAGATATGCTGTGAAATGTGAGCAAATCAATTGCAATTTGCAGCGTATCCATAATAGAATTCGCAGCCTAAGATGCGAAATATTTTAGATGATGAACATTTCGCAAAATAGGTTGCGAAATATTTGCAGACAAAAATGGACTGGATACCAAACGATTCGCAACCTAGGCTGCAAATTGTTTGACATGTACATGTTGAATTGGTTGTCAAACAATTCGCAATGTACGATGCGAATTGTTTGACACCCACTGTTTCAGTTTTTGTGCTGATTCCTAACATAAATTATTATAACCAGATCAACTATTTACTGGACAAAGGATTCCTACCTCCTTCAAAGACAGGGTGGAAGGTGAAAAATGAAAGAAAAATTCCACAACAAAAACGTGGCACCCTGGATTGTGGTATTTTGGTCTGCAAATACGCCAGAGATATTATCCAGCATGGATATGTGCAGACAAAATATGATGAAGATATGGTCATTGGCTTCAGAGCAGAAATGTTTGATTTCTTCTTAAACGACGGAGACACCTGCAAGTACTCGTGATTCTATGTAAGACATTGTGGTTTTTTTGGTGTATATACATTGATTATAATTTTTTGGTGTACTTAGACTTTTTTAAATTTCAGAATTATGCAATTCCCAGATATATGTAGGACATATTTCTTATGATACAGTTCGCAGCATAACCTGATATATAAGTGTTAGTTAGTATTCGAACAATTCCCACCAATCCGTGGTATATATTAAAAAAAGAATCCTCACCAAACAATCTGCATCCTAACCTGATAGATGCTTAATTACCACTAAGCAGTTCGCATCAACTCCTGGTATACCACATTAACAAACAGTTCGCATCATCTCCTGGTATACCATTGTTAACAAAATACAAGCTGCGAAATTATCACTAAACAGTTCGCATCAACTCCTGCTATAAAAATAATAATTCAACATATATCGTTCAATAATACGAACAGGCTATGGCTCAGACTCCCTCCTTCCCAATTAATTGCTGATTGGACATGGACGCTATGTAATGATTAATATAGCCACACCACCTCAGAAGCTCAGACTCCCTCCTTCCCTATAAATAACACTAGTAACCAGAGGCTAATTTTAAAACAAACTATATATTTTTTTTAAACACCTTTGGTTCTCTTCAAATTCCAACAGTCATGTCGTTTTCCACCACCACATACTCTGGTTCAGTTGGTTCTCTGGGTGACTCCTGGTCATCCTTAACCACCAACTGGAGCGATGACTTGATCATGCCAGCAGTACCACCAAACAACCCAGTCTTTGTCCTTGATTTATGCATAGAAGACTACTTCTCTACTGACTCTCAACCAGTGGAAGTTGTTCCAATGGTTGCTGCTGAACCTCAGCCACCAGAGGTTCCAATGGTTGCTGCTGAACCTTAGCCAGCGGAGGTTCCACCTCAGACGGCAGAGGTTCCAAAAAACAAAAAAGAAGAGGGACGACGAAGCCGGTCCATCAATGACCAAATTTTTATGCATGATGGACGTAGATAATAAAGAGGAAAAGGAAAATGAAAAGACTGATGATCAGCACGAAAAGGAGAAACATGGTGAAGAATCCTCTACTAATGACTGATAGAGTTGGTTTTTTTTGTTTGTTTTTTGGAATGCAACTAACAAACACTAATAGGTTGTAATGATTTGTTTGAAAATTTATTATTGTATGAAGACTATAATCCTTTTTTTGGAATCTAATTTTTGTACAGTCATATTAATCATATTTACAATTCGCATCCAATTACCACTTGCAAACAATTCGCATCGTAACCTGAGATATTACTTGTTTATCAATATTACTGATTTACATTCAATTCGCAGCATATCATGCGATTTGCAACCAACTGAAAGTCCTGTTATTTGTATGAAACCACGATTCACAACTTAGTGTGTGATGTGTAAGCAAATATCAGGACTTCTGGTTGTTCTCAATTCGCATCATAGCATGCGATATACAAGCAACCAGAAGTCCTTATATTTGTCTCGGTCATAATTCGCAGCATGGCATGCCATCCGTAGTTAATTAAAAAGTCCATGTATTAGTTTAAAAACATAATTCGCAGCATATCATGCGAATCGTAAGCAAATAAGAGTCCTAATATTTGTTTGAAAAAACATTACGTTTGAGCTCAACACAATTCGCAGCATAAATACTGATATATGTTTGATATGATTTTACTAACGATCCGCTTTCTGGTGAAATTTCACACAACTCGCATGGAAACCTGATAGATGTTTGCAACATGATATCAAGATATTGTACACAATTGGCAATACTGGACGCGAATTTCATGCAACTCAAAACACTTAGCATTTCTTTACTGTAATAAAAACAAAACAAAAAAATGTGTAGATGAACAAAAAACTGTAAAAAAAAAATGTGCTTAAACTGTGCTTAAACTGGAACATCACAAGTCCTCCTGTTAGGACCTGATTTCGAACAACGGCCGCACCTCAACTGCTTGGTTGAGATTTCTCCTCTATATGGGATTCGTTTTTTCTTAGGCCTTCCGGAGCGTCTCTTAACGTTCGAAGTCAGAATTTCAATAAATGAAGAATCTTTAGCGCTGGACCCTTCCCTAAAATCTGTTATAGCTGGTATGCTGAAATAGTAACTTTCTCTGTAATTCTTAACCGTAAAGAAGGGCTCTATTACGGTAAAAGGATCTTGGTCAATATACTATATTGCGGCTAAAGAGTCAGGACATGGAAAACACTCATGTTGCCATGATCCGCAAGAACATTTGAAATCTAACAGATTAACAACAGCTACAGGATTTGAAAATACTTCGAACATAGCGGAAGACGACTTACTTACTACCCAAGTTCGGTACATGTCAACATTCTGCTTTAGCTTCTTCTCATACTCAGGGACCAAATTAGTACTCTAGCTTAGACCCTCTTCGTATCTTCGTGAAACTTGATTCATAAGCAAGACTTTAATCCAGTCAATAAACTCAACAATCGGTAGGCCACAATATTTTTTGATTTGATTGTTAAACGATTCTACAGCAGTAGAAGCCATTGAGTCGTATCGTTTCCCTTTTACAAACGTCTGCGAATCCTTTTCTGGGGTAAATTAGCAAGAAAATCACTCATTCTGTCACCACCTTCACATAGAAAAACTGTTAGTATATCTTTAAAAAGCTCTCGACTTGGAGCATAAGCAAGACGATGGAAGAAACTCAACATCCTTTTTTTATAGTCTCTGTTAGTATGTTCCAGTTTTGATTTCAAATTCTGCATGAGATGGAAATAACAGTACGCGTGATAGCAGTTTGGATACAAGACAGAAACAGCATTAACGATACCAGAATGAAGGTCTGAAACAAATGTGATTTGGCGATCCAACAAATGTGGTTTCAAACACCCCAAAAACCACGTCTAATTGTCCCAATCTTCAATGCTAACTATACCAAGAGTAACAGGGAATAGACCTAGAAAAAGGCAGCTCAAATGAACAATACAACAGCACTCAAACATTTAAAAAATGTAAACCATTTGCATGTTGTCCTAAGAGTTGTTCTCAAAATATACGCTGTGAATTGTGTACAATCATAAGCTGTGAATTGTGTACAATCATAAGTTGTGAATTGTTCACAGTTTTTCGTTTCATCTACTATTTCGCATCATCTCTTGCGAAATGTCATCAAATAAAAAACATTGCTTAATTCGCAGCCTCTAATGCGAATTATTCTCAAATCTCAGGAATCCATGACAATGGTGTGAAGCTATAGGATGCGAAATATTGCACAAAATTTCATCGACTAATTCGCAACCTCTCTTTCGAAATGTCATCAAAATTTCAAACAAAACATCATAAACATTCAGATTAAATAGTTAAATGTAACTAACCATTGTTGTCGGCTTTTGCTACGGCAGTAAGCAATGTACCCTTATACTTGCTATATAAGCGGGTTCCATTGACAAACAACATTGGACGACATGAATGAAAACCCTGAAGGGACGAACCGAATGCTACAAAACAACGCTTGAATCGGTTTTCAGTTGATAACTCCAACTGGCAGTCTGAAGTAATATCGCGGCTCTTCAATTGTTTAAAGTACCCGCTTAGTAAACTAAAAAAATTTGAACTATCTCTGAAAACTCCCCTCCTTACGTTCTCTAAAGCATTCTATGATAAACGGTAAGAGATATCAAGACCGTAATTTTGTTTGACCGTCGATTGTATGGTTTTGGCTGTCAACGAATGGCATGTCCGGAGAGAATCCTGAATCTCTTCGGCAATCAAATCTGATGTCAAATGCCTATGCCGCTTATGCTTCTAGGAGAAAACGGGACTGCAAGTATGGTGGGGAACATACTTCTTGATCGTCATCAAGCCGGTGCTAGAATCAATAGATGCATAAAGCCTCAATTTGCATCCGCTTGTGAATTTATTTTCACAATAAGCAGTGATCTTGGTTGCTGTGTTGTGCAGGTATTTGAATGCAAAACCATGCTCTAAAGAAAACTTACACAAAGATAACCTGAGACCTGCAGCACCTTCTTCAAAATCTTGACTCACTCATGTAATAGCATAAGCCTAACCAACAGTAGCAAGTTGTTTTTTTCTCTGATCAGAATTAACTAAACCGTTACTACTCTCTCCGCTAACTAGTTGATCAAGAGATTGTTCTCGCAAACTCAAGCTACGCTCTTTACGCTTTACACCACAATCCTTACCACCATAACCATTTTTACCAGAACTCTTATCACCAAAACCTTTATCAAAGACGTGTTGTTCTATGAGAAAACTAACCCGTTTTAAACGCTCCAAGTCAAGATATAACACCAACCCAACAAAATCCTTCTGGTTATTAAAGAAACAATTATTGTGATCACCGCAAGAGTAGGTAATTAGGTAGTCACCTGTGACAAGCTCCTCTCATGTGTTTTCCACATAAGCTTGGATACTTTGAAAGCTTTCAAACGCAGTGAAAGGCACAATTGCGGTTTGGTGACCATGTTTAAAAATACAAAATCGTGATTTGGACATATCTTACCCTCAACCGAACAAGGTAATAGTTATTAATCCCAAAAATAAAGTGCAATTTATTTATTACTGCATCAAACAACTCACATCCTATTTTGCGATTTGTCTATATCTATAAGCTGCGAACGGTGTATAATTTTAGTCTATAATTGACCAATTCGCATCATGTCGTGAGAGTTGTTTGTAAATCAACTGGTACACTCACACTAACCAGAAATGTAAACAATTCGCAATTGTACCTAAGATTTGCTCTCAACTATTAATTCCCTGAGATTTGTCTGAAAGATTATAAGGTATGATGTATCACACAATTCGCAACATCTCATGCGATTCGTAAAGCAACTAAAAAGACCTCATATTTCTTTGGAAATTAGATACTTAAAAGTTCCACACGGTTTGCAGCATATCATGCGAATAGTAAAGTAACTAAAAAGTCCTGATATTTGTTTGAAAATACAATACTTTATAATACCACACAGTTCGCAACTTATCTTGAGTTTTATAAGCAACTAAGAGTCCTGATATATGTTTGAACATGCTTTATGTTTTGAAATTGTTTCATGTAATTCGCATGTAACCTTACGAATTGGTAACACAATTCGCATCTTCCTCATTGAAACAAGGACATGAGTATATAACGACAAATATTAACAAAACAAGCACAGATCACTTGAACAAAAAACAAAAAAAACAGAGAAAAGCTTGAAATCAGGCTATGGCGTCTAAAACAGTAGAATAAAACTTATTCCAACTGAGAAAACCAACGAATAACTTCGAAATCGGTAGGTAATAACGATTACCTGAAAGCAGCAACACGAATAATTGTAAAACAACAGATTCCCGTAGAAAACAGTGGTTAGACAGGTTTAACACCACAACCTACATAAATAAACAGACCTTCTAACGCTCCGACCACCGGAATTGTGCTTTCAACCGTACTTCGTGGTGGTTCGTAAGGTTAGGTGGTTAGAGCGACTAACAAATTCAAATCTTCAAAAGCCAGAAAAAATAGAAAGAAAATAAAAAATTCTGCTTATATAGTGTGTTAAAGATAGTTAGTGTATTAAAATAATATTAGGTATTAAATGACAATTAGACAGTTGAATTGGATATTAAGGAACAATTGTGCAAACCTTAAGTACTATATGACAATTGAATAATTAAGTGGGTACTTTATATGCAATTTCTCTAAATTATTTTATTGTGAGATTAGGTTAATTTTATTTAAACAAATATTTTATATTATAAATTATCAGTATAATGATATCGTGTGTTTCGGCAGAATAGAGGGTTCGTGTCAAGTCAAGAGCATGTAAATTCTTAGTGATGTGTCGCAAAAAGATGCTAAATATTAGGACGTGTCATCAAATCTTTTCACCACGTTGTACATATATAAGAGGTTTATTTACGGTGGAGTTCTTATTATACTATTCATCTCCATTTTTTGGTATTGTTACTACACGATTCATTTTTAGTATTTAAAGATAAAAATGGTAAAACTTCTCTAGAACATGAATTTAATTTATTTAATATTTAAAATTATCCGTTCATTAATAAACTAAAATTTATTTTGTTAAAAAAAGAAAAATATTAAATATATTTTTATTTTTATTAATTATTTTTTAAATACCTGTTTTACATTATATTAATTATTACAAAAAAATATTTTATTTGAACTAAATTATAATCTATCTAATAATTTATTTATATCAACGAAAGATAACTATTCACCCCAACAGACTAAAAATTAACAACTCTTGATTTTTAATTAAAAAAGATATGGGGGTGTAATAATGAGAAACAATAAAATGATATTATTCCAGCTATTGGTAAGCTGTAAATAGATCCTTGAATATTGTGTTGTCTTCGAGGATATCCTTCTATGTTCAAAACACTAAGGTATTCACACTAAATCCAACATTTCAATTGGTTTGTTACTAAATTATAATGTTATCATGGTTCTTATTATCTATACTAAATTTTTGCATAAAATTGATAACGACAAACATGTCAATCACACACATTTAACTGTAAAATTTAATGGCGGATAGTTTTGTTCAATAAACTCAATGAAACTTCAAACTACATCTAAATACAAACCAAAGAAATTTGAGTTATTTCAAGAATTAAACTAAATTGTTTTTAAAATACACTGTATTTTTTTTATTTATAATAACAAGAATAAATTCTCTAAATTACCTTTTGTTACATTAACAATATCGCTTATAAATAGTAATACATAAAAAGACATTTATTACATATCAAAATCAACCGTATTCTTTGAAAAGTTGTTAGTAGCTCTAATTCCAACAAGTTCATTGCTAAAAGATAGAATATAGCTAAGAAATTCGAGAGTTAATTCTCTTTTTCAACTTCTTAATTCAAAACCAGCTGGACCAAAATTAAATTTTAGCTCTTTAACTCTTTGGCCTTATCAAATGTATCTTAGTTCTAATAAAAATCATATTTTTAATTAAAAATAATATAATAAAATTTAATATATTATCCAAAAAAATTGATTATATCAAAATTGGCTTCACTTTTGAAGATACCAATTTTCATCTGAAAAGCAAGGAGTTTGATATTCGGATTTTGTAAAAAAAAGTACTATATCAACTACCATGAAGGTATCGACGGACAAACTACATAGTGAATTCACATGTCACCGCTACAGCCGTTCAACTAGCAGATTACGAGGGGTTGGAAAAATATAATGATTTTGATACGAAACAAAGAATGATGGTCACATTTCCTAAACCTAAAGTGAAATATGAAATAGTATACTAAAAAATATATTAAAAAACAAACAAAACGACCATGTGAAAAAATTAATTATAAAAAAATGCATACTTAACATATACACACCAACACAATATCCTCTTAACAACCAAAACTAATGTTTCTAATAACAACTCCTATCGAAAATTTTAAGGAGGTAGAAGTTTGCAACAGGAAAAAAAACATAGCTCATATATATATATAAACAAAGATATATTAGTAGAATATAACGGAGAACACCAACGAACCTAAAATAGAAATATAGGTGATAAAAATTCATAACAATTGATGCATAATTCTGATCAAATGAACAATAAGTTCTTTTACTCCTGCCTATGATGAACCAAGGCTATTAATAGTAATTTTTTAGATATATACTTATTTTTCCGACCTAAGTAATGAAGAATAATTGGTGCATGACGCTTAAGATAATGTTGAGTTCAAGAATCTTAAAAATATCTATTAGTTTACTAGATTCTTGCTAATATTGATGTGTATAAATTTTATGAGATCCTTTCTATTACATATTGGTTCGGGGTGGGAATAAGATAGTCAATTTACCCTTATCCGACCATAACTAGAAGATCTCTTTCATGTTTATATCAGGGAAGTGGGAGTATGAAATTTCTATAAAGTATGATTAACTTGAACATAAATATGCAAACACGTAAAATATGATTCGTGTGATTTTATTGTAACCTAACAAATACGTATTTGTTTATACTTATATCTTATATGCGTGTTTGACTATAATGTAGAATATGACCAATACTAGTAGATATGGAGAAATGTGTACAAGAGAGGTAAGAAAAATCCATTGTCGATGCTTGTTGTTGTTGTTTATTAAATATGGTCGTTAAGTCTCATTCTCTTTTTATAAATAAAAATTTCTTATTAGCAAGTTTGTGGCTCGTTCAAAGCTAACCATGCATGATGATGAAAATGTGAGGGAAATCTAATTGTTACTGGGGAGAAGGCCAACCCGGATGATATATTCTTCAACACATATACAACCAATATTAGTCATAGACTAGATTGTATGTCCCAAAGAAGAACAAATAAAAAGATGCATAAGAGGCCTCCTCGATCAAGGGGGAGGTAAAAAAGCTAATCGTGTAGCTGATGTTGAGGGTAGCCAAAGAAAAAAAGTCACTAAAAAATACTACATGTAAAACCAAGCATGCTCGCTAAAATAAAATATTAGCATGGTGAAGTTGTCGCCCTAAGGAGATAATTGTGATGCTCGTCAAAGAGAATACGTAGAACTCGAAGTATCGGGACAAAGAAATGTTACATGTTGATGAATAACGAAGTCCTTGTATCTCCAAGAATGAGCCATTTTTAAAAATCCCCCATGGTGAAGAAATATGCTCTCGCAGTTAAGAAAGATTCCTTGGTTGTGGATCTAAAAATGGTTGGAAACTAGAGTCCTTGCCGTAAAAGAGTTTGAATCTCCTTATTTGATGAAGTTATCATTCTGGGTGAGAAGAAAATGGTGGTTCATGGTGCGATAACTGCGGTTAGTAATGAATATATCCTCGTCTGTCAAATATATCGATTATGAGATATAGATGGTACTTGTCGCCAACAAAACAAACAAAAAATGACCAGGTTGCCAAGCCAAACACCAATACACCTGTGGTATTCTAGGGCTCAAATAAGAGAAAATAGGTAGTTGTACCTGATTCGAAAAAAATGATAGCTACAAATGATCGTCGAATGAACCTATGAATGTTAGAGCAGCGACTGAGGTGGCTCCCTCTATGATCAAACAACCATCTCTAGTGAATGGGAGTGATGGAGCGTTAGTGATATAAATTCCCACTCCTTCGATGCTGATGTACCAAAAACCGAGACATTATCTTGTGCTATCTTACTATAATACTATGTCTATAACTGATATTCTACAGAGACAACTTGAGCTGTTAATAGTGGTGCATTTTGTGTTATGTTATTTTTTGGGGAGTTATAATGTTGAGATTTGATTGACTCTTTAGGTGGTTGTAATTTTGTGAAGCTACCATAACTCGATGATGTTTGAATATCAACGATTGACGCGAACGTATATCAAAGTGATGAAAGAGTTCAAACCAAATCCATTGGTTTTTGGGTCAGTTAGAGACTTGAATATAATGTTTCTAAGTTATAAACGTGCATATGCGCCTTCACGACTAAAATGTGAAAAGTTAACGAAGGAGAAGCTAGAAGTAGATGGTACATTAGCAAAAGTGTCTGTCACGAGGGACGCTATGAAAATTGAGAATGTGTTATTGGTAGAACTAAAAGCCACATTGATTGTGCATAGTATTGTACATAAAAAAGAAAAACAATAACATAATTCCCCAAAATGTAGCGATGTTGGCCCAGAAGGTAAATGTGGCAGATAAAGTTGAAATGTTATCCAACAAAATATGCACGGTGATGTTGGAGAACACTGAGTTGAAAATTGTGGTATAGGATGTCAGAATGGAGATTGAGCATGCAAGGAAGGAGATGTTAGACCAGGCGGCTAAAATAATTAAGAAAAAATAAGTTAATGTTATGACGGTTGAGGAAAATATGACAGAGAAGGTGCATAAGAACACCATTCTGCAGATTTGGAGAAACATATACCAAAATAATCTAGGGTGATCTAATGTTTTCGTTCTCGAAGATGACCGACATGGCTCATCATCTGATAAAGAGGAAGAAGAAGAGAAGGATAGTGGGAATGAAAAAGAGAAGGATGAAGTGGTTGTAACCAATGTGAGGTGTAATGCTTAAGAAGAGAGAGATTCACCCTTTGTGGCCCAAGGTGATGGGTTCAACATTGATGGTGAGACGAGGTATTTAAACTTAGAGGAGGTAACCAAAGGAAGATGTAAACATTGACGAGATGAACAGAATAAGTATAATCCAATAGAGAAGTTAGCGTTCTACATTGCATGAGCGCAAACCAAACTTATAAACTTAACGTATCAGAAGTTATTTGAAAGTGACACGTGCCATAATATCATACATTATTTATAACGTACTTGTATATTTATTAGAAAACATGATCAAAATTTAATACACGTTGACTAAGGGTAAATCCCAAAATACAAAAAGATCTAATTTTGAAATTAAAAAAAATCTACTAGACTTATTATTTATTATCCCTCAATCATTTATTGTTATTTTAACATTATACTTGAGAAGTATTTTCCTTTATCAAATTTGCATTGTCTGAAAGAAAACGAACTGAGGTGTTACAACTTTTAACAAGGAGGGTTTTATCAGACTACAAAGAAAAACAAGAAGTGAATAAAGAAGTAAGTAAAATGAGTTGCACTGGAAAAATATATACGGAAGCAAGTAAGTGTTTAACATGAGGATTAGTCAAGCAATAAGGTGTCAAAGAAGATAAAGGAAACGACTGTGATGGAATACAACAAAGAGAGGCAAAAAAATTGCATCTTATATACACCAGGATTCCCTATTTGTCAGTAAGATCCTTCAAAGAAAACTTCTTCACAAGTTTGATCCTTATCAGATGGATACATGCGACGACTTAGGTGATCTACAACACCATCTCGAGATTAAGAATATGATAATGGGTTTTAACTCCGAGGACGTGCTGCTTTGTATAGCCTTCTCCATGACTTTTAAATGAAATGTACTCGATTATTTTAATAACCTACCAATGGGGCCACAGTGGATTTGGAAGGATTATGGAACGACTTTAACAACTAATTCATTGGTAATAAGGCGCATGAAAAGGAAGGTGATTTTATCATTAATCTATACTAGCGGAGGGGAGAAAAGATAAAGTTTTATGTTCAAATATTTGTTCATGAGATAAAAATGTCTTTTAGAGTGCAAGGAGGATGTCTTAGTTGTGGAATTTAAGAGAATATTGGATAGAGATAGGCCATTATACACCAACGTTATAAGGTTTTATGTAACATCATGAGGGAAATCTTGGCAATATTATAGAGTTCATCAGAGTCGAAAACTCTAAAAAAAACTTATTCATCCCGCCTCAAAATAGAAAAAGTAAATTTATATGTACCACATAAGAAGATAAATGATGAAGTTAGACGAAACAAGGCATCAAGAGTTATCGTAAGTAAAGTGAGACCCTCATATTACGATAATTTGATACATAATTTTACACATTTGATTGAGAGTATAACCACTATTTTTGATAATATATAATGATATTAGTAGACGGTATATCCACAATGAAGGGGTCTGCATCCCGATAACCACAAGTCCACCAATTCCATTCACCAGAGATGGTTCTTGACTTATAAAGGGTATCACGTTGGGTGCTTCTCTATCCCTCATGGGATCTTTAGTGGATCCCACTATAATTATCCCCTTTAAAAAATCCACTATAGCTATTTATTTACTCGTATTAAACCCTCGCGTGCAATAGGTGTAGTGGCACTCACCTAGATAACCTAATATTCTCTCCATTATTTGAATAACACGACGAGCGAAATTATTACAGAACCATTATAAATAGTTCATTGTGCCACCCCATCTTTCTCAGTCAAAATAAAAACTTCATCAGAAAAGACTCCATCGTCTCTATTAGAATGACTTGAATTGGCAGGACTCTTTGTTTTGCGCACCAATTGGTTTTGAATCGATAACCAATGCACAATCCTTATTTGTGGGGACATTTTTCTTTACCCTATGTGCCTCGTAAAAAGAAATTATCTTGTGAGATATGGTCACTCTATCTTTTATTAGTACGTGACTTTTCCTCGTCTTTAATCCCTTATGTTGTATAAATTAACATTGACAAGCGACATGGTTGTCTTCTAGATACGGCGGTTTAACAATACTAGTGTTTTTTTCTTCTTCTCTAGGTAACTTTGAGGATTTTCCGGCCTATTATTTTTCCAGTGGGATCGGTTTCGCACGTTGTTTAATTTTTATTTTTCTTTTTTGTGACTTCATGTCCGTGGTTACCCTCGGGATTTGCAACGCGACTGGATCTTATATTTTTTCCTCCCATTTGATAGATGTGGTGTATTTGACATCTTTTCCTTCTCTTTTCTTTGGGTTATATCTCAATTATACATGTGTTGATGCATAACGCTTTTAATTTCCCTCGGCTTGGCTTCATCTTCGGTTACATTAAACATAACATTTTCATAATTATCCAAGTTTAACTCTTGTATATGTCACAATCATCCCAACATAAATTTTGTATACATAAATATTAGTGAAACTCTATGAAGTACATTGAATAAGCAAAGAATTTATCTCACATTCTTCGTACAGTTTCTTCAATGGTTACTAATATTGGTCGGAATTTGCACCAAAATTCAACACTTTTATAGCTTATTAGTATAAACACAAGCATATCCTTATGCCCAAAATGAAAACTACAACAATCATATCTTACATGTCTGCATCCATGTATGCTCGAGTTGACCATATTTTGCACCAATCTGATATTCTTATTTGACCGATACAAAAAGAAAAGAGTTCTTCTAATTATTGTTGGATGAGGAAAAATTAACAATATTATTTTTTCCTCAATCATATATGTAATAGATGGGGGTCTTGGAAGACTTATACACCTTAATATTGGCCAGGATATCAGGTAAATTAGTAGGTATTTTTAAACCTTAAAACTTAACATAACTCTAAGCATCATATTCATATTATTCATCGTTAGGTAGGCAGAGAAAATATGTATATACCTGAAGAAACCCTGTATGAAAGGGTGGAGTGGTAACTAGTGACCACAATCGAAAATAGTGGTACACAAACAAATCTCCCCTTCCTTAACCGGGTGGGGAAATTCTCTCACATCAGGAACATGAGTTAAGGTTGAGTCAGGGGTTCGACACTTAATCTAGAAGTCTTGATTCTCTTACTCTGTTATTTACTAGTAACTATTAGCTATGTGACCAATGAATTAGTCTAAAAATTCTATTTACTCTATCACGTCTACCAAAGCAAGGGTGATGGTGGAAACTTTTGCCTTTTCTTAGGATACATTTTAGGATCCATTTCTAGGTCCAAAGATGATAAATTATCAGCATATTATTAAAATTTTATTTCAGTCCCTAGGTTGTTTATATTTCAGCAATCGTAGGGGTTCTAGGTACAATATTTGTGTTATCACAACCTCATTTAGATCATTCAAATCGAGGATCACTCCCTACTGGTTTGAATATAGACATACTAGAGTCACCCAATCAACCACATAATTAATTACTAATCGTACAACCATAATTGAGGGGATTTGATAAGTTACGTACATGTTTGCAACGACAAGGATGCACGCATGATGATGTTGTAAAACCAAGTTAAGAACTTGAAGTTACGAATAGTTTTAGAGGATATATCCAGATGATAAATATGCATTATATACAAATGTTACCCCCAACTCATATGAGCCACTAGTTTAAAATTATACCCACAGTCCAAATTATTACTATTTTATTTTATCACAAAATCTCTAAAAAAATTAATCCACCTTATGTTGACATTTTCAAGATGTATCAGATCAAGGAAAGTTATTTGTTGATGAGACAAAAGACCTCATTCAACACCAAAAGGTTTTCCACAGAGATAAAAAGAAATTAAATGAAGAAATATAAATGGAATAGAATATATTTGTGAGTAATTGTATTTTTTATTAGAATTGGTTCAATTTCATTCAAAATTTTAACTCTCGTTTATACAAGTTACACAAGAACTTTTCTCCCTTATTTATATCTATGTCCGTTTCACATTTGAAATAATAAATATGAAGCAATCTCACATGTAATTTAATCACAAATATATTTCTCGTGCTTTATTAATATATATGTGTTATATATAAAATATAGTCTTATAAAGAGTCCATCTTAGTTCTTCAGTTGGAGTATAATGTTTTTAAGAACTATAGAATGGTCGAATATAATATACAAATATTGTAATCTTTATGTCTTTTCATGTCTGTGTCTTTAGAACATCCATTCTTTTTGTTGAAGTGCGTAGGCTCTAATTTTCATGCTGAAATAACTATGCCAACCATGTAGGCTAGACTGTTAAATATGCCAACCATGTAGGCTAGACTGTTATAAGATATGCCTCTAACTTGGTTCGTCCTTAGCTGTTTATGCCTTGTTAAAACCTTTTACCGGAAAAACCCTCCCTTGATGATAAAAAAACTCTATTTTTACAAAGGGAAAAAGTGAAACTAACAATTAGTATTCTATTAGGGTGTTAAATATTTTTTTGGTATGCTTCAATTTTTTGTTAGATAGGGTGACTAGCCCTCATAATAATTGCTGAAGGATAAAGTAAAGCCTATCTTTAGCTTTGCCATCCAACTACCTAACATATTTGTAATTCAAATTTAGATATGAAGTCTTCATGTTTCAAGTAGTCACACTTTAGGTCATAATACTTCGAGTCTACCTCGTATTCGTGTTAACAATATTATGATGCAGTTGTCGATGATGAGGTCGTTATTATTGATATTAAGTTCACTAGGAAAGATACAAGTCGAATGAACATATAAAGACAGTAGACTGAGGTCAAAATGAGGAGCATCAACTTCATAATAAGACAACATGCAGGTTATCCAATAAGATAACCACCCTGGTTAAGGCATGTACGAGAAATAATAATGTTATCAAAGATGAATGTCGATCGACCGAGGCCTAGTAAAACTCGATTATCAATAACGGCTAACGAAGAGGTCATAAAGAAGACAATGCATGTTTAAGGAATGATTTACCGGACAGCCGACGCAACGTATTATAACTAGAATAATGACCACAATTATATGGCCATCCCCATAAATGTAGGTCCACGATCAAGATTAATGGAATCATGTAATTAATGAGATATTGAAACTGCTATGTAAATAATATAAATAGGATTATCACTATGTAAAAAGGGACTTATCTTCTCGAATCAATAAAATTACTATGTTAGAGACTATTTGTTAGATTTCTCTTTAATTAAATTTGGTGACTATCTTGAAACAAACATCGATATTTATATACTGGTAGTAACAAGATCCAGGATTGAAAGAGAAACCTCTAGAAGAAACATTGCAATGACAAACCAAACTCTGGTGCTCGACCAAGCTGTTGGGCGAAGCCACATCCCACCACTTGCAACGATCCCACTAGAAAATCATACTTTGGGAGAATTTGATGCTCTAGTAGATGCGCACACTGATTCTGTTAACCATGAAATCACCTCGCTCGTTACGAACGTTGTTGGAGGTAATGTCGATCCAACTATCGGAGCTGATAACCTCATTGATGCCATTGTAATTTAACAATTGAAGGAATATATCTAACTTATAAAACAGATTCAGCAGAGGGAATCTCATGATCAAGAGGCTAAAAAACATGTAATTAAAGTTATTTGGGGAGAGATGAATGACGCTTTCCACGCATTAACGGCAAATCCCTGAGATAAAGGAAGATGACGAACGCGGGCTGGAGTCGAGGCTAGTTGAGCGCCTTAGAGAGATGGATATTCTCAGGGATAAGATAATAGCAAGAGGACTGACAAAAGCAGCGGTCAGATTCGGTCGAAAGAGAAGGAGCACCATCGTGAAGACATGCAAGCTATCTCAAAAAAAACAAAAACGAACGAGGTGTAGCAGTGTGATCAGATACGCTCTAAAATGGCCGCATATGTGCTTAAAGAATCTTTGTTCATAGAAAATATTCTCACAACTAAACTTCCCTGAAAATTCGATCCATTCCACACAGAAGCCTGCGATAGATTTGGCGACCTTAGAAAGACATTTGGAGTAATTTTGGAATATACTGATGGTGTTTAATCCAGTTGACGTCATGTTTTGACGAGATTCTGAGACCATTTTACTCATCCTCGTTATCCTTTCCCTTTTATCTCTATTTTTTTTTGTGGCTCATTGATTGACCAATTTATCAATCGTTTATTTCCTTTATTTTTCGACAAGATTTTATCCCATAAAAATTGTAGTGCTTCAATAATTTTTTTTTATTCCTACTTTGGCCTCACGTTCTCTTTTACCCTGTCACAAATTCACCTTGATTTTTTCCAGCTCCAACTTTTTAGATGAGTCTTAAAACCTAATCAAACACCAAACGAGGTTTTTTAAAGAGAGAATAAAGGTTTTAGAAAAATTAACTATAAATATAAAGTATATTTTATTGTCAAATCAAAATCCTTCTTCAAATGAGGCTTTTAATCTTTATTTATACATTTTACAAGAAATTTTAAACCAGTTACGAGGTTACACGTCTGATTTGGTTATAATCGTATAAAAAACCTTTTTAATATCCAATTATATTGATGCATGTATGGTCACTCATGTTCATGAAGATGTTGTTTTGAAGATGAGGCCTTGAACATGAGCACTTAAAAATGAAGCCTTAAAGATGAGGTATGGAAGACAAGGCCTAAAAGAATATGTATTCAAGATGAGGTCCTAAATATGAGGCATTCATACTAGGTTGAGCATAACGAGGCCCTAAGATGAGGCTAAGCATGAAAAGGCCTTCAGATGAGGTTGACCATGATGAGTCCTTGAGACGATACTGAGCATGATGAAGTCTTTAGACCAGGTCGAGCATCATGAGATCCTTAACTGAGCATGACGAGGCCTTGGATAAGGCTGAGCATGACGATGTCCTTAGAAGAGGATGAGCATGATGAGGTCCTTAGATGAGGTCTTCAACTAAGCATGACAAGGCCATTAACTGAAGACAAGATCTGCAACTATCTTTCGTGTTTTATCACTACCCGGATATTATATGCTCATTATATTCAACCCACAGTTTCAAAAGGTGGACATTCAATGAAGTAGCCACATACCTTTATATGTGAGAGATTCTTCTTGAACTGGCATATGCCTGACGTGCACACGAGTTTCAACATTAACCAGACCACATTGGGCTTAATTATCCCCATATTATGCTCTAGACACTTCTCCGATTCGTTTATCACATATTTGTCATTACGACTTATTGATTGCTTTACTCTTGGACAATTATGATTCGCGTCGCAGTTGGCTCACCCAAAGGATGGTCTCATCTTACATTTCTCTCGTCAATCAGCGAGTTTTTTGTAATCCCCGGATCAGCTAGCGGACTGCCTCACGTAGAATAGATACCTGAGTTTTCCATTTGAATTCTCAATCTTGTCATCACCACGTGTATGCTAAAATTTGAATTCTTGATAAGATAAATATTTTCTACACATAGAGCTCTTCAGATATAGAGCCAATATGATAAAAGAAATTCAAGAACTAAATATATTTATGAATAATGAGTTCTCATATATGTAATTTTGATCAAACTTTACACTTGGAGTTATACTCCTATTTATACTCTTTATATAAGAACTAATCTCTCCAAGTATATTCTATATTCGTTATACGTGTGAACGTGTTATCATGCCTTAAATGTTGATGATGTTTTATAATAAAATGGGATAAACATCATCATTAGCCTCCATGTTTTGCATTTGTGTCAATATAGTTTCATATGCTCAATTTTCTCACTCATTAGTCCCCAATGTTTAAAAAAAATTCATTACTAGTCCTCCCGCACACGTGAGTACTGAGAAGTGACATGTGGCAGCCCAAACATCAATATTTTCTCTCACTATTGGTCTTTTAAAAATCTAAAACCCTAATTCAAGAAATATATAGTCTTCCTCTTAAATCCATATTTTCATAACCACATTTTTCAGATTTTTTAGAGACCAATAGTGAGACAAAATATTGATGTTTGGGTTGCCACGTGTCAGCTTCTTAATATCCACACGTGGGAGGAGGGGTAATAATACAAATTTCCAAAACATAGGGGTTCAGTAGGAGATAAATGTGATCATAAAATACTAGTTTGAACAAACACAAAATATTGGAGGCTAAGGATATTGTTTAGAAAATAAAAACTGTATGTGCGATTCTTAGTAACTTATAATACGGAGATGCGTGTCATTTTATCAAAACTATTCAAATGCTATATATGTTCATCTGATTCTTTCGACATGATCCTCGTCTATTATCGCTCGCCACCATTGTCTTTTATGTATCTATTTCGTGCTTTGAATGCCTCGTATTGCTTTTTTCTAATCCTCGTCTAGTACCATTATTTATATTTATGAATATCATATTATAATGTTTTATCACGTCTGTCTGGTATAACTCATTGTCTTTATCTCGTATGTGTCTACCCCGTCTCCTGATTGCCTCGTATTACCTCTCATTTATCATTTTGTTAGTCTTTGGTATACGCTTATCTTGTGATTATGAGAAATATATATTATTTATAGAATATAATTGATCCATTATGAACCATGTTTTTATTTTAATATATAATATTCAATAATATATAATATTATGAATTTTTTTTAATAATTATGTTTTTTTTATTCAATAATATGTATATATATATATATATATATATATATATATATATATATCATTTTTAAAAATATATTTTTATTTTAGGGAGACTTAACTATAAAGACCCGTTCCACAAAGCTATTACGAATAAATGCCTAAATTTTTATAAGAGATTTTATACCTTAATTACCCTTTCATATAAAATTCATTAACTAATTTCTTTTTCTTTATTTTCTTTATTTTTTATTTTTAAAGGTCCATATCTTTTAAACCGTAACTCGGAAAAAAAATCCGAAAATACCATTAGTTTTTTTTAAAACGAACAAAACTAGTACCACTCATGATATGTTTTGAATTTTTTCTAAAAAAATATATTTTACATACGTTTCTTAGTTATATGGTTTCACATCTAGTGACTAGTTTCGCATCTACCAAAATAAAAAAGATTTCGCATATATCAAAACAAAGAGATTTCTTATCTAGCAAAATAAAGAACGTTTCACATCTATCAAAATAAAGAAGGTTTAGCTTCTATCAAAATAAAGAAGGTTTCGCATCTACCAAAATGAAGAAGGTTTTGCATCTATCAAATAAAGAAGGTTTTGAATATATCAAAATAAAGAAGGTTTAGTATCTATCAAAATAAATAAGGTTTAACATCTATCAAAATAAATAAAGAAGGTTTAGTACCTATCAAAATAAATAAAGAAGGTTTAGTACCTATCAAAATAAATAAAGAAGGTTTAGAATCCATCAAAATAAAATAAACCTTCAAGAGTAAACGAAATTACAAATAAAGAAGGTTTAGTACTTAAATTTTTTTAGTTAAATTTAATATACTAAAATTACAAATAAAATAAAATAAAGAGTAAAGTACAATTTAAATTTATATTGTTTTTAGTTAGTATAATTCTTTAGTAAATGATAATTTACTAAAAAACTTACAAAAATGGACAAAATTAAAAGATAAATGTTAAAAAATTAGAAAAAAACGATACAGATCTGATACAGGTTTGTCCGCCAATGCAATGGCACACACGATAGTGTTGACGCCATTGCATGGCAGAAACAGGGGTCTGTACGCCATGCAATGGCGTCAGCACCATCGTGTACGTCATTTGCCCGGCGGAAAGTACCATCTTCTTTGACAGGATGATGACGACGAACAACGCCTTGACGCCATCGTCTGGCGGAAACGGACAATTTTTTATTTTCTTTTTAAAATTATTTTTTCAGAAAAACAGAAAGATACACGGGTCAATGTTCATGTTGGTTTGTAGAAAAACAAGTTTTGTTACCATTTCAGCAAGTTTTGTTAACATTTTATTAAGTTTTGCAAAGTTGAAAAAAAAAAAAAGAGTTTTGGTTAGTTTAAGTTTTGAGTTTTTATGATTTTAGTGAGTTTTAGGAAGTAAAATGTTAGGTTATGGTAGATTTTCTATTTTGCAACTTCATGAAGTAAATAATGGCATAAAATGTAATTAAATGAACTTCTAAGGACTTTTTGGGTTTTTTGCCTAGTGGCAATTTTGTAAATATTAAAAAACAGAAAAAAAATGACTTCGCGGAGTAGTTTCGGCTTTTTTTTTAGCAATTCCCTAAAAGAATAGAGGAAGTAGTATATATTATGGGAAGCAAAAATATATATTTATCACATGTTTATAATATATGATGACACGTTTCATGTTTAGCATATTTAGGGACACGTCACTAAAAAGACTGTTCAATGTTTGACTTGACAAAAGACTCTTATATTTTCTATAGAATTCAACGATAACGATACGTTATTATTTTGACTAGACAAAAACACTCTTATTTATTGAATTGTGACATGATATAACACATTTATAATCAACCTCGCGACAAAACCAGAGGTATAACAATACCTAAAACTAAAAATGAATTTCATAATAATATATTTTAAACAATTAAATATATTAAAAATAAACTTATACTATATTCTAACATATTGATGTCACGTTTAGCTTATTTAGCAAACAGGTGGCTCAAAAGAACAACAACGCGTTCTCCTGAACAAACACTAGCACTAACACTTCACCTCATGGTCATCCTTTTGCTTTTCTATAAAATATAGAGTAGTTTTATTATATATATAGTGTTACATTCTATAGTACTAAAAACTACAAACTAAAGAAGATTATGGTTATTCTAATAACCTTTCAATATTTTCAAATATTACGAGTGAAACTTAGAAAAAGAATTCTAAAAATTTACTAAAAAAATTCTAAAAAGTTGCTATAATTACGTGGGAAAAGTGATTAAAAATACTTTTCTAGCTAATTTCATATTTTTTATGATTATAAAATATTATTTTACATAAAAAATATTTTTACACATCTATTTAATTATCTTTGTATATTATTGGTTAGTTATTTTGTAATTTTAAAATTGAAATATTCAATATTAAATATAAAATATTTTATATTAACAAATAAAATAGAAAAGGTTTGTTTAGAAAAATATAATGGATACTAAATATTCAATAGTTACACTGAAAAGAGTAGCGGAACTAAAAGAATAATGTTTGATATTTTAAAATAAAAACACTAATAACGTGAATCACAGAGTATGATAACTATTTTTGTTGTAGTAGAAAATCAACTAGAATTCAAAAAACTTTTATTTAAAATTTATAATAATTTATAATGTCGAGGACAAAGAAAAACCAAAACTCATTTTGAGTTAGTCGGCATAAACGAATTTAAGGAAGAAAAAAAATTGCACTCTTAAATATTAGGACTTTTTAGAATGACCAAATACGTAGGGCCGAAGTTTTCTATCACTTTGAGTAAACACTTTAAGTTGTGAGGTATCACTATCAAACAAACCACAACCTCAATGGAAGCAGAGCCAGACCCAGGCGACAGAGTAGGGAGCAGCGTAGCACCATGGACTTTTAATATCATACCCGAAGATTGCATAGCTAAAGTGATCTCGTTCACCACTCCATGTGACGCAGGTAGACTTTCGTTGGTTTCTAAGTCTTTCAAATCAGCTGCCGATTCTAATATTACTTGGGAGAGGTTTCTGCCGCCTGATTATCACACTCTTGTCTCGCCTCCCTCTCTTGATTGGCCGAAAAAGTTGCTTTATCTTCATATATGCGATCAACCCATCCTGATCGAAGAAGGCAAGAAGGTATGGTATTTATTTAAAGTTCTGTTCTTCTAAGTATGTTTCTCCTTACTTTTGTGCTAATTAGTTATTTGATATTGTGTTTATATGTGTTAGAGTTTTTCTATCGAGAAAAAGACCGGAAAGAAGTGCTACAAGTTGTCCCCTGGAGATTTGACTATTATTTGGGGCAACTATCCTTTGTATTGGGATTGGAATTTTGTTCCCGTGTCTAGGTGTGTTTCTCTCATTGAAATCCTAAGTCTGGTGCTTGATATTTGATTAAGTATGTGATCTTGATATACATGTAAACAGGTTTCGAGATATTGCAGAGCCGTCTAATGTGCTGGTTGAAAATTGGTGGCACCATTGGTACCCAAATGCTATCAGTAGAAACTCTTTATGCCGCTTACTTAGTGTTTAAATACACTTTGCCTACTTACGGATTTGAAAACCAAAAGGTAGTGGTTGGAGTTGGACCTGTTGGAGATCCATGTGCTACGAGAACTGTTTTCTTGGATTATCAAGATAGGAACAGCATGTCATCCAATACTATCCATAGGGGTAGTTCTTCTAATAGTAAAGAAAACAACTCGGGCGTTAAAGAAAGAGGAGATGGGTGGCTCGAGGTTGAGTTGGGAGAGCACTACCATAGTGGAGATATGGCGGTGGAACTGGAAATGAGTTTGTTGCAGTCAGAAACTCATCTCTGGAATCTCTGGAAGGGTGTTGTTGTTGTTCGAGGTATTGAGATCAGGTCCAAATAGTGTGTCTATAAATAACAGCAATGTTGTTGTATTTCGGAAACTCTTTACAATAACCTCTCTGTTTTCCATTTACAAATGTCCACTCTGTCTGTGTTTCGTGTAGTTATTCTCTATGTAAAACTCAACTCTCAAGTTATATGTCTTTCATCTGGTATGCACTTGGTTTTCGTTCATGGAATGTCTCTTTTTCTTTAATACTTATGAAAACACAATAGAAAAGTATAATTAGGTTAATATATAGTCTAGATAGATTATTTATATCTTTGATGATAAAATGAAAGAATTCAACTAATTAATTAATTTTCACCCAATAACATGAGATTGCATAAGGTTTCAAATGTAAACACATTTGTAAGGTTAAAGTTATGACTTTGGCTAAACCAGGCCAGTCGGGTTAGAACCGACCCCAAAATAAATGAAATCATTTTAATTTTTTGGTCTTTTAATATTTTATTTTTGTGTTTTAAGTAGCTTTTTTTTTTGAAGTCGAGTACATTTATCTAGAACTTGAAAAACATAAAAAATTGTTCCTCAACCTTTCTAATTTTACACAATACCTAAACCATTTTCTAAAAAAAATAAAAAAAAAATCACAAACACTAAAATTTCAAAAGAAAAAAACTCCAAAAAAATTTAAACGGAAATAAAAAAAAAAATTTGGGGAGGAACCTCAAACTCCAAATAAGATACTTTTTCTAATTAATTGTTATACAGTTTTCATTTTGGGAGTTGCTCCTGTTTTAGAAAAAACTAAAAGTGTAAAATCCCGTCGGTTGAAAATTGAAAAGTTCAACTCGAACCGGGCTAAGACTAAATGTTTCTAGCACCGATTTTGTTAAGCCCACCTCGTTGCGCCGTTACCATCCTGTTATGCCCACTTCGTTGAGCCGTTAGGCCATCTCTAACCCTCGGTCTCGGTCGAGACCGAGGGTCGAAAACGGCTTCTAACCACCGGTGTCGGTCTCCAAAATTGGAGACCGATTTACTGTTTGGGCTCGATCTCGGGCTCTGGCGAGCGCGCGATCGAGACCAGAGGAGAGAGAAAACGATTGAAAAGAAATGCGAGTTTCAGGCGCAGAGGAGGAGAGAATGTGAGTTTCATTGCTTTTCTTCGCCTAAATCTTTTTAAACAAATAACACTAGCCTTTGTCATCATCCAATTGGATATAGTTTATTATTATCATATAATATAAAAAGTATAAAACTATCGAAATATTAGGGTAAAAAGTAAATGGTGGTTCGGATTATATCGCGGGATGTACTCAAACCGATCATATGGTTTGTTTTTATTACACAATACGATTTAATTGATTCACATGAATTATAGAAAAACAATCCGGTGGATAAGCTTATTTTTTAATATAAAAAGTGAAATCATATTAAAATAATATTAATTAATAAATTTAAATTTGTAAATAGTCTCTACGAATTCATTTATAATAAAAACTTAATTCATAAATTGCGGAAATCAAATACATAGAGGTATTAATTTTTTCGAAAATAAATTTTCAAAAAAATAGCAACCGAAACTTGAAAATACACATGCAAAATAAATAAAAATACAAAAAAACACAAATAACAAAGAAACAATTACGATAAAAGATAATTAAGAGATAATGTAAATATTGAGAGAGTGAGATAGAATGAGAAATTAAGAGAGTCAAATGAATAGTTAAAAGATACATATTATTTTATTGTAAATAAAAATTAAACACAAAAATATATAACATAAATTTAAAATAAATAATCTTGTTAAATATTAATATCAATTATTAATTAATAATATAGGTAAAATTATTTATTATAGAATTAGTAAATGTAGAATGATAATGTAAATATTGAGAGAGTGAGATGGAGGGAGAAATAAAGAGAGTGAGATGAATAGTTAAAAGATAGTGGAATTGTTTGAATTGAATTTTTTATATTAAAAGTCTCCGGAATAGTAAAACAACGGTTAGAAGCTGTGTGGCAGATCTGTAAATAAATGGAAGTCTCCGGGGCTGGACCAGGTCTCTGGGGAGACCTAGGATTAGAGATGGCCTTACCACTCCCGGTAGTCCTTATGCCCCACCCGACTTAAGGAAGAACTGAATTCAAATTGTTTATAAGTAGTTTGATGGGGTGGTAATATGTCAAATTGTTTATTTGTTCTTCATGATTGCATTTTGCATAGGAAAAATGATGAGCTTATCAATTCTGGATTAATAAGGGAGGAGCATTTCTCTATCGATTATAGTTATTTGTTCAACACGAAATCTCATTATATGCAGCAAGAATTTATCGTTTG